>OZ038490.1:53969643-54259643 GCA_964036315.1 Acanthosepion esculentum
TGAAGTGCTTGGTTCTGCTTCCTTTTTATTATCAAAGACAGAATAACAAGAATAATAGTTAAAGGCTGAAAATCATTAAAAGTCAAGCAATTATCCTAATCTCTTTCCTTGTCAGTTTTCTTAATTTATTAGAGATAATTAGTCATATTCACTAAACATAATTCAGTGGAAATACCAGATCAAAATTCTGTTCTTAGCAATATGTCAGTTTACCTCATATTATGAGTCCCAAGAATAAATATGATCACTGAGATGACTCATTTTTGAACAAACATTAAAATTGGAGCAAAGTTTAACCTAGGAGAAGACAAAAAAAAAAGAAGACACTTTTCATTTGATACTACTCATACCGCTGGCTTCATCAGTAATTTTTATTGTTTTAAAAAGGC
The DNA here is from genome assembly GCA_964036315.1 of Acanthosepion esculentum. Lineage (NCBI taxonomy): Eukaryota > Metazoa > Mollusca > Cephalopoda > Sepiida > Sepiidae > Acanthosepion > Acanthosepion esculentum. Next base: position 53,970,033 of record OZ038490.1, read on the forward strand.
TATTTTTAGAATTTTGATAAAGCTAAATCATATAAAACTGAATTTGTGCAATTTTTCCTCAAAAAGTGGCTGCAAACATGTCAAACACTATTTATTTATTAACACAATAATTTATACCCAACCAATTATATATTGTTGTGGAATAGCTGAACACCCCCACAAAATGGACTGGCCTACAACTATTTAAACAGCACTCTCTCTCTCTCTCTCTCTTACTCAGCTAGAGGAGTTAATCATTATCTGTTTATTACATTAGTCTGTGTTTTCAACCATCTACCATATTATTCTCTGGGATAAACTACTTCTTATTTTCTATATGTATATCAGCCTTTCCTATTTACAACACAATATATATAAAAATTAAATTTTAGTTTTCTTGTGAACTTCTTGTTTTCCAAACAGAAGTCCAAAACAAAACAAAATACTCCCCCCCTCGGGTAATTTTTATCCCCCAAGGTAATTTTTATGGTTTTAAAAAGTGATTTTTAGTGCATTTGCTAGTCTATGAGGACTACCTTAGTAGGCCTAGTATAGAAATAAATACAATATGGGAGCCACTAATAAAGAAAGAAAGACAGCAAGTATTTAACAGCAGCAGCAGCCGTAACAAAAGAGAAAAGCTTCAGGGAGTGCAGCAGCAGCACTCACCAGCAGGCAGGTTAGATTTCTACAGAGAATTGTCCCACAGGACAATAGCCTAATGGATTGAGGCATTGGATCATGAATTTAATTATAGCAATTGTGAGTCAAATCTCACGAGTGGATAGTGTGTATTTGGACTCAGTGCAAACAGAGCGAGCAATAATTGAACAGTACTAAAAATAAGAACTAGATGAGATATCCCCAGAAATAGGCAGTGGAATGAGAAGAGTCTACACCTATAGATTAAATAATGGTTCACTTTGGAATTCCCTGGATCAACATACACGTGATGAAACACTGAGATAGCAACAACATAGATGAGGAGAATAAGAATGATAAATCTACATTCCAGAAATTCTAAAACAAATTCCTCTTAAATGCTGAAAAGTAACCTTTTGAAACCTAATGTCAAGTATCTTAACCTCAGCCCAGAAATAGAGAGCTTGGGTTTCTTTATGTATTTGTTTGACCTCACATTGAGGAGATTGACCCATTTCCCAGTGTCACTTCAATTCATAAATATGCCGGGTGTTGAGGCTGATTATTCTTGATAAATCAACTCCTCCCACTTCTGCCTCTCTGCTTTTGCAATGAACTTTCCTCTCCTGACATGCATAAAATGAATGAAGTTGTCATTAAAGGGATCTTGTGACTTGGAAAATGTTTTCTGGAAAGATCTTTCCTGCCCTAGGGATAAGTTTTTGAAGATGAACCAGATAGCAAAGCATTATTTGTCAGTTTGAAACATTTACTTCACAATTTTATTGACTTTTTAATGCAGTGATGGAGGTTGTCATAAAAATGAATGATGAATAGGCACCAATGATTTTAGTCTTTTACTGCTTCCTTCTCACAATGGTTTTAAAAGTCTTTCAATAGTTATAGTAGTATAATGCATTTTATTAGATAATGTATTGTGTTCTTACTATTCTACCTGTTTTAAAATCAAAATTAGTTAATTATAGTAAGTTATATTAAATTATATTTAGTTAAATAACTTTGGGTTTTAAATCTTTGTCATTTGACAATTGGCTGATTTCTCTCCTCTTTTAGTCTGCAAGTGGATTTGCAAGAAAATAAATTCTGATCATAACATGGAAATTGTGAAATGTCTGCATCATCTTTGAATCAAGATTTTTCTTATTTTATCAAAGTCTTAGATGATTCCAGTATTTTCCAATCTCTTTTTTAATTTGGAAACATTTCTTATTTTTCCAATACCTAAAAACCAGTTATTCACATTGAAACGATATTCTTCATTCTCTGAGTTAAGCATGACCTAACCAATTTGGCACTGTCAGTCGAGAAACAAAATTCTATCAGTTGTTCTTGTCCTTTAAAACTGAATCCTATTTTGTGTTATATCGATTTACTTTCTATTTGGAAATTAAAATTAACATTAATTCTGAGTAAACAGAAAATACCTAAAAAAAGAAATTGGCTGAAAGAAACATTCACTATTGTAATTGTTCAGATAAAACTCACAGATACTACACTTTGATCCGAAGTTAATTGAATTTCATACAAAACAGTCACAAGGATTATTTTAAATGAAACCTGTCTACTCATTACTTAATATTTTAATATTTTTAAATTATTCATTTAATTATTTCATTTATTTTTATTTAAAAAAAATGTCATACATGTCTGAATGATGAGCTTGGAATTTATTGCCTGTACTGCTGGATTATTTCATTTATACTATTATCTACCGTATGGGGAAGTAAATTTATTATTCATAATTCTGTCACTGATTTATTATAGAGGGTGAAAGAATCTAAATTTAAAAATCTAATCTCTCTAATACTTGTATTATCTCAGAAATTGTGTATCTAAAAACATTGCAGAATTCAACTGGAAATATTTCGTGATAATCTGTAGATAATGCTATATTTATTTGAATTATTGACAGTTTTATGGACATGAGAACTCTAATGAAATATACAACAAACTTGTTGAAACTGTCCATTTGCCAAATGTCTTATAAATGACAAGACTCATCATCAGTTGTGATAGATTTAATGACTTGAAATACAATTGCTAAATATGGTAGTTAGGGTTGGGGTTAGACAACAAAAATAGAATCCTGCCTGTTTAATATCGGATAACTTTCCTTGTTTGTATTTCTGCAACATAGGCTCCGCCAACTTCATTATTCTGCTGCTTATCCAAGAGATGAACATCTTCCCCTAGCAGGTTTCCTGACTGTGACAAAAACTAAATAAACAGCTTTTACAATTACAGCTGGCTTTATGAATACTTCAAATGAAAATGACTGAAGCTGAGAAACTGGGTCAGGACCAAGAACATTGCAGATTCTTCTTCAGATTTTATCAAACATTTTTAATTCTATATATACATATAGAATTAAAAATTTTTGATAAAATCTGAAGAAGAATCTGCAATGTTCTTGGTCCTGACCTAGTTGGATTTTGGATTTTTTTGTTTATAATAACTTCTGATTTTGATCATTACTTGGATTGCTTATATATGCACAAGAAACAGTACTCAAGTCACTTAAATGTTTTATGCTTGAGGCTAATAAAAGATTTCAGTGTAACTAAACTACAAAAGGTTGTAAATGTCACATTAAATACAGTATTTAGTAATTCTTTTAGTTGAGATTTGTTTCCCTGTTTCTTTTCGTTTTTAGCTGCAACTACTGTTACTGTTATGCAAAATAAATTATTGAATGTGCAATTCTCTTATGTTGACACCTGCCGCACCTGTCTGAGTCTAGCACAATGGAATCTTGTAAAAGACAGTTTAGCAATTGTCCATAGAGTGAATTTTGCCACAAACCTGATCCAAATGTATGAGATGCTAAGCTGAGTATTGAGGAACAGAAAAACTTCTATAGAAACAAGGAAAAAAGGTACTAATATGTTACATGATATCTGTCTTCTAATATGGCAGTGAGTGCTGGACAATCTCTTCAAAGATCAAGAGACTTGATGGAAGGGAAATGTGGTTCTACAGAAGGTTGTTGAGGATGCCATGGACTGAACATGAGAGCAACAATAAAGTTTTAGAGAAAATTAAAACAAAAAAGGGAACTTAATGCTTATCATCAGGAAGAGACAATTGAAATTCCTCAAGCACATCATGAAGAAAGAGAGCTTGGAAAATCTGATACTCACAGAACCAGAGGAAAAGAACACATAACATATTTAGTGAGCTTAAGTAAATGGATGGCAGAACAGGGTTTAGGAGAAATAACAAAAAGACAAAATTTATTAAAAGCTACAAGGGACTGGAAGCTGTGGAGAGCCATGATCGCCCATGTCCTGAGGGGACATGGCATACAAAGAAGCAGCAGCCACACATAAATCGGAAATGGAGGTGATTATGATTTAGTTAAATTTCTATACTGTTGGTTGTAAAAAAAAAAAAAAAAAAAAAGGTATGTATTAATTTATTCTAGCACATTTTGCTTTACTAACTAAAATTTGTTTCACTCTTTGGTTTATTGCACAATACCAATTTAAAGGATAGTCAAATTGAAATTGAGCATTTTCATTGCTTACCGAAGCCGACCTCTTGCTACATTAATAAAAGCAATTTTGTGAGAGAGAGCTTAGTGTTTGCAAAAAATATCCATTACCTGTGCAGGATCTGCGACTTTCTATAAAGCCTAATAGATAAATGGTGTCATAGATTTATATGATCAGAACTAAGAAACATCAATAACTTTTATTTCCTCCATTGTACTCTGCACAAAACTGCTTGAAATGAGGAATATCAGCAGGGTTCGATATCTGAATTGAAAATAAATGTTCAGTCCCTCACCAACAGTTAGATAACAATCTTTCAAAAAGCGATGAATGAGTCTCTCCATCACCACCAACAGCAACAACAGATAACTAATATATGCAATCTAAAATATCATAGTTAGTGGTTCTGCTGTGAGGCAGGCAGTCATTCAGTATGACAAAGTCAAATATAGAGACACTACATTGATGCTATGAGTTGGCCAGCATATTCCCTGATATCAATCCAATGTTGTAATGAACTTGGGTTGCAGACCAACATGGGCAGTCTAATCTTCATATTTTACATTAATTCTTTTATAGATTGGCACTAGAGTATCACCAAATAACAAAAAAGCACATCATTTGAAGACTTCAAACAGATAAATGGATAAGCAAAATAATGATATAACCAAGATGTTGATATTCCACAACACCTGAAACAAAAGGTCAGGAAAGAAACTCCCATTGGTACTAGAATCAGTGGATTTGAGGAAAAACTATTTCAGAAGAAAGTCCTTATAAATTTCAACTGATACTAATGCTATCAATTTGGTCAGTCAATGCTGATTGTTTCCTTTACAAAAACTACTAATCTCACCATTACCAATATTTTTTGTCAGTTTTCATCAATCAAGGACAAAACATAAATATGTGTATATTAACTAAAACAAGAGGGAAGGGAAAATACAACCAAAAAGTCAGCAGTATAAATCACAAGCAGATAGCATTTAGACCCAGCATCTATTCTTTCTGCTTACAGTGGGAAGGTTGCTTGGACTTAATATATAGGGTCTCAAGCACTCTCAAATGGTAATCTAGATGTACTTTACTGATTATTATACAAAATTTCCTCCTTTGTTTTTATATATATATATATATATATATATATATATATATATATATTATTTTGTTTATTATAGGTTATTTAACTTGCAGATCATTATTACACAGTCAAAAATAGTCAGCATTGATCAGAATTGTTTACTTTATCTTTAGGATTTTGACTTTTTGATGAAGCTATCAAGACCAATTACTAATAGTCATTTAGATATCACTATAGAGATGGATTTAAGAAATTCAATAGTATAACCTATCCAGGTTTAATTTAGCATTTTTAAATACTACTACAAATTTTATGTATTTTTAATTTTACTTCATAATTTATACTTGGTTCTCCTCCAGCTATTTTGGACATGAATTAGTTGCTTGGCTACAGTTGTAAATAATTTAATCAAGTACATAGGGAATTTGATATTTGTTTGATTTCACACCTGGAGATAAGCATAGGTGATTCATAGAAGCCAGATTTTGGGTCTAGGGTCATTTGTGATGGCAGGTGAGTAAAAGTCACATAACAATGAAAGCACTCATCCATTCATTTCTGACATCATATTCTGTTTGACTTCTCTCTTATGGTAGTGACATTTTACATGACAACCACAGAAAGGTTAGTACAGATAAGTGAAATAAATATATATATATATATATATATATATATATATATATATATATATATATATATATATATATATATATGTGTGTGTGTCTGTGTGTATGTATGTATGTATGTATATATATAGATATATATATATGTATATAAAACTTCATAAACATAACCCAAAATATCACGATATATAGACATTTTTGAATATCTATACACATGCACAAGATAATTGTACATTTGAAAGTAAACATTTAAATGCTGATATGTATATATTCATAGAATAGAATTACATATTAGCAACATACAAGGGAACACATTTAAAGGAGCGAGACCACACAGAGCAACCAAGATATAACAAAACTTGATATATTTTAAATAAGTAAATCTGGTTGTTAATGGCTGTTTCTCAAGATTGCATTTAATTTGGACATTTCACTGATTTTGATACGATTAACTTCAGGAGAAATTCAGTACAATTTAAAAAAAAAAAATTTTTTAATCTTTGTTATAAAACAAAATTGTTCTTACTGACTGAATTTGAAAAAGTTTTGATGGAAACAAATAAAGTGTATTTACTGGCCTTCACATCAAAACATGACCACTCGATTGAAGTATAGGTTGTCTCTTAAGGTTAGTGAAAATACCATTATTTGATTATTTTTTTTTTACTGAGAAAAGATGAATATTTATCCTGATGTATATTAATATTTATATGATTGATACATATTTTTTATTCTCTATCTGCCCGACTCTATTTCGATTAGAGATGTATATGTTTATTTTTCGTTAATTCTCATCTTTCTGCCCATCACTTGATCAATTTTATCTCTCCATATTTTTGTCTACTTCCTTCTCATCTCTGAGAATGTGCAGTGAGAGATACAGGAGCAAGTTTGCCTCAGGCGCTAATAGCATTCAAATAGGGGGTAACAGTTCAACTTTTGAAGGTTGATATTTCTGCACGGCCTCACTCTTCCACAATATAATTAGAGTAGATTGATAAAATGTACTGTTCTCATGTTTTGTTTCACTTCTGTCAAGGTTAACAAAAGTGGAAACAGATTTTAGCTGTGGCTACTTGGGTATGTCAAATAGATATAAAATGTCTTGCCCAGTGATCAAAATAATTAGGGATGGGAAAGTTTTCATGGTTGATGCTTTCCTTTCCTGAGAGAATTAGTTCAAAATGGTTCTAGGTCAGCCTGACAGCTAAGTGCCCAGCAGATAACTTCCTGACTGAGAAAAGCCCGATGGATAACTGCCCAATAAGGACAATTGGCTGACAGAAAAATGCCCAATGTTTATATATATGTATATTTAGATATCTTTGTTGTTCGAAAGGGAAAGTTATAGATAATAACTGTTCCATCCCCCTTCTCATAGAGATGGAGACCCTATGCTGAGGTGAAGCTTACTATTTGTTGGATACAAGATATTTTTGAGAACAAAAAATTATGTTGTGGATCTGCAAGAGTTGGTTTGTTTAATATAAAATCATTCTTATTATTAGTTTCATTATTGATTTCCTAATCAATATTTAAGATTATTATTATTACTGGAACTTTATTATTATTATTATAACAAAAAAACAGCAAAATCATAAAGAATATATCAAAAGTTTAAAGCTATTGAAACTTACTTTTTAGTATGATAAAATATTGCCAGTGAAGATCAAAAGTGAAGAATTAAAATTTCTCTCTCTCACTTCAAAAACTTGGTTGTATTTTTGAATGTGTAACACAAGGAAAACTGCTATTGCACTAAAATTATGCTATGATACTTTCCCTTTTGAATGACAGCAAAAAATATTCTACATATATATAAATATTTTGCATTTTTCTGTCAGGTAGTTGTCCCTATTGGGCATTTTTCCGTCAAGCAATTGTCCTTAGCAGGAACTTGGCCATCAGGCTCTTGTCAATCAGGCAGTTGTCCAGACACCATGCAAAATACAACCTGAATTTAAACCTGGCTTCATTTAATACAGGGCAATTGATCATTGCTATCTCAATACTCTTGTATGATAGATTTGTATTTCATATATAACTTTATAGCAGTTTTATTTATTTTTATCAAGAGAGAATGTGTTTGTAAACTCATTCTCTCTGATCAGAAATAAAATCGTCACACACTGAAGGATGGTTATGTGGATACTGTATATACATGCTAGAGATTAGTAGATATTCTGATTAAACTTTTAAAGTCTTTGGCCATCTTGTAACTTAGTAACATCCCTACCAGTACACCCTACATATCTGAGCTTTAGATAGTGACCTATGTTATGATGAGGTTCATTGTGGTAAAAGAGGATCAATATAAGACAGAAAGATGCATACATGCTCTTTTTGTTCAGCTAGAGTCACCTGAGAAGAGTTGCATTGTGGGTCTTCATTAGGCTGGTTGATCATTTCAGATAATTTATGCACATACTGGACATGACACATTAGAGCTGTTTTGAAGTTGGCCTCATTTGCCAAATGAATGTTTCCACACTCGTAAATGAAGCCAGGCTTCTCAGATGCTCAACAAGATCAATATGTAAAAAAAACCCTTATATTATCCACTCAAGACATGCATATTGAGGTTGAGGTTTAGGGTTAGTAGAAGTCCTTTGCTAGCCACACATATCTGTTGTAAATCATTCCCAGCAGTCCTGTGGACATAATTACTTTGATCTATGATATTTAAAGTAAGGGTAGCAGTGGAAGACAGCAATGTGCATATCATAGATCAGAGCAAATATGTCTATAGGACTGCTGGGAATGATTTACAACAGATATGTGAGGCTGGCAAAGGACTTCCACTAACCCTAAACCTCAACCTCAATATGCATATCATGAGTGTTGTCTTGAGTGGATAACATAAGGGCTTTTTTACACATTTTATTGCTTTTAGCAAATGGAGAATCAGCCTGACTAGCATTTGATACATCTTCAAATTTTACTGCCACAAAATTCTAAATTTTAAATCGAATATGATCAGCATTTATGTTTGCTCAATCAGTTTTATCTTATATTTACTACATCTACTTATATTGCAATGGTTAGTGTAATGGTGATAGTAAAAAAATTTTTTCATAAGCCACTCAAATAGAAGTTTACTAAATGAGATTGTTGTAAGGATGCATAAGGAAGAAGCATATGTAAGATAGCTACGAATTTACCCTAGACTTAAAGATGTTAAGATTGTAGTGGGGTTGGGGAAGCATTCTCTTGAGAGTTTGTTACACATTGCCACAGTTCTGGGTAAGAAGTGGAATTTCTTCCTTTCCAAAATAATGAGGGAAATGAGGATGCTGACCCTGTTTATGTGGTCTGACAGGTCTGAGCTGTGAAGGTCTAGATTGAAAATAATTTGCCTGATTATTTGCCATGAAAAAAGTGACAGAGCAGCAAGAGGCTAGCAACATTTCATTTGTGGGAAAAAGGGTTGTAGAATGGAGAACAGTTCATCACCCACAAGGATAGAATGACACTCAGTAGTGTTCAGTTACTTGAGCAGGTTCTGCCTTTAACTACGTTATGACTGAGTGTATTCATCCCCAACACCCAACATAGTGTAGGCTGCTGTTGCTTGTCTTTGGTATTTGTGAAGGTAACAATAAATCTTGCTATGTATGCCCAAAACACTGTTTAACCTATACAGTGCAAAAGAAAGGTGATTTTCTAAATGTAGTTTAGATGTGGCACAAGGCTAAAAGTGTGGAGTGTCCAGTGAGGATTGAACTCACAACATAAGGCATAATTGTTCTAGTGAAATAAACTTGCTAACCATTTTACCACGTCAAAGTTACCAAATGATTTTCTAAGTATTGCTTAGATGTGGCACAAGGCCAAAAGTGTTGAGCTCCCAGTGAGGATCAAACTCACTGCTCAGTCATAATTGATCTAGCGAGACAAGCTTGCTAACCATTTCACCACAATTGTTTGACAATTTACCTTATGAACATGAACACCTGTTTTCCATTGAACATGTATGGGACACACAATGGAATGGTGCTTAACTTTTTTAGTTAGCCAACCTACATCTCTTGCTTCATTGCATCAGCAGATACAAGAGACATAGAATAAAGCATTGCAGGATTGCAATTACCATCTGTATGATCCTATGTATATGAGAGTGTAGGCTTCTATGAATTCCCAGGGAGGATAAATTCTGTTTGACTATTCTTGATACATCCCTTATTTTAGAAACCAGTTCAAATATTGATCTGTCTATATGTAATCGTTTCATGTAATCCAGCAATTTTTCTCCTTTGCTCATATGCATAAATATGTGTATGGGCTCAGCATGTCAAAAAAATTGGCCTTGTATCACATCATGCTTTTGTGGAGAGACCAGATGTAATATATATTTACCTAGCACAGGAGATCACTTTTGACCAGAAGAGAAGTGAACTGTTCTCCACATTTTAGATGCAAAAAGTTTCACAGACATGGAGATTCCAACCCTGCAGCAACATATTTCTTGTTTCACTAAGAGAAGTGTGTTTTTCAGTTTAATGTTGATGCTAGTGTGATAAATATCACATGAACTGGTCAATTTTTCTCCTTGGCCCATGTGCACATATGTATGGGCTCCCCATGTAAAAACGGCCTTGTGTCACATCTTGCCTTTGTGGGGAGGCCAGGTAAATGCTTAAGCATGCATATGGGAACCCTACATTTTTTTTTTAATGAATTTGTCCCACCCAAAGTGATTAAGACACAGTGGAGGCTACTGGAATGAAAGAGAATAAAAAGATTTTAGAAGGAACCCAATTCTATACAGGGAAGAAGCGATGAACCTCTACTTCTGTCCAAAAGACTGGAGAGGAGTGTGAACTGGATGATAGGCAAATCTATCTATTCCAATTGAGGAAAGAGAACCAAAAAAAATAGTAGTAGATAAAATTTCAGAGTTCAGACAGAGACTTTAATAGTATAGAATGGAAGCAGTCTTTAAATGGAACCAGAAATCTAAACAAGGGACAAGGAATAAAGCTCTACTCCTGTTCAAAAGACCAAGGTGGAGTGTAAACCAGACAAAACCTTGTAAAAAAAACAAAAAACTTCTAATTCATATTTTAATTATTGAAAATATTAATCATGAAATATTTTTAATGTTGTATTTTTATTCCACCTCTGCAAAATAATTGTACATATGGGACTAGTTAAGACTTGCAAGAGAAATTGTGTTATTATGGTGCTTGTCGTATGGTTGATAAGTGTAAATATGATGTTTTGCAGTGTGGAGCAATATTTGTGTAATTGGGTCAGTGATTGTGACTAGTTATGTAAAAGGATAAGACACTGATGACTATCCCTCCCCATCTCATTGTTGGCTTTTTGCCATATATGTATATATTTATTCAATAAATATTTTTATAAGTTAACAGTACAGCCTGGGTTGATTTGTTCCATTGATATAAGGGAGGGTGGGGGGACACACAAAAGATTTAGCCTCATGCGAATTTATAAAAGAGTATCAGACACTTTCTCAGTCCACTAGATAACTCGGGCCTTTCCGCTTGACATCAGGAGTAATGGGCCTTACAATGCCATGCTAAGCCCATGATATGAATTCGGAGTTTTTCTTCCCTTAGATTACTAAAGCAAACAAGTCTAATCTACTTTACATTTTTACCAATGTCTTCTTTAATGTACCATGTCCTTTCAGGATGTGGGAGATCATGGCTCTTTATACCCTCCAATCCCTTGTAACCCTTAGCAACATTTGTCTCTTTGTCATAGCTCCTGTCTCTTGTTTTGCTATCCATTCATACAAGTTCATCAGCAAGAGGCCATGTTCTTCATCCATTTCTCTTGACCATGATATGCTCTGTGTGTGTCGAATTCTCCAGGTCCTCCTTTCTCATTATATGTCCAAGAAATTTCAGCACTGTTTATGATTCTGAGTATAAGTATCTTTTTTATTTCCATTTTCCTTGAGACTTCATTGATTACACGCTCCGTCCATGGAATTCCCAGCATCCATCTATAGAACCACATTTCTATTGCCTCCAGTTTCTAGTTCATCCATGAGGATATTATCCAGACAATTGATATTACATAACACTTCACTATACTTTGTTTCTAATTAAATTTTCCTGTTTCTTAATACTTCATTTAGCTTTTGGAAGACATCTTTCCCTTACCAAATGTGCATTTGGATTTTGGTGTAACCTTTCTATCCTCTGTTAAAACACTTCCCAAATTTTTACTTGTTTGATCTTTGGCTTTTTTCTGTTTTTTTACAGTTCTTGATCAAACCCTTTTTCTTGCTTTGCTTAACGACTCTATCTAGGATGTCCTGTAATATTCTTTCTGTGTCTGCCATCAGTGCAGTGTAATCTGCATATCTTATATTGTTAATATTATGCCCACCAATGATAAATCCTGCTGAGGTCACAAGCTCCCTTAGGATAATCTCGAGTATGTCACAAAGAACTGCTAGGTAACCTTGACATATTTGAGAAGAATATTAGAATAATCTAGAACCTGTCTTCTTACCAGACTGATTCAACCTATATAATAAGGGGATTCTGAGAGAATTAGAAGTTTTTTTTTGTTTTCTTTTAAGTATTTCACCCCAAGCAAGGAGGGAAGCCACTAGCATGCAAGGGGTTACAGAGAGTTGGAACTAGAGCAAATAGGAGTGATAGAGGAAAGGATGAAGAGAAGGATAGATCAGGGCATCTGGAGACATTGATTGACATTACATTTGAATAGTTGGAGATTATAGCTATCAGGAAAACAGGAAGAGGGGAGGGAGTTCCACAGGTGTGCGGTACGAGACATGAAGCTATTGGCGTAGAAGAGATGGCTACATATAACAGTTTTGATAGTCAAAGCGTGTGAGCAAGATGCCAGCCTAGTAGAACACTTAAATTCATGAAGTTTGGGAATCAGCGAAAGCAGCTCATTGGAGCAGTTACCATGAAAGTATTTATAAAAAAGACAGAGGGAGGCGACAGCATGTCTGTGAGAGAGCAACTGCAGACAAGATGCCAGATCAGGGCCAATTACGTTGCATATCTGTTTCTGGATCTTATCAAGAACCTTGAGACAAACATAAGGGGCACCAGACCATATATGGCAGCAATACTCCATGCAAGGGCGAATGGTTGATTTATAGATTTGAAGGATCGACTCTGGCGAGAAAAATTTCCTGGCACGGTACAGGGTGCCAATTTTCCTAGCAGTGGACGAACCTATTGACTCAATGTGTTTGTTCTATCTCATGTCAGCAGTCAATGTGAGGCCGAGTAGTCACAAAGAGGAGCCTTTGAAAAGTTGAAGTCTTTCCAGGATTTATTATTGGTGGCCACAATCTTAACAATATAAGATATGCAGATGACACAGTGTTGGTAGCAGACAAAGCAAGGAAACTACAAGAACTTCTACAGAATGTAGTGTAGAAAAATGAGAAGAAAGGCTAATCAATTACAAAAAGATAGAATGCAAGATTATTAACGAAAGGAACAAAAGCTAAAATGAAAATTACAAATTGAAGATATGAAAATCAGGCAAGCAGAACAATTGAAATATCTGGTAAGTCATTTAACAGAGTATGGATGATGGGACGCCGAAATCCAAAGGCACATTGAGATAGTGAAAGATGCCTTCCAAAATCTAAGCAAAGTATTAAGACACTGGAAATGTTTTGTGAGAAGAACATAAAAGAGGAGTGAACTGTTACGCAATGATAGTTCTCTTATGAATGTGAATGCTGGAATCTCCTCAGAAGAAAAAACTTAAGACAATAGAAATATGATTCTATAGGAAGATGCTTGGAAAATTTGATACTCACAGGGCATATTGAAGGCAAGAGAAAGACAGCACCTACCCAAACCTTCCCAAAGGGATACAACAGGTGGGAGAATAATGCAATAGAATGGAATGAACACATAATTTGAATTCATTTTGCTGATTCCATTTTTGGAACTAATAAAAGTTATCAATAAGTCTATAGCTTAATAATGCAAAAGTCACTTATTTTATATAATAAATATTCATAATCTCCTTCTTTGTCAAGGCACTTAATTCAGTGATGAATATGTAGGTACATCAGTAAGTTCATAATTTAATGATGCAAAAAGCATTTATAAATAGAAATAATCATTTTGCAAAATAATTTTTGTTTTTTTGTCAAGGCACTTAATTCAGTGATGAATATGTAGGTACATCAGTAAGTTCATAATTTAATGATGCAAAAAGCATTTATAAATAGAAATAATCATTTTGCAAAATAATTTTTGTTTTTTTGTCAAGGCACTTAATTCAGTGATGAATATGTAGGTACATCAGTAAGTTCATAATTTAATGATGCAAAAAGCATTTATAAATAGAAATAATCATTTTGCAAAATAATTTTTGTTTTTTTGTCAAGGCACTTAATTCAGTGATGAATATGTAGGTACATCAGTAAGTTCATAATTTAATGATGCAAAAAGCATTTATAAATAGAAATAATCATTTTGCAAAATAATTTTTGTTTTTTTGTCAAGGCACTTAATTCAGTGATGAATATGTAGGTACATCAGTAAGTTCATAATTTAATGATGCAAAAAGCATTTATAAATAGAAATAATCATTTTGCAAAATAATTTTTGTTTTTTTGTCAAGGCACTTAATTCAGTGATGAATATGTAGGTACATCAGTAAGTTCATAATTTAATGATGCAAAAAGCATTTATAAATAGAAATAATCATTTTGCAAAATAATTTTTGTTTTTTTGTCAAGGCACTTAATTCAGTGATGAATATGTAGGTACATCAGTAAGTTCATAATTTAATGATGCAAAAAGCATTTATAAATAGAAATAATCATTTTGCAAAATAATTTTTGTTTTTTTGTCAAGGCACTTAATTCAGTGATGAATATGTAGGTACATCAGTAAGTTCATAATTTAATGATGCAAAAAGCATTTATAAATAGAAATAATCATTTTGCAAAATAATTTTTGTTTTTTTGTCAAGGCACTTAATTCAGTGATGAATATGTAGGTACATCAGTAAGTTCATAATTTAATGATGCAAAAAGCATTTATAAATAGAAATAATCATTTTGCAAAATAATTTTTGTTTTTTTGTCAAGGCACTTAATTCAGTGATGAATATGTAGGTACATCAGTAAGTTCATAATTTAATGATGCAAAAAGCATTTATAAATAGAAATAATCATTTTGCAAAATAATTTTTGTTTTTTTGTCAAGGCACTTAATTCAGTGATGAATATGTAGGTACATCAGTAAGTTCATAATTTAATGATGCAAAAAGCATTTATAAATAGAAATAATCATTTTGCAAAATAATTTTTTTTGTCAAGGCACTTAATTCAGTGATGAATATTAATTGCAGTGTTTGAACATTTTTTGAAAATTTGAGAACTTTAATCATTAGGTATGAATCTACCGATTTTTCGCTTCACTTTCATATTTACATATATGAGGTGCTAACCCATAATTTTTGAAATTTAATATTAAATGACTGAACAAGTGTTGACATTTAACAATATCAACCAACCAAATAATTTGGGGAACACAAGATCCCAGATGACTTTTTGAAAGTTAAAATAAAAAGATAAAAAAATAAGATTTTCTGTTTCCTGGTAGAATGATTTTAGTAGATGTTTGAAATAACTGGTGCGATGTGGGAAACACTGGATAAATTAGCAAATAAATAAATTGATCATTCTGTTCAGAGTTTGTGAAGTTTTTAGGCCACACATTCCTGAGTGCACATGTGAAAAAATTGTTTCTTATATAATTTATTTTGTGTCTTTTGCCTTTCTGTTTATAACTTTATTCACTACTTTTCAGTTTCCTTTTCTTGCCAGAATATTCCAATAACCTTCTCTCTCTGCTTGTAAAACGGCATCATTCCCCGACAACTACAAATGCACTTGCAATATCTTTAATTATCTCCTTCCTTGCCAGAATATTTATTTCTATAACATCAAATTCCTTGAACTTCAGATGATTTTCTTTTTCTTCAGACTATCACGCACCTTCCACTTGAGTGCATCCTATCAAGCTTTTTAGTGAAATTGCTGATAAAACAAAAAATAAAATAATATAAGCGCACTTGTGTGTACTTTTATTAGTGATACTATACGATGAGAATGGAAGGCACTTTACTGCATCCACTATGTGAACAAAGATTTGTCTACATTCATACACAGGCATACATACAGGGTGCGATGGATAAATTGTCGTCTAAATTACACAAAAAATGAAAATAACACTGACATCTCATTGTCACAGATATATTTATCAAAATTAAACAAAAATATCTTGAAATAGTAAAATTATTCAATAAAATCGCCATTGGCTTCACCACGACCTCCAGACAATTTCAGAATCTCTTGCAAATTTTCTGGATAGTCTCCTTGTTGAAGTTGGTGAGTGTGTGTCCCACACATAATAATCAATGGGGTTGCAGTCTGGGGAGTTAGATGGCTAGATGTAAGGGGGTGATGTGACAGCTATAACTGGGTTCTCCTGTTTATGTGGCATGGTGCAGAGCCCTTTTGCCAGATATAGGATCTTCCAGCAGCCACCCTCTTGACCCAGGGCAGCACTACCTCCTCAAGGCACTTGATTTAGATCTCCATATTGAGTCTGAGGCTCTCACCAACACATTTGGGAGTTCTTATCAGAATGATCAGAGTGAGTTTTCCGAACTGCCGTACTTTCATAATCGCCATTAGACTCATCCAAATCTTTTCGAATCCTCTGCATTGACACCCAAAAACTCTGAAATGTTTCTATTGGATCTTCCAGCACCAATGCTAAGCAATACAGCATGCCATTTCCAAATTTCTGGTAGAGTGAATTGCATCATGGTGCTCTCTTTCTCACAGATGGTTCCCAACTGACCCTACTACACTGTGCAGTCAACAAAATCAAAAACAAACAACACGCATGCACGAAATTAAAAATATAAAATAACGACAATTTACCCATCTCATCCTGTATACACACACAAACACACACACACACACTATATATATATATATATATATATATATATATATAAAGGAAATTTATTTTTTTAACCAGTGTTTTTTATTTTATTTCCAATTCCCATATATTTCCATCTCTAAGGCGACCTTTACATAAGATGAGGTAAGAAAATAGCAAATTTTCACAAATTTATCCCATACCTGTAGTATAAGATGACTGTTCACAGTATCTTTAGAAATTCAAAATAAATGAAATAACAAAACCGATTCTATATCATGATTTTCCTACACATGACTCCTAAAAGGGAAACCATTGTTTTGTTTACGTTTCAGCATGTGATCTCTTGTGATTACTGATTTTTCTTCTGCCTCTTCTTTTCCTATATCTAAATAGTTACAAACAGCCTGGTGTACTAATGGCCATTTACTTATACTTCATCAATAATGACAAAATACCACTAATAACAGTATGATAATGTACGATAATAGTACATTACTGTGAACCCAATCATGACATGATGTTTACATTTTCTCAGCTGAGTTTGCATGGATACAAGTTGATTTCATTCAGATGGAATTATTCTTCAAATAGGCAATTTATTATAAAGTTATGCCTTAATAATATACAAGGTAGAAATGATTTTATTACTTTTATTATCAGTTTATTTGATAATGTGAATCTTTTCATGTAGGTTATTGGTTATCGCTCCGAGGCGAAGGTTAGCCTATTGACAAAGATCATTCAGAATTTAAGGTTTCTTTTTCTAGGATTATAGTACAAGATGACCCCGTGCCCTCCCCCAATTTTGAAGGGTGATTTTGGGGATTTAAATGTCATCTTATATGTGGAAATATACGGTAGGTACTCTTTGCATGTGAGACTCTGTAAATGTGCCAGAGTTTGTGTGTGTATATATATATATATATATATATATATATATATATATATATTAAAAAATTAGGAATCACTTACATAACTGCTACCATGGTTTCAACCAATAAGGTATTGTCAGGCGGTAGATGCTAGTTAATTTCCTCATGCTTTATTGACTTATTTTATGTGTGCACAACAGGAAGTATAACAGAAGGGGAGGAGTCAGGCTTTAACTACTGTGAATTTGAAAAGTACCAGCGAATCAATATGGACAGATACATATAAGGTGTTAAAGTACACATAAAAGTACTCAACCATAGTACAGGAGCAAATTGTTGGTCAGAGTTGAGAGAGCACTTTTTAATACAACCATCTCCTGGTCAGACTCAACTCGCACTAACAATTGGTTCAATACATATATATATATATATATATATATATATATATATATATATATATATGCACTCACACACACATTGAGTGCATGAAAGAATCACACTATGGTTGATTTATTACTTCTTGATGATATTGATCTGCTAACACAAAGTGACAAGTCATCGGGATTGAGGTTGGGCGCATACTGGCATTATACAAACTGCTGAACATGAGAGATTATGTGCTCTCTCCATCAGAAACTGTAACTAAGGTCTTCTCAGCATAATTGCAATATAAACCATAGGGGGACTCTGTTGGTGTTGAACAAACACAAAGTGTGTCTCTGACAGGAATTGCTTAACCACTCTCGCAGATGGGTGTGTTTGGAAAACCAGAGTGTGTACACACACACACACACACACATATATATATATATATATAAAAGTGTGTGTGTGTATAACTATATATATAAATGGAAAATAAAACTGCAGCATCCTGAAGGATGGTGGTTACTTCTGATATGGCTACAATATGTGACAGTTAAGGAGCAGTAAATTTTATGGTAATGTTTACAAAATTTTCAGCCATCTTGTGACTTAGTAACACTCATGCAAGTGTGTCATCCATATCTGAAGTTTTAGATGGTCATATATACTGCAGTATAAAAAAAAGGGTGCGCCAAGCAGATATACTGTAATGATGTACACATGGTCTGTTTTGTTCAGTTTAAGCTGTTTGAGAAGGGTCAGCTTAAGAGTCTTCAAATGGCTGGATGGTCATTTTAGGAATAGGCTGTGTATGGTGGTCATAATTCATTAGTGTTTCAGTATTGACAACAGTAGTTAAAGTAATAATATCCTATTCTGATAGACCGGGTTCTGGATAAGCACAGAGTACAGATGTTTACCGAGAGCAATGGCTGACTGCACTGCATACTCAATATAGATCATAGTTAATGCCTTCCCCCAACCTGGAGTGTATCACAAATTTTTGAGAATACTTTATTTGCAAAATATCCTTTCCATTTCCTCCTGCACAAAAATATCAACTGAGAAACCAATACAAGTTACAGCATTTAATTTGCTTTTAAAAATGAAATGTGAGAAAATAATTTGCAGTCTTGTTTTTTTGCCTCCTTAAGACATTTTGGGATTAATGTCTTTGCTTTTTTGTTGTTTTTGAATTGTTTTCACAGATATATTCTTGATTTTCTTTACATGCATGTAATTAAGCTTGCATATAAGTGCAATTATTCTTACATATTCAAGTCAAAATATGTCACTTAAAAATCAAGAAAGTTGCCTTTAGAAGTGCAATAAAGTAAACAAAAAAAATATTGCTGTAAATGAACAAGTGGAAGTCATTTTCAACAGAATGACTAAATTAAAGCTCTATAATAAGAAATTCTATATACCATAAAGGTTGAGATGGGAATCAATAATTGAGCAATAAGTCAGCAATCAATATGTAAAGTTGCCTTTAGAAGTGCAATAAAGTAAACAAAAAAAATATTGATGTAAATGAACAAGTGGAAGTCATTTTCAACAGAATGACTAAATCAAAGCTCTATAATAAGAAATCCTATATACCATAAAGGTTGAGATGGGAATCAATAATTGAGCAATAAGTCAGCAATCAATATGTAAAGTTGCCTTTAGAAGTGCAATAAAGTAAACAAAAAAAATATTGATGTAAATGAACAAGTGGAAGTCATTTTCAACAGAATGACTAAATCAAAGCTCTATAATAAGAAATCCTATATACCATAAAGGTTGAGATGGGAATCAATAATTGAGCAATAAGTCAGCAATCAATATGTAAAGTTGCCTTTAGAAGTGCAATAAAGTAAACAAAAAAAATATTGATGTAAATGAACAAGTGGAAGTCATTTTCAACAGAATGACTAAATTAAAGCTCTATAATAAGAAATTCTATATACCATAAAGGTTGAGATGGGAATCAATAATTGAGCAATAAGTCAGCAATCAATATGTAAAGTTGCCTTTAGAAGTGCAATAAAGTAAACAAAAAAAATATTGATGTAAATGAACAAGTGGAAGTCATTTTCAACAGAATGACTAAATCAAAGCTCTATAATAAGAAATCCTATATACCATAAAGGTTGAGATGGGAATCAATAATTGAGCAATAAGTCAGCAATCAATATGTAAAGTTGCCTTTAGAAGTGCAATAAAGTAAACAAAAAAAATATTGATGTAAATGAACAAGTGGAAGTCATTTTCAACAGAATGACTAAATCAAAGCTCTATAATAAGAAATCCTATATACCATAAAGGTTGAGATGGGAATCAATAATTGAGCAATAAGTCAGCAATCAATATGTAAAGTTGCCTTTAGAAGTGCAATAAAGTAAACAAAAAAAATATTGATGTAAATGAACAAGTGGAAGTCATTTTCAACAGAATGACTAAATCAAAGCTCTATAATAAGAAATCCTATATACCATAAAGGTTGAGATGGGAATCAATAATTGAGCAATAAGTCAGCAATCAATATGTAAAGTTGCCTTTAGAAGTGCAATAAAGTAAACAAAAAAAATATTGATGTAAATGAACAACTGGAAGTCATTTTCAACAGAATGACTAAATCAAAGCTCTATAATAAGAAATCCTATATACCATAAAGGTTGAGATGGGAATCAATAATTGAGCAATAAGTCAGCAATCAATATGTAAAGATAGAATCTGTGATCAATACTGGGCTTGATTTAAACTTGTTTGTTTTTTTTTTTATTTGTCCTTGTTGAATAAGTGCAAACAAAATTGAATGAAAGATACTGTTCAAGAAAAGCAGTTATGTTTGATTATATTAAAAATATACTGAGAAAATATATAATATATACTGAATATATGTTACTTTGTTTCTAATAAAAAAAAAATTCAATTTCTGATCCGGGGTTGATAATTTATATATAATTATATAAATGTCTGCCAAAAAATATGACCAAAAATGTTTCTGATATTTTGGTAAGTGATATATGATTTAAGAAAAATGAAATCCCGTCAAAATCACCGTCCTTTTCTAAAACATGATCCCTAGTAAGATATTAAGCAAATACAGAAGTAATGAGAAAGAATTTACTTTAACTTAAATACATCTAGTATACCTAAGACCGATGCTCAATATGAAACAAACGCTCTCTTCAGATAATGGCCTAGTGGTTAAAATTTGGTGACATAGTGGTTGTGAGTTCAAAGCCTGGCAATGTGTACTTGCACTCAGTTGAAACAGGCTAGCAATAACTGAACAGTATTAAATATGAAATAAGAAGTAGACAATATCCCTAGACATGAGCAGTGGAACATTCTATGCTGTAGATTAAATAAAGGGTTCAGTTCAGAATTCCCTGTAGGTTACCCAGATAAATATACTCCTGAGGGATGCAGGAGAGTACAATGGCTGAAATGTGATAGCGACAACAAAGATGAGGACAATAGTCTAAATATAATAGTGTAAGTAATGCTAACTTCTCATCTCAGAAATTCAAACAGAAATTATTTCTTGAGAAATATATATATATATATATATATATATATATATATATATATATATATATATAAACAATACCTTATAAGTTATGGTTTTATCATATATCATATTCATAAAATATAACTTAGTAACATTTTCTAACTTTATTGTTACTATACTGCCAACTCTGGGCCAGAGCTATACAATCGTTAGCCAAGGTCAAAATCATTTCCACAGCCTTGTAGGAGATGAATCGTTTTCCACCCTTGAACCCCTTTCCCATAGACAAAACATTACCAGCCTCTTGTTATCCTACCAATATTTACGTGGCAGAACTTTGGGTGAACTATATTCCTACCAGTCAAGAACTTCACAGCTAGGACCTGCCATTCCACATACACTTTATTTACTTAAGCCTCATTCCCTTCATATTCCATTGATAAAGATAAACTTCCACTTGGACTGCTTCTTTTCTAGAACTGTTGCAATGTAGAACAGACTCCCAAAGGGATGCTTCCCTAATCACAACACTCTTAACCCCTTCAAGTCAAGGTTCCACCACTCTTACAATCTCATTTAGTAGCCTTCAACTTTGAGTGGTTCTTCGGCCTTGTACTGAGTGAAAAAGTTTTTTTTAATCTCCCCATTACACTAACCATTGCAATATGAGTAGGTGTTGTAAACATAAGATCAAACTGCTTGGAAGATTATTGATTAGAAATGAATACTGATTGTATTTTATTTTAGAATTATTGGAAATTTTGTAACAGTAGAATTTGAGGATGCATCCCATTCTTGTTAGGCTGATACTCCATTTGCTAAAAGCCATAATAAATTCAGTTGCTTTATTTATTCCAAATATTAATCTCCATTTCAGTGTTTGTTTTTTTTTCTGAGATCAGGAAAATATTGTCTGCTTGAATGTCTTCTAACCTTCTTAATTGTACCAAGTCTTGGTGCTCCACAACTTCCTATCTTTTGTAGCTCTAAGCAATGTTTGTCTCTTTACCATCCCTCCCAGTCCCTGTTCTGCCAACCATTTAAACAAGATTGTTAGGTATGTGATCATGGCTCTCCACAACTTCATATCTTTTGTAGCTCTAAGCAATGTTCATCTTTTTACTATCCCTCCCAGTCCCTGTTCTGCCAACCATTTAAACAAGATTGTTAGGTATGTGATCATGGCTCTCCACAACTTCATATCTTTTGTAGCTCTAATCAATGTTCATCTTCTTACTATTCTTCCAAGTCTCAGTTCTACCATACATATACCCATATTTACTCCCTGTTTCCCTCTATCCCTTTTAACTTCAATGTCTCCTGTGAGTGTTAAATTCTCCAGACCCTCTTTCCTCATTATATGTTCCTGAAATTTCAACAGTCTCTTTCTGATTCTAATGTATCTTTTTTTGTTTCCATATACCTTAAAACATCCTCATTGCTATAGAAAAATACTGAGAATGCCATGGACTGCTCAGGTATTCTCTAACTGAACCACATCTCAAATCTTCTCTTTATCTCTGAAGAAAATGTCCAAGTTTTACAGACATCTTCAATTCAGACATGTTTTACAACTAAGAAACAAGAAGGCATAATAATATTAATGCAAGTCTCATTTAACCTAGTTAAAAAATGTGCGTCTTTATTGGACTTGAAAGTGGTTTCCCATGATGAAAGGGCTACAGGTTCAATTCCTGTTGAGAGGCAGATTTTCTTAAGATATTTGATCTTTAGGTCAGTAATGAAATGATCTGATTCTTGAAATAAAAAGATTTTTGTCGCAATAACGAAGATTTCTTACTTATTCTTAGATACGAGCCAGAAGCTTTTCCAGCAGGTTTCCAAACATCTTCAAAAAGCAAAAGTTCATACAACATTCAGTTTGTGTTTGTTGTTTTAAGAGAGATAGCTGAGACAACCAGAAGAGGCATGGCACGTGGAACTAGAACAGTCTACCCTGGTGGACAAAATAGAGGGTTCAGTTCGAAATTCCGATCGCCTTAAGAAGGCTGGAGTGTACAATGGCCAAAACATTGTGAATAGGACAATAAAGATGAGGACAACAGTCCGAACATTGTAAACAGTGTAAATAATAAAATATTCTTTAAATATTTTCCTTCTTACCTGGAGGATAAACAGTAAAAATGAAAAATGAATTTCACTCTTTCAATGATGTTGACACAATTTTTATTCATTTACTGATCGAACAAACATTAATTAGGAAATCATTTTAAAAAAGCCACACCTCTGGATATGGGATGACACTTCCATTTCTGTTGATATTCCAGAAGAGACAAAACAAACAAAAAGAGGAAAATCCCTTTTTTTGTTCAGTAGCATTTGTTATTGACAGGGTACAAGATTTTTTTTGCTGCATTTTCTCTCTGAAACGTCAATAAACAGACATTATCTACTTCGGGTAGGAGTAGGATTAGTAGTTCGAGCAATCTGTCTTCTAAGGTTGGGATAAGGTTTTTTTTTTAATTGAATTAAACCTCATGTAAGGCAGTAAAGCCACTAAGATACAAGGGGTTACTAGATGTGAAAGTATTAGCAAACAGAAGTATTTTTGAAGAGTTAGATCAATAGAAGAGTAATCAGGAAGAGATGATTGACATTGCATTTAAATTTTTGAAGATCAAATTTGACTGGAAAGCAAGAAGGGAGTTGTACAACCAAGAAAAGAAACTGTTAGTATACAACTTATGGTTACATCTAGTCAATTCATCTGTAAATTAATGGGACCCTGTTGCTAGTACTAGAAAATGCACAGGGAAGCAATTTTACAGTAGTGGGAAAGTAACCAAAGCTGTGAAGTTGTGTCAAAACTAATAATATTGTGGATTCTTCTTTGGATTTTATCAAGGAGCACCAGCCCAGATGTGGCAGAAATATTCAAAACTTGAGTGAATGGTAGACTTATAGATATTTAAGATAGATTCAGGAAAGAAAGTTGTCTAGCATGACACAGTAAACCAACTTTCTTGGCAGCAGATGTAGCAATGTATTAAATATAGTCTTTCCAGCTCATGTCAGCCAAGAATGTTAGCACAAAAAGGTGTAATGAGTCACTCTCCTGGAGGTTAGCATCAGCCATACTGATGGAAGACAGAAAAGAGTCTCTCAGACGATTAATAGAGAGAAATTTTGTTTTGGAAGTATTAAAATTAACACGCCATTCTTTGCACCAGTTAACAACAAACTGTAGGTCTTTTGTGAGATCAGCCCCTAATTTAAGTTGGAGCAGTCTGTCTTCTCTGATTGGGATAAATTGAAGCTGTCCATCTTCAAAGGTTGGAATAAGTTGGAGCTGTCTGTCTTCATTGCCTGAGAGAATTTAGAGCAGGTTTAGTGATATAAGTTTTAGTAATTAACCCATAGCTGGGAGAAGTGGGTGATTCATACCTTTCCCAAGTGTATTTGCACATAAGTGAATATAATGAACCCAGCTCCTGGTGTCCCCAAATGGTCACCCATCTAGGTACTGACCAGACTCAAAGTTGCTTAACTTCAATGATCATACAGGAAACAGTGTTTTAACGGGATGTAGCTATAAGCTGTGTCGTCTCTGGTTGGGATAGGTTAGAAGAAGAATTTCTTTGCAAGAAAAAGATTTCTTGCTGTGATGCCTCCATATTGTTTTTGTGTTGCCTTCAATCTCAATTTTGTGTGCATAATTCAATTGCCAAATTCTTTAAATATTTTATAGAAATAAATTGAGATTGGAATGACTGTTGATCTGGAGAGAAAGATTGCTGTTAAAGTTTTGTAGGAACATTTTTTTCATTTAAATTCTGACATTCAATTTGATGTCAAAATGCAGTTTTTGTTTATTATTATAGTTTATATGTTTATATGGGTGTAT
Source organism: Acanthosepion esculentum (assembly GCA_964036315.1). Taxonomy (NCBI): domain Eukaryota; kingdom Metazoa; phylum Mollusca; class Cephalopoda; order Sepiida; family Sepiidae; genus Acanthosepion; species Acanthosepion esculentum. The sequence goes on from OZ038490.1 coordinate 53,995,421, forward strand.
TGTCTGTGGTAGTACCTTTTCAGTGAAGCAGTCGGCCCAGCTTGACGCCAGTGAATTGGGATGCATATTTGTACTGGTCCATGGCCTGCATCCAATTCTCATACATGGCTCCAAGAAGGCGCATAAGCACTGTGATGGCCGCACTCCGGTCAATGGCATTGACTTGCCAGTTAAACTGTACAAGTGTAGTCAGAATGGTTTCCCACCCAGTGAGGGGAACACCTCTCCCAACCCATTTGCAACAAGCAGTCATTGGCCAGTCACCTGCCTGAACATAGGAGCTATGCCTCAGTGGTCAACAGCTTTACCAGTGGGTGAAAGAACTATTGAGAGGAGGGATGGGGTAACCTCAACAAGTCAGTCTGCTAATAGGTTTACTCATAAGGTTTTGTAAGGCTGTGTTCAAATGATCCTGCAATCTTCACAATGACAAATATATTTGAGCAACATTTTTACAAAAGGTACCAGCAAACCATTGCACTATTTTGCCTTGAATGTCACCATGAACCAGAATTACAACAGAAGTAATGGGGAAAGGGTGACCACAGCCATGCAAAATGTGCTGAATAAATAAATGAATGAATATTTGTTTATATTTTTATACCACACACTCAGTGGTGATCTCTGAAGATTGAGTGACATCACGTCTTCAAAACTTCAGCATCCTCCTCAGTATCCTCACAGTATCTTGGCCTGATCGTTATTAATTTGCAGCACCTGCTTCACTATAATATTGTAATTGAGAATAATGATATATTCCATTTATCCAAAGGTATTTCTGACCAGATTAATCGGAGACATTTTATTGTGAAAATATTTATGGTTCTTTTCAAAGTCTACCTAAACAAATAGCAGGAAGATGGTTCTATTTTGGCAAATTTGGTCGTTTGTTCTTCATCTTCTGATGCCAACAAAATGATACTGTCCAAAGAACAGATATGATTCTTTGACTCTTTAAAAGTTTTTTTCAATATCCCAATTACAACTATCAGGAATAGTCAAAACTGAATTTGAATATCTAGATCTTCTTTTATAGAATGTCGGCGATTATGGTTCTTCAAAACTTCCTGTCTTTTGTAGTTCTTAGTGATTTTTGTCATTTTTCTATCTCTCTTAATCCTAATCTGCCAACCATTTACACAAGCTCATGAGGTATCTTATTCACTGCATTCCTTTGTCCCTCTTACTTTCAACCTGTCTTGTGGATATCAATTTTTCCAATCCTTTTTCCTCATTATGCACCCTAGAAATTTTAACTTTCTCTATCTCACATGTTGTCCATCGTAGCCTTTATAGTAGGACTGATTTTACAGAACAGTTCAGTCCTCTTTTCTTTGTTTCTAATGAAATTTTTCTGTTTCTTAATACTTTGCTTAACCTTTGGAAGGCATCTTTCACTATTCCAATGTACCATTGGATTTTGGTATCACATTTTCCATCCTCTATTAAGACATTTCCAAGATATTTCAGTTTTCATACTTGCTTGGTTTTGGTATCCCCAACTTTAGTTCGCATCTTGGGCCATTCCTTTTGCAAACAACCATATATTCAGTCTTTTTTCTTCTTGCTTTCCTTTTCTACCTCCTGCAGGAATGCCAGTCATCTCCTTTCCGTGTCTGCTATCAACACTGTGTCATGTTAAGTTTGTGGCCACCAATAATGAATCCTGGTAGAACCTTTAATTCTCTCAGAAGCAACTTACCGCAGATATCCAATGAGATGACACATCCTGTCCCTCTCTATTTCTGTATATTCCTTTCATTCTACTATGAGCCTATGAGGACATAATTCCCTCTAAAGGTTGAAATAAGTCTGGTGAGAAGACCCATCATTGTCTTACACCCACCTTTATTCCACATAAAAGGTAGAATATCTGAATACAATTATTTTATCCACAAGAAGCTAAAATCATATTCTTCTTATTCTTCATTGTTTAATTTTCATACCCATATTCTATATTCTTGGTTGAAATCAAATGAAAGCAAGCATATTTTTATATTTAGGAATTCCTCATTATTTTAATTGATTTTAGTCATGCTGTTGCAGAATGGTTTTGATTCTTCCAATAATTCTTTTCACAAGAATTTTAGGGACTGTTCCAAGTTCTCTGATAATGTTAGATACTAGTTTTACACTTATACTACACAGTTTTATGAATTCTTGGTCAAGAATCTTATATTTTGTTCAGTTTTCATTTTCTTTCACTTTTCCCCGTTACCTGCTTGAGAAAACTTCTAAGTTTCTTAAAACAGAAAGTAGAAAACCACCAAGAAAAATATTATTGCCTGAGGCATTGTGACAATAAAAATCACATTAAAGTTCAAATAAAATTTAAATTCCCTGGAAAAATTCTTGGAGACTTTTTTGTCATTTTTGCAAGTTAAAGCTATTTTATGAGTTGCTTAGCATTGCCTTTAATAAAATAGCTGTCATGTCAGCATTTCAAATTGATAGATTCTTTTGAGAAGGTCTTCAGTTAAAACAGAAGCAAGGACAGAAATATATACTGGAAATGGTGCTCATTAATTCTGAAACACTCTTTTGAATTTCAGTAACAATTTTTGAAAATAAAAGTGTAATTTGTAAAAATATTGTTTGTCATGTAAAGCAGTGGTTCCTAACCGGAGGTGCGAGATCACCTTTTAAGGGTTGCATAACCTTGGATTTGGTAATTTAGCAAAAATAATAAATAAATTCAAGCAGGTATAAATTACATTATATTACTCTCGCTCGCTCTCTCTCTCTTTCTCTCTCTCTCTCTCTCTCTCTCTCTATATATATATATATATAGAGAGAGAGAGAGAGAGAGAGAGAGTAATATAATGTATAAACATAAAAATGTCTTAAAATATATAATATGTACCACTGCTCAAAAGTTTGAAGACACTCTGTGAATTAGCATGAGATGAACTTGAAAGAAGAGTGAAATCTTTCCATCCCCAAAATGAAAAAGAACTCTTAGAGACACTGAATAAAGAATGGAATCAATTATCAAACTTGTACTTTGAGAAACTTATGCAACAAATGCGAAAAATTGTGCTGCTGTAATCAAGGCTTAAGGAGGATATTTTGATGTGAGCAAAATTTAATCATAAAATGCTTTTTTTTCTTTTTGTCATAATAATATTTCTTATAAAATATCATATCGCACTTTTTTTAAAGTACAACTACTTTTGGAGCCAATTTAAAAAATTACCAGGGGTGGCCTCAAACTTTTGAACTGTAGTGTGTGTGCGTGTATATATATATATATATATATATATATATATATATATATATATATAGCGCTTTTTCTCTGTGTGTGTGTGTGTGTGTGTGTGTGTGTGATGACAAATGGAATATACATTTTCTCAAAAAAATGACAAAAATAATCTGTGCTCTTCCTTTTCTACTATGGATCCCTTTCTTACTTCCCCCTCAAGATAACTTTTGTCCATGTGTCTTGTGTCTCATCAGATATCTTAGATGATGGACACATTAAATATATGTAAAGCCTTTCTTCAAACTCAATATTTAGCCTTTATGGTTACAGATGACTTGTATTTCCTGAATCTTCCATGCAGAAATGAGGGAGAGTCTTTTACCAGGTCATCCTTTATGCTATCAAATACAGTGTACACCCACACACACTCATTTTGTGAACTTCATAAATGGCAGGCTTTGTGTATAAGTCACTGGGGGATAAATGAAAGTAGAAGAGGAGGAAACTGACCATTCCTAGTTTCATTTGCTTATGGCTAATGCTGATAGTTATTCATTGTCAGGACCTCAAGGTCACTTATTTATTTGTGTTTCATGGTTGAAAGAACTGTGTCTATAAATAGACTAGGTTTATTTATGGTCATGATCTCTATCAAGATTGCTTATATACATATATATAATAATAATAATAATAATGGCTACTCATATCTGAGGATGCCCATCTACTAAGGTGGCTTGCCAATCCCTGTTGCAGACACCTGCTCAGGCACATTTGCGTTTTTTCAACATCCACAGACACCACATGTGGTTTATGCAGCAACTATGCTAAGTGGAGAGACCACATTATTTAGCGTGATCAACAGTCTGAACAAGCCCAGCTCACTCAAACCCTTGTTCATGATGACTTGAGATTTTATACTAGCACAACCATCAATGGGTGCTAAATTTCACTCACAAGGCTTGCGGTCAACCCATGATATGGTTTCCAGGCACTTTCCAAAGTGGGAGATCACCTTACCCAGATTGATAACATCAAGAAGTCACCTTCCTGACAAATCAACCCTGGTGAGATTTGAACCCAGGTCTCATGGTTAGAAAGTGAATGTTCTAAGCACTCAGCCACGCACCCATATATATATATATATATATATATATATATATATATATATATATATATATATATATATATATATATTATTTTATACTTCTATATTATTCATTTATTTGTTTTGTAAATTTTTGCTTTCAATTATTTTTCTTTGTTTCTTAGTTTGGTATTTGGAATAAAGTTTATTAGATTTAGGTTATGGGATTTTATTTAGTCTTTTTGTTCATGGTGTGTAGTTGTAGGTAGTCCAGAAGGAATTTGTTTTCATATTTGCATTTAGAAATGAGCTCTGATCTTTTGTTTAAGAACTTAAATTGTTCTGGAAAGGTAATTATCACAATTTCCTCCTCTAGGCAATTGTTACAACATTTTGAGGTATTGTTGTAAGCTGGCACACTTCTTCTTATACCCCATGTTATTTTTGTGAATTTTATTTCTGCTTTTGAGTTGCTATCTGATCTTTGATAGGTTTTGCTGTTTGCATATTTTCTGTTGTCAAGTGATATTTTGAGTCAGTAGTTTCTTTTTTCCCCCAGGAACTTCTGTTTTTCCTATATATTTTTCTGTGTTTGTTATTTTACTTACTGTAGCTTCTTGTATTGCATTATTTTTTAGGTAGTTACCATTTAGTGGGCATTCAGACTTAGTTCTGAAGTTACAGGTTCAAATAGCATTATTTGAGATGCATTAGTAATTTTTTTGTGTGTTTTCTATGATAACTTTACACTTATGTCAAATTTTTTCTGTCCCATTTTTTAAAGATGTGGTTTCTTTTTTCAATGGAAGATATCTCCACCAGTGCTTTAGAATTTTTAATTGATCTGTTGTGATTTTCATGTGTTCTTTTTCTAGAGAGAAGCCCTAATCTAATATATATTCATTGATAGATAGATAGACATTTTTAAGTTACATGAATTCATATTTATTCATGTATTTATGTTACTGAAAAAAGTGAGAATTCTTTTTCAGTATTTCAGTCAGTCTGGATTTAAAAGTCAATAAAAAAATAAGCTGGTAATTCTGTTACTGTTTTTATGACACATGCGCAGACAAATGATGTATTTCAAGAACCATCTATAATGCATAGTTTTTTAAAAAATAAGTAAAGAAAATTTTGAACAAATTTCATTATAATGCAAACATTCAATTATAAAATCAAAGTAAGCAAAATAAAATAAAAGATTATTCATTAATCAATTTTTAAGTAATTAACTCAGAAATCAGAGACTTGGAAAATTATCTGACTGTTAATACAATCAATATAAAAATATATATTTATTTATTTTTTGTTTTCTCAAGAGAAATGAAAGCTTTTAATTCTTTTACTTTTTGTTTATAATTTGAATAAAAAAAATCTTTTCACACATGATTGTTTTAAAATTGGTTCAAACTTGTTTACTCCTACCCAAAAATCAATCCAGTTGGAATTTTTAAAAAAAGCTCTTCTATCAGTAGTAGCAATAATTCCATTGAGTTAAGTTTCTCTGAACAATGCTATTTATGAGATTCTTTTAGACAAAAGGATCTTTTAGTAGATGTTTGTCATGCAATTGTTGAAGATGCTAACAAATTCTCATATATTAGATATATATAACATCATTTCAAAGATGTTTATTTTGAATCGAGGATCAGTTGTCTCTATATCATTATATACATATGCAGTATGACTGTTAACATGTGGCCTTGTATAAGTGATATATAACTGCCATCCTGCTAACAACATGAAAAATGAGAGTGGTCAATAAACAAACAGAAGAATTAACCTTGGCTGTTGTTCTCAAGAACACATGGCCTAATGGATAAAAGAGTTGGTTGAAGTAATCCAGGGATTTTTACCCAAAGAGCTGTGAGTTCAATACCTGGTCACAGCAGAGGTGAACAAAACTTGGAGAGGGAAATAACTGAAACTGAGATATCCAAAAAAGGCATGTCATGTGGAACTAGAACAATCTACCCCAGTGGATGAAATAAAGGGTTTGGTTCAAAATTCCAATCCCCTTTTGGAACGTACAACAGCTGAAACATGAATATGACAACAAAGATGAAGACAACAGTCCAAACAAATGTACATAGTTACAATATCTCATCACAGAAATATAGACAGATATTCTGAATAGGCACATTTTTAATTTCAGTATATATATGTATAGGACAAATATGTTGGATTTTACCAATTAATAAGACATCTCAGAAATTTAGAATAATACGTCTCTGTAATTTTTTCAAATCGTACAAGTGCCAACTTTACTGCTTGACCTTGTTTCTCTGTTGCCTATACATAATGTTTACATACACTTTTTACGTTTTCAGAACCTGTTCAAAATAAGCAAATAAAGTATTTTTCATGACAAGGAATTATTTTTAAGCCTACTGAATGAAAAATGATTGCAAAAAAAATATTTTAGAGGATTTATTTTGAGAGAAAAATTCTTATCTATATATTTCAAACACGCCATCAATTATTTCCCTAAAAGTTTATTCGGTTAATCTTCAGAACAAGATGGCTGCAGTTGTGTTTTTCTTTTGTCATGAAGTTAAAAAAGAATGAATAAAACACAATGAAACCAAAGAATGAAGGAAACTTGAACTAAAATCACAATGAAGGAAATATGAACTGGACGGGAAAAGATTCATGTTAAATAAAAGCCCGAATATTTCAGGTCAGATAAGCAACTATCCATGAGTCGCAAAATTCAGCCCTACAGAAAAAGATGCGATAATCTTTGACTGTAATTAAAATTATTAAGAGATAAACACCAGTTTGTATATGATAACTATTGACAAGAATAAATATTGTGACATTTTTATATGACTATTTATCTCCTTTCTCAATATTTTTCATGTTCTTTTTTTTATCATTTCACTCAAGCAAGGCAATAAAGCCATTAAGATGCAATGGGTTACTGAGTGCGAAAGAAACTGAGAACAGATTATTGAGGAGAAAGGACAATAAAAGAAAGGGATTCAAAAAGACAGATGATGATGATGATGATGATTGGCATTACATTTAAATTTTTGAAGATAATTTTCATATAATGTCAAGACTTGTTAAACACTTCCACCTGTCATGTTACAATTACTGTATTGGTTTACATTGGTTCAAAACTCGAAGAGTTAAACCATCAGTTTCTTCTTGGGATGAAACTCAATAGGAAAAGGATTTTTTTAAATGTTTTCTATCTAAATGTAATGGTTATGTCTGTTAAATTTATATAATTAACAATGTCAAAAGTATGTCAAGTTATTGAAAAGTTTCAAAATATTTTGCATAAAACGTACAAATTGAGAAGGATAGATGGGAACACTTCACATGAGGGACACACACACACACACACACACACACACACACACACACACACACATATATATATATATATAAAAATGAAAGTGGAGTCTTTAGAAATAATTAGTAGGGGTAATTCCAAAGTGTATATAAAACCAAAGAGAGCTCAATATAAGAAAAGAGCAAATAATGAAAGCATAGTCTTTAGAAACAAGGATTCTGCTTTCATTATTATATTTGCTCTGTTCTTACATTGAGCTCTCTTTGGATTTATATCCTCCTTAGAATTATTCCTTCTAATTATCAAGTGATATATATATCTATTTTATATAATATACATATATATATATATATATATGTATATATATATATATATATATATATATATATTGTGTGTATTTAGGCAGCATTTTTTCATTAATACATGTTTCATTAAATAATATAGATAATATATATGTCTGCTATTCATCCATGCTTTGAATATTTGCTGCCACATCTAGTCTGGACATTCTGCTTTGTATTTAAGGATTCTTGATAAAATCCAAAGAAGAATCTGCAATGTTATCGATCTTGACCTAGCACCCGAGCTTCAGTCACTTTTCCCCCCTGCTGTAACAGAGCTTATTTGTGCTTTATCTATAAATATTTTCATGATCATTTTTCTGATGAACTTTCCTGTTTGGTACATCAACTTATACGAATTTAAATGCAGTACTAGATAAGTAGCTAAGTCTCATCATAGATGTAACAGTAAGTTCTATGCTAACAGTTTCTTCTCTCTCACTTTTCACTGATAGAACTCTCTTTTGTTCTTATGCTTTTCCAGTCAATTTTGATTTGTCAAAAATTCAAATGCAATGTCCTAAATAATTTATTTTGTGTTTGCCAACTTTATTCTCTATATTTTGCAATACAACTGTTCAGAAATGCATGTGCAGCTAATCCACATTGGTACCCAGTAAACTGAGTGAGTCTACCAATAGGTTTTCTGATAACTACTTGTATTCAATTATTATGCAAGGTTTTGTAGGCTGTGTCCAAACAGTTCTGCAATCTTTACAGTGACAGACATATTTGAGCTTGTATTTCATGTGAAGTTGAACAAAACTGCTACTGAGATGAACAAAATACTTCATCAGGATTCTGGGGAATATTCTTTGAGTGAAACATGAGTTTTTAAGAGGTATATGCATTTTGAGACTGATTGAATATTAGATGAAGATACAGAGCAGTCAAGTACGAGAAAAACACCAGAAAATGTGGACAAAAATTACTAATTTATGAGTAGCAACGCTGAATAATCTTTCAGCTCTCTTGTGTGATTCGAATCAGTCTTGGAGTCTGCCAGGAGACCCTCATGGAAAACCTGAACATGCATCATTTTCTGGCCTTCAGGAAGAGGACACTCCTAATGATTTTGAAGTGTGAAAGAAACACCAGAAGTGTTGCAGACTTTCCAAAGGAGACCATTTCAAAGTGGATGCTGGCCAAATTTAAATAATCTATAGAATATATTATTTACTGGGATAATGATGTAGACTTAGTTGAGTAAGTTTCCAATAAGTACTTTCATATATTGCATTAAAAAAGAAATGCTAACAATGGACTGAAATTTCCTACAGTGATAAAGACATTTTATGATTAATCAGTTACAAAACAGAGAGAAAAAAGAGCAGATCTAAAAACAAATTAATCTTTATTCTCCTTGCATCTGTTTAAATTGGTGCCTTCTTTTTCCCATATATTGTGACTATTTTGATTAAAGTTCATATTTTCTTCATTTTAGATGAAAATGTGGAAATTTTACAACATATTTCAGTGAAAGTTTTACTTTTTAAAATTATAGTTCATAATTATATTGACACCAGGGAGATATAAATTTAGAGCATGTAAAGTATGATAGAAAACTGGAAAAATTCTCTCTTGCAAATTCATATAAATGATTTCAATTTCTTTATAGGTTGGTCAATGTTATTTTGTTGGATGGTTTAGAGTGAGTGGCTTTGGTTAAATGCAAAATAAATAAATGGCAGAACTGATCAATAAACAGATTTGACAAAGAATGCAATAAACAATTCCAAGCAAAAGAACAGGGCAAAAATATAAAGCAAGCAAATGATATCTTTTATGATTTCAATTGAACAACCAACTAATACTGAAATCACACCAAAACTTCCCACCCCACTTCACAAACATCAAAATATCCAAATTTCTGTTTTATCAGTTTTTGTTTTCTAAAAAGTATTTTGGAAATATTCTTGTCAATAATTTATTATTTACAAATGGAGATTCATTACAGAATATAGTTTTTGGAATTTTTTAATACTAGAACTCATCTAAATACCAGGCTCAAGAGCCACTTAAGGCAGTGTGTTACAGTTAAAATAGTAATGATGTATGAGGTGTATGGTATGAATGAAAGAGAAGACGGTAAGAAGTGAATATGTAATGTTTAAGGAAAAAAACTTTGTGTGTAAAACTTCCTCCTTACAGTTGGAATACAGATGAAATGAGAGTGATTTGACCCTATGGACATAGCATGGTATGTCCACGCTGTAAAGGTCTGAACTGGAGGACATAAAAAATGAAACATTTTGTGAGATATAAATACACCAGCATAAACTCTAAATTTAACCTGGAATATGTTTGAAAAATAAAAATGAAAGAACTTTTTCTAGAGCTGACCTTGGAATAACCTGGGAAATAGTTTTACATCACATGCTTCAATTTGAATTTCATTGGGTGATTTTTGTGAAACCGATTTTACTTTTAAATAACGCCTTTTCATAATTGGAAAATGATAATAGCGGACAATGTACAAGTATGAAAAAAAAATTAAATTTGAGGGTTTATTTGAATATCAATCTGTTGTAACCTAGAAAAGGTTACTGAATAAGGAATAACCAAAATGCAGATTGGAAAGGAAATGGTAATCTTAATAACATCAACAAAATACAATACTCGCCTGTGGCATGAAGTAGGTAAACCACTGTTAGTGGTAGACTACTTAGACAACATATTACATCCACTTACAATAGTGTCCAATATATTTATGAGGATTGGGACATACACATTAGTGTTCATAGGTGCAGGATATAACACAATCAAATGAAGTTTTAATAAAAAAAAACAGAAATGAGAAGAAAGAAAAACTATTCAAAAATGAATAATTGGTAATGTATCATCTAAAAGACATGAACATTTAACACAACAATTCTAAAGTGTTAACATAAAATTGGGTGGGATATGATATAAATTTGAATGACTTCATTTGGTTAGCTTTCATAGTTTCATCAGGGAAGCACAACCATAGAGAAGAGGATACTTGAATAATATAAATTAATGTGTTTCTTCACAGTAAAATCTATATTTCATGCCTTTTGCTTATAATACTTATTATAGGTATTATAGATCTTACAGAATGTAGATGTTACAGAATTCGAAACAAAGCATTTTACCAAAAAATAAAACCTACATCATATGAAGACTTCCAACAGCTGCAACAACTATAACAGATAGCATATGTAACTAAAAGGGCAAATAATAACATAATCAAGGTATTAACTTTTCACACTACCTTAAGTAAATGTTTAGTAAGACCACTCCCATCAATGCCAGAAATAGCAATAACAGTTGTCATAAGTCTTGGTAACTGAAGAGAGACTTGAAGTGAATCCAAGCCTCACTCAACTACTTGTCAAGTACAAAACTGCTAGAATCACTGACCAAGTGACTGTTTATTGGAAGGAGGGGAGAACACTAGCTCATGTGACATTTGAATAGTTTACAACATTCTTCCCTCCTAGAAAATAAAGACTTTTTATTATTATTATTATATTTTTTTTTTTTTTAAGCGTATCACCCCAAGCAAGGCTGGAGGCCATTATCATGCATGGGGTTATAGAAGGGTTGGAGGAAGAGCAGATAGGAGTGGTAAAGGAGAGGATGTGGAGAAAGAGAAAGACAGTGGGTCGATCAAGGCAAGGGGGTTACAGAAGATTTGGAGCGAGAGCAGATAGGAATGAAAGATGAAAGGATGTGGAGAAGGGAAGTGGATAGATCAAGGCAACTGGAGATGTCGATTGATGCTACACTTAAACCGTTGGAGATTGTATTTGTCAGGGAAACAGTAATAGGGAAGGGAGTTCCATAGGCGAGATGTGTGAGACATGAAGCTATTGGAGTAAAAGAGACATCTACATCTAACAGTTTCAACGGTGAAGGGGTGGGAACGGGATGCCAGCCTCGTAGGATGTTTAAATTCACGAGGCCTAGGGACAAGCGAAAGCAGCTCCTCGGAGCAATTACCGTGAAAGTACTTGTAAAAAAGGCAGAGTGAGGCAACATCACGTCTGTGAGAGAGCAACTGCAGACGAGATGACAAATCAGGGCCAATCACATTGCATATCCGTCTCTGGATCTTATCAAGAACCCTGAGGCAAACAGCAGGGCCCCCAGAATATATATATATATATATATATAAATATAGATATATATATTAATTTTTTTTATTTTACAAAAAGAAAAAAAAAACACAAAATCTATTTTGTTTAAAGAGTTGTTTTTTTTCTTCATATGTCATACTAATAGCAACAAAAAGTTAATTTTTTTTTTTTGCTTCTCCGTATTGGTTTATTTAAACAGATGACAGAAAATTTTCCATTAAATTTTATCATACCCATATCGTATAGAGGTCTTTGATATACAGTCTGAACTCTGAGTCTAGGCCATATTATCTGTCATCCGTCCTGCATATTGGTTTTCTGTTTGAAAACTTTCACTTTCACTCATTGACTCATCTAGAGTAGGTGACGACAGAGTAGTTGTTGGACTACTACTTTCTTCTGTGGAGAAATGGTTTAAGATTCATGAAGTTTGCCAAAGTGGGGAGGGTTCTGACTGATCCGGACATGGAGCCAAATCTCAGACAGATACAGTTGATTGTCTTCTGTCAGGTTACTTGATGTTGGCAAAAGTCAATTTGTTCTAGAGTAGTTCAACTTTATCTGCTAAAGGGTCACTCTTGCTAGTATGGACAAATCATCTTAAAAGTACTGGTCCAGGTCCCATTACCCAAGATGGGAGTGAACTCCCACAAGAAATATGCCTTTGAAACTTGAGGAATTGCTGATGGGGTATACCGTTCCTAGCTGTACACAAGAGAGATTGCGGCAAAATTCATTCTCGGTATTTTTCTATTAGTTGCTGAGACCTAAGAGTCAAGCAAATGTATCAATCTACCTGACCATTACCTTGGGGGTGATATGGCATAGAATTACTTCTTGCAATACTTTTACTCAGTAAATACTCCTTCAATTCTTGGGATATGAGTGAATATAACTCGGCATTCAACAAATACTAAACAAAATTTCTCAGTAGCTAATAATTGTTGAAGTGTGCATATTTGGGAATGAAAATGCAAATGGCTACCATGAATATTCATTGTAAATCACTAAAAAGTACAGATTATGAGTAGCCATTGGAAGAGGCCCCTTAAAACGAATACTGATATGTTCCAAAGGTCCAGTAGCTTTCATCAGTGTCCCTCCGGGAGGTTTTAACTTAGCACAAACTCTGTACAACACACATATTTCTGTCTATATTTCTGAGATGAGGTATTATGTACACTATTTACATTATTCGCATTATTGTCCTCATCTTTGTCGCCATATTTATTACAACATTTCGGCTCTTGTGCGCTCTGGCCTTCTTCCTCAAGGACACGTGGCACAGTGGATAAAGGTGTTGGTTAGATCCAGTGACAGGACCCAAAGAGTGTGAGTTCAATACCTGGTTAAGGCGGTGGAGAACTTGGAGAGGGGAATTAACAGGAGATAACTGATAACTGACATCCATTAGACATGTCACGTGGAACTAGAACAGTCTACCCTAGTGAGCAAAATAAAGGGTTCAGTTCAACATTCCAACCATCTGAAGAAGGCTGGAGCGTACAATGGCTGAAACGTTGTAATAAATATGGCGACAAAGATCAGGACAATAGTCCGAATAATGTAAATAGTGTACACATATTTCTTTAATGTCTTTGGTAGAAAAGGTGAGATTTCTTGATCTTACAAAATGCAAGAGTCTTGGATGTCATAATTCCTCATGTAAATCCTCAAGGTTTGCACCTTGAGGATTTACAGACACACAACAGACACAACTAATAGTGTATCCACAGTGACATTTACTCTTCCCAGGTCAATATTCAATATCGAAGCAGTTTACTAAAGCTCCATTCTCCATTCATTGATTTTGGCATATTTTACTTTTGTACACTTTTAATTATCGTACATAAACAACACTGACCTGGCATCGGTATATAACTTGAAGCAACATTGTGACAAAAGATACCTCCATTTATGCATTACAGTGATTATTGTCAAAGTTTCTTTCTCGACTATATTATAACCTTTTTCACTTCCTTGAAGTGTTTTTGACATAAATGCGGCAGCCTTCCATTCTGATTTAGTACCACAGATATAGCATTATCTGAAGCATCACACTTTACCTCAAAAGGTAAGTTTTCTTCAGTAGCCCACAGAGTTGCTGTACTTTGCTCAGATTTTAGGGATTCAAAGGTGTGGAGATCACGTTTATTCAGTGGGTACTGATCGACTTTAACTAGGGGACGTATTTTATCTGAAAATTCAGGTATCCATTTTGCGTAATATGTAAACAATCCCCTGACCCTATTAAGTGTTCTCATGTCTTTTGGGGGTTTGATTTCTTGTAATGGCTTCATCCATTCTGGGTCATGGTTAATGATGCCATTTCCCATACAATACCCTAAAGTATTCAATATTGTTACTTTCTTAATAATTTTAGCAGCATTTAAGGTTAATTTTTTTTTCTTTACAACTTTAAAAAAATTCTTCAACATTCTTACCATGCTCCCTTTCAGTCTTACCACCAATGATAATATTATCAAGATACAGTAGAGTACGTTTAAGGTTTTCTTCTTTTATGATCTTGTCCATTAATCCGTGAAAGGCAAGGACCCCATTGGTTACTCCAAAAGGAAGCCTAGTAAACTGATAAAGTTGACCATTGGCCTCAAAATGTGTACTTTTTGTCAGATTTTTTTCTTTTAATTTGGTACTAGGCACTTTTTAAGTCAAAGGTTGAAAAGTACTTATATTTGGCAAACTCTGTAATGAGATCATCAATCCTCAGCAACAACTATGCATCATGTTCAGTGTATATATTGTTTGCAAATAATGCACACATAATCTCTTCCTGTGCCTTCTGGTTTTGTCTTTAAAAACAATGTCTTGGGCATGCCATGGCAAAATACTATTCCTGGTCTTCTTGACTAAAGCGTCTAGATTTTGTAGCTATCAGTTTGAATGTAAACATAATATTTGGGAACAATGTTAGTTCCTCCATCTCTGCAGTCTCTAAAGCATAACACATTCCTGTATTTCTCATAACCAGTTCAGGAAGATGATTGCCATATTTGAAAATAACTCTCTGGTGATGATACTCAAAAACCCTCCACAGCACCACATCAGAGCACCAAGTCTATCATAATACTCAGGCAAATGGCCGAATATATCATTAAGTTTGAGACTAACAACAAAAATTCTAGAGATTGACTCCTTTGATTTTTTTTGCCATAGTTAAATCTTTTGATGATGTTTTACTGGTTTTTTTCACTAATAAAACTTTCAGAAGCACAAGTCAAGTAAAGCATTTAACATTTTTCCATTTATAGTTAAAATTATTGCAGCATGTGAGAGTTCACCCAGCACTTCTGCTTTACTTATTACTATGTTGGTAGAGAACATGGTAGCACTTGTGATATTTCTTTCTTGAGACTGACACACTCTAGCAAAGTGTCCCTTTTTAGAACACTTGTTACATATGGCTTCCCGAGCTGGACAATTATTTTTCTTATGGTACAGCATGGCCCCACAAAAGAAACAGGCTTTCCTGTTAGTACTCTGGGCTTATAAGTCACAGCTACCATTGTTGTTTCAGGTAGTTCTTTGCCAGGAGGATTATTCTCATAGACTGCAACAGCCAGAGCAGATATAGAGGCAGCATAAGCTTCATTATTCCTCTATGTTAAATCCAGGGCTGAATCTTGATCATAAGCTGTCTGTATATCCAATGTTTTATTTTCCAGCACATCACTGATGTATTGCTGGAGAAGCAATTCCACTAATAGAAGCATCTCGCATAGCTTTATCCCCACATTATTTGGCTGTACTATCTTTGAAATCACAATCCTGTCTTAGTTTTTTGAGTCCCCTGAAGAAGTCATCCAAATTTGTTTTAGGTTCCTGTTTTCTTGTAGCAAGTAAATGTCTTCCAGAAATTGCATCTGGAGTTTTAATAAAAATGGTGTCATAGTCTGAAAAAGTTCAGATAAATTTGAATGCCATAGAGCTGACAGAGCTTATCAGGGCTCTAAGCTTGTTAGGAATTTTTTCCTCATAGTCCCTAACATTGTTTGTAAAAACTGTATGCCAATGACACCATTCTTTTGCTGCAGTGGATGAGCTAGGATCAATGTCTAGGCTTTTAGCCCACCATCCTATATTTGAATTAGATTCAGCCATTAGGCTAGTTGAGTGAGTTGTCATAAGTCTTGCTAACTGAAGAGAGACTTCAATGGAATCCAAGCCTCACTCAACTACTAGTCAAGTACAAACTGCTAGAAACACTGACCAAGTGAATATTTATAGGAAGGTGGGGAGAATGCTAACTCATATAATATTTAAATAGTTTACTTGAGATGTCTATTTTGATGAAAAACTGTTTTAAGAGAAAGATTTAAATGAATCTCAACTGACAGTAATGCTGTTTTTTTCAATTAATGCCAAATATTTCCCTGAGGGAAATAGCCAATCCCAGTCTTACCATATGCTTCTAAAATCTATATGTAAATCTGATAAATGTTTGCATTATGACATTTATTCACTATATAAAACATTGTTCTCTGTGTTTTTCAAAATTGATTTGTATTGATTTTTAGGTTCCTTACAAGCAAAGCTATAATTTGGCTCAGGACTAGAAAATTCATGAGTTAGTTTATTAAAGAAAAATTCAACATCATGTCTGTTTTGAATGAACCTGGTGTAAAGAGTATTGACATTGTAAAATGAAGCTTAGGTCCCGAATCAGTCCTGACCATTTTTTAAATTTCTTTCTATTTACCCAGAGATTATGTGTGTTGAAGTGTATAGAGGTTCCTACAATGTGCTAAAAGCCAAACAATAGCCTTTGTTTTTTTTAAATTCTCAATTCATGCTATTGCTTGTCTCTCCTCACTTCTGTGATACCATTGTCTCTCATTTGCCATCAACTGATGGCACCATCTAAAACTTGTTGCATGTGATTTGGAAAGGATATGGACATCACTAATACACTGACAAATGACCTGAAGGTGAATTACTTAGCATTGTACTTGAATGATTCGTTGAATTAAAAACCAGTACTCATCGCCTCAGACAAAATGATTAAAACAATATGAAAGTGATATTTTGTTGCTGTCAATTGGAATCTTAAGTTCATTTTTCACTCCAAAATCTCACAGCAAAATAATCTTTATTAATCATTATGTATTATGTTAGATTGTAAAATATTTGAGGAAGGAATAAAAAGTTTGGCCTGGGTGTGATGATAAACTACATCTGGCAGCAAGTCCTCTGATCAGGAGGTTTTGAGGAGCATGTAACATAACAAACCTCTAAATTCCTGTAGTTCCCAGGTCCACCCTGACTCAGAGTGGTAGCACCAGTTAAGGTCCCAGCTATGTTAATAGTTAACATCCAAACTAGGGTCAAAACACTGCTAAAACATAAAAACACATTTTTATAGTAAAAATATCAGCAATATATAGTTCAAATACTACTAGCAATATAATTTTGCAAAAGAAATTACTAATGCTCCCAAGAAGATTAAATCTCAGCATTGCATGACCCATAAGAGTTGATATGCCACTACACAAACTCTTGCTTGTCTGTATGTATTAGATTGGAATAAAAGTTTGCACCATTTTTCAGTAGGTGTCATTTGGACATGCAATTTTATTTTACACATTACTGAAATTTATGACATATATTCATATTCTGAAAAGTGATATTTCAACACATCTTTCAATATGATTTGTGTGTGGATTGGGAAATTTTAAATGTTTTTATATTAAAAGTGAATATGGAGGCAAATGAGATAGATTTTTGTCATTTGATGCTCTTTTATTTCTGGAAAGGAAAACTGCTGTACAAACAGCAAAAAAGATATGTGCCATTTACAAAGATGGTGCCATAGCTGAGATTCATTTTCATAGGTGACTTGCTAGGCCCAGAAGTAGAAATTTAGATCTGGAAGACCAAGAATGTTCCGGCAGGCCTGGAGTCATCGATGATCGAGTTGAAATGTTGATTAAAAATAATGCAGGTCACATGACACAGGACACTGCAGAGATATTTTATTTTTCTCTTATGATCATTGGAAGACATTTGGAAAAACTTGGACATGTGAATCACTGTGATGTTTCTTGTTTTACAATTGGCCAGAAAATTCACTCCATTATTCTCACCTGAAACACAATAAAAATGACCTGAAAATGATCACAGGTGATAAAAAAATGGATTGTTTATGACAATGTTGAATGAAATAAGTTGTGTGTGAAAACATTCCAAAAGCAAGTCAGCATCCAAAGGTGATATAATGAATTTGGTGGGATTGAAAGGAGCAGGCGTTACATTCAGAAAAGTAATGTTGAAAACTGGACTGATTAAAGACGGCATCTGGAATTGGTCAGTGGAATGTGCTTTGTCTTCCATCATGACAAAACTAGACCTCAATTCTTTTTACAAACTTGACAGGAATTGGTACAGTTTGGTTGGGATGTCCTACTACTCCCATCACACTTACATTACCTTGCACCATTGAATTGCCACTTATTTTGAGCTCTTCACATTTGAATTCTCTGGAAACCAAGTAAAAGCACTTACACTAAGTGACCATGCAGTAAGGTGCCAAGTTCTGAAAGGATGAAATGATGAAGATGCTTCAGAGATTAGGGTCAGGATAAATGGTAGTGGAATAAAATGGCACATATTTCATTGAACAAATCTATGGACAAATATCTAAATATTTTGAAATTCACTTAAAAATGCTCTGACCCAATATAAAACTTTTGTAGACCCCATCTTAGTGTATAGGGCCACAGCCTCACTACACTAGGTGTTGCTTCATAGGTTTTTACAAAGTGGAGTTGTTAGCCTCATGTCTAACCAGTCTTGAATTCAAAGCTGTCTTTCTCCTAGTCTGATTTCCAGCTAAGTTTAAGAAGCTCAGTCTACCTTGCTATTAATTCCTAGCTGAGGCAGGGAGAGAGGTAGGTCAGTACTTATAACTTGCCATGAGTATTTGTGTGAAAGTCAATACAATGGCCTCAATTGGAATTTGAACTTGGCATGCTGGTCCCACTTTCTGTGATGATAACCATTATGTTATGTGCACAAATGTTAAAGACATTTGTTAAGAATGTAATCCTCATTATTAGCATTGAAAAAGGTCCAGTGTGGAACTAATTCTTTTATTCCCTGTTGCAAGAATCTTGGGTTCTGAACTAAAAGCATTCCAATAATGCTAAATTGATCTCTTCTATACGTTGAAAGGTTCTGTGATAAAGAAAGTGTTTCATTGATCTTCAGCAATGTATAGTTGGATGTGCTAAGTGGGTTAGGAAGAGGCAGTGAAATATACAAACATAAGAGTTTTATCCTTCTTGAGTTTATTTACTGAGTGTGGGTTTGCATGGTGTCATTCATAAGAAAGACAACACACTTTCTATTGACTTTAGACATTTTTGCAGAAACTTTCACTTTTCACTCTTTCGTGACAGTAAAAATTTTCTCTGATTATCTAAGAACTTCTAACAGATGAATAAAGAAGCTAGAAAAATGGTCAGTTCCTTGTACCATTGCAGGAAGTACTTGAATCCTCCTAAAAGAGTCATAACAGACTAAAAAGGGAGTACTGTTGCCATATCTGCACTGGAGTTAAACAGACCACACTTTCCAGAATGCAAAAGCATCCCTTCAGCCTTGTGGATGATGAATTATTTTTAGTCTAAAACCCCTTACTCACAGATAAAATATTGCAAGACTCTCACTATTAATTCAGAAGTGTTCTAATGAACTACATTCATTAGTTCCACCATTTCTGGCCTTCACAGCTAAAATCCACCACCACTTCACGGCTTCCTTCTGTCTTTACTATAAATAGTTTCATAGCAATTGTTCTAATGAGCTTTTTTTCTTGGTGAAACAACTATATGAATTTAAGCATACTACTAGATTGGTAATTAGGTCTCATTCTTTTACTGTAGAAATAAATAGATGTAACCATATTTTCTATTCTAGTAATTTCTTTTCTCACACTTTTTGCCTGTGGAATTCTCTTCCAGTTTCTTGCTTCCCTTGCATAGACAATCTTCCAGAATTTGAATAACAACGTCAATCACCATCTTCTGTCTTCCTGAATCTTGTTCTTTTATTGCCCTTTCTTCTCACTAAGCTCATTCTGTTTCACTCTCAATAACCAATTGTCTTAGTGGCATTCTTGAAATAATTCAAGAATAAATAAAAAAAGACCTGCCATACAACTGACCCTGGGACAAATTATCCCATTTCTTTTCTATTTCCTTAATAAGAACAAAGTTCCATTTGAACAGTGTGTCCTCTGGAACAGACTCCCAAGAAGATGCTTCCCTAATCACTCCAATCGTAACCCCTTCAAGTTAATTCCAAGAATATTACTGATAGGTACCTGAAGAAAACCATATGGTATAATGGCAGAAACATTGTGACTAAAACAAACAATATAAGGATATCAATTCAAATAAATCAGTGTATGATAGAAAGAATTCATCATCTACAAATTCTACAATTTCTTCAAGAAATTACTTGAATAGTTTTTTAACATTTACAATATTACATGAGAGGACTTTCTTTAGAGAAAATATTAAAGTTTCCAGAGACATGCACAATTAATTTTGATTCTGTTGAGATGGAAAAACTCTCTGCATATTGGCCATGACTCAAACGGCCAAACTACATCCTGGATATGACTATAAACTACATCCACATCCTGGGTAAGACAAAAAACTACATCCAACAGCAAGGCCTCTGATCAGAAAGTTTTGAGGGATGTGGAACCAACTTTTACTTACTGTTGTTCCCAGGTACCCCCCTGATCCGGAGTGGTAGCCTCTGATAGTGTCCCAGCTATGGGCAAACAGTGAACCCCCAAACTGGGGTAAAAACACTATGAAAGTGTAAAAATAGGTTTTAATATCAGAAATTTCAAGCTATAAAAAAACTATTACCAGCAATATGTTTTTGGAAAAATATTACCAACAATGTTTTAAAAAAATAAATATTACAAGCAATACATTTTTGAAGGAAAAATATTACCAGAAATAGATTTTTGACAAAACAAAATATTAGCAGTAATAAAAATCTTGTCGGCATTAAATAACCCGTTGATGTTGATATGCCGTAAAACAAACCAAACCAAACCAAACCAAAAGGCCAAACTTGTAACAAATGTCGAATCCACATGTGCTAAAGACTACTCAGACATAAACAACAGAATGTTTCAGAGCTGAAGTTATAGATCTGGGTAAATAAAGTTTTCTATTTTTTTTCTCCTCAAAGAATGTATTTTATAAAGTTTCGAAAATTAAGAATTATCATCCGGTTCACACTCCTCCCTAGACTTTTGAACAGGAGTAAAGAGTTCACAACGTTTCAGCCGTTGTACACTCCAACCTTCTTAAAATAATTGCAATTTGGAACTGATTGCTTTATTTCATTGGCAGCGGGTAGATTTTTCTAGTTCCAAATGACATGCCTCTTGACTCAGTTATCTCTCTTTAACTCAACTCTCCTAGTTTTGAACAACAAAACTCTATTGGTCAAGTCACTGAATCTGACCAACGCTTTTATCCACTGGGCCATGTGTCCCTGTGGAGTAAAGAGTTATGTCTTGTTTCCTGTTTAGGATCAGGTTTCCTGTCCCTTCTAAAATCTTTTCATTCTCTTTCACTTCCTGTAGCTCCTTGTTGTGTCTTAGTGGCATTATCACCTTGCTTGGCATGAATTGAGATATATATATATATATATATATATATATATATATATATATATATATATACTGCCACTCCCAGTGCCAGATTTATATATGGGTTGCAGCCCAGGGGCCCCAAGACTAGAGGGGGCCCTAAAGTCCTGCTAGTTTTAAAGATTTAAGAACAGAGTTTTATTTATTTTCAGATTTAATGGGGTTCCTTTGAACTAATTTGGGCCCCTCTAGTTGGAGTGAGTCTTTCAAATTGTTTGGGGTCACTTCAAGGAACCCTATTTGTATTTTGATACATCTTTTTTAAAGCAACAACTAAAAGTATATTTTTTATGTAGACACTTGAACATACGTAATGAAGGGATCCCCAAATTCTATTATCCTGGGGCTTCTTTATGGGCTAAGTCCTGCTTTGGTCACTCATCTCCTCATTTAGCAACTTACCTGTTTAACACCACAACTTTGGACTTATGACCAGCTATAAAATCTCATACAATTATTAAAAAATAACCTCCAAGCAATTAGTGTTTATGTTGTACAAACACTTTTGATCCTGGTTGTTTTCTCTTTTCAAAATGAATGAAAATCAATAAAAAATGATTTTTACTGTATTTATGTTATGGAAACCAAATAATGTACAGAATATTGAACTGATTTTCAAATTGGTTTATTATGTTTAATGTTCAGTACACTACGGTATAAACATTTAGAAATAAATTAGAAATTATACAAATGGTGCAAAAGGGATACTTGAGCCATTTGAAGCTGGTTGATGCAAAACTTTTCACCTGAACATGCCTGAAATATTTGGTCAGGTACAACTTCTCACTTAGCGAACAGCCCAGTTAGCATCCAGGTCATTATAACAGAATCTGTCCATTGAGTGAAGAGTGGCTGTATACCCAAATGTAGATACACCTTATTTAAAAGTGGTTTTCCTGATTGGAAAAGGAAATAAAGGTGCAATTGCTGTCTTTGATCTCTAGATGAGTTTACATAAATTTCACTAAAAGTGAAAACAAATTTAAATGGACATGTATACTCAAACATGTGTACCTACTAAATATATAACATTTATAGCAATGGCCCTCAAACTGTTTCTAGTTGCTACCTCCTTAGCTCCCAAGTCACATCACTGGCATCCCCTTCCGCACTCATATGAAGACTTTTTTCTTGGTATTAGGCATTTGGAACAACTTTTAATCTAATCTTGTAAACCCACAGATGCATTTCAGAAAAAAAAAGTTAAGTAATTCAGTTTATTTTAGTGGCTTAGCAAAATAAAAATAGTAAGTTTTAATGGGATGTATATACTTGGGTCAGGGATATCAGCCTCAAGCTGGAAGGCACAGAGTAGATGTTTTAAAACCTAGCCTTGAGTAATTTTTAGTGTTTTTCTTTGCATAGAAGAAAAATGGGTAACTGCACTAAAACTTCTCTCTACTAAATATGACATGAAAAAAAATTCCACCATTTTTTATACAACTGTCCCCCTACTACATCTTTTTTCCTCACCACCTCCTTGATCATTCCCCCACCCTCAGTTGAGCGATATCATGCACTTTGGAAATCTCAGGTTCATAATATAAAAATGTGTATAGTTGCGTATTTGGGCAGCAATACCTCTTTAATATATGTTTCAATAAAAATGACTGAACAGTTAATTTTGGTAAGTTTTTTATTATATTGTATGCAAACAAGATTAATTCTGAATAATTTTGACTAATCTTTTAGCCATTTTCAAGGATTTTTGGTTATGCTATTTGAAATCATCGATAATTTGATAGTCTAAATAGTCTAAAATACATGTTAGAATAAAGTTTAAATAATCTTTTTTTTATGATTAAATTATATGAATCATTTTTTTTTTTTTGTTGGTTATAATCTCAGGGAATGACTGATAGAAACCTTCTCCCCTCTAATTTATAGACAAATCCTACAGATGCATGATGGGATTTCTTCCGAGCCAATAAAAAAGAACCATCTTGGTCTTACACACACATTTTTCTTTGCCTTGAAGACAGAAGTCTATAACTACTTGACTGTATCCCTTTTGCATGTGAACACTATTTCTGTTTTGTGATCTTTTTATGTTATTGTCTTATAAAAGAAGACATGGTGGAGTAATGGATAGCTTGAATTCCAGTCTAGTTCATTGCATTCACTTACATGCTAATACCCTTGGGAAAGGTACGAATTCATTTCTTCCCCCAGCTATGGGTAAATACCAAGACAGACTCAGCCCTATAGCCTTGGTTGGCAACCATTCTAAGATAAAGAAAAGTTGAGAAGATTTCAAACCACCAACTGCACTGTAGGTCCTGCCTCTTTAGGCAAAGGCTAGAATAAGATAACTTCAAGAACAATTCCACCTCACATTTTGTCTCAAAGAAAGGATCTGGACTCTCTACTTTTAATTGCAACTGAAAATAATGGACTCCTCAGCATAAGTAGAATGGTTCAAACAGGCACAAGACTTGGATATGGCACAGCGCCATGGACCTCTCTGATTTCGCACCATTTGCTCATGGGTGTAACATCTGCAGCATCTTAGATAATGATGGTCTCATAGCTGCCTTACATTGTCTAACCTTGCTTTGCCTTGCATTATATTATCTTGTCTTGTATTATTTTGCCCTGCTCTCCTTATTGTCATTGAGAATTTTACACTTAATATTGTCTGCTTCCTTTACATGTTTCATTACTAAATTGTCCAAGCAAATTTTAACAAGTTGCTATTTTTAATTCAATCATGCCTATTAATTTTATTATTTCTATTTTAATTTAATTTAATGAGGGCTAGTTTCTCTTTATGGGTTTTATTTATTTCCAAACACTATAGTGTGCTGACAGATTTCACTAATATAGCAACAGACACTTGACTCCAGATATTCAGATTTTAACTTGCTCTTCTTCAACTGGGTACATCACTATTTTGAATGACTCCTATTACTTAACTTTCTCATCTATTCACTTTATTCTGTTTTTCTCTTTCTGGCATTTCGATCATTTATTCCAAAGAGACAGTGAATTCTTTGAAAGAGTTTCATACAGTCTACTCAAAATAACATGCTTGCCTGGAAGAGGAAATTACTCATTTCTTTAAAAAGTATGCCTAATCAAAGGGACACAGGGAAAAAAATGGCAAATTCAGTCAATGTATATTTATAGCATAAAATTTGCACGATTTATAGAGAAAAGTGCTCAGTATCAGAGCTAGAACATTTATAAATATAGACAGGAATCAACACTTCATAGTGGCTGTCAGTTTAGCACTACAGTCTTCAGACTGTGTTAGTACTCTTTTTATAGGCTCTATGGATATAGTTGACTGGGTGATTAAGAAAAGTTTACAAAGGAGGAAACAAGTCCTTCCCTGTTCTTTGTTATGAACTATTGCTTTAGGTTCTTTGTAGTCATGACTTTTAATTTGATCATTTAGTATTTCAAATTTATTATTTTATTTATTTACATTAATAAACTTTAATAGATTTAGGTTAGGGCATTTTATTTTGTCTTTTGAATCATGAGGTAGCATAGTAGGAATTCTTTTTCATGTTTGTATTTGGAGCTCTGTACTTTTATTTAGGAGTTTATCTTGTTCTGAAAAGCTGATTATTATTTTTCATTTGAGGAAAGGTTATATGGTTTCTAGGTGTTGCTGTAAGCTGGTTCCCTTTTCCTTATTTTCTACATTCATTTTATTATGTTTTTGCTTGGGTTTTTGAGTTGCTATATATGATTTATGAAGGTTTTCTTCAAATAGCCTAAGACAAGAGTCTGTAAGAAGAATAGTAAAACAGACACTTCCCATGACCATATTCTCTCTCTATCCATTTTATATTTGTTTCTCACTGTAAAGTTTTATGTGTGTGGAAATCATCGACCATAAACTTAAAATATGAATTTTCAGTTTGTCACAGATAAAGTTGATAGAAATAAAGTGAACTAACAGAAAAAAAGATATGTTTATCAACAGGTGTATAAAATCCAAGGACAGAATGATGATATTATAGAAAGAAAAAATACTTCAGAGATAGAATGATTATACTGGAGAACCCTTCCATGATGTAAGAGAACAACTGGCAATACACAGAAATATCGACAGACTGGAAATATTAAAATCTGAAATGGAATCTGCAATGGCTAAATTGAACAGAAGAAAAGTGGTAGGGCCAGATGGAATTGTAATAGAGACACTGGCAGCCTTAGATCTACAACAGTGGTGATATAATGGGGGACAGAAGTAAATCTATTTTCATGGCACTGCTTAAGAAGCCAGGTGCAAATGAATGTGAACTCCATCCAACAATCAACCTAATGAGTCATATAACAAAACTTATCATCTGAATTCTGATGAATAGTGTGCACAGTAGAATCAAACTTGAAAGAACAGTGTTCATGCTTAAATTCATGCAGTTGAGGCGTCAAGGAGGATAGCTCATCAGAACAATTGCCATGAAAATATTTGTGGAAAATACAGAGGAAAGCCATACCATGTTAGTGAAAAACTGACTGAAATCAAGATACCAAGTCAGGATAGATTACATCACAGGCTAAAATAATAATAATATGATAAACATTTGAATGAGAATGGTTAAGTTTAAAATTTAGATACTATGAATGTCAAAATCTTGCCCTA
The DNA here is from genome assembly GCA_964036315.1 of Acanthosepion esculentum. Classification (NCBI taxonomy): domain Eukaryota; kingdom Metazoa; phylum Mollusca; class Cephalopoda; order Sepiida; family Sepiidae; genus Acanthosepion; species Acanthosepion esculentum. Next base: position 54,021,758 of record OZ038490.1, read on the forward strand.
AATATTGAGCACATCTAATCTTTCAGATTTTGACTTACACCGTAACCAGCATTTATTGCATTTTTCTCTTTTTGTACATCAGATTTATTCCCTCAGAAAAATTATTTGTCTGAAAACTTTCTTCTTTTTTTTTTTTTTGAACAAAATGTGAATGTGTCACAGCACAGTTTTCTATCTTGTCATTTATATACTGGCATAGGCACAAGAATATATATATATATATATATATATATATATATATATACACACACACACACACTTTGAGCATTCAAATTAATAAAGGGAATTTGAGTGAAGTCAGTATTTAGAAAAAAATCAATACTCAGCTGAGAAAATAGTAACAGACTCTGAAAGTATTGAGGGTTGCTAAAGAAATTTCAATGAAACAATATGATTTATTTGAACTACTTGTCTTAATAAAAGTTCACAGATTTTATTGGTTAAAAAGTGTCATATGACCTGATCACAGCGAGAAAAATAAAACATACATTAGTAAACATTTTGGGGCATTGTGTCTCTAGTGAAGGCCTAAAGATAAGTTTTACAAGAATCTTTGATGCTTTCTTTGTAGTTCTCAAAATGGATTGTGGCAGACAGTTTCAAACAAATTCGGGCATTTATAAAAAGGGTAATTCCTTTAAATAAATGGTCTGTGATGTTACAAATAAATATTACTAAACAGACTGTTTTTGTTTGTCCGTGATAGGGCAGGGGAGATTTTTGATATTCATGATTCCAAAAGAGAAAAATGAATTCTGTTTATCTCCCACGTCTCTTCCCTTCCAAAAAGGAGACAAATTATATAATCTGATTGATAAGAATTCATTTCCAAATCATAGCCATTAATTGAATTTATTCTACAATCCATCCAAGACAAGTCTTGAGAGCCACTCAAGATAGTGATGTACTATTAAAATGATGTATGATGTGTGTGATATGAATGAAAATAAGATGTGAGGATTGTGAAGATTATGAGGATAGATAACAATTGACGATTGTCTGAAAGAAGTTAAAAGTGTAGTGTTCAGGGAAGCACCCACATAACAGCTTTTTTCCACAAGAACTACTGTAACACTTTTTGTTGGTCGGTCTCTGTGCAATGCTGCCATTGACTGTTGGAGTTGGTTGTTCTGATCTGTGCCCCACTTTGCGCTGATTGATCATGGAGCTGGCAAAGATAAAGTTGTCATCAGCAATTGTAGTGCGGGTTCAATCTTGGCGAAGCTATGTCACAAAGAAAAAATAATAATGTTCTTGCAGACAAAATAAAGAAAAGACAGGAAGTTCTTCTTTTTTTTGATGTGGTTTATATTCTTTGTACAGAAATATTAATCCTTCTGACTTTGAATTCTATCATGACACTTTGATCAATTTAGCTATGTCTGGAACAAGGCTTAGGTCGGAGGTGGAATTTGGCAGAGTAGTTATCTCTCGTTGTTTGCACTCAGGAACTGGCATCTCTGGAACTCTTCTGATCATTTCAGTGTTCTGTTTGTATTGACTTTCACGGAAAACTGGCATGGTGGTTGACGTGGTTAGAGGACCTGGTGTTTCCTCTAACTTCCACAAAGATCCCTTTGTTATCTGGCTCTGGAAAATAAATTATATCTCCAAATTTGGAGAGATCCCTTTTCCTAGAGGCAGCCGTCACAGGTATTGATCTTCCCTGATAACCCCTTCCTTCTCTTATTTGTGCCTCATACCAAAACCTCCTAATGGGTGTAGGCAAGTCCGTTTTGGTATTTCACCTACACCTGTCACCTTTAGTTGTCCTTTTACAAATGTTGTTTTCAAACTGCAAAGCATGTCTTAGTTTCTGGTCATTGATTAGAATTATCATTTTAATTTCTTCTCAGCAAATTTTTCCTAGCTGTTTCCTCCAGTCAACTTTCTCTCCATCTTGTTAGGGTCATCACACTTTAAGAACCCAGTGTTGAGTCCTTAAATAAGAAAATTTTATTTTATCAACTTGTTTACAATTCCCACTTTTTGATAAGCGAAATGAATCAGTTTTTTAATTCTGCCTTGTCTTTAAAAATTACAAAATATTATCTCTTCAATTGGCATACTTTCCTGGCTGATTCCTAGAAGCCGTTTTCTTAACTTCCACTTTAAGGCAGTGCCATCAATCAATTGCCAGCCCAGCTTTACCAGATAGCCTCTGTGGTAATATCTTTCCAACAAAGTTAGCTTCTTCAAGCCATCTCTGCTTAAAAGAACAGACTTTTAAAATTAAAAGAAATTTTGATTCTTTTCTCAGTCTATCGTTCCATTCTTTAACCCATTTTGTCTTGTTCCCAGTTATACCTTAGTTTTTGAGCCCTTTTTCTTTCTCTTTGCCAGTGTCACAGTGTCATATAGTGTCACACTACCAGTGAGTGGAACTTTCTTCTTTAATTTAGTACATCATGAAAATGGGGATAATCTGATTCCATGACAGTCATTTTCAAGAAAATTATCTGAAATTGGATTTGTCATATTTTATATCATCTTCAGGGTTTTAGAACTTCGGGTTAAATATATTCATTATCTGCAGATATTTTTTCTTTAAATGACTAACAGAATATTTGATAACATTCTCATCTGATTAAAGAAAATAAAAAATAGTGGATAAGTTAAATCCAAAAAGTTATTGAACATTACCATCCTTAAGCAATGGTTAATGTGTTCACTTTGTAAGCCATATTTGAGTGAGAATTCATTCTTTTCTTTATCTTCCATAGAACATGTCTTAGTTGCATAAATATCAAAGCAGAACATTATTCTCTAAGTTGTATATATCCTCCATGTCTAATCAAAGCCATCATGCATCGTAATGTGAATGTCTAAAATTTTTAAGTAAGTCATTGTTATGAAATATTTCAATTAATATTTGTTGTTGCTATGCATTCTTTAATGGTGGCATGAAATCTTAGGCAGTTTGTGATTTATTTAAGTTGAGAAAATTATTAGATTTTATTAATATATAATTGTATAAGAAAATTCTGATAGAGAAAAAAGAAAGAGCACAGTGTAAAATGTATGACAAACTATAGAGCCTAAAATATATAATTAGTAATTTTTCTCTACACATCTGACTCTGGCACTGTCAGTTTTGAGATACTCGATGGATCGTCTCAGTGTTTCTTGGGTAGTTCTTTCGAACAAACTTGCAAAGTCTGGGCCCAAGAATTACTTTCTATCCCACAAGACACATCAAAACAAAAAAGCTGTGATAAAATAAAATGCAAGGCCAATTTTACTAATTTGAGGCTCTCTCTGGATCAGCATCGCCTCGCCTATCTACTATCTGCTTCACAACCTGGTAGTGGCGCCTGGCTCAACACAGTGCCCTCTTCATCTACTGGTACCCTTCTAGATGATGAGTGCACTCGGGTCGGAGTCGCGATCCATCTTGGACTCAAATTATGTGAGCGTCACAGATGCAGATGAGGAGACTCCATCAATGAGTTTGGTTTGCATCCTCTCTCCTGTCGTTGTAGTGCCGGCTGCTTTCCACGGCATGCAGCAATAAATGACATCATCAAAAGAGGTTTGGATGCAGCTGGGTTCCCTTCCCAAATCGAACCTGTAGGCCTCGACTGTGGTGATGGAAAGCGGCCAGATGTCATTACCATTTTCCCTTTTAAAATGGGTAAGTCGTTGATTTGGGATGCAACCTGTGTGGATACATTTTCGGCCAGTAATTTGATCAGGTCCGCGGTTGAGCCGGGGTCCATCACCCGGGATGCAGAGATGAAAAAAATAGTTAAATATTCTTCTCTTGCTAATTAGATGTTTTTTTCTCCTGTGGCAAGGGAGACCTCAAGGGTTATTGGCCCTCATTCGATGATGTTCCTTCAGAGGATTGGCCTGATTGCGTCGCAATTAAGGGATGAGCCTCGCAAAACGGAGTGGCTCTTGCAGCGTGTCTCACTGGAGATGTTTCAAGGTAATGCTTTCTCCATCATTGTGGCTGGCAGAGGATAGAAAAAAAATTGTTTATAGTCACTTTGTCCTGGAATTGTCATCAATGGTCAACTGAACTTGCTTTGTTTCAATAAATTCTCTTCTTTTTAGAATATATCAAGAAATTAAAAGAAAAAAAAAATTTTCATGAAATTTTTGCAATCATCAGTTGGCAAGAATGAACCATATATGAAATATGCTAGAAAGTCAATTACGGTGTTTACAGGGAAAATGGATATAACATTTTTCAAGCAGAAGTTTTTTATTATTATTTACCTGTTCCAAGAAAGGGCTTACGGCCATATCACATTGAAACATTGGTTCCCGTATGATCACTAAAGTTAAGCCTTCTCAAGCCTTGTCCATACCTGATCGTCCTGGGTATGACAATAAACTATATCTGCATCCTGGGTAAGACGATAAACTATGTCCAATAGCAAGGCCTCTGATCAGGAGGTTTTGAGCAGCATGGAACCACCTCTTAATTGCTGTTAGGGTCCCAGCTATGGGTAAACAGTTAACCCCAAAAATGGGGTCAAAACACTATGAAAGTGTAAAAATAGCATTTAATACCAGAAATACTTTGTAAAAATAATTACCAGCAATAAATTTTTGAAAAAAAATTATTACCAGTAATACATTTTTGAAAAAAAATATCAGCAATAACAATCTTGTTGGCATGAACTAACCCATTGAGGTTGATATGCCGTAAAACAAAACAAACAAACCATACCTGCATGGGTGACCACTAGGGAATACTAGGTTCTGTAAGCTTGGATGTGCAGGTGGTGTAATGAATAATGGCTTGGAACCTGAAATTTGAGAGTTGAGTTTAAATTCCATTTGGGTTCATTATATTCACTTACACACAAATACCCTTGAGAAAAGTATGAATCTACTTCTTCTCCCAGATATGGATTAATTAGTGAGACTTTTATCAGTAAATCATTATTATCTCCATAAAATTCTCACAACCTAAAAATATTTTCTGGCTTTAAATAACTTGAAAAAAGATGACAAATGCTAAAAAGCAAATCATTCAATCAATCCACTTGAGAAAAATGTTAGATTTTATGAAAGTATATACGTTTTATATATATATATATATATATATATATATATATATATATACAAAATATATATATATATATATATATATATGTATGTATGTATGTATGTATGTATGTGTGTGTATGTATATATATATATATATATATATATATATATGTGTATGTATGTGTGTGTGTATGTATATATATATATATATATATATATATATATATATATATAAGCTTAAAAGCAGCTCTATTGGGCGACATTTAAGCTAGCTCCTGCAGAGGGCTCTTGATTGGGCCTTCATCTCAATAGTTAGGGAGGCAACAATAAACTAAAGAAGAACTCAAAATTGATCACTCCATTTAAGTATTGCATTAATATTGAAGCTTTCCTTTTTCAAAGTTCAACAATAATTCTTCTGCCACAACTTAATTTAAAGACAATTTGATGTAAGTTCTTACTTTCCATACAAACAATTATTTTTACTTCATGGTTGACTTTCACTGGATTCCACAATTAATTTCAATTATTCCCAAATTTATTTCCAAGTTATAAAAATTGTTATTGTACGAAAAAATTGTCTCAAAAAATCACGTTAAAAAATTGCTAAAAACAGTTGCAGTTATGAAAACTTGGAAATACAAAATTTCAGGGTTGCTGGTCTGGATCCGGGCCAGAATGTTTTAATTTGCTGACAGAGTCAACCTGATTCTAAATCATATGTTGGGCTATGGCCTCTAGGAGTAAAGTTGAAAATACAGACAATTTTATTTTAAAACACTGTAATTTGAGAACAGTATTTTTTTCATTTGAAATAAGATTTTGAAAGTTAGTGAGTTGTGTCCCTTTAAGTTGAAAAGGTGTGACACACTGACATTTGCATTTATTATATATAGATATATTGTGGGTGCTTCTACAGAAATCTCCAAAGTTATAATCAAATCATTTGTGGATAGTCTCACAGTTCAGTTGTGATAAAAATGAACTATTAGTTCTTTATATGTGTAAGTTGATCAGAGTTTACATTGTGTGTGTGTGTGTGTGTGTGTGTGTGTGTGTGTGTGTGTGTGTGTTAGGCTAAACTAGAGGATTACTCATTTCTGAATATGAGGATGGCAAGAAAACACATAAGCCAAAACATTACCATTCTACAATAAAACAAAAAAAAATGGTACTGGTCCAAACTCAACACTCCCTCCATATTCTAATTTTAAGGAAGAAGTTCCATTCAAACAACTTTTTCAGAAAAAACACTGCTTTTTGGAATGTCAATGCTTCCCCAATATTAACTTCTTCACGTCAAGGGTCAATTGTTACTTATTCTCTATATCCATATAATCCTTACTTCCTATTTCCAGGATCATATCACACCATTCATTCTTCAAATACTTCATCTCAACACTTCAGCTGAAGACATTTTGAATCTTCTGATTTAGAAATGAGATGGTCTGAAAACTGTGATAATCCCAAATAAGTATTCCTGCTATCTGTAGACTGTCTGCACACAACACAGAACATCGGACAATCATTCTGCAATTTATGTGTTAGTGTAAGATTTGTGAAAAATAAGGATTTATCAAATGTAACTATTAAAAATATTATGCTGAAAACATGAAAGATAAGGATATTAGTCTGAAAAATAAAAACTTAAGAAAAATTATATGTTAACGTCAATGCTTTTGAATTCCCGACAACACCAAGAAGATTGGAATGTTTGATATCTAAAATATTTATGGTAATATTTTTTTTACAGTCAGTTTCACTCTATACAAGGCCTGTGGAGCAATCAAGGTCTAGCATTATGCTAGGAAGCATTATGTAAGGATAGAAGAGGAAGACAATAATTAACCCTAGACTTGAACAGGTTAAGATTGTAGTAAATGTGGAAACGTCCTCCACTTACACACAAATACATTTGGGATCCATCTCTTCTCCACCCAGCAATGGGTTGAATAGCAGGTCAGACTAGGTCCTATAGCCTTGGTTGGTAACCAGTCTATCATAGAAAGAAACAGTAACCTCCTGTGGGAAAATCCTCTGCCTGGTCAGTCACAAATCGAAAGATACATGATAGCCCAAGCATGTATTATGTGTGGCACTTAACTAACCGACTGAATAAATTGTTCTCCATAGATGACTCGAGTTGGCACAAGTGACACAGGGGAAGGGACTTGACAGTTCAAACGGCCATTGCTCAGAATGCCTTGAATTGGTTTTGAGGGATAAGGATGATAGTTTTGAACATGCAAGATAGATAAGGTTAAAGTAGAGAAAGATAATAAACAGGCGGGAATAATCTTTATCTGGCATTTTGATTTGGAAGTATTGTTAACAAATGGAACAAGGCATTTATTAAACAATAAATCTGCTGACGCATCCACAACTTAACATTAGCAAAAGGGATTTTATAATGTGGAGAGGTCAGTATAAAATCATTTGTTTTTACAGAGTTAAGCTGATTTTGCACCCCAACACAAAATGTTTGTTACTAAAAGGCTTTTCATTGAAATGTTTCATTTCAAACTGATCATAGTATTCGTGCTTCTTACTTTTGGTAGCATTAATATTTGATGTTTTCATTTTCTTTCCTCATCACTTTGAAAACCTTTTTCCTTTCTCTAATGGAAGTCATAAGAAAATAAGATTATTCCATCAAATAGTCAATAAAAGCCATTCATTAATGGAATTTGGTTGTCATCTTGCACTACTATAGGCTAAAACGGCAAGTATTAGAAGGCATTGAACTAACTTTTGCTGTTTTATTACAAAAGGAATATCCAAGTCTTGCCAAAAAGAAGTATACCTCTGTTTACAACCCCCCCCCAAAAAAAAACAGTGAATTATACATTCAGGTACTTATAAATTATTTAAGTTACTATTTTTATTTTCCAACTGATATTAGAGATGATGTCAGATATTTATGAACTTTGCTTATATAAGAAATGACTTTTATACCTGCAAATGATTTTATTAATATTTACAGGATTTCGTCTCTAACAGCTAGAGATTATTTTAGATGAAATGTAATTAATTTTAATCTTATTTAATTCTTAAACTGAAAACCAATAGAGAAAAACTGGAAAAAAAATCCTGCTTAAAGCATTTTTTTGAATCATTTCATCCCATGCAAGGCATAAAGCCACTAAGACACAAGGGGTTACTGACTTTGAAAGAATAAAAAAAAAAGAGAAACATTATTAAGGAATGAGAACAAGAGAAGACTAATCAAGATAACAATTGACATTGCATTTAAAATTTTGAAGATCAAAGTTGGCTGGAAAGCATAGAGCTGGAAGAGATTTATCTCCACATTTAATGTCTGCAATGAGAAGATTTAAGTTTTAGTTGTAATTTTTAAACCTTTCGATGATCCCTTTATATCTGATACTTTATATATTTAACTCACTTGTAAATTTTCTGAAATAGAGTGTTTTATACCTCCCCAAAAATTCCAGCAAAAACCAGTCAGCCTTGGTTCATGCCCGAGTGCACTGCACCCATAGCTCACTAGAACTAATACTTCAAAATCTATCGCAAGAAGCAGTGTAATCTGGCCCTTACTTCTTTCAGAACTGCCCGTTATCGCTGCGAGAGAATCCTGGAAAACATAAAATGCAGCTATGTGCAATCTGTTCAGGCCATGGTTGAAAATAAACAAATTGGATCTCGCGGATTCTGGAAGATCAGCAACCATAATTATGAACAGAGGCAAAGCAGCTGTACCCCCTATTATAAATGGGCCAGAGGTCATATCATCCTCAACAGACAATGCAAAGCTCTTTGCCTCAAACTCAACATTAGATGACAAAGGCCATTCCCTCCACAACTTCCTATGTCTCACTGAGCACAATCTCAGTAATATAATCATTTCAACAAGAGAAATTTCTAGACTTATCAAAAGCCTCAACTCCCAAAAAAGCCACTGGCCTAGACAAAATTCCAGTGGTCATCTTTAAGAATACCATCCCAAAACTATCCCCGATTTTATCAAAGTTATTTAACCATTGCTTGAAAGAGAAATCCTTCCCAAGCATGTGGGAGGTGGCAGGCATATGCCCAGCCTTCAAGAATGTGGGCAACTGATCCTCCCCCTCCCAGTAAAGACTCATTAGTCTCTTCAGTATCATTGGTAAGTTTTTTGAGGGCTTAATCAACAAGAACGTCGTCAAGCACCTGGAGAGGAACTGCCTCTTGTGTTATGAGCAGTATGGGTTTTGATTAGCCCAATCCACTGCTGATCCTAATTATTATGACACATGGAATTCTGAGGCCCTTGACAACACACATAGTGCAAGGACCATAGCATTAGATATCCCAAAAGCCTTTGACAAGGTATGGCACAAAGGCTTGCTGCACAACCTCTTCAGTTATGAAATCACTGGAAGTGTTTCCTCTATTATAAAATCCTTCCAAACAGATCCCTGAAGGTAGTGATTGACAGCCAGTCCCCTGAGGCCCTGTCAGTCAACACAGGTATCCCCCAGAGCCCACTTCTCTGACCAACACCCTTTCTTATTTACATAAATGATCTACCTAAGAATATGCTCTGATCATTTATAAATGTCTAAGCCAATAATACACATCTAAAAGTCTTGACAATCAGAGATTGCCAGCTGATCTCTCTTCCAATCTAACACTAACTTCCCAGTGTGAAAAAAAAACTGCTTACATTCAACGCCTCTAAAATCAAACTAGTTACATTCCACCACTTCTGATCAGACTCTGACCAGTGATAATGAATGCATGTCCTTTTGGGGAGGCCCCATGCCTTAAGAAGATATTAGGCCTCAAACTCTCAACTGACTACAAGTAGAATTCCTATATACAATCCATCTATAAAGATTCAGGTAAAATGTCTCCTCAGGCTATCATCTACCTTTATAAGGACTAGATCAGGCCTAAAATGGAATACTGTTGCCATATTTTGACAGGAGCTGCCCAACTCTCAATTTCCAGTCTTGATAGAGTTCAAAAGTGTCTCTGAGCCCTTGTTGGAGAATAATTATTTTCCACACTCCAACCTCTGAGGTGGGATATGGCAAGTCTCTCACTGCTCTATCATTACAACAATGTAAAGTACTCAAAGTGCATCTCCTGGTTCCACCAACTCAGAGCTTCATAGCAAGGACCTGCCATGCCACTTACATAGTAACAAATCACCCTCATTCCCCCATATTCCATCAGTGAGAAGTAAGCCTCACTCAAACAACTTCTTCCCACAAACCACTGCCCTATGGAACAGGCTCCCAAGAGGATGTTTCCCCAATCACTACAATCTTAACCTGTTTGTATCTAAAGTCAACCATTATCTTCTCCTCTTATCCATATAAACTGTCCCTTAACACAACCCTCTACCTTGAGTGAGCCCCTAGGCTTTGTACAGGGTGAACCTTAAGGTAAAATACAAAAAAAAAAAGTTCACAGGCCAAGAATTGGGGTTGATACACAAAAGCAAGTTCAGACAAGCAAAGATGATGTTCTGTCTTCAAGACAAGACAGATCTTCTGCCTATAAAGTGGGGAGGGGCAAGTATTTTGCTGCCATTCCAAAGTAGATTGGAATCAATATTATTTTTGGTTGCTAAATATGTTGTTGTTGTTGCTGTTGTTCTTCTTCTTCTTTTTCTTCTTCTTCTTCTTCATAATAATAATAATAATACTAGGTGATTACTTGAAACCAAGGGTAAATCAAGGTAGTAAATATAAGCATTGTGTTTGTACAAATCCTGATGGTAAGTGCTACTTAACATGTCCAGTGTTTATATTTTCTTTACATTGATAATACACTCCTGAATAGATGAGCAATTCCATGCAGTATAATTTTTTGCAAAAATAGGAACTGCCACAGATTTTGTCTATTTTTTTTCTGTACCTTTTTGGATTGTACTCATGCCTCCAGTTATCATAAGCATATCTAGTTTTAAGGTGCTGCAATTTTTCAATTTCAATTTCTATATATTTAATTATTTTGACATATTAACTGATATATTTTTATATGATTGCACTGCTATATCTATAAGAATATTTTTTATTGTTTGTAGTCTTTAATCACAATATCTGGTCTATATTATCTATTATCTGTCTGTCAGTATAAATAGTAAAGTTCTGAAGAATAGTGACCTCATTCCTTTTTATCATAGATTCAGAGGAATATTTGTACCATTTTTCAACATGTGGCACACTATAATACTGGTATTATTATTTGTTTATGTTATGTTTCCTACATGTATCCTGTAGAGCCGGGTCCAAACTATGGTCCTTAGGCCCTATAGGAGAATTGACATTTAATTAATAGCACTTTTCTTAGTATATGGGATGTTCTTAGTAGGGTGATCTCCTTGACAACTTGTATATTGATGTTACCTGGGATACTGTTAATAAAATTGTCCATTCCTTTTCTCATGGGGCCCAGAGCTCCGATTACTATTATTACAGTCTCAGTCTTGATTCCCCACATTCTGTTCATCTCAATCTCCAGGTCAATGTATTTGGACAGTTTCTCGATAATTTTCATTGAGGTGTTTCTCTCAGATGCTACTTGTATGTCAGTAAGCATACACTTCCTGAATTTCTTGTCTTATGATAATATCAGGTCTGTTGGCTTTTATTTTCCTGTCAATTTTCATTGGCATGTCCCAGAGGATAGTTACATCATTATTTTGGGTAACTGTGTCTGGTTAGTGCTCATACCATTTCCCAGTGGTTTTGATTTTACATATCTTCCAGTGCACATATGTCACTACCTTGTTAGTCTGTGAATATATCATTTTTTGCTAGTTCCAGACATCCTGAGATAATGTGGTTGACAGTTTAATCATGTTTTCTACAGATCCTGCATTTTGAGTTAGTTCAATACTAGATTATGTGACAGTGATAGGATCTGGTTACAAGGTTTTGGTCCTGAGCTGCAATAATTAAGCTTTTGTCTCAGCTTTCAACCTGGTGCTCCTAAGCCACTGATGTGTTTTCTTTTGTTTCACGTCTGCTTTTTTCATTCTTTCTCGGTATTTGCCATACAACACCTTGTCTTCCCAGTTTTTTTGTAATTTCATTTGGTCAAGTTGTTTTGCTTTCTGTTTTACTCATTTGGCATAGATGGTAATGGCTTTTTTTTTGTGGGTAGAATTTCAGGTATATTAAGCTGCTTCTTGAAAAGTGCAACTTCTTTGTTGATGGAGTGGATTTGGTATTTTAAAATTTCTAGAAGAGGATGATTGGTTTTTGTGAGATATGCTTCCAATCTGATTGTTGCAATTTTTAGAGTTCTTTCAAGTTGGATTATCCCTCAGCCTCCTAAAGCTTTTGCTATGTACAGCCTATCAACATCTGATTTCAGATGGTCTATCCTCATTTGGTTAAACATTTTTCTTATCTTTGTGTCCAATCTTTCAGTGTCATTCAACTTCCATTTAATAATGTTGAAGCTGTATGTTACTATGGGTAATAGCTAAAGTGGTATTATTATATATTTGAAAATTTCTGTCAACTGCTTTTGTTTATGATATGCATGAAAACACATCGAAAGTTGTCCATATTGCACAGGAAAGAAAAAAAACTCAAGCCAAATATCTCACTTCCAGATAAATAACTGACTGATAATTCCCTTTCAAATTTAATTTTCCCATTTTTCACTAAAACTGAGATATTAGTCTCTTTGATGTTAACTTTCAAGAGATGACCACTGGAATCGAATGCTGATGGGCTGCCATCTACAGATTTGCTCTTGAACACAAGAAAATAATTAAACTTCTTTTATATTAGAGATTCTTTCAGTAAATTTTGGTCTCATCACAAGAGTTACAAATGCAATAGAAATTTAGAATATCAACCTTTTTAGCTTTGACTGCTTCTCATCCACCACGTTTTTATTATCTTCTCTCAAAGTATGCAATCATAAAGTGTTTATCCACAAAACAATTGTTTTCATCTTTGGATATTTCAGCCTTACTTGTATTTTTATAAAACTCTTTGAGAAAGCCATGACCATAAAAGACACAAAATTTCATAAAATTAGAATCTGAACCATATGTTTGCAGCAAGTCAATTCCCAATCAGAATAATAGAGGATGATGTTTGTCAAATTTCCTTTGCAGAGGATATTAGGTTGACAAAATATTTTTGATAAGAGTCTGAACTTTTTGGTTATCTATAAGACAAATATATGAATTTCATCAGAACAAGAAATAATTATTTGATCTGGTCCCAATTCATTCTCCCTCTCTCTCAGGTGATTTTATGCAGAATATGAACATTTCTGCCCTGAGGTTATGACCTCTAGCCATCCAACAAATGATTTAGTCCTCTTCTAGTTAGTCATTCTCAGATGCAGACACCACTTCAACAGTAAAGAACATTAGAATTTCAGCCATTAACTGACCAATGTTTACATCATGTGATTGACAAGTGCTCACTTTATTGGAAGCTTGATTAGGACAGTAGCTGTCAACTACGTGCAGAAACTAAAAAGTGTTATTTGGCTGTAGATGATTAATAGTCGTCACCAACATTTAATACAGTCATTCAGTAAAGCAGTGGCTCATTTAGTAATGAGAGGGTTTTGATGAGACATACGAGAGACAAGAACTTGGCTATTTGCAAACCAAATTCTAATCAGTGATAAACATTGTCTGCAAGAATGTAAGATTAAACTTTTGATAAGATAGGTCTTAAATCTTTTTAGCTATCAACACTATAGATTGATAATTAATTAAAAAATATTTATGGTTTTTAACAGCGGGGATAGACAGTTTCCAATAAACACCTGTTTTGAGTGTACATTTTTTGAAAACACATGTAGTACTTTGGATGTTTCACATATTAAGACCATGTCTTTTTGAATTGAACATTTGATCTTTTGTGATTTCATTGACAATGGTAAGATTAACCATTTCTACATGAGGAAAAATTTGGCATTTATTGACAAAACTGACAGTTGAAATTTACAAAATCTTTCTCTTAAACCAGTTTTTCAGGAAAATAGGTATCTTAAGTGCACTATTATCACTCCTAGTATTGATGGGAGTTTCCTTCCTAACCTTTTATTTAATGTAATGTGGAAGGTTAACATCTTGATTATGTCATTGTTCACTCTTCAACATACATGTGCTATCTGACAAGGAATTTTTAAGAACATGACTTCAGTTCTTAGTCTTGTAATATTTTGGTTTTTGGCTTGCAGTGTGGGAAAAAAAAAAACACCCATATTACATCCAATTTTTTAGGAAACAGAAAAAATATTCTTATCTATCCTTGTCAATGCACTTAATTTATTGGTGAATATTAAACCACACAGATTATACATTATGCAGTAAAAATTTCATAATAAAATTTTGCTAATAATATAGTGCATGATTTATGATCAGTTAATGTGTAAAAAAATAGGGAGTCGCATTATACACAGGTAATTTTTTTGAAGAGGTTAAAAATCACACATTTTCTATGATTAGTTGTACTAAACACAGAAAACTCTTTTTCTGGAGGAGATAAAATTCATGCCAAAAAAATTTGATGAAGTCGGCTTGTACGTGAATATATGCAATAGGCAATAGGTTTCAAACTTATTGATCCCACCTCACACCCACACAAAATGCTAATGGTAATATTAGCTGTTTCCTTCCTTCCCTGGCCATCTTGCTAGGATCAAAGGGAAGTATCTGTTTACCTCATCTCTAATGCTAATATTAACCATTTCTTTCCCTCCCTGGCCATCATGCTAGGATCAAAGGGAAGTATGTGTTCACCTCATCTCTAATGCTAATATTAACCATTTCCTTCCCTCCCTGGCCATCATGCTAGGATCAAAGGGAAGTATCTGTTCACCTCATCTCTAATGCTAATATTAGCCATTTCCTTCCCTCCCTGGCCATCATACTAGGATCAAAGGGAAGTATCTGTTCACCTCATCTCTAATGCTAATATTAGCCATTTCCTTCCCTTCCTGGCCATCATGCTAGGATCAAAGGGAAGTATCTGTTCACCTCATCTCTAATGCTAATATTAGCCATTTCCTTCCCTCCCTGGCCATCATGCTAGGATCAAAGGGAAGTATCTGTTCACCTCATCTCTAATGCTAATATTAGCTATTTCCTTCCCTTCCTGGCCATCATGCTAGGATCAAAGGGAAGTATCTGTTCACCTCATCTCTAATGCTGATATTAGCCATTACCTTATACAGAAACATTTGGCATTCATTGACTGAGCACCCAGTTCTACCTTCAGTTGAAATTCATAAAATTTTTTTCTTAAAACAATTTTTCAGAGAAATAGGGTTCCCAAGTCCAGTAACTCTTATCACCCTTTCCAGTATTGATAGAGGTTTCCTTGCTAACTTTTTGTTTGAAGTATTGTGGAATATCAACATCTTGTTTATGTCATTATTTTCTCTAGTCTGGCACTAGCAAGGAACTGTACCAAATAACAGAAATCACATTAATTGAGGACTTTCAACAACAGCAACAGCAAAAATGAATATAAATCAAAGAGAAAATAATGACATAATTGAGATGTTGACATTCCACACTACTTCAAACAAAAGGTTAGTAAGGAAGCCCCATCAATACTGAAGAGAATGATAACAGCTACTTGACTCGAGAAACCAATTTCCCTGAAAAATTGAAAGGTTTCATAAATTTCAACTGAAAGCAGTACAATCTATTCAGTCAATGCATACCAAATGTTTCTTTATAAGGAAACACCTTATATTACCATCCACTGTAAAAGGAGTATGAATCATCCATAATGAATCAGCATTTACATTGTAAATTAATCTTAGAAATAAAGGGAAATTCAATTTTATTTAATGCAAAAGGTGAGTCATCTGTTATTTGAATATCAGCCATACAACTATATTGATAAAAACATACATATCTTAATATTCATTGAGATTTCATCCCAGTAAAATGTTATGCAATCCTTCATTAAAAAAAAAAGAAGTTCTGTGATTATCTCGAGGCAAGAAGTGTTGTAATTCCTCAGCTTCTTCTTCTTGCTGAGTTTGTTTATTCATATTAATCAAAGCATTTTATATTCAAAACAAAAATACAATGAATAAAATTAAATCAAGTGCAGCTAAGTTGCCAAACTTTGTGATTTGTTTGATTATTTTGATATTTTAAAGTCTATGTTAAATTTAGAAAGATATTCCTTTGCCTGCAAGGGAAGAGGCAGGCATAATTGATTTAGTCATGGTTTTGAAAAATCTATTTCTCTTTCAGTGGTTTTGCTTCAAGGAACACTAAAAGGCAAAAAAAGAAAAAAACGGATCAATAAGAATGTTTTCAGTAATTCTTCGCTCGTGATTCAAGTGGAAAAACTTCACTGATTGAGAAATTGACACTTATATTTATATTTAATTATTCCTTCTCCAGGGAAAAGAACGTCTGGAAAAGAAATAAGAAAAACTGGAGGAACAGTTTTATATAACCAGCTGCACAAAATAGACTAAAATTCAAATCCTCAAAAAAGTTTTATTCAGCAAAAACTCTTAACTCAGATAAAGGCACCCTAATTATGATAGAGCAGTGTTCTATAACATGAATAAAACTGAAAACCTCTCTCCCTTCCTCCCTCTCTCTCTTATATATATATATATATATATATATATATATATATAATATGGAGAAAACAACTGAAAAGTTGCAAATTAAAAAAAATTGAATGTTTTTTTTGTGAAAGTATTTATTTATATGTTTTTTTATATATATATATATATATATTTGATATTTCAGATCTGCCCCGATCTTTCGTCAGAAATTAATTAAATAACTGTATTCAGAAGTTTGTTTTCAAGTAGCATCCATTCAATTTTTTTTAATTTCCAACTTTTCAGTTGTTTTCTTCATATTATATACATATCAAGAAAGTATACATGGCTTCTCATTATGCTATATATATATATATATATATATATATATATATATATATATAAAACATATTTCTGTTAGCTGTTAATGTAATTAATGATGGTATGTGTAGAATTTATTAGATAATTAAAAACTTTAAATTAGTATAAGGATTACATACTCTTGGGAAAAAACAGATCTTAGGCAAATTTTCGATATTTTTTAGTACAACAATTCTTCTATAGTGCTGTACGTAGATGGGTGATCGCTTCGACATACAGATGATGTTATAGATAAATGCTTGGAATTATTAATTGGAGAGCTAGGTTCAAATTCCTGGTAAGTTTGTTATATTCTATTATGTGCAAATACCCTTGGGAAAGGTATGAATCCACCTCTTCTCCTCCCAGCTATGGGTTAATTAGTAAAACTAAAACCATTATTATCTCAAAAAAATTCTTACACTCTAAAAAAAATCTAAAATCTATTTTCTAGCTTTAAATACCTGCAAAGGGTTGATAAGCCATAAAAATGACTGAATGAATCTGTCAATTTACAAAGCAATCAAGTTTTTCTGAAGAAGAGCAGAAAACACAGAAAATAACTGAAACACCAGATTCTGCAGTTTTGGGTCACAAATTTTCCTGTGTATTTTTTCCAGCACTCATTTTGTATGGTGTGCTTCAAAATAGGAACAGTCACTTGTCAGGAATTAAAGCAAGTGTGATTGACAGAAGAGTAGGTTAATATATTTAGACTTGATTTAGCTTATCATTATACCAGATTAAGTATTTCTGAATGTTTTTAATGTCAGCTTTTTATTAATAACATGAAATATGCTAAAGCAATCATTGTTTAAAGATTAACACTTATAAAGCACTTATTACAATTAAGAGCATAATTGTTATATTCAGAGAAGAATAAATAGATTCAAATGCTGCAAAAAAGGAGCATAAAAAATACATTGTCTGTTGCTCAATAAAGGTTTTGTATGCTGACAAATACAGTGATGTTTATAGATGTGTTTGTTTCTATGAATGTGTAGCTTGTTAAATGGTTGGTGATATGGAAAGAGAAATTTGTGAGCCAAATTCACATTCAGGTTAAGTTTGTTACATTTACTTTCACACAAATATCATTGGGTAAGGCATAAATCCATCCTTTCTTTCCCCCCCCCAAGCTATGGGTTAAATAGAGCTGACGGGTCTTTTTTTGCTTTGAAGTGGCAACCAGTCTTGTTGGAAAAGTGAATTGAAAACAAGCCTGAAGTGGTGCGTGTTCTATCATGCAATCTTGACACATCGCTGCTGTTCTAGCCGCAGTACATGTGGTGTCCCTATGATCTGAATGAGTCATGGGATTTAGGAAATGATGTGGATAGTTTAATGGTTAGTGACTAGGAAAGAGAAATCAGAAATCCATGTTCAAATTCTGGTCAAATTACATTCACTTTTGCACAAATACACTTTAGCAAGGTATGAATTCATTTCCTCTCTTCAAGATATAGATTAAATAATGGAGTAGACTGGGTTATCCTGTCATGATCTAGGAGAAGAAAAAGCAGAATGATAAAGGATGAGCTTCATTAAGCTATCTTGCCTTAGACGCACAACAGCTGTAATAGTTGCAGTACATATGATGTCCCAATGACCCAAATAAGTTTTGGGACTTGTGACATGATGTAGCAGTTTGAAAAGTCAGAATTTATCTACTTGTTTTTTGTAAATGTGTAAATATTAAAATGTTGTAATATTTTTTTTAAAAAGTTTTACATATTTTGAAATCTGAACTTCAAACTAAAATTTTTTCTAGATTTTGTATTTAAAAGAAGAAAAAAAGAAAGATAATTTACATAATACCCTAACCCCCAACCCTAACCCAAACCCCAATTATGGTTTCTTTATTACGTTTCTTCTTTTAAAATTTATATTTAATTAATGGAACATTATAGATAGAAGAATGTTTTCTTTTGTTGAGAGAGAGAGAGAGGAAAAGCAAATCTTGACTCTGTATAGTTGTAAAGCTTCAGTTATCTGTTTTTACCAAAGATGTAAAAACTGAATTTCATCATCTGATGGTCAAATCTGAAATTTGACATCTGATCTCATTCTTCAGATATGCACTTTAATTCAGAATTTGTCTTTGCTCAATGGAAAAAGTTTCTCATGAGAAGATGGCATCACCATGTTTATTTGAAATTCAGTCATATTGTGAGCAGCATCTGAGGTATGGGTGGTATATATATTATCCAGTTCTATGTCCTCTCCAGGACATAGGCCTGGATGATGGTATATATGGAGGCCATGTGCTGCCCAGACTACATGGCTCCCACTCTCAGCCATAGCATAAAGATCCAAAGTAATACAGGATATTACATTTGTGACCTGCTTCGCTGCAGGAGTTTACTGAAGGTTTCAATAATTTCTGTTTGTCTCTAATTTTCTTAAGGAAAGCGTAAACTCTGACACCCTTAAACATAAGTTTTATCTGTCTTCTCTGACTAGGAATCAAATTCATGTTGTATAAATTTCACAAGTGGTTAGAAGAATTCTAGAGTATTCCTCAAATGGAACTCATATATAGGATCTATTGCTAAAATGCTGGAAAAATGGTACCTGACTCCTCTTCCTATGCTCTACTTTTACAAGAGCCAGATCAGACCAAAAATGGAATACTGGTGCTGCACAGTCTTCACTTTCTGATCATGATAGACTCCAAAGTCATCTAACATGGTATTGTGAGTGATGAATTATTTTCTACCTTACATTCCTTTTCCACAGACAAAACGTTGCAAACCTCTCACTACCCTACCACTACTTACATGGAAAATTGCAGACACTTCAATGTGGTGTAATGGTTAGCAAGTTTGTCTTGGTAGACAAATTATTACTGAATAGTGAGTTCAGTCCTCACTAGGTGTCCCATACTTTCAACCTTGT
Source organism: Acanthosepion esculentum (assembly GCA_964036315.1). Classification (NCBI taxonomy): domain Eukaryota; kingdom Metazoa; phylum Mollusca; class Cephalopoda; order Sepiida; family Sepiidae; genus Acanthosepion; species Acanthosepion esculentum. Next base: position 54,041,540 of record OZ038490.1, read on the forward strand.
GCCATATCTCAGCTTAGAAAATCACCTTCCATGGAAAATTGTCAAACAAGTTATATTCTTTAGACCTCCCAACACATGGCATACATTGAGGTGAACCACATTCATTCTCTTCATATTCCATGAGTAAGGAGTAAGTTCCACTTTGATAGCTTCTTCTCAAGAATTGTTACTTTGCAGAACAAAATCCCAGGTGGATTCTTTCCTGACCTCTATAATCTTAACGTCTTGAAGTCTTGGGTTGACCATTATTTTTTTCTACATATCCACATAAACTGCACCCTTTACTCTTATCACTCACCTAACTTGAATGGCTCTAGAGCCTTGTATAGGGTAAAAAACAATCCCTGATATTAGTAATTGCAGGATCTTTTATGTGAACAGACCTCTTCACCATATCCAACAAATTCTCAATTGTGCTTATGTCAGGTTAACATGGCATACCTCAACATTCATCAGAATGCTGTCAAAACCAATACTGGGTTTACTTGGGCAAAATTGATGACACCATGCAGTATCCTATCCTGCTGGAATAATTGTTGATATGATTTGAATCAAAGTTGTCTGTTAATCACAGATAATTCTCACCAAATGCCACCAGTGGCAAATCATTAAGTATCCATTGTTGGCTAATGTGCTGCCTGTGGTTGGTGGTAAAATATCTTTCATTAGGTATTCTTAGTAGTAGTAGTAGGTATCCGTTTATCTCAGTCCTTTGGTGGTGAAACTAGAGTGACTTCTAGTATATGGAGGCCGTGCACTGCCCAGACTACATGCCTCTTCCCTCTCAGCCCTATTGATAAGAACGAAAGGAATACTGGGTATTGGAGGACAGCTTAACTGCAGGAGTTGCCAGAAAGTTGTCAGTGTTGACAGCCAACTGTCTTTGGGTCTCCTCTCTGGGTTTTCTATCTGGCTTTACTTCCATAGCCTTTTCCGTGTTTGGATATGACCTCATGGCAGTGAAGGTTTAAATCAGGGTTTTCTTTCTTTAGATGGACTGTCAAAATAGCTGGTTATGAGATGCCAGTTTTCTGCCTTTGCCTATTCTCAGGCTTGAAGATAGACAGTTGTCAGAGGCTGTTTGAAATGTATACCATGGAAGCATTTTATAAACAATGGGAGCTTGTCCCCACTATCACCCTTGGGTATGACAATCTTTGGAACATACATAATGTACATATATAAACATTATATTTAGTTGGATTGATGCAAACTCACATCAATCCAACTAAATATGTTAGCTCTATCTCTGATATTGAGCGCTTTCCAATAAGAAACATGCATATAATATATAAATAATATATATAATATATTGCGTGCACACACACACACACACACACACATATATATATTTATATACATACACTTTTCCTATATAAACATTATATATATTATGTATTTTAGAAGCTCCAAAGATGTTTGCAAGGTATTTTTAGTATGCATGTGACATAGTTTGACCCTAAAATTTCAGAAATGGAATATCCTATCCATCTGTACTTTAATTCATTGTTAGAACTTTGATAATTCATATAACATTGCCATAAGTAGCCTAGCTGATGTTCACACTGACTGATCAAATGTTAGAGCCTAATTTACATTGGTCTGGGCGTTTCTATAACAACAAGTTATCATTACCTGCTACCAAGTGAGTTTGGGCATGTCGGTCATTTTTTTACTAATAAAAATACTGTTTTCCTTTTTTCATTGCAACTATAAAGACTGAGTACCAAGAGTTGCTCAAACAGATTTCAGGCCCCAAATTATAAAATTCATAATACATCATCAAATTCTACTTTTAAATGTTCCTGCCATAAAAGCAGTTTCCATCCATCATCCTGTGAATGACTTTCACAGATTGCTTTGATTAGATGATCAAGTGATTACATCATAATAGCCGGTTTTAATTATTAAGAATGGCTATTAGAAATTCTTATTTAAAGAGGTGAAAAATAACCTCAAGGTATGCATCTGAAGTTAATATTTTAAATTAGCTTTCTCCTAGATCAGATATTATTATTATTATTAAAATATGATGGAAATATTTTGGCATGTGTTTAATTCTCTGTGCTTTTAACTTTTTTTTAGACATAATCATTCAAATAAGAGATTTAAATTATTTGCTCCAAAATCATTTTTTTTTTACGGTAAGGCTCTAGAGGCCACTTGAGGTAGGTGGTAACATCAGGAGGCAATAGGAGTGGAAGATAACAGTTAACCCTAGATTTGAACAGGTTAAGATTGTAGTGATTGGGGAGACATTCTCTAGGGTGTCTCTTCCACAGAACAGTAGTTCATGGGAAGAAGGTGTTTGAGTGGAACTTCTCACTGATAGAGGGAATGTGGGTGGTTTGCTATTATGTAATTATGTCCTTGCCATGAATGAAGGTTTGAATTGGTGGGGCGAGGGAATGTAGTTCATCTGAGCACTTTCCATGGAAGTAACGATAGAGCAGTAAGAGGCTTGCCTCATCACACCTGTGGGAGAAAGGCTGGAGGGTGGAGAATAATTTGTCAACCATCTGTGGCATAAATATCTTGTTGATGATAATTTAATTGTTTTTATTTACTTCACAGTTCATTAAAACTTATGATCACTTTTATCGCAAATATTTAAATGCTTGCAATTGTCTTATTTAAAATCAGAAAAAAGACGGTGATCTTAATCTTTTGACTTTACATAAGAGATTAGAAGAAAGTAATGTCTCTGACATCAAGTAAGCCAGTTATGTAACTGATTAGCTCATCTCATATTGCAAAAGAAGATCTGAAATTTTCTAAGCACATTTTTTAAAATGTATAAGTTTGCTATTTTATATATATATGATATTTGCATTATTTTTGACAAATCCCTTTCCATTTGTTACAGGTAAGTGTGTCAAATTGCTATTGAGAAGAAAAAATCAGGTAAGAAAATTTTTGTGGTGTTGTTCTGTAAATTGGTCATTGGGTTTTATTTTTAAAATACTTGTTTTGTTTTTCTCAGAAAAACACACCTTCAATCAATATTAAGAATACAAAATTCCCAAATACAATAAGTTCAATACTCTTTTATGTGTTATGGAAGGTGGAGTTGCATATGAAAGGCTTTCAACTGTACAGCCCGGGGTTTAGAATAAACTCTAATGAACAGAAAACCCTAAAATGTTTTTTGTCCTATTTGCATCTTATTGGCCTGCAAATATAATTTCTATTTCTATTGTACACATATATATTTCTGTTCACAGAGAAAGAGGGATCCACATTTTAGGTCATTAACCATATATGTATCATATGTATTCAAAACTTTTCAGCAAGATAAACAGCTTTTCAACTGTGTAAACAGACGTAATGTATCTTATTACATTAGTGTAACATTCACTGTTTATTTTATGTATGAATTCAATGGACTTTTATTTTAGTTGGGAGGTTTCACACTGGAGGCTCAAGTTGAAAACAGAGCTGTTTCGGGATGAGTTATTATAAGCAATAATTAAAAAATTGATCTGTAAAACATGTCTCTTCTTGTCTGAAAAATATGTAAAATTAAATCAATAGTCCAAATGCAAATTATAGAGTTCATTATTTACATTCAGACTATTGTTCTAATCTTTGTTGTTATTGAGCCCTATGGCCTTTATCAGGTGTATATTGATTCAGGTAACCTACAGGTTGTTCTGAACTGAACCCTTTATCTAAGGAGGTAACTGTTCTTGTTCCACTGCCTATGTCTTGAGGATACATTGTCTAATTTTTAGTACTGTTCAGTTATTACTCGCCATAATTACATTGGGTCAAAGTACACACTGCCCGTTCTAGAGATTGAACTCACAATTACTATGTCACAAAATTAATGAACCAACACTCTAATCCATGCAGATATTATCCAGTAGATCTCAATTTTATTATATAATATTATCTATTATATAGTGATTTATCTGTTATGTATTTGACAACTGGTAAACCATTTTTCTCAAAAGTATTAATATCTAACAGTTCCTTCAATATTTTAGTAATATTGATGACGTTTTGATTGGCTGTATGTATGGAAAATGTTCTGAACAGTTGAATAAAAATACTTTGTTGTGAAGCCCTAAGTCCTTCGTGTTACAACTGAATGCCCATATGTAGTAGATCTCCTCCTCCTAATTGGAGCAGTTGTATAGCCTGGGTATTCCGGCTTTGTTAATTGGTTAATCTACATATCACTACATCTCCCAGTAATGAAGGAGTTTTGTGTCACTTGTTTTTCTTGTACTTCTTCTATCATTTCATTTTCAGGATTTCTCTCTCTCTCTCCCATTTCTTTGCTCTCTCTCAATTTCTTAGTCCTTGCTTTAGCCATAAACACTCTTATCCATGCATACTCGAAATCAGGATTCTCTAATGATAAGGTGTTTTCTATTGGTGCCACCATTGTTATGAAGCCCTAAGTCCTTCATGTTACAACTCAATGCTCATATGTAGTAGATCTGCATCTCCTAATTGCAGCAGTTATATAGCCTGGGTATTCCGGCTTTGTTAATCTACATATCACCACACTCTGTTTTAATATATGATAATGGTGAGATTAACAATTTCCTTAGACAGAAATAATCAACATTCATTGACCAAACAGTATTACTGGGAATTGAAATTCATAAAATCTTCATATTAAAATAGTATTTCAGGAAAATAATACTTTTCTCAAGTTTATTAACTGTCTTAACTCTTTCTAGTATTAATTGCAGTTTCCTTTCTCACCTTTTGTTCAAAGTCATGTGGAGTCAACATCTTAATTATGTCATTACCCTCTGTTCAAGTTCCATGTGCTGTCCATTTTAGTTGTTGCTATTTGTTGAAAGTTTTCAAGTGATATGGTTTCTGTTCTTGGGTTTGTTTGTGATTCTGTGGCACCAGTCCAGGAGATCTGACAAAGAATGGGCCTGTTTGACTTATAGGGTTTATTTTCTCAATACCATTTTAAGTTATTGATCATAGAATGCAGTTGAATACACCTGACAGTTTAGATATTTCTGAATGATTTGGATGCCATGAATATTGTTTATATGAGAGTCTAGATCTAATGAGCTTATGTAAGAATATGACTCAAGTTTTGGTCAATGTTTTGGTTCTGTAGCATCTTGCTGTGCTTGATAAATCTATCCCTACTGCAGCCTATTCTATGTTCAATGTCCTTATCTTCTATACTAAATTTGTTATATAGCTGATCCATACACTGAGGTATTTGAAGTGTTTGGTATTTTCTAATTCCACATTTTTAATTTTTATAATCAATTCAGGTTATGTGCCATCACTGCTTTTAATTTAATTCCAGCTCAGTGTCTTGAATCCTGCTTCTGGGAATACTTGATTAAGAATGTTGATTTTTGAACTTTGAATGGTAAATGAAAAATTCTGATAGTATAAATGTTACTCAAATATGATCCATTGCTAAAGGTACTGGAAAATTGGTCATCTCATTCTATTGCCCAAGGAAGGTCCTGACTCATTCTGCTATGAAGAAGAATATTCATATTAGACCAAAAATGAATTATTGTTGCCATATCTAGATATGGCACCAATAATCCATTTTTGGTCTGGAGCTGTTCATCTGTCACATTCCAGCCTTGATAGAGTTTAATATCATTTACTCTATCACTATTTCATGGCGAATGTCCAGATGAACTCCATGCTTTTGTTCTACAAATTCAGACCCTTACAGCTCGGACATGCCACGATCCTTCTATGGCATCAGATCATCCCCATTTCCTACATATACCAAATGTAAGAAAAGTTAACTTTCCCACAAGACCTGCTACTCTATGGAACACACTCCCATGTGGATGCTTCCCTGAATACTTTAATGTTAACCTTGTCAAGTCAAGGGTCAATCTATTGTCCTTCTCTTGATAATCTTTATGTCACTTCCTCTTTCATTCGTGTTATATACATCCTTCATCATAACAATTTTAGCAGTGACCCTCTACATTGAGTAGCTCTTGAGCCGTGTACTGGATGAACTTTAGTATTAAAAAATCAGAAAGAAAGAAAGAAAAACAAATTCTGGCAGGTCATTTTGATCTCTGATAACTCTCAATTGTTGATTATAAGTGAAATAGAAATAATATTTTCAAATAAACTCTTTTTTGAAATGGTTTCAATTCACAATATTTTGAACAGATATTATGTTTTCTTCAGTATTAATAGAAAGACTCCTGGTAAATCATTCTAGTTCTCATTAAATGTATCTTAGATTTAGAATCACTGGTTTCACTTGCTTACTCTCTCAAACTACTTATATAAAATATGGAGAATGATAAACTTATCCGTTTCCGATTTTATGATACATTAAAATATCATATTGGATGTCAGGTGCATTAATCATTTCCTTAGCCATAAAGCTCATCCATTACAGAATTTAAGCCAAGAAGCCACGAAAGCAAAAATACAAGATTACCAATGGATATATCAGAAATATTTAAAGAGAACTTAGTTACTTTTTAGAGAAGCTTTCATTTTAGTTGGCGTATTGACTTTGTGTAGAATTAATTTGAAATCATCTTCAGAATCTTGCGGAATAATCACAGACTTTTGTACATCAAATTTTGGCATAAACTGCCTTTGATTTCCGACATTTCTTCTAATGTCTCTCTCTGGTTTTTCTGTAGGAGGGGGAGTAGCAAACGTTTTAATGCAACGTATTATCAATATAATAGTGATCCAATAATACGACAAAACCTTACATAATTTCCGTTTGTGTAATACAGGTGATACACTCTAACACACAGTGATTCTGAACCACATTGTTATGGCATACATACATATGTGTGTGGAATTATTAATGGTACAGTGTTAGTATACTGGACTTCAGTTATGTGAAAAAGAAGAATTGGACACCATTTCTAGTGATTGGGGGCTCAAAATATTCAATGATACCCATTTTTATATTTCAATACAAAAGGAATATCCGACATTAGCTAAAAAGGCTTTGTCAGTTTTTTTGCAATTTTCTATTTCTTATTTATGTGAATTAGGCTCCCTCAACCCTAAATAACATAAAATAATAAGAAGTGAGAAAGACTACACTCAAGTGAAAAAGAAATGAGGGTCTGCTTATCGCACATTCGACCAAACATTGAAGAAACTGCAAAAAACACCAGGCACAGGTTTCACACTAAAAAATTTGCATGAATAGTTGAATAGAAACATTGAAATAAACTAAATTCATATTTGTGTGTATGTGTGTGTGTGTTTTTTTTAAATCTATGGTTTTATTTCATGACATTGAAATGTATACCATTTAAAAAATTTGCTAAGTGTGCTGTGATATTTTCATTTGCTGCTTGGTATGACATTGCTTAAAAAGGTTGAGAAACACTGCTGCTCTAACATTTAGAATAAAATAAATTTCAAGATCACTAATTTTCAAATAATATTTAATTATTTAAGTATAAAATACTCCACAAGGGAAATAACTATATGTCTGTTAACTTCTAATAACCAATATGTTTCCCTTTTTCTGAAGAATGATCATAGGAATAAGCCGGGAAGAATCCTTGAATCTTAGTGATTATTTGCATTTGCAAATAATTATAATATAAATTCTTTAAATATGAAATAAGTTAATATTGAATCAAGTCTGGCAATGTGTGCATACAAGGGAATTGTTTTTAAAACAAAAGTTATTCAGAAGTTCATTTTAAGATTCCTGTTATTTGCTAAAAAAAAAAAAAACTTTTTTTTCAAAAATTAATTTGAGAAATGGTATCTGCCAGCATGAGTTTATTTTGAAAAACACTATTTAATATTAACAACTGTAGACTCCAAGCAATCCCTTACTGATATTCTGAGTGTGGCGGGGGGGTCCGCGGGGGTGGGGGGTTTGCGGGGGGTCCGCGGGGGGCGTCTCTGCCCATGGATCCTGTATGCCATCCAATGTGTTAATTACTTTTTACCTTTATTTTCCTTGTTAAAAATGAATTTAACTAAATCACTTCTTGTTTCACTAAAACAATATATTCTCATCCAGTTTCGAATATTTCTAATATTTCATTGCTGATAAGATTTTTTTGTTGTTGCTAATCAAAACAAGATGATAATTGCCAATGTTACTGAGAATGAAAGTGAATAAAGAGACTTTAGAAGGAACTGGAAACCCAATGCTAAACAGGCCACAAGAGATAAACCTCCATTCCTGTTCAAAAGACTGGGGTGGAGTGTCAACTGGACGATAGACAAACCTATCTACTTCCATTAAGAAAAGAAAAAAGTAATCTAATAGTAAATAAAATTTCAGATTTACAGTCCATGTTAGAAGTATAGAGTTGAAGTAGACCTTAGAAGGAACCAGAATCATAATTCTAAAGAGGAATAAGCTTCTACACTACTTCTAAATAAGGAATAAGCTGCTACATTTGTTCAAATGACTGGGGAAGAGTGTGAACCGGGCGATAGGTGAAGTTATCTACTCCTTTATAGATTGATATAAGAATTTTTCATAGTAGACAGTAACAAAATTCTTAAAAGAATAAAGTCTTTAAATCATCACAGGAACAACAATGCATCCTTCAATAATCATTGGTCCTGAAAACGAAAAAGGCTACAAAATACTAAATGTTGTTTCTTCTAAGTGGTTCAAATGCAATGTCATCTTTTTCATCTCTATGTGTTGTGTCTCCTCTGGCCATAGGCGATCATGGCTCTCTACAGCTTCCAGTCCCCTGGGAGCTCTTAATAAACTTTGTCTTTCTATTATTTCTCCTAAAGCCTGTACCACCATCTATTTACTCATGCTCACTAAGTATGCCATGCGCTGTTTTTCTCTGTCTCTCTTGCCTTCAATCTGTCCTGTGAGTATTGGATTTTCCAAGCCCACCTTTCTCATTATGTTCTCTAGAAACCTCAACTGCCTCTTCTTGGTGGTAAGTATAAGTTTCCTTTTCGCTTACATTTCTCTAAAACTTTATCATTGCTCACATATTCGGTCCATGGCATCTTTAGCCTCCTTCTGAAGAACCACATTTCTGTCGCTTCAACTCTCTTTATCATTGAGGAGATTGTCTAGCACTTACTGCCATACAGGAAGATGGATATCACATAACAGTTTAGTAATTTTTTTCAAAGATTTTCTCTTTCTTAGTACTCTGCTTAGCTTTTGGAAGTCTTCTTTAGCCTTCGGGATTTCAGTGTCACACTTTTTGTCCTCTGTTAAAATACTTCTCAGTTATTTAAATTGTCACACTTGTTTGATTTTAGTATCACTGATTTGCAATTTGTACTTTTGGGTAAATGTCTTCACTGAATAAAATAACAAGAGCTGTCTGTCATTCACGCTTAAGATTTTTAAACTTTTGAATCACGTCATATCGCTGTACCTCATTATTTGACCCCAAAGTATCCAACGCATGGGATATTTTAGTTAGCAACATTTTTTGTTAATTAAATTACATTTTATTAAAATAAATTATTGATTTGTAAATTTTACATATCAAAACCCTGTTCTCTTCTTGCATGCAGATATTGTGGGTTTCTTTTTTTCTTGCCATTTGACAAAATTGATCACTTATTCTGATGCCTTTTATCAGAAAATATCATTCACATCCTTTTTTTTGGTTACTTCTCTTGTTCTTTGTTTTATCTTTCTAATGCACTTTTAACCAAAATGTTCTACACTTTTCAAAGTACCAGATTTGATTGCATGTAAGACTAAGAATGTCGGTCATTTATAAATGCAAAAAAAGAAACTTCTTATGGATGGAAAACAGGAATGAAGTTCCAGTAACATTCAATCTACTTTCCAAGAAATGTTTTCTCTATATTCTCCACTGGAATAGAAGATGAGGTCTTCAAATCCTGTAAATTGTAGGAATTGAGAAATAACAAAAATCTTCAGCTGAGACCAAAACTCCAAACATTTAATTTCTGTCTGGTTTTTGATGATTATTGTATTTACAGTGAAACTAATATCCTTATTCTTGTTGTTATTATCACAGCATTTTGTGTATTGTTCTCTCTGATGGTCTTCAAATTTCTGCTGATCCAGATAACCTTCAAGCAGGGCCGGATTATGACCATTTGGGGGCCCCTCGGCTAATGAAATTATGGGACACCCTTTTTATGTAGCTATGCTCTAACTCACCCACACTCTCCTTTCATATTTTTTATGTGTGTTGTATTTTAGTTACATTTACATATGTTGAAATAAACTTATTGCAAATTCTTTAAATAAACTAAAATAGCTATCTTTTGTTTGTCAATTTTCTCATGTGATCAATTTTCTATCCATGTCTATCTGTTTTAATGTCCTTTTTTTTCCCTAATGTTTGGTTTTCTCTTCTGCCCATGTTGATTTTTTTTTGCCCGTATAAGTTACATTTTAATAATTGGTTTGAATTTGTTCAATAACACTTTCAAACTTGAATATTTCTTGGTTGGTGTATCGGAGTGTCTTTGTCAATGTATGTATGTGTGTGTATGTATGTGTCTTCATTGGTGTCTGTGTGTACAGTTACTTGTGTGTACTTTTCATTGTATATGTATGTTTTTTTTTTGTTTTTAAGGGTCACAGGGATATTTCCTGCCTTGTTGCCTTTTTATGTGTGTATATATCTAATTACGTCTGCGTGTTTATGTATTATAATCTGATTGTGAATGTATTGTCTTTAGCAAAATGTCATCCTCCCCTGCCTCTGTTTATGATTCAAATGTATCTATGTCGTCATGAGGTTCAGAGCAACATTTGATCTTAACGTTTATTCCAACTTAATTTCAATAAAAACAAAATAAATAGAATAACATATGCATTTTTTCCTCAGTAATTTTATAATTTTAAACTTAATATAGATTAAATTTAAATTTTAAAATGGGTAATTTTTAATTTCAAATTTTATCGTATAATTTAATATTTATTAGTTAGAATAAATTCTATTTTAGTCTAACCCTAACATTAAAGCATTAAATAATTATTATAACCTTAGTTCGTTTTCAAGTTTTTTGAATTCTTGTATACTTGTATTTTGATTAGTCATTCCAGCTTATGTAACAGCATTTCCCCTTAGCGAGGGGTGTTTGATTGATTTGAAGCTTTTAAAATCCTTTATTCTACATTCAACACCATCACTTGATAAGACATCAGTAGTGTTGAAATAAAATGACTATTTTTGTAGGGATTTTATAACATATTTATGTTATAATTTTCAAATAAATAATTGTATTTGCTCTTCTTTGTATTGAATAGTATTTGTTGGTTATTGGAATTTATTCCGTATACACCAATCCTATATTTGGGTATATAATATATGTATGTGTAATTTGGCAGCAACTTTTCTTTTAAACATGTTGTGTTGAATGTTAAACACAACATGTTTAAATATATATATATATATATATATATATATATACACACCAGGGCACCTCGAGGTGGTGTAATGGTTAACAAGTTTATCTCACTAGAACAATTATGACTGAGGAGTGAGTTTGATCCTCACTGGGTGCTCCATACTTTCAGCCTTGTGCCACATCTGAGCTACACTTGGAAAATCACTATATATATATATACCACCAACTGCCTCTTTATTTATTTCTATGCAAAAACAATGAAAAGATTTGTTAGAAGAAAGTTTGAGAGTAAGTAAGAAATCTCGAGAAAAAAAAAAAATGAATCTGATGAAAAGTAAAGAAAAGGTGGAAATGAAAGAAAGACATAGGATTGCTGTCTTGGGTGGTTTTATTTGGGCAGGTTGATTTTTCACGTCTTTTAGAAATCAAAATTGCACTCATTGTAAGCACTGGTGTTTAATGTGATAAGGATTGACACCAAAAGTTAGATTCAGAGCTTTCACCAATGTCTGAGCATTTAGGTTTAAAGATTGCTGAAAGAAAAATGTACAGAAATATCTAATTTCTGCAGGGTTTTGCTTACAGAGTGACTTCGAAATGTTAATATTTCAAGAATAAATCCAAATAAAGTTGATATATTTTGCATTAAATAGATTGAATGGAAAATATATTCAAACCAGAATTCTAATTATGAATCACCACAAGCAAAATATACAATTTTTTACTGTATTTGATAAGTAAAAACTGTTTTAAAAAAAATTGTAAAAGATTACAAAAAAGGCTGCTCAATGAATAAGATTTGTTAGTTCATAATTAATAATAACAAAAAATTGATAAAAATGTATACAACTCCATAATCCTGCTGGGTACAAATTATAAGAGAAAATGGTTTAAATATGCTTAATTTATTGAAAATTGCACTAAAACGACTGCACTGGATAATATATAATATCATAATATAGCTAAATTGTCCAGTATAATTTCCCTTTGAAGTAAATGAAGGTCTTATTTGATGGCACAATGATTTAGTAATAATGTGCTTGTGCCATGCATCTTGTTAAGATACAATTTGTAAGGCTTCAGAGAATTATAAATTTTTTAAGGCTATACTACAAGTCTTTGACTGATCATTGGAATTAAATTCCAATGCTACAGTTTTTAAATTAAACGTAATCCTTAAACTCATTTCCTCAAAAAACTGTAATGATTTGGAAAAAAATATTTCATGTCATTATTTACCATGTCAAACTCTCAACTTTCAAATTGAGTGCAATAACATGGCTCCAAAATTGACCTGCCTGATTGACCTTCACACATTCTTTGATTTTTAAAGTCTATGAAGTTTTATTTAAATTTGTTTTTTTCTTTTCAATTGTGAGGTACACCTTATATAAGAAGGTAGGATGTTAGATAACATTATCCCTTTTTTAGAATTTGATTTCTTTTCTTAACACTCAACAAAGTTTGAATGTTTAATGACTTTTCATTAAATACACCTGACAGAATTTTCTTAAAATTTGAGCAAAATCATTCACAAAAGATTAATGCTTGAATGTTTTTGGAGTTCTCCTTAAGGTTGAATGTTTTGGATTATACCATTGTCATCAAGATGAGTAATAGCTTGAAAATATATCTTTTTTATGTCAGAATTCTTTAAGTGAAAAATGATCATTATCACATTCCTTCCTATTTGATGGTTCCAATCCTGTTTGGAATGATTGTAAAATATTTCTCCCCTCCCCAATTTATAGGCAAAACCATACAAATGCATGCTGGGATTTCTTCCTAGCCAATAAAATAGGCCAGTTCTTGGTTTCCTCTGACACAGTCCCAGTCTGTCTTATCTTTTATGCTATGTTTGCTTATCAGAACTTGCTTTTGTGTGTCAACTTTAATTCTCTGTTTGTGAACTTTTTGCCATATTACTGTTGCTTTGCCTTGCATATATTGTTTGCTTGCTTTATATTACTTTTTGCCTTGTTCTTTTCTTTTTCTTGTTTATTCCAGATTTTGTCAAATCTGTTTGCTGGGCAGTTCTGCCATTTATTTATATTTAACAATGGCCACACACTCTCTACACTATTCAAACTAGGATACTTGTGATTGTTATATTTATGTTTCGGCCATTGTATTTTCTGGCCTTTCTCAGGTCTCTCTTATACTCAGTAGCCTCCTAGGAATTTTGAACAAAATCCTTTATTCAGTTCATGAGGCTAGATTATTCTATGTTCTTCATTCTTAGGGGGAGATAACTTGTGTCAGTTAATTCTTAAAGTTTATTTGCGTTTGTATTACTTTTTTTGAACAGAATCAAAGTATATGACTTTTCTGTATTCGGGATAGAACACAAAACTGACATGCAATTAGGTGTGGTCTTTAATCTACTCAACCATGTCTCTCTTTTACAATCTAATGATGCAATGCTTTTAATAGTTATACTTAGGTAATGACACCTTTCAGCATCTCCTTCAATCAGAAGCATGTCTTTTTAAGTGCTGAATTCATATGAGAATATAATATCATGTAGTTGACAAAGTTCAAGAATAAGTTGATAGTGACAAGATATTTGTTTATTTGTATTGTCAACTGTGCTTTGGCAGTAATTTTTTTTTTTTACATTAACACATTGAAAACAAAGGAATTTTATATTCATTATTTTCATTTTCTTATAATGATGAAGTATGGTGGATTTTATTGATACAAACTTATAAGCTAGTTTCAAGGAGCAATCATTTTAACTTGTTGAATGAAATGTCTATTTCTGGTTTGTGAAGTCGTATTTTTCAAGCCTCAGGTGAAAGTGCAGTATCTTTTCTCTTCTGATTTTAGATGGGTGAAAGCACTTGGTTCTGGGGATTCTAACCCTGCAGCAGCACCTTTTTCATTCCACTAAGAGTGATTGGGTCAGTGTAATATCAATGCCAATGTGATAGTGGTAACAAGTACTTAGCTCTTATACATAATTCAAATATATGTGCACACAATGTTAAAAACAACTTTGTGTCACATCCTGCCTTGGTGCAGAGGTTGGGTGAATAAATTATAGCTGCATTTTTCTTCTCCAGGCCAGCAAAGTTGATAAAAAGGGATTGAACTGTCCAAGCCTTCTACTGGAAACCAGGTTCAAACTTTGATGATCTATATCTTCCACTCAGTTAGAGTTTGAAACTTTTCAACACAACCAGATGAAAAGATTGAATTATAATTTCGAAAGACCCCAATGTTTAAGCGACATGTATTATAATGATAATTCCTTATCCTAAAATCAAACAAAATTTTTGCATATTCCTAAGGGCAGATACTTTTGACAAAGGTTTTCAGGTGAAAAGGACAATACAGGGAAGATCCCAAGAGATATATTGTTTCTTTCTTCCTTACATGATTATCATCTTACCCTTGTCTGAAGTATATATCAGTTCTTCAAGTTTATCACAAAGGTGTCATAACTTTGGAAAGGTATTCAAGAATTCTGTCTGGAAGAGTAATGGTTGGCAAGAAACCCACTAAAAAGGGAATATAAATAAATAGAAGGGAAATTAATATAAGCAATAAATCATATTTGCTTTTCCTTTTCGTTCATTGCACTTCACTTTCTTTTCAATTTGATATTTTGTTTCTTTTCATGACGTTTCCTTATTTAAACACTTCTTACCTCCCTTTAATTTATTTCTTCTAATTCTTTTTCTCTTTTCTCTACATCCTTATTTATTATTCCACATTTTAGTTTTACTGGCATTATCTTTGTTTTTTTTTTTGTTTTTGTTTTTTTCAATCATTTTGGCCACTGTCTTCTTTTTATTTATATAAAGCTACTCAGATGGAACGGGTTACTGAGAGTGAAAAAAATTGAAAAAATGTTACTGAGGAAAAAAGGACAATGAAAAGGACAGGATTCAAGGAAACAGAAGACGAGGAATGATGTTGAATTTAAGATTTTGATGGTTGCAGTTGACAGGAGAGCAAGAAGTTGGAATAGAGTTCTCCAGGCAAGAAGTGCAAAAGAAGAAACTATTAGCATAAACTTAGCAATTTCAACCGTAAAACAGTAAGACTTAGCTGCCAATCTATTACTGCACTTAGATTCACCAAGTTGTGGTACTAAAGCAGAAAAGTTATCTGAACAATTACCATGAAAATATTTATAGAAAAGACAGAGGAAAGCTATTTTATAATGGTGGGAAAGTGATTGAAGCCAAGATGTCAGGTCAGAAGAGATAAAAATTACAGATAATTTTAAATTGATTATCAAGATTAATTATTTTCAGTATTTCATATATTATACAAACTGCTATCCTCATCTTTGTTCTTTTTAGCAGAATGTTTCTGTTGGCATAATCTTTAGCCTTCTTGTATTGTCTGAATTTCTGAGATTATTTTTCATTTTTCTATAAATTATTCAGACTTTTCATCATTGTTTTTGTTTTCGACACTATTTTTATACTCATTAATTCTTCCAGCTTCTTCAGATATATGTTGCAGCTGGTTTTAAGAAATCATTTAGAAGAAAATAGATGCAAAAGATCCCTCGGTAGACATTTTAAACACCAGAAGTAATTCTGAAATAAAAAAAATAATAACTAACTTTATCACAAATGATATCGTAACAATCAATGGCTAACACGGTTTTTTTTTAATAGAACTTTAGTTACATTTGTTAATACTTCCACTGCTGCATTTTTATAGCATTGTTGCTTGTACATGCTGGCCCAGTTTAAGAAAAATAAAAAAATTGCCATTTACTGGAAATAAATTATTATAAGAAACTGAGAGTGATTTCTCATGGGCACTGCCATTTTAGTTTTGGTAGTGTGCCCTGCAGTATAGACTAAGGTAAACAGCACCCCCAACGCATGATACAGGGTGTCCCAAAAAATTGACATCATTATGAAAACTAACAATATATCCAATTCTCGCTCAAATGATCTCAAATTTGAAAAAATGTATAAAAAGTAAGTTGACTGTGCAGAATGACACCAAGAAGATCCATTGCGTACGTGCCAATGTTAATTATAGTGTCCTGCTGAAATGGCCACTACGTTCACTGGACTTGACAAGTGATTTTTTTCTATGGGTCTGCGTAAAAGGACAGGTGTATATACACCTCTCTTCCTACAAGCATAGAGGAACTTAAGCAGAGAATCACTGAGGTGCTGGAGCATGTTATGCAAGACATGCTATGCAAGACATGCTACGGTATATTTGGCAGGAGCTGGACTAACAACTTGACATGTGTCATGTCACAGGTCATGCATATATTGAACCTTTGTGAAATCGGTTATAAAATGTTCATCCCTTTGAATTGTGATACATGAAACTTTTATTGTTCAACATGAGGCCTATTTAAACTTCCCAGATATTTAAATTTCCACACTTGTCTGATTATTGTATCTCCGATTTACAATTCACACTTTGAGCTCAACCTTTTGCTAACAACCATGCATTCTGTTTTCTTGCAATTTATGTTTAATTCTTTCTTCTCACTTTTCATCACTACCTTTCTGTAGGAGTTTTTGTATTTTCTTTTCTGTGTCTGCTATCAACACTGTGTCATCTGCATATCTTATGTTAAGATAGTGGTCGCCAATAAATGAATCCTGATAGGACTTTGAGAAAAAAAAATCTATATAAGTCCAAAAAGTTCTTTTAAAGCAACCAAGATGAAGCCAAAGTTTTTAAAAATTTACAAATAATGAAAATATATCTTAAAAACTACAGATAATATAGGAATATCAAGAGCTATATTGGCTGAAACGTTGTGTTAGAGAAACAAAGATGAAGACAAGAGTCAAAGATATGGAATAACCAAAATATTTAATTTCAAAACTTCTGATAATATACAAGAAGATCAAAAACTACACTGACTGAAATTTTATATTAAAAACCAAATGAAAACAATAGTGGGGAAAAATCTAAGTAAAACGGGAAATAGTTCATCTTAGAATTGAGAAAACAGCCGCAATTTTTTCTATTGTCTTTTTAATCAGTTTTATTTGATCACAACATCTAATCTATTTTCGTTCTTTGTGCTGTATTTTCTTCTTGACATTTGAATGAAACTCATGTGTTTGATTAAATTAGGAGGATATGTCAAATCATTTGTTATGAGACCAGGAGATTTGAAAGGAAATATTAAATTTCTGGTCATTGAGACTCACCAACTATGGGTAATGGTTTAAAAACCTGAAAGACAATAAAAACTATCAAAGAGAAAAGGCAACAAAATTCTGTAGCATATCACATTTAGAATTCATCAATATCAGAGTACATTTTTAAGATCAACAATAATTAATGTTGCAGTTTACCATGTGTTTTCTAGTTTTGGCACGTCTGGAGCACTCAGTATCCAATTCATATCTTGGTATAATATCAACCTACTTGAAGAAACCAACAAAATATCATACATGACTTCTTTAAAATCATCTTCTTTTATGTGACATGGGTGATCGTGATCATCCACAACTTCCTGTTCTTTGTAGCTCTTTTTTTAATCACATCACCCAAAGCAAGTTAATAAAGCCACGAAGATACAAAAAGTTTGAGAGAATATGAGAAAAAGAAAAACACTAACATGAGGGAACAATAAAAGAACAGAAATTGAGAAGACATATAATGATTGACATTGAATTTAAATCTTTGAAGAGCAACATTGCCTGGAAAGCCAGGCGCCAGAAGATAGTTCCGCAAGCATGAATTGTGAGAGAAGAAATGGTTAGCATAGAACTTATCATTACATCTTAGTAAAGTTTGTTTTTTGCTCTCTCTAATAATCCCTGTTCTACCAAACTTGCTAGGTAGGTTATACATTGCTTTTTCCTCTATCTATCTTGCTGTCCTGGGTAAGACATTAAACTACATCTGCATCCTGGGTAAGATGATAAACTACGTCCAGCAGCAAGGTCTCTTATCAGGAGGTTTTGAGGATCGTAGAACCACCTCTTAATTGCTGGTGTTCCCAGGTCCACCCTGACCCAGGGTGGTAGCACCTGTTAGGGTCCCAGCTATGGGCAAATAGTTAATTATTACCAGCAATACTTTTTTGAAAAAAATTATTACCAGCAATACAATTTTGAAGGAAAACTATTACCAGAAACAGATTTTTGTCAAAACAAAATATTACCAGCAATAAAAAATTTTGTCACCATTAACTAACCCATTGAGGTTGATATAGATTTCAAGTCATAATAATGTTCATATTTTATTAATGTTATAATGCCAAGACTTTCATTCTATTATCAAAATAAAAAAAAACTATTTAGAAATTTAAATAATTCCAAATAGTTTATCTTCAGTTTTGTCAATCACCATTTATAATTTTTGAAGATAACTTTGTAGAAAAATGGAAATGATTAATAAATGGTACAAGACCGGTCATATAGAATCAGAAATATTATAGGTCCTGATCTGGTGGCTCACCATCATAAGGTTGACTCTCTGTATCTTTTCTATAAATACTTTTATGGTAATTGTTTGAATGAGTTCTTTGCTGTGGTACCTAGACTGTATAAATTTAAGTGCAATACTAGATTGGCATCAAGGTCTCACCAATTTACAGTTGAGCTAGCTAGATGTAGCTGTAACTTCTATACTGACAGTTTCTTTTCCCACACTTCTCACTTGTGGAACTCCCTTTCAGATCCATACTTTTCAGCCAACTTTAATCTGCAGAAATTTAAATGTAATGTCAATCGCTATCTACTGTCCTTCTGATAGCTTTTTTCTCTTTCTACACATTACTATTGTTTCTGTCCCTAATTCCTCCACACCCTGTAACCCCTTGCTTGTTAATGGTTGTACTGCCTTGCCTGGGGTGATACTGGTTAGAAAAAAAATAGACTTTCTTTTCATCTGATCAAAATATTTTATTCACATATTTACTCTTTGCTTGTCGATTAATGGAGTTTAAAAGACACGCTAGATGAATAATAATTTGGTCAAAATTGTTTTATTCAGTTGTTCCTGCTTTGTTTTATTCAATGACTTAGGAATTTGATAATCCAACCAAACTTATAAACTATATATGTTCAAATATAAGACTAAAACAGTATGATTAAAAATGCATTTTTTATCTGTTATCTCGAAAGAAAGTGGCTATCTTTGATGAGTATGATGAAGAAATCCATTTGCTAATGTTAGATATGTACTCTTCTCAGAACATTACCATTGGCTGATCTTTTTGAAAGTTTTCCATCAGCTCATTTAGCATAATTATCCAGGAAATTAAATCGTCTTTGAAACATAGCATAATTAAATGATTGACTAATTAAAATTATCTTTCAAAATCCTGCAGCCAAAGTGGAAAGAGTTTGTTTTTTAATCTATTTTATAATGATCCAACTACTGGATGTTTGTTTATTTCTGTAAAACAGCAATAATGATACATCATAGCACAATTTTTATTATCCCAATACCATTAAAATGCTCTGTCTCAGAAAATAAAACAATTTCCAATTCAATCAAGCTACCAGTTTCTAATTAATTTGTAATTAAGAAGCTTAGATTAATCAATACAAAAGTATCTGTCTAAGGGAGATAACTTCAGATCTATTAATTGTTAACATTTAGCAGAATTTATCATTTATAAATATTACTCCCTGTATATGGAATCCCATCAAAATATAGTGTTTTATATATAAGTTCTATATATTTGAAATTGCAGTTGCTTGGCTCTCAATTTCAGTCAAGATTGTTTTAGGTGTTGCCATAGAAGGATATGACTACACAAAGAAGAAATTCAAATTTAATTTTGACAGGACTAACAATTTGTTTGCTGAAAATAGTCACCTACAGGGTTCTAGAGGTTAATTACAGACCCAATTCACTGATTTCTTAAGAAATAATCATTAAATTTAAGGATCATTACCATTTCCAAATTAGTCATTCTATAAGACAAATCAATGCAATATTATATCAAACACCTTGATTTCTCATGCTTATTAATGAGATATTCCATGTTATGAAAATGGAAAACTTGCGTGATTCTTATAACTTGCCCTCTGTTACTATAATAATGGTTTATCAAGTTTCTCTGAATGAAGAAGGTATCATGATTTAAATGAGTTTTTATAAAACAATAGTTTTTTATTTTTATTTGAATTCAAGGTTTCTCTGTATTTATTGACATTTTTCGTGTTATCAATTAACCCCATATTTTATCGCTGATTTAAGCCTTTAAATTAAATTTAATTTGTGTCAATTCAGATCAAATTAATGTTTTTTTAAGAGAATCAAATTCATGTTACACAACACTGAAGCTTGCTTTATCATGTAAAATTTCTATCATCTTTCTCAGTAAGACACTGAACTCTCAGGCAGAAATTTCATGGCTACTCTTACAACTTTGGATAATATCTGTACCTTTAGATTAAATTTGTGAAAAGTTTGAACAAAAAAGAGAGTTACAGATATGATTCAATTTTGACTGGTGTGAGCATTGGGCAGCACATGATTTGATTTCTCAAAGTTTCATAGAGTTGGATGGTGGGGATAGCAGATGTGGGTGGAAAGGTACTTTTACCAGGGTTTTCTAGAGGGGAACACATTCCTAGGGTGGTTTTATTCATTTGTCAGTGGGTCCTGTAGGCTTCACTGAGGTTCGACAGTTGTTTGATTTTTGCAAGAGTTTCCAGGTCAATGTGTTTTTTTACATGGGGTGGATGCTGAAGTTTCCTTTACTGGTCTTTGGCCACTGGGGGACAGGATTTTTTGTGAGGGGGACAGGATTTTTGGCCAAAGTTTCAAGTATTCTGTCAGAGAGGAAGAAATATAATTTGATGGTAGTGGTGGAATGTGGGTGCATCCTCTGGTCTTTCCTCTTTATAATGTTTCCTCTTAAACATAGAGGTTTTGATGGTGGTATTTTGTTTTTGTTGAGCCTGCAGCATTTTTTCATCATGGTATGCTGATTTTTTGGCGAAATGGTGTTTCTGGTACCTACATTTAAGCATTAATTTAAAAAAATAAAAATAAACCATAAAGGGATACACCTTTATTTTGAAAACTTTAGCAAACTCCAGAATATTCTGGAATATTAGCTTAATTTTAAGTCATCTCTGACTCTGGAAATAATCTTGTTACATTATATTTGACACTCAGAGAGAAAAGATAAAGAAAAGAAAGAAAAGCAATAATGAGAGAGTAGAAGGAAACAAGTAAAGTATGAAAATAAGAAATAACCACAACATCCTACACATGTGCACATATACACATGTATGGGTGTGTGCGTGTACACACACACACACACACACACACACACATGCAAGAAGAAAAATCAACCTAACACCAATGGAGAAGTACATAAATTATTTTTTTTTTAACTTAGCATAAAAATAACAAAAAAGGTGAAAATTGACAGATATTTGCTGTTACTTTCTGATGAATATTTACACGAAGGTTCATCTCTGAAACTCCAGTGTAGAGTTGCTGACTATAACATTGATCAACAAAGTGACAAATTTTGTATTTGTATTCATCCTACACACACACACACACACACACAACAAAATCCAAAATTACCTCATATGAGTGGGTGGGGGATAGATCTATTTCAAGCAATGAGAAGTACATTAGTTTTATTCAACTCCATTGTATAGACTGTTTGTGATTATATACCAACAGATTTATTACCTGTAGTATATATATATATATATATATATATATATATATATATATATATATATATAATATATATATCATAATTAAGTAATTCATTGAGTCTAGAAGAAACCTCAACAGAATGCAGAAAGCACTGTACGGCTGTTTTGTCCTATATTTGGGACTTATCAGCAGTGCGCATCCACTATGGAGAATTGAAACCCAGACAGTTATGATAGGAGGCAAACGTCATACAAACTGTAGCAACAGGCCTCGATGTGTGTGTGTGATATTGTTTGATATTGTTATTGTTTAAAATTTGCTATATTTATGAGGAGTGTTTTTAGATATAAACAATGGAAACAGAACTCAACACTGCCTCGTCACTGACACAGTTTTTCAAAGTATAGGCGTATTCCATTTTTTTATGCTTTAAGTGACATTCATACTATGTATCTGATGATTGCTTAAGCCCAAAAATTGTCAACCATAATGCAGTATTGTGTTCTATGTACACACACACACTATATATATATATATATATATATATATATATATATATATATATATATATATATGAAATTTTCCTCCCTGAAGACAAAACAGAGAATTTATTGGTATCTGTCAAAAGTGATTTGTAGTTTAAAATTATTTTATTAGCAATTTCACATCTTAATCTTATATTGTTCCCATTGAAACTTAGCATGTTATATGTATAACCCTGATCAATAATTCAAGCCATGTGACTTGTATATAAAAAGATTATAAATGTTATATGAAAATATACTGAATGAAGTTTGATATTTTTATACAATGCATTACCTTTTTTTTAAATCAGTATCACCCTATGCAAGGCAATAAAGCCACTAAGACAAAAGGGGGTTACAGGGTGTGGAAGAATTAAGAAACAGAAACATTAATAATGAATGGGAAAAGGAAAGAGTAATCAGAAGAAAAGTAGATAGTGATTGACATTGCATTTAAAATTTTGCAGATTAAAGTTGGCTGGAATGCATGGAGCTGGAAAGGAGTTCCACAAGCAAGAAGTGCGAGAAAAGAAACTGTTGGTACAGAATTTATAGTTACATCTAGCCAGCTCAATTCTAAATTGATGAGATCTTGATGCCAGTCTAGTTTTGTGCTTAATTTCAAAAACTCTACATACCATAGCGAAGATCTTATCTGAAAAATGACCATGAAAGTATTTATAGAAAAGTCACAGAGAGGCAACCTTATGGCAGTGGGAAAGTGACTGAAGTCGAGCCACCAGATCAGGACCAATAATATTGCTGATTCTTCTTTGAATTTTATCAAGGAGCTCAAGGTAAATAGCAGGGACACTGGACCATATGTAACAGTGATATTCTAAGCAGGGATGAATGGTAGACTTATAGATATGTAAGATAGATTCTGCAGTGAGGAATCGTCTTGCATGACACATTGAACTAACTTTCTGAGCAGCTGACCTAGCAATGGATTCAATAGAGTCCTTCCACTACAAGAAAAATTGACTAAAGAATTGATATGAAGTAAAATAAATGAAAGACAAGTGAAGAAAAGAGAAAGGAATTGAATTTTATTCTTTTGGATCTCTACATACTCTTTTCAAATCATGCCTGCTGTTCTTTTAGGTAAACATTCATTCCTAATTTTGATAAGTCAGTGTTGACAATTATTAACAGCATTGGTTAGCTTTGTAATTTTGTTAGCATCTCAGAAACCAATAAATCAAGGACATTGGCTCAGTTAATTGTATGACCAGAAAAATGCTTGTTCAATTGTGCACCTGAGACAGTGTGCATCTGTTTGATTGAAAGTAATGAACATTTATTCCATAAGTTCTCTGATATGACAGGTTGAATGAGATGGTTTGTCAGGCAAGGGGTCAGATCAGTGCACTTGTCAGTGAATGTAAAAGATTGCACAATTCATGTAGCCCTATTTGTCTGTTTGAACTATTAGCTGATGTTCAAATTAATTCTGTGACAAGGACACATACTCTCTTCTGACCACCTGTACAAATAACTGATTGTTGTACATAATATCATTTTATGACAGTCATGGAGCAACCCAAATTAAATTCAGGTTGTTACCCACAACTGTCATTAGTTTCTCTTCATTTGAGCTAGGATTTGATCAATGGATTATCATTTGATCTGCCAAGGGTAAAGAAATTTGTGAAGAGTTTTTTTTTCTACAGGAGGGAAATTTAACTTTGTCAAATAACAAATGATAAAGTTGGTAGGACACTGATCTTTGTAGATAAATCTGAAAGGATAAGAATATTTAATGACAAAAAAAAAACCTAAATGACAAAAGAAAACAGGGAATAGAAAATTGAGATAGATTAAAAAAAGCAAGAAAGATAGCATTTAGAATGCAATGGCAGCCATCTCACTGCCAAGTGCGATCATTGCAAAACATCATTGTAAGACTTGATTATTCTATAAGCAGATATGTTTTTTTTAAACTTGACAAACTGTTAAAGCCTCTGGCACAAAGTTTGCAGGCATGAAACATGCACATATTTTGTTGTCATTTGGCTTATTTTTGTAAATGTTTGCAAATCTTTTCAACCCACCAGCTGACTTGCATTCTTTTCCACAAATGTGATAAGAATTTTATATTTGGTTAAATAACTCAATTCTTCTGCTTTACTGAAACAAAATCCACCACAAATATCACAAGGGAGATCAAAATGAGAAAGGAGAGGTCAAAAGGAGAAAGGAGAGATCAAAATGTGAGGTCAAATTGAGAAAGGAGAGGTCAAGGAGAAAGGAGAGATCAAAATGAAAAAGGAGAGCTATATGAAAAATCATAAGGAAGAGAATATTTAAAATACATACGTACATACACACATATGGAGAGTTGTTCGTGACCTTAGGTCGCACTTTCAACTTAAACTGTGAAACTTAATGTCACAAACAACTCTCCATGTAACTCCATATGTTAGCTCTATAATGGCAATTAAGCGCATTCTACTAAATGACACACACACACACACACACACACACACACACACACACACCAGTAGCACCCTGCATGGTGATCTCTGACCCTATATCTTAAAGAGATGATGTCTTCAGGGTTAACCTACTGGATATATATGTAGGTTAACCCTGAAAATATCTCTTTTAAATATAGGGTCAGAGATCACCATACATGGTGTTACTGGTGTGGTTTCTTTAGAAAATAAGTTTTTACAGAGTGGACTTGTTAGCTGCATACACAACTGGTTTTGAATTGTCCTTTTCCTCGAGTGGCTTTCATTGGACAGCAGTGCATTCACTTTGACCTGCTATTAATTCTTAGTGGGAGGAAAAAGTATCGGAATCATCCCTTTCCAAGGGTAATTGTCATAAAGTGAATGCAGTGGATTCAGCTAGAATTTGATGTGCCAATCCTACTTTCTGCACTGATAACCACTTGATTACTATATATATATATATATATATATATATATATATATATAAAAAGGGTGTTCCAATAACTTTGACTGATTTTAAATATGTATTAAGTTTAAAATTGGAACACCCTTTATATATATATATATATATATATATATATATATATATATATATATATATATATATATGGAGAGAGAGAGATAATAATGTCAAATCCATAAGTGGTAAGGATAATCCAAGTAGGTCTATTTAATATAAAATATTAAAAAGATAGATCTCTGAAGAGAGCTCAATGTATTTATATACAGAGCAATATGATATACATCAAGAAGGAAAACATTTGATGCATCATTGAAGAATTTAGTAATAAATTTATTTCAAAGGATAATTTTTTAATATTTGCCTCATCAGACCAAAATTACAGAATGGTTTAAATTTATCCAAACAATATATTAAAAATTATTTTAAAATTAAATCACAAGAGAACAGGAAGTAAATGTCTAAATTACTTGACCTGTGTATATATATATATATATACACACACACACATTGTTTAAAATTTGCACTGAATTCAATACCAAGCAGCCACAGTCTGCTTTATGCTCGAAAGCAGTGTTCAGGCCTGAAGATTGCATTCGAGCATGAAACAGACTGTCACCACTTGGTAATGAATTCATTGTCCACTTTTATATTTACGTGCACTGTATGTTTGATATAAAGCATTTTTACCCATAAATATAACAAAACCTACACCCACAGGTATGTTGAAAGAAGATCTGACCACTATAAAAAGATACTTGACAATTTGCAAAAATCGGTACAATATAGGTTATTGACCAACTCCTGTAACAAAGAAATATTCAACAGTGATAATGCTGGATATAACAAAGCACTAGAACGCAGCAACCATAATGTTTAATTGGAGTATGTAGTTAGAAATAACAACAAAGATAAAAATAAGCTAAAACAACGCAAACGTAAGATAATATGGTTCAACCTGTCATACCACTGTAATGTCAAAACCAATGTAGGTGGAATTTTCCTGAATTTAATTCACAAACACTTTGGTCATTATCCAACACTAAAAAAAGATTTTCAACAAAAATAATATTAAAATAAACTATAGCTGTACAAAAAAAACATAGATAAATAATATATTAAGCAAACACACAAACAAAACACTAAATAATAATCCTACTAAAAGTCAATGCAACTGCTGTAAAAACATAACCTCACTATTAAGTGGCCAGTGCATGACTGAAGGCATAATATATTGAACTAGGATCAATTCAGATGATGATATTAAATATTACTTTGGATCCACCGAGAACAGCTGGAAATCATGTTTTTACCACCACAAAATGACAGTGAGCAATATCAAATACAAAAACTGCACAACACTTTCAAAGTATGTTTGGTGATTAAAAAACAACCCTAAGAACCCAACCATTAGCTGGAAGATAAATCTAAGGTTAGCTAACCAGTTTGTAATAGTGCTGTAACCTTTCCCGAATTGTGAAAGTTAATAATTCTGTCTCAAGTCATCACTAAGCTCCTTTCTCTTCCCCATTGTGTTGTTAACGTAAAAGAATAACAATGGTGACACTCTATGCACCACGTGATGTTCTTTGCTGGAATTATCACAAATATTCTACTGAATAAATAGTCTAAAAGGCTTCACCAATAAAATAATTATGTAAATTACTTATACTTAAATGAATCAATCAATTTAAAACAATATTTTCTACTGTACGAAAAATTTTGTCTTTTCCTATTTTGCATAATTTGCCTGTCAAATTTATTGTATTTAATCAATTGTTCTGAAAATTGAGTTTTATATTCCTTTTTTGTGCTTATTAAAATATAAAAAACCGAGCATCATCCAGGCATTAGTTTCTGATAAATGGCTAAAAATATTCAAAATTGATGGGTGTATGAATAATTTTGTCATTGACTATACATATATATATATATGTATATATATATATATATATATATATATGCATGTATGTATGTGTGTGTGTGTATATATATATATATATATATATATATATTCTCAGCATGACCCACTTTCTAAAAATCTGAAAAATCATCAGATTTATTTTTAAGAAGGTCTTTTTGACCAGGCTGAAAACATTTTAGCAAAACAACTCATTTAATATTAAGAAAAGCACCTACCTTGGATAGTACTGCTTTAGTCCCATCAAATAATTCTGATTGGGACCTCACTTTCACTTTTCAAAACGGTCTGAAAAGTCATCACCACATTTCATTGTGTTCTCCTTAATATTATACATGATTTTCAATAGATTTGAGAAAAATGCAAAAGTTTCAGGTAGCCAAATTGAGACTAGCTAAGTTGATAGATGAAAGTGACGCAATGTTTTGCCAAAAAGCCCTTCTCAGGATTTGAACCAAATTACCTGTGGACCAACGAAATTTGCTTTAGAGAAAAAGCCAGTTTGAAAGACAAGAGGAATGGATTCTCTGTATTTTATGCTCAAAAAGAGTACATTCAAATTTACAATGAAGATTTGAATTTCAACAATTTTTACAAAGAAAATCGCAGGTTACATTTGAAACCCATTAGTTTATTCATTTATATATTAAAAAAATATGTTTGTTCAATCTCAGGTAGATCAGTTGTGATTTTTAATCTTCCCTGCTTGCACATAATTTACATTGGATTTGAATATGTTCAATTGGATCTTTACATTCTTTACAATATACTCCAAAAAGAGCCGCTGAAATTACTGTAGAAAAATTATTACTATAGAAAAAAAACATAGAAGTTCATCATAAAAATGAAAAATTATATTTTTTTAAAACGAAATTTGTAGAACAAAAAATGAATTTGTCTCATCAAAATTTCCTTATTCTATAGATTTTTAATGATAGTCTTCATCTTTGTTGTTATTTTATTAACATTTTGACAGATATATTCTTTGGCTTTCCTGTATTATTGAAAATTAGATTTTTTATATATATATATATATATATATATATATATATATATTTCTTCAATTATTGTTTTTTCTGCTTCAGCAGATATCTTCTTCTGCCTTCCTCAAGTGAACATCTGGTCTTCAGAATGTACTTTATACTTTTGTTTGTATTTATATTTTTCAAGTAAAAAAACAAAATCTAATTCCTTGGTGACTTCTAAAGACTACCAAATGCCAACACAGAAATGAAAATACCAATGACTAGATAAGGAGCAATTTTCAAAGCAATCATGGTAATTGGGAGATTTGTTTATGAAAGAAACATTAGTCATTTATTGGCTCAACAATTGATGCTACTTTTGGTTGAAATTTATAAATTTCTTCTGTTAAAACAATTTTTCAGGAAAATAGTTTTGCTCAAGTTCAATATTATCACTCTTTATGAGACTGGTGGAGGTTTCCTTAATGTTCTAATTTTAAGATAGTGTGGGAAATCAATAGCTTGATTATATCATTTTCAGTTACAGGTGTTAACCGTTTTAGTTGGTGTTGAAGTTGAAATTTCCCAAGTGATGCCGTTTCTGTTATTTGGTGAAATTCTTTGTGATTCTGTAGCACCAGTGCATGTGGTTTTGAAAAGGATAGTCTTCAGGGTTCATTTGCTTGGAACCATTTTTCATAATTGGTCTAAGAAATTGGTTGGATAAAACTAAAAAAAATTGTGAAATAATACTTAACCTCAGGTAATTAGGAGCAGTCAACAGGTTAGTGATTAAAAAATCTAATGTCCTTTATTCAAGGCTCAAAGTCTCTCTGGCAGAAAAGAAAGATAAAAAAAAAGTTTAAAAGCAGAAAAGACTTGAAACATAAAACAGAGCATAATGTTTTGTTTGATTTGACAAAGAAATTTGTGTTCTATAATTATAGAGATGAAGCTTAAAGCTGAAAAATGAAGAAACCTTGGCTAAAAAGCAAAGAATCTAAAATTATAATTCAAGAAAAAAGTAAATAGCATTGAAGAATTCCTCTGAAAAGGGTGAAAGGAAATCAAGAGGAAATGAGAAGAATCTGATGGCATTGTCTAAAAGAGGAAGCTGAAAGTCAAAAGAAAGTGACAAAAAATAGAAGCATTTTGGAAAAGACAATGAAAAATCAGAATCTCATCATCTGTAATCTTTCAGCCCTGCTTCCGAGCAGACCATCATCTTGTCTGGGGCAAATCTACAGATATGTGTCAAATAAATTGCTTTTCATTCTTCCTCTTATTCCTATAAGCTTCTCCTTTTTATCATATAACACCATATCTTCATTTAAAACAGTTTCTCTTCCAATATTTTTATTTTCTCTATCATAAAAAGCATCCATCTTAATGTCTCCTCTTTTCATTTGAAATTTTCCTCCTTTGTCCCCATGGTTTTTCATCTTTACTAGTTTCTTGAATAAACCTAACGTAGTGTGGCACAAGGCCAATTAGAATGCAAAATAAAAAAAGGTTGTGTTGCAACCCAATTTACAGTCCAAATCTGGGCTTTTAAGTAGGTTTAAACATCATGTACATGTTATCAGCATGGACAGGGAAATCCCTGTCTAGTAAGTTAATGCAATTATTTCACACTAATACTCTTGTGAAACGTATGAATCTATTTCATTTGTCACTTCAGAGTAGATTGGCATCTCTAGCTTTCAATGGTAACCAGTCTAGAAGGACTACTTTACATTCAAAACTTTGAAGAAGGCAATGGGGAAACCACTCCACTATCTTTTCTAAGAAAACATGACAATTCACAGATAATAAATAAAAGTAATCTGTGCAATGTCATGATCCTGTATGTTCTCAAGAGAAAATTGGTGCAATTCTCTCAGTCACCATTTCCTGTTTCTACATGTTTCTTTCTTTCTTTCTTTTTTTTTTCTTTTTTCTTTGGATAGGTGTGTGAATGTAGCTGGTTTGGCAATACCTGCATATTCCTAAGTATTGAAGAAGGTTAATTTTGCATTTCATTGGAGGGTATTGAAACCAATTTACATTAAGTCCTACCAGCCATGTCTCTGTAAACAGGCATGGTTGTTAGACTTAAATGTAATTAACCAGTAATTTTATATTACATTTGGCATTTAGTCTTTGGTGTCAATTTTAGTCACTGTTCACATTTCTCATGCTGTACTGAATTCTGATAAGAGGGGCCAATAAACTGGATTTTGTTGTATTTCAATATTATGCCTTTATGGCAATGTTATTTTTTTTATTATATCTTTTTTAAATTTTTCTTCTTCTTTTTGTCTATTTTTACAGGTTTAAATTTTTTTTTCTTTTCTAAATTTTCATCAACCTTCTTTTACTTTCACACTTTTTAACTTGATAAATTTACATCCAATTTCTTGCTATTTTATATTTTTTTCTATACATCTTTGCTTTCCTTCCATAGCAGCTTGGAAAAAGAAATTGCAGTGCCAATTTCAAATTCCGGCCTGGTTCATTCTATTCACTTATGTACAAATACCCTTGGGAAAGGTATGAATCCATCTTCTCCCCACAGGGATGGGTTAAATAATAGTATTTTTTTATCTTGAAAATCATTGTTATTCTCAAAAAATTGTTAATACAATTATTCTTAGAATCTAAATAATGTTTCAATTTTAAATAACCCACAAAGAGTTGATAAGTCATAAAAAAGCAAATAAATCTTTACCCTTCCTCTCAAAAAACTGTTTATAATGCATATTATAATCATCTTTTTCTCTCTTTTCATCTTCTTCCTGAGAACACTCTTTCTTTTCAGAATTGGACTTTTGTTATTGATTTCATTTCTCTTTTACCTTCTTGAAATTTTTCCAAGAACTGCCATTTTGTCACTTTTTTTCCTATTGTTTCCCTGACTTTTATTTCAAACCTGTCTCTCTCATATCCTCTTTTATTCCCCACCTTTTATGGCATGCACAGTAATTCTTCTCAGTGACCCAACTTTTCTGAGACTATTCTTCATCATCAACCTAAACCAATCTGAGTGTAGGATTCCTGTAATCCACTTACAAAGTGTAATGGTCAGACAAATGGTCAGGGAATGGGTCAAGTGAGTCCTGTATTTACAGACTTAATAATTCTTTCAAAATTATGTTAAGCTTTTAATCATTTTCTTGCACAAATATGCATGCACAGTCTTATACAAATTTTCATTTGTTCTTTGTTTTGCATGTATACAGAAAGATTCAGCATTAGTAGGCATTAGAATTCAGTCACAGAAGTCATGTGTTCTAGAATTTGAAGAAGCTTTGTTCAAACAGTTGAGAAAATGGTAATGCTTCTGCATCTGTTTTTGTATTAGGATACATAAACAGAATTTCTGATGTCACTCTCAGGTTAAGACTCTTGAATCTAATCCTCTTTACATCCTATCTGTTTATTAATATTTTTTTTACTAATGTCAAAAAAGCAAATTGGAAAAAACAGGAATTTTATACTGAAAAAATAAATTTCTATCTATGCATGTAAAGAAAAACAAATTTTTAATCTTGTAAGGAAGTTTTGTTCAGTGCAATTTGACTACTGCCCATGGGTGAGGTTTGACCATTTTTA
Source organism: Acanthosepion esculentum (assembly GCA_964036315.1). Lineage (NCBI taxonomy): Eukaryota > Metazoa > Mollusca > Cephalopoda > Sepiida > Sepiidae > Acanthosepion > Acanthosepion esculentum. The sequence goes on from OZ038490.1 coordinate 54,073,351, forward strand.
TTATAGTCAAGTAGTTCAAGGGAGAGACAACTATGGTTGCTTTCACCATAATGCCTAAAAGCAAAATGGCTGTTATATTAGTCAAAATTTTGGTACCATCCTCTGGATTCAATAATTACTAAGTTTTCATAATTTCTTTGGTTTCACAAACTCCTATTAAACGAGGACAATGAAGTTATTTAACACATAAGTGTATGACATTTAATTTTTTAGAGTGGGGGTTACATAAAATTTTAAATCTGCCAGCCCTAAGATTATCATTAACAAGAAAATTTTTAATAAAACTTTATACAATAATGAGTTAATTTTATTTTTATTAAAAGTCTCTCTGGCCAGAAATGAGCTTGTAAATTAGTTTTGAAAAAATCACGCAACCTTCAATTCTTGTGATTCTTCAAAACTTTTACACTTGAGTGTACTTTGTCACTCATGACAAATTGAAGACAATACTTTATAAATAATTTTTTTTCTGTTCTTTCTAAAACATACTCAAGTTCCTCATGTAAAATTTGCCCCTTTTTTTTTTAGATATCTTAAGTTTTGAAATTTATTAAAAATAGTAATCTTGCTTTCAGTGATAAGCCTTTTTGGTTCCAATCAAATAAGGAATTACTGCAAAAACATCTCCTCATCAAATTTATAGAAAAATCCTATAGAAGCATGATGGGATTTATTCCTAATCAATCAATTGGTTTTGTATTTTTTTGTCTTGAAGTCAGAATTCTACAATCACTTGATTGTATTCCCTTTGCAACTTACTACCATTCTTACTTTTGGCCTTATTACTGTTGCTTTGCCTAGTTTGGACTTGCATATATATTGTTTGCTGAATATTATTTTGCCCTGTTCTTTTTTTCTTACTTTTCTTATTGTTTACTGGAAACTTTGTCAATTCTGTTAGTTGTGTATTTTTGCCAATTACACTTAGCCATAGCTAATTACTCTACAAGTCTGTATACAATGCATTGTTTCAGAATTTGATAATCCTGAATATTAATGCATTATTTCTAATAAGTCAATTCAAAACTTAAAAAGATGTCGAAAATTTTACCTATTTCAAATTATTTTATCATGTCCACCGTCAAAAATATAACTTCTTAACAAACTGGTTGAATGCCATATAAAATAATAATAACTTATTCTCTGAACAATTTGTTATTCCTTGCAAAACTTGTTTTTAAGCAAGTGACAGTTCTTCATGATCAAATCTCCAAATGAATTTGAATGTAAATTACCTTTGACCTTCCAACTGATACTTGTGCTTCTGATATGTCTTGACAAATTGCTGCTGCTGCTGTTAGACTGCGCAGTGATTCATGGCGCTGTGATTTATATGAATTTCTACAATATAAATCACAAAGAAGAGTTATGCGTTAATGCATTTGGCATAATGTTGATGACATTCTAATGAACTACAACAAAATAACACATACGCACACAAATATTTATGTATTTACAAGAACATAGTTTGTATTGCTGATCATAATTCACTCAGGCTCTTTTGCTGTACAACTTGAACTTTGTTCAATTTCCGATGCACAATACTAGCATATTGCACCCTGCGTTATCATTGGATAATCTATTTCAGGAAAATCACAAATGGTAATCCATTTGTGCCAGCCAATACCATTTATTTATGTCATAAATATAAAATAATATTTAATATAAAATCATATTCCACATCGACCAGGCTTTTTGCTTTTTAAGAACATAAAATGAGTGAAAACTGGAATAGATGCCACTTTATCAGAATCATATACTTTATAGGGGTCATTTTGGGATGTTTGCTCTCAACAATAAATGTAAGGTCTGTTGAGAAGTGACTTGATGGTATCTTTTTTTTGAAAGGGAGGGGAATGTGTGGACATAAAATTTATAAATAAAGGTTACAGGGTACATGTAAAAACCATCCCTGTTATATATATATATATATATATATATATATATATATATATATTGTAGAAAAAATCATCCCTGTTTATATATATGTATATATATATATATATATATATATATATACATACATATAGCTGCAAACAATGGAATTAATATGTTCTGACAATCTGATATTCAGTTTTCTTCATGTGAAACTTTGAGTAATACTTGTTGCATTTTTAATAAGATCCAGAAAAATTTTATATACACAATATATATATATATATATATATATATATAAGGTCATCCCATAAGTTCTGTCCGAATTTTGAATAAAGAAAACATTTTACATTTAATTACAGATTCAAACAACAATATATTTTCCCTGATTATCTATGACTTCCTTCCATCTATTAACAAGCTTACTAATTCCATTACTGTAAAATTCTTTTGGCTTTGATTCAAAGAACTCACAAATGTCAGTTTTAACTTCTTCCTGTGTTACAAAAGCTGTTTCTTCCAAATGATTCTGTAAGCTACAAAACAAATGGTAGTCTGAAGGAGCAAGGTCGGGAGAATAAGGTGGATGAGGAATTTTCTCCCAACCAAGTTCTTCGATCTTTTGTGACATGATTCTTGCTGTGTGTTGTCACGCATTGTCCTGATGAAACATCACCCGTTTTCGATTCACTAGAGCAGGTCTTTTTTTCCTCAAAGCTTGGTTCAAACGCTCTAATTGCTGACAGTATATTTGAGCATTAATTGTTGAATTAGGTGGTAAGAATTCAAAGTCGATTATTCCTTGGCAATCCCACCAGATTAAAAGAAGAACCTTTTGCCCATGAAGTTCCCTTCTCGGCTGTGGCTGGGGTCCTTTTCCTTTACCAAGCCACAGTCTACGATGCTTAACATTTTGATAAAAGATCCATTTTTTGGCACCAGTCACAAGTCTATCCAAAAAAGGTGAAACAAGTTGGCGAGAATGGAGAGAAGAGCAGATGTCAACTCAGGATTTGAGGTTGTTTTCAGACAATTCATGAGGCACACATTTTCCAAGTTTAGGAACTTTTCCAAGTTGAAGATGACGATGAACAGTTGTATGGTTTGAACTGAGAACCACTGCCAATTCCTCAACTGATAAAGCAGGATTTTCTTCAAGGGCTGCTTCAAGAAGCTTTTCATCAAACTCAACTGGATGTCCCGTTCGATCTTCATCTTCATAGGTGAAATCTCCACCTCTGAATTTTGCAAACCATCTTCTGCAAGTTCTTTCATTCACACATTCCTCTCCATAAACTGAGTGAATGTTTCTAGCCGCTTCGGCTGCTGAGTTTCCTTTCTTGAACTCATAAAGCATTATGTGCCTCAAATGATTCTTGGGTACTTCCATGTTAGCAGGGTTTTAATCAAACAAAATTTAATTTTATTGTTCTCTGAAATAAAATTTGATCAGTTTAAATGCATCTAAACATAAAAATAATGTTCAGCTCCATTAGACATTATAAAATACTCTTTAAATTTTGTTCATTTTAACAAAAAGTTAAAATTCGGATAGAACTTATGGGATGACCTAATATATATATATATATATATATATATATATATATTACCTGAATGTTATTTTTAGTGGAAAGAAATTTTATTAGAGAAAAACATGAGAAGTTCAGCAGGATTTGAACCTTTGTTTTAGCATTAAATGACACACAGGAGTGTTGATATGCTGGTAAAACAAATAAACAATCAGTCAATCATCTATTTCATTATATATATATCTCATATATACATCTATATAATAAATGCCAATGTCAGTGTGTCACACTTTTTCAATTAAAAAAAATATGCGTTCTTCTGTATTGTTCTTTTAAACAATATATCTGTGAGTGTATATTCATATATGCCTGAATGTATATTAATCATAATCTTCCAATGTTGATCTGACCAACCATGACCATCAGGTTCAGTCTCTGAATAATGCAGGCAGTGTGTACAGAAAACTGACAGTTGTGTGGTTCGTCACATTTGCACATGAAGATTATGATTGTATAAGATGCTTTGCCATTGCAACATTAATCTCTCTTTTTTCTGGGATATCATCTTACGTGTGTTCCTTTGGAAGTAATTTACTTTTTTGTTATATACATACATATATATATATATATATATATATATATAGTCTGAAGATGTGCTATATTTATGGGATAAAGTGCTCAATATCAGAGATAGAGCATGTGTAAATATAAAAGTGAACATTGAAGTCAACACTTAGAGGCGACAGTCTGTTTCATGCTAGACGCAATCGTCAGGTGACCTGACTATTGCATCTAGCATGAAACAGACTGTTGCCTCTAAGTGTTGACTTCAATGTTCACTTTTATATATATATATATATATACATATACACATACATACATATATATATATATATATATGATAAAAATATGTTATGCTATATATCTGGGTAGAATTGCTGAATGTCAGAGATAGACCATGTATAAATCCCAAAACTGGCATTATTGTTTCATGCTTGAATGCAATCTTCAGGTCATCTTCATATATATATATATATATATATATATATATATATATATATAAAATATTATAGCAAATTAGAAAAAAAGCTTTTTGTGGTCATTTCATCCAATGAAATCCTAACAGATGAAATGTGCCACAAAAACCTTTTTCAAATTTGTCATACTATTTTTATAAATACTTGTGGAATGAATAACATGGAGTCAGTGCATGATCACTGACACTGTTTAAGTGGAGGTAACTAAGTATGGTTGTGGAGAGTTTTTTACAAAATAAGTAGTTAAAACCATATATATATATATATATATATATATATATATATATATATATATATATAATATCTGGATAAAATGAATGAAACAAAATTGGGTGTTTTTTTTATGAAAGTATTTATTTCTGTGTTTTTGTATATATTTATTTATTTAATATTTCAGACCACCTAGGTCTTTCCTCAGAAATCAAATGAGAAACTGTGTTTGTGTGTTTGTTTACAGCGTTTGTTTACAGCGTTTGTCGTGAAGCGTGCGCATGTCACGTGATGTGCAATGCAACTTTGTTTGAATTTTTGGCGGAAGACTGATGATAGTGTCTTAAATGTTGTTTAAAAGGTTTTTTGACCATAACTCAAGAAATATTTCTTAAAATATTTTTAACTGTTAAAATATTTATGTAGATTTAAAATATCCATGTGTTTGTTTACCCCTAGTTTATATGTGTCTAATTTTAGAATTTAGTATTTTTCTTTTTTTCTTCTTCGTATGTGTGTTGTACTTAAATTACTGTGTTTGTTTTTAGACTTGGACGACACGTGGTGTGGAACGCGATTGTGTTTGATTCTTTAACGGACATCTGGTGTTTTGGTTATTGTTTAAAAAGGATTTTTTACCATATCTAAAGAAATTTTTTGAAGAAATATTTTAACTATTGAAATATTTATACTGATTTAGAATACCCAAGTCTTTGTTTAACCCTAGTTTATATGTGTTTAATTTTAAAATCCAGTATTTCTCTTTTTTTCTTCGTATGTATGTCGTGCTAAAATTTGAGTCTATCAATATACATTTGCAATTATCTATCGAATGTCGTGGTCTATTGAAGTGTTCTGCTACTGGGGAATATGAATTATTTTGTCGTATATCTTGTTTATGGTTGTTGAAACGTGGCCTCTCATTATGCTATATATATATATATATATATATATATATATATATATATATATATATATATATATATATATATATATGTGTGTGTATTTTTATATAGCACCGTTCTAGTAGCTGAGTGTTTAGAAACATTAGCATTCTGAACTATGAGACCTTGGGTTTGAATCTCACCATGGTTGATTTGTCAAGGAGGGAACTTCTTAATAACATTGGCACTCTTGGGAAACACCTGAAAGTCACACCCCAAGTTGACTCAGTCCTTGTGAGTGAAATTTCATAAATGAAACTATTCAGAAACTATCAATGTTTGTATGAGCACAAAGTCACAAGTTATCATGACCAATCTGTTTAGTATAGTTACACTAGAGGTTGGCTTTGTGGGTGTTGAAGAAACACAAATGTACTTGTGCAGGCTTCTGCAAAAGGGATTAGTTAGCTACCCTAGCAGACAGACATACTGAGAAATGAACAGTCAGCCATTATATATATAAACCTAATTTTTCAACTGTTTCTGAAGTTATAAGATAAAGACAAGACAAAATATATCCCATGCTTGAGGAAGACTAAAAAACATATATTGTATTTTTTGTATATAATATGACTTGAATATAATATGATATCATATTTCTAGAGTTAAAAATAGGGAATAAATTACATCCTTCAGTTTAATACGACCCCATAGTACATTTTTATGTAATTTTTTTTTAAGTTGTACTATATTATCCATTAAAATGTCAATGTCTTAAACATATGAATTATCATATTTTTTTGTTTACAACTATCAATGTATATTATTTATCTCTATCTATAAAAGGCAGGATGTGTTTGTGTGTGTGTAACGAATGCACGGCCACAATTTTTGACGGATCTGCACCAAAATTTACATGCACATGCTGCAAGTTAGCGAGAAGGCCAAGACTGACTTTGCATTTCCCAACTCCCATCGATAGTGGAAATAATCGATTTTTTCATGCTTCTACGGCAGTTTTCATGTAGTTTGCGGCCATTTTTTACTGGCCAGAGTGAGAGCCTATAGCTGGCTGCCACGAATAGGCAGGAAGATTCTATTGGCCAGCATGAGAGCCAATAGCTGACTAATATGAATGTTAACTAGCATGCTAGCATGCAAAAAAAATTGATAGCTGTATTCGTCACAAGTGGGAAAAATTTAAATCTGCATGGTACTTTACTCCAATTGGTTCATTAGCTTGCTTAAACTCAACGTTGATTCTGATTCTGCAGAACTGGGTTGGGTGTGAAAAAATATTTGTTGTTAACATTCTTTTTTCATTCGGTTTTTCCAGTTACGAGTCCTTTTTTAAAGCTGATCGTTTTGTGTTCATTTTGTTTAGTTTTTTTTTTTTCGTAACAGATTTAATGTTTAGTATAGAGCTTAGAAAAAATTCGCAGTGTGTGGTAGGCCAGAAGTAAGGCATGTAGCAACATCAGCACGGCAAAGGGCACTCCTTTAAAGGCAAGGAAAGGCAAAAATATTTTAAGTCAAGTGATAGCGATTGCTGTGAGTCGTACAATTTTTGAATCAAGCACGGGCAACGCTGCTAGTATAGTGATATAATTATGTTGTGTTGTTTGTGTATGTATTTTGTATTATTTTATTTTTCTAAAATTTGTAGTTTTCAACATAGATGCTTTTTGTCAACAAACAAAAGAATATGAAACAAGAATCTAACTGCATGGGAATTATTGCACCAGTTTTCAAACAGAAAACTCAAAAAGTAAATAATTTATACAATAGTCAGGCATTTGTTGTAATATTAATGTCATCAAAACATAAAACATGGCAGATCTTGTGTATTCCCTATATTAATTATTTTAATCAATTTTTGTGAATTTCCTGTCTTTGAGACAAAAGATATTCAATTACACTGATTCCTAAAGAACCAATATTGCCAACATATCAAATACCTTTGTTAAACAATTGATAACACCTGCCTACTTTGTCTTTTATTATCTATTGGGCTAACTGAATGGATTTGAAATGTTGCTTTTTCAAATAAGAGTTTTTTAAGCTGAGTAAAAAATTCTGAAAACTTGTACTTGTGTATAATACAACCTCCACCTTTTTTGCCTTTAATTTTTGTTCAATAGTTAAGCAACATTGAGCCTGGTCAGTACCTAGATGGGTGACCACTTGAGAATACCAGGTTCTCTAAGTTTGGATGTGCAGGTGATGTAATGGATAATAGCTTGGATTGAAAAATCATGGAGCAAAGTTCAAATACCAGCCAAGTGTGTTACATTTACTTACATGCAAATACCCATGGGAAAAGTATGAATCCATGTATTCTCCCTATCCAGCTATTGGTAAATAGCAGGACAGATTGGGCCTTATAGCCTTGAATGGTAACCAGTCTAGGAGAAGGAAAAATCTCAATTGCAACCAAGCTGAAGTGGGTTAGCAAAAGGTGGATGAGATTCTTATAGGAGCCAACAGCCTATATGCAGCTATATGATGGAAAAAAAGCTATTAAATAATAACAAACTTTAATGGCAACATTGTTTGACATGTGGTCCAGAGTGCACCAGTACAGGAAGTGGTGCTATGATGGATAGAGTGTGCATTATAGGGCACAAGAAATTGACTACTTTAAATAGTTCACTTGTGCAGGTTGTTCGGTAAAAAGCTTAGAATTTACTGAATTGTCATCCATCATCTTGACAGGAGAATCCATCATTCATCTATACACACACATGCGCGCGCACACACACACACACACACACACACACATATATATATATAATTATTTCACAGTATGCTCTAATCTGAACATGAATTTCTTATTTCTCTCTCTCTTTACACACACACACACACACATATATATATATATATATATAGACATTCAGTTAATTTTTGTGCTCATTTATTTGAAAGGATTCATTTTCTTCTCATTGATCGGTTTTTATTACTTTCTATTGAGTCAAATTCTAAATACCCCCCCACACACACACACACACGGCATAACATACTCGTTTTCTTTTCCCCATTCACAAAACATTTAATTCCCGAGGAGGCAACCATAATTACCTTTCTTAATTTTCCATTCTTTCTTTATTTTAACATTTCTTTCCCATTCCTTTTTCAACCATTTTTCTTTTATCCTTTCACAAAATATTTAAATTCCTCAGATAGCAGCCATTGTTATTTTCAAATCTCACCTCTCCTCAGAGTTTATTTTCTATTTTCTTGTACCCTGCCATTGTATTTTAATGCACTACTTACCACCAAGGGCAACAAATATGCAACATGTTCCCTAACTTTTCATTCTTGATTTCCTCCCCATAATTTTAAATACATTTTGAAGATTTTCATGGTGCCTCACTACCACTTCAGCAATCTTTCTCATCTAGCCCACCCTACCCTACCACCAGACAGGTAAACAAAAACCATTTCACCCACCCACTTAGTAACTACTTTTTATTCTAATCAGATTTTTCTTTTTTGCAATCTTAACAAATGAATGACTTGCAGGAATGTCTATTGATGAAAAGAAAAAGATAGAAAACCAACAGCAATGTTACTACCATTCATGAGAAGAGTTTAATTAAATTGACTTTAATAAAACATGCTTTATTTAGTTAAATGCACAAAGCTGATATGCACACACACTCTCACAGTAATATGAGAATTTTTTATTGAGTCTAAAAAAAGACTGTATATCTTGGCACATTGTTTGACACTGACTTAATTCTATATAGGTAAAGAATAAGAAAGCAAAGTACAAATAAGTTTCTGCTAGTAAGTAAATCTCTTTTCAAAAACAAAAATCCTCAAATGAAGAATGATTTAATAGAAAGTATCGGCATCTCCAAACATTAATTTTTCTCACCAGAATCTATTTACACATTTATAATTCTATCATTCATCCATGCCTTGAATATTACTGCCACATCTGATCTGGGGCTTCTGCTAGATATTTAGAGATTCTTGACACAATACAAAGAAAAATCTGCAATGGGGAGCAGGGGGATTTTAAATATATATATATATAAATATATATTATGAAATGGACAAAGTCCGACAATTATTTTAAGACATTTTTATGTTTATACATTCTTTTTATAGATACAAATATTTAAGTAAAGGCTCTGTTTTTATAATTGCTCTGTTGCCGAAATGGTTAAGGCACGTCAGGCTATATGACGGTTCCGTATAGGATACAAGTTTGATTCCTGTCGAAAGACGAAAATTTTCTATGAAAATTTCTCGGACATTCAGGCCGGTAAATGTTGTTTAATACTGTTTATTATAAAAACAGAGCATTTACTTAAATATTTGTATCTATAAAAAGAATGTATAAACATAAAAATGTCTTAAAATAATTGTCGGACTTTGTCCATTTCATAATGTGTGACATTATTTGTTTACATTTGATACACCATGAGCAGATATGAATGTACGTGAGAGAATGATGGTAGATTAAAGTTTAAAGACAGTAAAATCGACCTTGCTAACTGAACGCTCCTCTGTGGCCGAAACGGTTAAGGCACGTCAGGCTATATGACGGTTCCGTATAGGATACAGGTTTGATTCCTGTCGAAAGACAAAAATTTTGTATGAAATTTTCTCGGACATTCAGGCCGGTAAATGTTGTTTAATACTGTTTATTATAAAAACAGAGCATTTACTTAAATATTTGTATCCATAAAAAGAATGTATAAACATAAAAATGTCTTAAAATATATATATATATATATATATATTAGTGAGAGTATTCAGAAAAGTTCTCAGTCTAACCAATATACCAAAATTTGAATAAATCATCAAAAAGAAATTTTTTCAGAAATACTTGGTTGGGTTGTGAGCTTTTCAGCACTCCCTCATATGATGGAGTGAACCAAGAACCCCTTTAAAATAATCTTCTGTCATTTGGTCTGATTTTGGTAAGTGAGTCATGTAAAGAACTTTTCAGCACAACCATATATATATATATATATATATATATAAAAGTGAACATTGAAGTCAACACTCAGAGGCAACAGATTGTTTCATGCACCACTGACCCATATATGTAAATAGTCGAGAAAAAAATAACATATGTGGCCTGATGATTGAATCTAGCATGAAACAGTCTGTTGCCTCTGAGAGTTGACTTCAATATTTACTTTGATATTTACATATGCTCTATCCCTGATATTGAGCACTTTATTCCATAAATATAGCACACATTTAAACTATATTTTGTCATATATGTATGTCCAAATTTTTCTGGAGATTAGAAAAATGATCTGAACCTATAAAAATTGATATAAGAAAACTAGCAGCATGGCCCGGCGTTGCCTGTACTTGATTAAAAAATCGTACGACTCATACAGCAATCGCTATCACTTGACTTAAAATATTTTTGCCCTTCCTTGCCTTTAAAGGAGTGCCCTTTGCAGTGCTGATGTTGCTACATGCCTTACTTCTTGCCTATCTCACACTGCAATTTTTTTCTATGCTCTATACTAAACATTAAATCTGTTACGAAAAAAAGAACTAAACAAAATGAACACAAAATGATCAGCTTTAAAAAAGGACTCGTAACTGGAAAAACCGAATGAAAAAAGAATGTTAACAACAAATATTTTTTCACACCCAACACAGTTCTGCGGAATCAGAATCAACGTTGAGTTTAAGCAAGCGAATGAGCCAATTGGAGTAAAGTCCCATGCAGATTTAAATTTTTGCCCACTTGTGACGAATGCAGCTATCAATTTTTTTTCATGCTAGCATGCTAGTTAACATTTGTGTCAGTCAGCTGTTGGCTCTCATGCTGGCCAAAAGAACCTTCCTGCCTATTCGTGGCAGCCAGCTATAGGCTCTCACTCTGGCCAGTAGAAACTGGCCGCAAACTACATGAAAACTGCTGTAGAAGCATGAAAAAATCGATTATTTCCACTATCGATGGGAGTTGGGAAATGCAAAGTCGGTATTCGGCTTTTCACTACCTTGCAGCATGTGCATGTAAATTTTAGTGCAAATCCGTCAAAAATTGCGGTCATGCATTCGTTACACACACAAACACATCCTGCTTTTATAGATAGAGATCTTATACTTCAAATAAAACCACATCAAATATGTGTAAAAAAAAATGCCAAATCTTAAAATAACACTGCATGCATAACTTTAACCACTTTCTTATATGTACCTTTGTGTGTGGATACATATATATATATATATATATATATATATATATATATATATACACCAGAATGATGAGTAATATTTCAACTAAAAGAAACAGTAAATGTCAATCTTATTAACATGATTTTTTTTTTAATCTATGGAAAAAATCTTTAGCTTGGTGCACATTGAAGTTTCCATTAAGAATAAATACAATATCTCAACTCAACCATTCCATCTAGTCTTATTAAATATTTTACTGGACCATCTTCATTGACTTACTCTCTAAGTTTGTTTTGTTAATATCAATGACATTTGGATCACTGAGTTTAACTCCATCTTGACAGACACCTAAAATAATTTACTTTGAAAGACGATGGAAACAGGATGAACACATCTGGCAATGCTTAAAAAAGACTTCCTCTTATTTTTTGAAATGTCAAAATCGGTTCCATCATGATTTTCTGGAGTAATTTCTCTTAAATTTGGGCAAGGAATTTTGCTTGAAAGCTATGAAGAACTTTTCTTTTAATAGTCTACTTTTGTTACTAATTCTTGGATTCATTTGTTTTCTTTTAAATTTTTGGAAGCTGGAATGAACGAAGCTGAATTCTCTTCACCTCTGATAATTCATTTGTTTTCTTTCATGAGTAAATGTCTTATAATTGTTTTCATTGTTTTATATTTTATTCCATATCTGATGCCAACTATCCAGTACTGTTTGTTCTTCTAGTTTTTCATTTTTATGTCTGCTTGACTGTGTGATAACAAAAGAGAAACATGTTAGTCATCATAGTTACCTGAAGCTGATAATGCAAATATCTCACACATTGTTTGGTGAGTGTACAGTGATAATAATAATGGTGGAATTTACTGTTTCCTTATAAGGAAACATTCAGCATAGATTGAGCAGTTAGCATTACTATTGGTTGAAATTTATAAAAGAACATTTTCTTAAAGCAGCTTTTCAGGAAATAAAATTTTTCAAAGTGACTGTTATTGCTCAGACTGATGGATGTTTCCTTCCAAACCTTTTGTTAATGGTCATGTGGAAGTTTAACATTATTTTCTCTTCTACTTACATGTGTTATCTCTTTGAGTTACTGCTATTGAAAGTGTTCAAGTGATGTGGTTTTTATTATTTGGTACAGATCTTTGTGATTTTGTAATGCAAGTTAATTGAGTCTAATGATGGCATTGTCATCCTTAAAACCCAAAAAATTCATTCATATAAAACCATTTTTAAATATTTTTCTGTTAAAACAGTTCTATTGGTGATAAATTTTTGTCTTAACCTCTTCTTTCTAAGTTTTATGCTAATGTTAAAGGTGAAATTATCCGTATTCATACCTGAAACGTTCAGTATTCATTGACGAAACAGTTATTCTTTTGGTTGTAATTTTTAAACAAATTTTTGAAGAAATTAAATTTCTCAGGTTTTTCTAGTACTGATGGGAGTTTTCTTGCAAGCCTTTTGTTTATGATAGTGTTGAAAACTAGCATCACCATTATATCATTATTTTCTCATTTCAATACATATGTTTCCCATATTTGTTGTTGCTCACCTGTAACTCCAAAAATCCAATTGTCAATATAAAACATACTCTATTCTCAAAGTGGCAGGAAATTAATCTTTATTTGGAAATAATTTTAAAACTTTCTGCACTGAATTTATTTTTAATTTCAACTTGTATTAAGGTAATCCAAATTTAAATTTAAATTTGTGAGCCATCTACACATGTTAATCCCACTATAAGATAGATATTCCAATAGGATTCAGGTTTCCAGTCAAGTTCATTATGTTCATGTTCACACTAATACCATTGGGAAAGGTATGAATAGAAATAAATTCAATGGTAATTTTGATCTAAAAAATGCCACACTTACAAAAGAAAAAGTAACTTAGATGGAAAATTCTTGAGAGTGTTGCTATTGAATCTTATCAAAATATAAATCTGTGCCCCTGATATTTTCAAATCTCTCCATTTCTGAAAGAATTCCTCCTTTCCCAAGCAAACATACATTACTATAAATCTGTTAACAAAAAATGAAAAGAAAACAGTTCAATTTATAACCTAATGTTATTTAAAATATGTAACACATGAATTAATCCCAAACTAAAAATTAAAAACAAAATTTCAAGAACATAATTTACTCATTTTCAGTTATTAAAGCTTGAATTGTGTCACATGACATCCTCCATAGCTTGACGAGACATTTTGGCTAACCTCATGAATATTTATGAGCATTCTTAAATTGAAAAATTTTGAAAAATCAGTAACATTTTTGCTCTTGTATATAAATATGGTTACAAAATAAAATCCTTGCATTTGCCTTGATAAAGTTCCTTGGAAGATGAAATCGTCAGCTAAGTTTTTCTTTTGTCTTTATTCAGAATTATGAATCCATCTCTTCTCTCCTTTGTCTTGAGGTTGTGGCAACAAGTCTTGGAGAAGGAAAACTTCTGAAGAGATATTGTTCATTTTGCCCTAGATGCATCACAACTATGATGAGTGCAGTTCATGTGGTGCCTCTAAAATGGTACTATCTAAAATTCCCTTCATATATACCAAAGACATCCAAGGGTTGTAACTTAGAGTAAGTTTGTCTTATATGTCATAACTAAATACACTATTGATTATGCCAATCAACACCTGCACATGACCATCAATTGCACAAAAGCAGGATCTGCTCTCATCACTGAAAACACTGCAGAAAGACATTTGATCAGCTTGGAGACTCATTTCTGACAGTCATATGGTGTAAATGTGGTGAGGCTAGGGAGACACAATCCCTGCTGAAAGTTATCTATTCCCAATAGATCAAGTTATTAATCCTGTGACCATATTTGCACTGATCTGTGAGATAGACATCATACAAGCATCTGTATTAGAAAACCTGGTCTACAGGTGTAGGAAAGCTCATTTGCTCATCTCAGAGACCCACTGATCATCCAGTTTCCTGAAAACTCCAAATTTGAACCCCCGCTCATCTCCGAATGGCTTTGAATAAAAGAAAACATGTGCATCTCCCTGGTATGGCTCCAGTTTGCCATGGACTTTTTATGTACACTGAGTTGCAGAAAGATTTAGAAAAAGAAAAATACTTAATCTCTTAATTTTCTATAACACAGGTAATCCAAAAATATATAGGTGAAAATTTTCAGTTAAAAACAAAGGTGAAGACAATTATTAAATATCTGAATTAACTTTTTATGAGATATTTGCATCCTGGGTATTACGATAAACTACATCTGGCAGCAAGACCTCTGATTCGGAGGTTTTGAGCAGCATGCACCCACCTCTTAATTGCTGTTGTTCTCAAGTTCACCCTGACCCAGGATGGTAGCATCTGTTAGGGGCCCAGCTATGGGAAAATAGTTAACCCCCAAACTGTGGTCAAAACACTATGAAAGTATAAAATACATTTTCATAGTAAAAAAAATTACCAACAATACATTTTTGTAAAATAAATTTTTGTAATATTACCAGCAATACATTTTTCATAAAAGAAATTACTGACACTCCCAAGATAATTAAATTTCAACATTAAATGTCCCATAAGGTGTTGATATTCCACTAAACAAACTAATGAGACTATTTATTTGTCTTTATTGTTTTGTCCTACAAGTTTTGTTTAAAAATTTGTAATCTTTTATTATCATGCTAATAGGCTGAAGGTCAAATACTAATGTTAATTTAGTATGAGTGTTAGTATATCACAAGATTATCAAAGATTGAAAAGTTTTATCTGAATACCTATCATTTCCCTCGAGTACACGTAGCTTATTTTAGTCAAATTGATTAGTATCCTTCAATGTAACAATTTTACTATCAACATATTGACCAATATCTTCTATCATCTTTCAATTTCATAATTCCATCCTCTCCAAACTTGCCTTTCTTGGTGAAACATTGTTCCTGGAATCTTTGGCAGTATTCAAGAGAATTGAATTTTTTTTTTATTAAGACAATTATGTAAATCAAACCTGCACAATTAAAACAATGTAAATGTCACATTGATTACAGAAAACTAGCCATGGGCTGTAAGCATTATAAGAAATAAATCCTATTTCTAAGACAATTACATACCCATATACATATATTAAAACATACCCAAACTTTATTTTCTACCCAATAACAGAAAATATTTACAAACTTGTTAAAAGCACTCCACAATACAACATGCCCCATTTAAATCAAAGTGTCTATTGGTTATAAATTAACATCACTTTGTGAAATATTTGACCAGTCAAAAAGAACTAAAACCCTATTTTTCTCAAGCCTAGTTTTTGAAAAAAAAATCTTATAAAAACCCACAGATTTTGACTTTGAGGAGCAGAGATGTGACTCTCTCCAAGCCATTCAAACACAAAAGATGTGGCTATATAGCTTTTTCCTCCCAAATCAGCATGTGTGTCAATAACTTCAAATGAGTGATCTCCAACAAAGACAGCAGGGATGGTCAGTGAGTCTTCGCTGATAATCAAAGACTTTTCTCAACCACAGCTTTAACTGTTGATCAACTACTCAAAAAAATATTCACAATGGCAGCTTTTTACTGTGGACCAACTACTAAAAATATTTTCTAAACTACCGATTTATCCGTAAACAAACTACCCAAAGACTTTAACTCAACTAAAGACTAATTTTTACTCCTTTTTGACTCTTTTGAATTTATGTACATATGATTGTAAATACAAATGATTTATTTAATAGGCATAGTCATGTTTTCTTTATTTTTATTTTATTAGTGTTTTGAATTCAGATGTTCAGATTTTTAATATAAAAACAATCTGTATAAATGAAAACTCTACAGAGTAAATCCTTGAGTTAAAAGAATTAGTTAAATACAAAAGCAGTAAAATATTGATTGAATAAAGTCATGCTGCCACAGAGTTGAATTTTTTTGTATGCAATGCATTTCAAAAAGCTAAGATTCATTAGAAACAAAAAGAAAAGAGTACTGAACTGTTACATGATGTCTGTCCTCCTATATGGCAGTGAATGCTGGACAATCTCCTCACAAATGAAGACGATACTTGAAGCAACAGAAATCTGGTTGTACAGAAGGATGTTGAAGATACCATGGATTGAACATGTAACGACAAAGTTTTAAAGAGAATGGAAACAAATAGAGAACTTAGATTTAACATCAGGAGGAGGCAGTTGAGGTTTCTAGGTCACATAATGAGGAAAGAGTGTCTGGAAAATCTGATACTCACAGGAGGGATTGAAGGCAAAACAGACAGAGGATAACAATGCATAACATACATAGTGTGTTTGAGTAAATGGATGGTAGAACAGAGTTTATTTGAGATAACAGAAAGACAATTTATTAAGAGGTGCAAGGGACAGGAAATTGTGTAGAGCCATGATCACCTATGTCCTGAAGGAACATGGTATATGAAGAAGAAGAAGAAGAAGAAGAAGAAGAAGAATCAATTGCCAAATTTTTTTTCAGATGAACACAAATATTGACAATTTTTAAAACCTCTCAGAGGCCTCACTGTGTAGTCTCACAAGTCACTTGTGGCTTGCTGGCCGTATTTTGAGCAGGGCTAGTGTAAACAGTAGAATAAACCAAATTTGTAGTATCAACTGGATACAGTAGATGAATTTTAAAAAGTCCCTGAGAAACTATTAACTAACAAATTAGTGCTATCTGGTTACTTTTTTTTTTTTAACTATTTCAAATAGAACTTGATTTATTTAGTAAGTGCAATTTTTTAAATCAGTCATTTGGTGGTTTAAAGGAGCTGAAACCTACTATCAAGTTGTTCAAATAAACTAGTATTCTTTGGTATGTATAGTGTTGACTTATTTTGCTTGGCCAATGACCTATTGCAGATATTACATTTAGTTGCACAGTGTCCACTTTTCATCACATATCACAGTTTTGTTTTAAAATACAGAGCATATAAATATAGTTTAAGTAGTTTTCTTTCATTTTTATCGAAGCCACACATCAAAGTGACTCACATAACTTAGTACAAATGATTCTCATTTTTGATCTGACCCCTAAAGAGAATTGTCGTATAAAAGTCCATCAAGATTTGTGAAGGATATTTTACATCATCTGTGCCCATTGATATCTGGTTTATTTGTGGAACTTCTGCAACATGTCATTTCAATTGAGCTTCCACCCATAGTTGATGAGATGGACTGGTCAAAATGTTGTGAATGAAAGATTTCAAGACTTCCTGTATCTTGTTTATTGTTTGCACAATTTTCTGAAAATTATTTACAATACTTTTATTAAGTCATCATCTTTTTTTTAGTTATCACAATCTTTCTTCTCTCTTGTTAATTCCTGTTCTGTTTTTTTCTCTTTAATAATGTTTTTCTTTTTCTCATATTGTTTCCCACTCAGTGATCTCTTGCATCTTAGTGGCTCTATTGCCTTGTTTGAGGTGAAATGATTAAAAAAAATAGTGAACATTTTAGTATAAATCATGAGAAAAGAAGGTATGGAGCATTTAAGGGTCACAAGGCATAGAAAATGCAAGAGAAGCAGAGGAAATATAGCAGAGTGTGACAAGGTTGAGTAAATGGATGAATTAACAAGTGCCAGCAAGAGAAAGGGTAGTCATAAAGTTCTTCATTACAGGTCTTGTGAAAATAAGGTGTAGGTGAGAGAATGCCACAGACAAAAAATAATGGCAAAAATAACAAAGATAAAGATTGCCTGAAGAATTTATGGACTAATAATGACCATTTTTCATTTCTGAACTTGTGACAACATTTCTCAAGATGGTCTGTGATAAAGAGAAAAAAATGAGAAAATACAATGACGTTGTGATACATGTGAACACGTAAAGAAAGAGTTTGGTACACAAAGCCGGCTCACGCACAAAGCTGCTTTGAACAAGAGATATATGTATTATAGTGTGTTATTGCTAAGAGGCATAGATATTTCTTTTGGATTAGTCAATTGCATTTTCTGCTTTTCTGTATTGATAGGAAAAGTATTCCATCTTAATCTGCAAGTAGACAGCCTGTTCCAAATTGCTTATTCTCTTTCTCTCTCCTATCATTGCATGCACACTTTACTTAGAAACAGACTTGTTCAATACAAGAATAAAACTTGAATGGATGAATTTGATGTTCCTTGGAAATATGTCGCACTATCTGCATTTTCAATGAATTATCACCAACAACAGGTTATATCTTTCATTGGGAATTATATATATACTACTTGAAAAGCCATCTATTAGGCAGCATTTGAGCTAGCTCTTGTGAGGGGGCTCTTGATTGGGCCTTTGGCTTGTTCAGGAGTTTGAGAGTCCCTAAGTCTTTGCATATTCTCAATATTGGAAACTCTCTTGCCTGCCACTTGATCTGGGTTTTCATTTGCATCAGACTTTCTTTTCCTCACTGCAGCCTCACCTCTTTTAATTGCAATCAGCTCCTCTGTTGGTAGAGATTTCTTTTTGCGAGGCATAATACTGCCGTATGTGATAGGTAACAATAAACTAAAAAATAACTCAAAACTAATGGTTGCATTTAAGTATTGCATTAATATTTAAGTTTACCTTTTAAAAGTTCATTGGAAATTCTTATGTCACCACTTAATTTAAAGAGAATTTGATTTTTGTAGGTCTTTAATTACATACAAACAATTATTTTTATTTCATGGGTGACTTTTGCTGGATTTTGCAATTAATTTCAATTATTCCTGAATTTATTTCCCAGTTGTAAAAATTGTTATCCTACAAGAAAATTTGTTGCAAAAAATCATGTAAAAAATCGCTGAAAACAATCGCAGTAATGAAAACTTGGGAATCCAAAATTTGTGTAACATGAGCTATTGAAAGTTAGACAGTTGTCTCCCTTTAATTGAAAAAGTGTCACACCATGACATTTGCATTTATTATATAAAAGCGATCACACATTGAGTGTTGGTGTTAATAAAATAATGCTCGATGTAATATAACAAAGCTATTAAGTATATATTAATAAATATATATATTATTCATCACCGGTAACACTTTTTTCTTTAGTAGGACTTCTTGATCTAGTCCAGTTGATATTAATTTCTCAGGGATGTTAACTCAAGCACATGTAACCAGAAAAATACTGTTTATATCAATAAAATATCTATCTATCTATCTATCTTTCTATCTATCTATATATATATCTATATATATATATATACACATATAATCTTTAGAAAAGGGATCATAATTTATTAATAAAAAAGGATACAAAAGTATCACAGCGATTTAAAATTTTAGGTACCTTTCAGCCAGCACGTCTTCAGAAGAAACAATATCATTGGCAAGTAAAACTAAAAGATTGAAAAAAAAAAATATTTCCAACGTGTTAAAATATACCAAGACTAGGGGTGGAAACCCCCCTCCCCAAAAGCACCATTTTCCTAGTTGTTAGGCATTGAATTGATCACCAGCTCCCTATATATATATATATATATATATATATATATATATATATATATGATAATTGTGTATTTGGACAACAGTCCTTGTTTTATACAAGTTTTGTTACAGACAACTGATAAGTCACTTCAATTAAGCTTTTTATTTAATTTTTCTTGTGTTTGTACAAGTGATTTCTTTTCTGGACACAAAGTGTGTAAAAACTGTCCAAAAGTCCTGCATATCTGATAACTATTCTTTTAACCATTATTATAGAAGATTTTTATTTTTTATTTTTAACTGATGAATGTATGTGTCAGAAGTTACAGGAATATACTGACCATGTTTACAAAATCAAACATTACTATGAATTCAGACACTCACTATAAGTACTTTGAGCTACTTATGTATATATGTGTATACATATGTATGTCTTGAGCTACATGTATTTACAGTTCTTTGAGGACATTTGCATGAATTTAGTAAAAGATGTGTAAATAATAAAAGAATAGTTTTATTTGGCAAAAAATTAAGAATAACCTTGAAATACTTCATGATGCATCTACTTAATCAATCCACTGTTAGTATCAATATCATGTCTGTATGTATTCCTTGTGGTACATATATGTATACGTGTCTTGAAATGCACATATATATATATATATAAATATATAAAATAATCCTAAAGAGCCAGGAACTACCTAGCTAGGTTTCACCTAAATGAATCTTTAGGATAAGCCAGATTACCCTGAAGATTCTTTTAGTTTAAACCTAGGTAGGTAGTTCCTGACTCGTTAGGATTATTTTATTTCTTTGCTCTATTTAGTGTATTGAGCACTCTACGTTTTATCTTTGTTAGTTGCTTAAGGATTTTTTGGGTGTGTGGGGACTGGAAATTTAAGGCGCTGGACGATTTCTTTTCACCCTGTTCAGATGTTTCTAGTTCTTTCTTTTTTTTTCCAATTTTTTACTCGGATACTAATTTGTTTTGATACACTTGCAAATTGTGCCATCCAAGTTTTTTACCAACTGAGTATAATTATTAAATCATTAGTATAATACACACACACACATACATATATATATATATATATATATATATATATATATATATATATATATATCAATTAATAATATATATATATATATATATATATATATATATATATATATATATATCAATTAATAATATATATATATATATATCAATTAATAATATATATATATATATATATCAATTAATAATATATATATATATATATATATATATATATCAATTAATAATATATATATATATATATATATATATATCAATTAATAATATATATATATATATATATATATCAATTAATAATATATATATATATATATATATATATATATCAATTAATAATATATATATATATATATATATATATATCAATTAATAATATATATATATCAATTAATAATATATATATATATATATATATATATATATATATCAATTAATAATATATATATATATATATATATATATCAATTAATAATATATATATATATATATATATATATCAATTAATAATATATATATATATATATATATATAAATTAATAATGTATAAATTAATAATATATATATAAATTAATAATATATATATATATATATATATATATATATATATAAAAATTAATAATGTATAAATTAATAATATATATATATAAATTAATAATATATATATATATATAAAAATTAATAATGTATAAATTAATAATATATATATATAAATTAATAATATATATATATATGTATAAAAATTAATAATGTATAAATTAATAATATATATATATAAATTAATAATATATATATATATGTATAAAAATTAATAATGTATAAATTAATAATATATATATATAAATTAATAATATATATATATATATATATATAAAAATTAATAATGTATAAATTAATAATATATATATATAAATTAATAATATATATATATATATAAAAATTAATAATGTATAAATTAATAATATATATATAAATTAATAATATATATATATATATATATATAAAAATTAATAATATATATATAAATTAATAATATATATATATATATATAAAAATTAATAATGTATAAATTAATAATATATATATAAATTAATAATATATATATATATATATATATATATATATATATATATAAAAATTAATAATATATATATAAATTAATAATATATATATATATATATATATATATATATATATATATATATATATATAAAAATTTCCAAGAGGATAGAATCCAGATAGAATTCAATGTCCAGGACAGAGTAAGGATATAATAAAAAAGGCTCAAACACTAATATTCCATGGTTTTAATTTATTACATTGGAATCGTAATCCCAATCCAATTCATCAGACTTACAAATTCAAAAATTCATAGGTCTGATAAATATGATCGTGATTCCAGTGTAATAAATTATAACCATGGAATATTAATGTTTGAACTTTATATATATATATATATATATATATATATATATATATATATATATATATATATATATATATATATATATATATATAAGTGTGTATCTTAACATGAAACTGCAGCTTGTGGTATGTGTATGTTTTGTTTCTCTTGATTTATATATGTAAAGATTTCTACGAAGAAAACGTGAAATGTTTCAGCATATAATCATTGGTTTGAACAGAAGCTTTCCTTAAATGTAAATGCATTACTTGATGAGAAATTCAGTTTTGCATAGATTTAATTTTCAATTTAGATTCAGTAGAACATGCAGTGGGGGTTTTATTCTTACTGACTTTGATGAGAAAGATTTGTATCTCAGACTCCTACACATTTAATTTAAAATGACATCTTTGCATGAAATTCTAAGACTTAAGATAGCTTTCTAGTCATGTTGTAGGAGTTATTAATATTTGTAAAAGAATTTGCAAACAAGTCTAACCATGACAAAGCAAAATTAGCAAATAAGATAATAATCATAATAATAATATTAAAAAAAAAAGCATTTCTGAAAGATATTAGTGAACAGAAATAGTTTGCCTCCTGTGAAACTAGTAATTAATATTCATTGTTTTAGACTAAGCTAAGCTTAGCAATTAGTCATTCTAGAACAGAAATAACAAAGTCTAATTTAAGCTTCAAAACATGTTCAAAGATATTTATACTGGTCTACCATTTTTAGTCTTTATATATTAATATAGATAGTAAAAATACAACTTTTTCATTCCTGTATTGATATTTGGTCACAGGCTTTCTTTCATGTACAAGGGTTGGCTGAAAAGTTCATAGGCTGACAATGAAGGAATGATGCTTGAGCTGTGAAATCTTGCATGCATTAATTTCAACTCTTCTTATTAATAACTCCATTTTTTTCTGACATATGTTTAAAGAAGATTCAGAAAGTAACTAGTAGTGAATTCTCTTGAAAACAGACAAAATTTGGCATCATGGTTTTATCAAGTACTTGTAGGAAATGGCTTTAGCCACAAAGGACATTCATGCTGACATGGTTTCTACATTAGAGGATGATGTTCCTGCTTTATCAACAATGCAAAAGTGGGCAGCTGAATTTAAGAGGGGAATGGAGAGTCTTGAAGATAACTCAAGTTTTGGACCTCCTGCAATTGTCACCACTGAGGAAAACATTGATCATGTTTACCACATGGTGAAGGATAACTGGCGGTTGGGTATAAATCAAATAACCAATGCTATTAGCATATTCCATGAAAGAGTTGAGAATATTATACACAATGACAAAGGTTTCATCATGGTAGGTGCCATAGCTTCTGATACTTGATCCAAAGCGCACCAATCTGATCCCATCACGGGAAAATCTGACATTATTTGAGGCAGATCAGCTGGTTTCCTTGAAGATTTTCTAATTGAGTGTGAGATGTTGGGGTCCATCACTTTGAGTCAGAGACAGAGATAATCCATGCAGTGGAAACACCCATCCTCACCTGCTCCAAAGAAGGCCAAGGTAAGGTAATGGCCTCAGTTTTGTGGGATGCAAAAGGCATTGTGTTTATTGATTACACCATCAGTGAAGAGACATTACCAATTTACTGAGGCAGTTATGAAAGACTATCAAGAAGACAAAATGCCCAGGAAAACTGATGGAAAAGATATTGTTTCATCAGGACAATGCCCCAACACACACATCCTCTGGTTTCAATGGCTTCTGTTTGTGACTATGGCTTTGAACTGGTTTGATTACCCTCTCTATTCTCCTGATTTGACTATCATCTGTTCCCCAACTTGGCTGGCAACCAGTATCACAGTGATGATAATGTAATATTTGCTGTTGATGACTTTTTTTGACCAACAGGATAAAAGCTTCTTAAATCAATGGAGAGTACTATGCCAACTTTCTGAAGGAGTTATGAAAGACTATCAAGAAGACCAAATACTCAGGAAAACTGATGAAAAAGATATTGTTTCATCAGGACAATGCCCCAACACACACGTCCTCTGGTTTCAATGGCTTCTGTTTGTGACTATGGCTTTGAACTGGTTTGATTATTCTCTGTATTCTCCTGATTTGACTATCATCTGTTCCTCAACATGAAAAAAATTCTTTGCTGGCAACCAATATCACAGTGATGATGACATCATATCTGCTGTTGATGACTTTATTGACCAACATGATAAACATTCTTTGAACAGTCAGGTGTCAGTTTACCTAAAAATAAAAAAACAATGCAGGTGTTAATAAGAAGAGTTGAAATTAATAGAGATGCAAGATTTCACAGCTCAAGCATCACTCCTTAGTCAGCCTACGGACTTTTCAGCCAATCCTCATATCCTTAAAATTAATATAATAATTTAATATAATTCGCAATTACTCTTTTATTTCATTCATTATATTATTATGATTATTATATTTATTTGAAGTTATATATCTATTGTTTAATATTATTTCTTTCAACTTTTTCCACATTTACCAGATTTTTTCTATATTAGTATTTTTTTTTTTTGTTTTGTACAAGTAACCTGAAGATCGTTTGTCTTATTTTTACTTTCTGTTTTTGCTTAAAGTTATATTTATCAACTTTGCATTTTTTATTCTTGTTCATTTTTTATCAGTTGATAGTTTAGGTGTTAATACTGTCAAAAAGGCAGCGAAAATTATTTTATTTTATCTTAAATAATGACTTCATAATCTCCACATATTTTAGGTTTAAATCTTGCTTTATATTTTCAGTATCTTTATAAAAATTAACAAACTTTGCAATATTTGTGTTTGTTTGTTTATTTATGAATGATTATTTTGTAATTTGTCTTTTGCTTTGTAGTTTTTTTTGTTTACCTAATGTTTTATATATTGAAAAAACCTAACTTTTTGGTGGAGCTTCTAAAACACATAATGTATATAATTTTTACATATATACATTATGTATGTTATTTATAGCTAGAGGTGATAGTGGAGACAAGCTCACACTATCTATAAAATGCTTCTGTGGCATGCATCTAAAATAGGCTTTGATAACTAAATCCATTTTCAAGCTGGAGAATGGGTGAAGGACGACAACTGGCACATCTGCACCAGCTGCTTTGGGTAGATGGAGCTCAACAGCCCAGATAGGCAGATCATCTAGGAGAAGGAAAACCCTGATTTTTAAACCTCCGCTGCCTTGCAGTCATATTGAAATATGGAAGTAAATCCAGACAGAAAACCCAGTGGAGCCCCGAAAGTGGTTGTCTGTCAACCCTAGCAACTTTGCAGCCAAAGGTGTCCCCAGATGTAATGCCCTGTATACCTTTGGAACTTGTCAGTACAGTCTGGGCAGTGTACAGCTTCCATATATCATTGCCCCGGCCTGTACCCTGAAGAGGATCCTCTAGTCTCACCATCAAAAGACTGAACTTTGACCAAACATGGTGCTACCTTTATATCACAAGATATACCTACTACTATATCTCATTTCATAACACTTTGGTATTATGGTCTTATTTGTACATTATCAAGGATTCTGTTGAATGAGAGTAAAGAATTCCTAAAGGTAGATATTGAAGAAGTTTAGGAATGAATTTGTCACAGCTATAAAGCATTGCTTCTTTTTACCACAAGAAGCATTTTAAATTGTGAGAATTAAGGCCATTGAATTGCGCAGAGAAGAATGGCAAAGTAGATGAATATTAACAAAGAATATTGTCTTTTGTAAAGTCCTAGAAAATAATGGTGGTTTTTCCCTGAGGAAAATAGAAATTAAATGGATCTTCTTTTATGTACCCTTGCCCTTCAGACTATGGGTGATCATGGCTTTCCACAAATTCCTGTTCTTTGTAGTAAAGTTTGACTTGTCACAATTTCTGCCAGTCCTTGTTCTGCCATCCATTTACACAAACTTGTTAGGTAGGTTACTCACTTGCTTTTTTCTGTCCCTCTTATGTCTTGTGAATGTCAAATTCTCCAAGCCTGCTTTCCTCATGTGTCCATGAAATTGCAACTGTCTCTTTCTGATTCTAAGTAAAAAGTACTTTTTATTCTCATTTTTCTTAAGTGGATGATATTTTCTATTTGTATAAAATGTGATATTTTTTTTATCTATTAATGATTTTATCCCTGTTGTAAAAATTAGGGCAAATCTTATTAAGTTAGAATGTCTTCAACTATAAGTCTTTAGATATTTTTTCATATATATATATATAAATGAACATTGAAGTCAATACTCAGAGGCAACAGGCTGTTTCATGCTAGATGCAATCATCAGGTCTGACGATGATTGCATCTAGCATGAAACAGAGTTCTCGATTCTGGCAAAGAGCTGTGTGTTAAGCAGGAGGAGCAGCTGTTAATAAAAATAGAGTGTTGATGGTATCATGAAAAGATTACTTAACTTTTTAAACAAAGGTGGCCCACCCAAAACTAACATGTTATCATTTAATTTTTATAAAAAATGAATAAAACTTTCAAAAAATACATGTAAGAAAAGGCTACAATTATAATTTTTGTGGAAAAATGGGTTCTTTTTTACTAATTCCATTGTCCATGTCCTGTAGATATTACCAGCAATAGATACCAAATGTAAATACAAAATGTGAGAATTTTATTTTTTAAAGTAGTTTGATATTTTTAAATAGTTTACTGCACCATTTAAACATTAAGATAAAGTCCAAAAGCTCAATAGAGCATTGCATAAAGTCCACTTTATTAAGAACAATTGTTGGTGTCCACTTAATGATTGTGCAAATTTGACAATAATTGCTTCTGTATCCAATTCATCTAACAATTCCTTTGCAATGGATAGCAACATGTATGATTCAAAATTCTCTTCAAACAGTGAATTTTATAACTTTGTCTTTCTGATCTTTAGTTTTGAAAATGTCCTCTCACAATGGACTTGAATAATTGATAGTGTGCAGATCACTTTATAAAGTTCTTATTCCTTTTTATTACAAAAATCAGGGGATCAGTTTTGTACTTAATAATAATAGAGAGTGGATCCTCAACTTTATGATCAGTAAAATCTTATATTCTTACTAGTTTATTGATGCCATAAAATCTGACAGACTATTTCATAAAGTTCTCAGCTATTTTTCACATACAAGTTTTTAAATATATATTTGTTTAATTTCTTTTTTACCTCTTCATTTCTCAATACACCAATGTATTCCAATTCTTTCTTTTATTGTTTTCATCACAGGCATAATCCTTTCTTTACTACCACCTGACATCACCAGTGTAAGGGGGGATATGACTTTAGGTATTTCCTTTGTACTTACAGATAACAAATATATATAAATATACTTTACGAATTATCTAATAAAATTACTTGAAGTGCTTTTTAATTTTAAATTTCTTTTTGTAATGGTCAATATACATACTTAACATAAAATTATTGGATTATGTGCAAAAAGGAGATTTATTTTGAAAATAAATGCTTTTTTAGGAAATAAATATTTGTTTTTTCATCATTAGACTATAGAATTATTGATAGAGTAATATTTTGTATTGAAACAGAGGAAGGCTTGCCAAACTCCAACTGGTTGGTCCCAATGATCAGATATAACCTGTGTAAACAAATGTTCCATGTAAGGATCGGTCTGGCTAGCCACCAAAGGTGTCAATGCAAGAACTAAGAAAAGTTTAATATAGCATGGGAAATGAAGAAAAGCTGACCCATGTCTTTGTGTGTATCCACACATATAGATATACACACTTGTGCAAATTAATTGAGACAACCGCTTTAGTTTGCTTTCTTTCACCATTCAGTCAGTTTTAGGCCCACTGGAGTGACAGAGTGTAATCAATTTCTACTTTTTTCTCAGATTAGGTCATTTGTAGTGGTGTGCAGTAATATGAATCTTTTTTTTGCGATGTATGATGAAATTTGTTTGGCCTTGAAAAATATTACATCATCCGTGATTGCATCAGATTTTTATAAAGCCCAGACACTATTGTCTCGACCGTCAATTACTTGACCGATGGCCATTGTGATGTTTCATTGGAAAAATATGAAAAAAAGTAAATAATAATGGAATTGTTCACTTTGTTTCAATTAATTTGCACAAAGGTGTATAAGAGAGTAGATCAATAAGTCCACAACCTGACACTGTTATTAGATGGAGTTTGATCTGAAATTTCTCACATTATTTACATTATTCAGACTGTTATCCACATCTTCAATGCCATATTCACAATGTTTCAGCTGCTTTATGCTCTGGCCTTCTTCAGGTGATTGGAATTTTGAACCAAACCCTTTATTCCATACTCAAGGACACATTGCCCAGTGGATAAAGGCATTGGTTAGATCCAGTAACTAGACCCAAAGAGTTGTGAGTTCGATACCAGGCTACAGCAGTAGGTGAACCATAACTTGGAGAGTTGAGTTAAAGGGAAATAACTGAAACATCTGGAAGAGGCATGGCATGTGGAACTAGAACAACCTATACCAGTGAACGAAATAAAGGGTTCAGTTTGAAATTCCAGTCACCTGAAGACGGCCGGAGTATACAGCAGCCAAAATGTTGTAAATATGGCAATGAAGATGACACTCTGAATGATGTAAGTAATCATAATACCTCATCTCAGAGATATAGACAGATATTGAAATTTCTGTTTATAATATTCACTGTAAATGCTTAACATAAAATTACTTAGTTAAGTGCATTGACAAGGAAGGGGATTCATTTGGAAATAAAACTATAAACTAAAAATTAAGGCTATTGACTGAGCTATGTCCTGTATTGAGAAAGAAGGCGGCTTACCAAAATTCAACCAGGATCAGTTCTAATGATCAGATATAACTTGTGTGAAGAAATATTCCATGCAAAGATTGATCTTGTGAGGCACCAAAGACATAAACAGACGAATTGAGAAGGGATGAGTATAGTACAAGAATGAAATACACGGAAATATGGAATAGTTGGTGCGTGTGTCTATACATTCACACAAAAAAATACATACAAATATATGAAGGTGGATCAATAAGTACAAAGACCGATACAGTTATTAGTGGATATCCAATGTACATGCTTAACATAAAATTGCTAAGCTAAGTGCATTGACAAGGAAGGGGATTCATTTAGAAAATACTTTTACATGGATCATCTGGCTTCCACAACTTCCTATACCCTGTGACCCTTAGCAGTCTCTCCTTTTGCTAAGTATCCCCCCACCCACTCCACCATCCATTCACACAAGCTTCTTAGGTAGGTAGCTCACTACCTTGTCTTATTTCTATTACACTTAATATGCTTTGTGATGTTTAAGTTTTCCAAGCCTTCCTTGTCAATATGCATCCAAGAAATTTCAACTATTTCTTTCTGATTCTATAACTGTTCTTTTTGTTGCCTTTTACCTTAAAACTTCCTTGTTGCTTACTCAGTCTCTCCTTGGAATTCTCAGTATCCTTCTGTAGAACCATATTTCTGTTGTTTCCAGTTTTCTCTGCATCTGTGAGCAGATTATCCAGCATTCATGGCTATTTTAGAGGATGGATATTACTTTCAGGTCATTTATTTCTTTGAATAAGTTAATTTATTAATATAAAAATATCATTGAATTATTGATAAAATGTTTCCTATTGACTTACAAATCAAGAAATAATGAAGCAGATTTTGCAAAGTAAGAAATATTTTATTTCAGGAAAACTAGTTACTATAAAATCTTTAACTCTAAAAAATGGAATGAATAAAAAATTATAAATATTTCCTTGGAAAATGCCTGCCTTCATATGTACTGATAGCTCATTGCAATAAATCTAGTGTTACGCCCAATTACTGCAGCACAAAGTTTAAAAATAAAAAATTAAAAAAACAGCTCATCGTCTAAAAGACACCCTGGTTTACCATTCCACAGTGGAAGGATTCGACATCGGATCAAATACATGATTTCAGAATGATAACCAAATGGAAAAGGAATTGTCCCAGCAAGAGTTGTCTCCATTTAATACTGTGATGGAGTTTCATGTGAGTTGGGGTCATCATTCCTTCTCTTCAATTTGGAAAGTTAATTAACATGAGAATTTAATATACACTCTGTTACCTTCGAGATTCATCACCCAACTGAGTTATGTCGATCTTTCCTGCTCAATCGTTTGTATCTGGTCACATGATTCGTCACCTGTATGAGAATCGATTTTTAGCTTTGGCTTACATCTGTTGCCATGGTTGTCAGTCTGACCTAATTGTCTTTACATTCAATGACTTTTATTATATACTAAAAGAGAGAGGGGTAGAATTCACATATTATTGTATTAGGGAGATAAGAAAGAGAGATGGATTGCTAAGTGTAAGATTTTGTGTGGGTATGGGTAGTGAGTTGCAGAAAGCTGTAACACTGGCCACAGTTTGCATTTAATTGCCAGTCTGATCAGGAGAAGAAAATCCATTGAGAGTGCACTGATCTCACATTTCCTGACGATAAATGTAAGACCAGGACCATATGTAATATCACCAATCATTGCAAAAACAATAGTGGCACAATATGGAATATGAGCTGGTGGAGAGAGTAATTGGGGATCTGTTTGGAGTGGGGACTAGTTTGGAGTCCAGCAGAGATTGGCAGCTTTAATGCAAAAAAAGAACATGCAGTTTGTTCTTTGATTCCAACCATTATTCCTACATAGCAAACAGGCATTAATACAAAAAAAAGGAAGACACAGTTTTGTTTTTTCATTCTGACTGGAAGATGCCACCTAGCAAACAGACATTAATGGTTTTAATATAAAAAAAGATACATACAAATTTATCTTTCGTTCTGACTTGAACACACCTGCCTAACTACCTAATGAAGATGAAATGCATTGTCAGTAAAAAGGGTTTCCATTTTCTGATTTCTCCATACACACGCACACACATATATATATGATAATATGTATGTATATATATATATATATATATATATATATATATATATATATATGATAAAATATAGTTTTACTGTATGCTAGAACATATGTAAATATAAAAGTGGACACTGAAGTCAAAACCCAGCAGCAACAGTCTGTTTCATGCTTATACACAATTGTCAGACCATTGATTGTATATAAGCATGAAACTGACTGTCGATGCTGGGTGTTGACTTCAATGTTCACTTTTATATTTATTTATATATATTTTAATCAGTTCACCCCAACCAAAGCAATAATGCTACCAAAACACAAGGGGCTACTGGGAGTGAAAGGAAATGAATCAATTTTAGAATGAACCAGAAACCCAGTCTTAAACATGGATAAACCTCTACTCCTGTTCAAAATACTGGGGAGGAGTGGGGACCAATAACATTGCATATACTTCTTTGGATTTCATCAAGAATCTCTAAATATATAGCAGGAGCATCAAACTGTAGGTGACAGCAATATTCAATGCATGGATGTATGGTAGACTTATAAATATATAAAACATATTCTCAAGAGAAAACTGTCTAGCCTGATACAGCAAACAAACTTTCTTAGCAGCAGACCCAGTAATAGATTCAATATAATCTTTCCACTTCATGTCAGAAAATTATGTTAGCTTACTTACCTACCCATTCAAAATAGTGTTATACTTTTTAACCTTTTTCTTCCTCATTAAAAGCTGTCCAGTGTTATTCACTTTCTCTTTAGTTTATGATTTCCAGCCAACAGACTGAAGATCATTTTGCTTTGATGTTATTTCTTGAAAATTCAATAAATCCTCAATTATCTCTTCTCATCCTGTAAAATAAAATCTATTTACCTGTCGTCATTGCAAAACCAACAAGTAAGCAATAAACCAAAGAAGCAGCATCTAGATCAGAAATAAACTTCAGCAACATCATCTATGTGACACATCCCTTCAGGACGTTGACAATCATGGCTCTCCACAATTTCCTATCCTTTGTAGCAGTTAATAAATGTTTGTCTTTTTGTTATCTCTTGTAAATTTTGTTCTATCATCCATTTACTCAAGCTTTCTAGATGATTATGTGTTGTTATCCTCTGTCTCTCCTGCCTTCAGTATTAAGTGAGTATTAAGTTTTCCAAGCCCTCTTTCTTTATTATGTACCCTAGAAATTTCAACTATCTCTTCCTGATGTTAAGTATAAGTGTGCATTTCTACTCTTTCAAGTCTCTTCTTCACCTGGGATGAGATTGCCAAGCATTCACTGCCATATAAGCAAACTGATATTACGTAACTCTTCTGTACTCTTTTTTTTGTTTCTAATGTAATTTTTCTGTTTCTTTCAACTTTTCTTAGCATTTGGAAGGCATCTTTTGATATCCCAACACGCTTTCAGATTGCAGCGTTTCACTTTCTTACCTCTGTTAAAACACTTCACAAATATTTAAATTTTTGTAATTACTTGATTTCAGCATCTCCATTTTGTAATTTGCATGTTGAGATTTTCTTTTGCTAACAATTGTGCATTCTATCTTCTTGTAATTGATGTTTAGTCACTTCTTCTTGCTTTCCTTCACTACCTTCTGTAGGAGTTCTTGTAGGTTCCTTTGTATATATTGTTAAGATTGTGGCCACCAATAATGAATCCTGGTAGGACTTGTAATTATCACAGAATCATCTCACTGTATAGGTTGACCAGTGAGAAGACACATCCTTTCTGTTTTTGTATGTTTACTTACTTCACCTTAAAATATCTACATCATAGAAATTATATCAAAAATATTCAGATTAGTCACAACTTGAATTGGTTAACTTTGAGTTCTCTTAACAGAATTTGGCAGAGGACGATATCTGGAAGCTATTTCTATCTCATTCTTTGAATATGGCCTGATATCAAGTTTGCTTGAGCTTTTTCTTGTCATGCTTGATTTTAGTACAAATAAATTTAAATGTTATTTTTGAAAAATTAAATATGAGAAGAATAAAAAATTAAATCGAGTTTTTTTTTTTCAATGATTATAAATTTTGGTGCTTAGGAGTTTGATTTTATTTTTACTTAAATAGTTACTGATACTCAGTTGATACTGCTGATTTGAATGGTTTATATATATATATATATATATATATATATATATATAATCATCCACAGACTGTTTTGCTGTATCACAGCTCATCAGCATGGCTAGATATGTGATGGCTTCAAGCTGAGATCAAAACCCGACTGATTTGACATGAGTCAGAGATTCTCACCCATCTGATAATTCAAGTAAGTTTTTTTTAATATAAAATATTAAAAAGATAGATCCAGGAAGAGAGCTCAATGTACCAAATACAGAGCAATATGATATACACCAATGTAAAAGACTTAACACTTGTGTTAAATCTTTTTCTTTGATATATATATATATATATAAGCTTTCACTAAGTGCTAGTACCTTATGATCTCCTACAAACATGCACATGTCTATATAATGTCTGAGTAGAATTTTGCAGAAATTGATCCCAGTGAATTTAAAGAAACATTATTGAGTGAACTCAACAAGAAATGGAGAGAAAAAATAAACATGGCAAGAAAATAGAAGTTGATGCCTCTATGTCTGGGATACAAGTGAACAAAAATGTTTTTGTCTGCAAAAATATAGATGCACAAGTAGAATAATAGATAGCATCTTGGAATGAGAAATGGGAGAGCCAAGTTCAATCTCAAGTCAGATTCGTTACATTCACTTATGTGTAAATAATACTCTTTGGAATTGTATGCATCCATTTCCTCATGCTAGCTATAGGTAAAATGTAGAATTTGTATCTGGAAGAATTCATAGTTATCGATCAAAACTTGTTAATACAATATTCACTCTCAGAAAAAGAATTATTCTTACAATCCAAAATATGTTTTGGCCTCAAAGGGTTGATAATCCTTAAAAAATAAATTAATCAACTGCACAGAAAGATAGTGCATCACTTCCACATAGAAAATAAAGAATTAAAATATTTTAGCCAATAAGAAGGCTTTGCACCTAAAACAAATGCTGACCTCTGTGAGCCAACCTAAAACCAGAAAAGAAACAACATACCTTGTCTTAGAAAGAGAAAACATTTAACTACCAAATGAGTCACTTCCATGTTCTTTCCGATTTTTGATATCATGATTTCCACAAGTGAGAAGTGTGAAAAAAGAAACTAGTAAAATAGAACTTATGGTTACATCTTGCTATTTCAACAGTGAAATGGTGAGACCTAATTACCAATCTAGTATTAGGCATAAGTAAAAATTATTACTATGGAATGTGCACAAAGTTTACAAAAAAATAATTTGAAAACCGTATCATTGTAACAACAACAATGTTTTCAAAACAACATTTATGTGAAATGTATGCTACATGTTTTGAACCAAAAAGTTGTCCATCTCTTGATTTTGACAACTTTTATATTTCTTGATATGAAAGAGATTGCACAACATCCAGAATAACATTCCAAAGTGCATTTTTGCTGGTAAACTTGCAGTCCACCAATGCAAACTTTCCTCTTAAGAATGCTCCACAAGTGTTTAATCAAGCTAAGTTTTGGTAAACAATTCAGCCATTTCATCAAACAAATATCTTTAAACCCATTTTATTTAGAAATTCATTAGTTGATTGTTTAGTATTATTATTGTTGTGTATAAATTTCAGTTTTCTGATATCATTTGCCTTCCACATGTGTCTTTAAGAGTCAGTGCATGTCTGAGCTGTCATCTTAACACTGTCTCATTATGGGTCCACCACTCTACCCCCTACAATCCCACTCTCCCTAAAATCACACCACCTCCACTTTCTTCTCTCAACCTGTGAGGGTGGTTTGCATCAGTAGTCATGCAGATTTTGCTCAATATTTTCTAGACCGTGTGCATCGTACCCATTTGTCAATGAAAAGAATGGTTGGAAAAATTGTTTTCATGTTGCTCATTTTCTTACGAATGTGTTTTTAAAGACAACTTACTAATCAGTCTCACATATTTTGCCACTTGATTTGGGACCTGAGATCTTGTGTTTTTGGGCTCTCTTGATGCTACAATTTGTTTCTTTAATGAAAACTTTATTTCATTTTAATTTTGATACTTTAATGACAACCAACCCCAAAGTAATTGTGTGAATTGATTTACATTGTTTTTCTGTTAACAAGACAGATATGATTCTATTTTGCCTTTTGCAAAACTCAACTCTATAATATTCTTCCTCCTTAGATATTTGTTATTTTAAAAGTCACCTGTTCTCTTTTTTTTTAAGGCAGTGATACATAAAATGTATTGAGGGAGAAACATATTGAACATGCACTAATTTCTTAATCTTCCATCATACATTTATATCCAAGATCACTTTTAATACTTGAAACATTATTTTTAGTGGATATTTGAGTAGAGGCTCCATTTATTATAAACAGTATTTTGTCTACTGGCCTGTGTACTCGAGAACATTTAATAAAGAAAATGTAACCCGTAGCAGGATTTGAACCTGCATCCCTCTTTGCAGGACAAACCAGGAACCACCGTCTGATCTGGCATGCTTTGACTATGAAGAGCTTTACAATAAAGCATTTCTGTATTTTGCCTTTTAAGTAATGCTCATAATATGCTGGATATTTAAAAACAATAGCAACAAAAACTCAAATGTGGTCCATCTAGATACAGTAGATATTAAAAATTAAAACATTTAAAGTTAAAGTTAAGTGTTCCTTTAACATTTTTTATGTAAAATTGTAACTCACATTTATTGTATTTCCCTCATATATATATATATATATATATATATATATATATATATGTGCAAGTTTCATTAAAAACGACAGACAAGGTACTACGGTTAAGTTTTTTATTTAATTTTTCTTGTGTACGAACAAGAGTTTTCTTTGCTGGACAAAGGGTGTGTAAGAACTGTCCAAATGTTTTATTTTTCCGAGCGCTTTCGGCTATATCTTTAGCCATTATCAAGGATGATTTGAAAATAAAAAACTTAACCGTAGTACCTTGTCTGTCGTTTTTAATGAAACTTGCATAAAAGAAGGATTGCTGCCTAAATATACAACTATCAAATATATATATATATATATATATATATATATATATATATATATATATATATATATATATATGTGTATATAGTTAAGTAATGAAATGTTTAGTAATCCGTATGGAAAATCCCAAGGAGGATGTAATCCAGAGAGCTCAGAATGAATATTTGTTTAATTAAAACAGACAACCTTAGGGCTCCATTGATTATCAATGGACCCTTAATTCTGTCTGTTTTAATTAAACTATATATATATATATATATATATATGACTGACCCCATTGATAAAACCATTTTTAGACTGAAGAAGTCTAGGGGATGAAATGAATTACAAAGGAGTTTTACCAACTTGTCATTTGATTACCGAATATAACTGTCAGTTCAAAAGTGATCTGTTTCTTTGTGATGTATTGAAATATAAAATTTACAACATATGTTGATAATGTAATGAAATAATTCTCTTTTCAGATTTGTTCTCTTTAAATAGGCAATTGCTTTTTTATTTTTTCTTAATTTACTGTTGATGTTTTAATTTTATATTCTAAATTTAATTTCTCCATTATGATCTAACCAGTGTTTCTCAACTGATGTTCCCTGGAACCCCAGCATTACATAATAGGTTGCAAGGAGTTCCATGAAAAACAGTAGGAAATCGGCTAATGTATTTTTCAGCAATTTTTGTTTAATTTTGTATTCATAATTTTACTATACACGTTGAAAAATCCTTGGTTATTATTATAAAATGGCTTCAGCCTCTTATAAAATTATAATAATCAGAGGGAATATCTTTAGTGATGACATCAGTGCGAAACTGCCTTCTATGGTTAGTGGGCAGGACCTGTACTTGGCGGATTTGGGTATCATTGGTGACTCTCTTGAGTACGAGATACATGCATGGTGTTCATATATTACATTTACCAAACTAAAGCAATGAAAGTCATAAAAGTTCCATTTATAAGACTGGAAGGTACTTGGTATATGTCATGATAATTAACTATCCTATAAAATATTACAAGGAATTCTTTATTGAATTCTCTTGAGGCTTATAGAAATTTTTTAATGCTCCTTTATAACCTTCTGCTAACATTTTCTGATCTGATGAAAAAAATTATTCCTGATTTATTGTCTACTTGAAAGCATTGAACATTCTACTGTTGAAGCAAATAAATTGTAAAAACCTTACTAGAGCCACTGTGACTGCATTTAACAGATATAAACCAAATTAGAAAACTTATTCTACCCAACAAAATCATAAAACTTACAATTTACTCCTGGTTTTTATTTTCCTTTTTCATTGATTCTAGATTTGTTTTTTGTTTTTTAAATAACTCTTCAAAAGTCTTGCAAGAGGAGGAAGGAAAATGAAAATTGAGATTCATTTGTGCAGATCATCGAATAAGTATGAAAATCTTGACAAATATTGGCTGCCGTTCCTGATCAGAGCGCACACAATGGCAGAAAATCTTCATGTGTTGCTAGTTTAGTTTTATGGATAGACTGATATTCAAGCAGTGGGGGCTTTTGTATTGAAATTGAAATAATGACCGAGGAAAAACAATTGTTATTGCTTTTAGTAAAAAAGTGATGCAGAAAACGAAGATCTGAATCAGCATCAAGTGAGTGTCAATTGCATGGATGTTTCTTTATTCTTTTCTAATAATGTCAATTTTGGGCATTCAGTGTTATTTGCTCTTGGAATTGAAAATGCCTGATAGAAGGCATAAAACTACAATGTCAGAGGAAATCATATTAGAAAAAATCATCTTTTTTGTGTGTAAATATTTCTGTTAAAGTAATGTTAATGTGGGAATAGGGCTGGCAACTCCACCCCATAAACATTAGCTACAGAAATCACAGCAACAGCCATGGTGAGGCCGGTTCCCAATACTTCATACAAAATTCGATAGTACTGAGGAGGAGGAAGAGGAGGAATGTTAGTACTGTGTAATAAAAGAAACGGTAGATTCGATAATAAGAAATTTTACATTTCATTTTGCATGCAACATGCAAAAGTATATATATATATATATATATATATAGTTGTGTTGAATATGTTAGCTCTATCACTGATACCGAGTGCTTTTCAATAAATACCGCACATATATATATATATATATATATATATATATATAGAGAGAGAGAGAGAGAGAGAGAGAAAATTATTGTCAAAGTGGAAAAAAAATTTATGTGACACATTTTGTCCTTTTGGACTTCATCATACTTAGGTGATATTTATGTTGATGTAACTACATATGCATGTGAAGCTCAGGGGAATCTGAAATTTTAAACTTTTAAATTTAATTTTTTTGTACATCTGTTTAGGTATATGGTCTGGCCAATTTCATTTGGCTTGTATTTGTTTATGTCTTTATCACTTTTGTTACTAAGAATCCCACATTGTGACAATAGAAGGTGACATGTTCTAAGAACTTGGATGCAAATTATAGTGGATGATCTGATATAGTAAAAAATGTATGTATCATTTTCTTGTAGATATATACTACAGTTCAAAAGTTTGAAACCACCTCCAGGGATGAACTTGATATAAGACTGAGAAAAAAAAAATGAAAAAAAGAGCTCTTTGAGTCATTGAAAAAAAATTGGAATCAATTATCCAACATATACTTTAAGAAACTTTTGCAACAAATGCCAAAATTTTGTGCTGCAGTAATCAAGGCTAAAGGAGGATATTTTGACAAGAGCAAAATTAAAAATTTTTTTTTATCATAATAAAATTTTAACAAAAAATCATGTCTCACTTTTTTAACCATGTATAATAATTTTCTCTTATTTAAAGTACAAAGCAACTACTTTTGAGCCGATTTAAAAAATTACCAGGGGTTTCCTTGAACTTTTGAACTGTAGTGTGTGTGGGGGGGGTGACTCACTTAATATATGCATGATGGAAGATCCAAACTAGAAGTCAATGCCCTCGACAAGCACAAGTGGAGATCTAGCATCTAGGAAACTGTTAAGATTTTCCAACAATCTGCAATTTCAATACCAAACAACAAGCAGATGGCTAGAAAAGGACAAGTTATCAAAGCAAACATCCCATAAATTTCACACTTCTTATGGTCTTCTGTTCCTGTGTTACTCCTCCTGATATAGGTTCTATATATAGGTCACAGGGAGCTTAGGTCAAGGGAGGAAACATGCCTTTCCCACTTCTATATATTTATAGTCCTGCCATTTAGAATGCTTATTTTAATTTTCTTTTATAAAGAAAAAAGAAAATTAAAGAAAATAATTAAATTATTTATTTTTTGTATATTTTCTTTAGATCCAAATTTCAGTATTTGAAGTAAGTTTATTAATAAACTAATCTAATAAACTAATAAAACTTGCATTTTAGACTTTTGAGTCATGATGTTGGCATAGGTAGTGTAGTAGGAATTTGTTTTTGCATCCACATTTGGAAAGGAACTCTGATCTTTGGTTTAGGAGGTTATATTGTTAAATGTTTTTAAACATAAGTAATTGTTAATGTTATTTTTGTAGATACATGTGTTTGAGTAGTATTTTTTTTGCACTGAAAACAGAAATGGCAAAATTTGCAAATGTAGATAAAATATGTTAAGGATGAGGAATGCTATATAAATCTGTATGCTTTAAAAGCAAATCCCTCCAGCAAATAATAGGGATGTTCCTAGGATAATAAGAATTATGGTTTGTGCTTTAAAAAGTTAAATGCTGAAAAACCACCAGGAAAAGATGGCATAGTAACAGACCTTTTGAAAGATGCAGAATAGGAATTCCAAAAAGGATTAGGATTGCTGCTTTTCAGAGTGGATATAGAAGGCAAAAAGAAACTAAAAACATTATTTCAGAAATAGTAAACCTACTATATAAAATAGGAGATAATAAACTTTCATTCTATCACCTTATTATCGAACATATAGAAAATATTCTCAAAAGCACTTAAAAAAGACCAACAGTCCTCAGTCTTGATAGAGTTCAAAAGTGTCTCTGAGTCTGTTTGGGGGACAAATTATTTCTCAACCCATACCCCCCACCTCTCTCTTACAGGCAGGATGTGGAAAGTGCTTAAATGAACTTCATTCTTTAGTTTCCACCAGGTTTAACCTTCATGACCAGGACCCACCATGCCTCTTATATGGTAGCAAACCACCCACATTCCCTCTGTTCTCCATTGCGTGAGAAATAAATTTTACTCAAACATCTTCTTCCCACAAACCACTGCTCTGTGTAACCAACTCCCAAGAGGATGTTTACCTGATTACTAAAATCTTAACCTGTTCAAGTCTAGGGTTAACCATTTCTCCCCCTCTTATCCATATAAACTACCTCTTAATGTAACCCTCTACCATTAGTGGTCCATGGGCCTTGTACAGGGTGAACTTTACTACAAAAAAATAACAAATACTCTAGATGAAACACAGCCACATAAACAGGCTACTCAACAACAGACCATCTGCAAACCAGAGATCAGCTTTTTGGAATAAAACAGAATATGATAAACCATTTTATTCACTTTAAGTTGACTATGAAAATAAGCATCTGAGTTGGTAGAAAATGAAATGAAAACTCTATAAAAGTTATTGATAATATATACAATAACAGTGCTGCAATCATTCAGTGACAGAAAGGTACAGATAAAATAAAAATTGAAAGAGGATTGAGGTAAGAGAATCCTAATTTATCTTGATATCTTGAGTGTATTTTCAAGACTATTGATCTTCATTTGATGTTTTTTCTGCCACTGATCACGTTGACAGATTTTCAAGCAAGAGGAGCTTGTTTACTTGGCTGTCTGCAGCAGAGTTGATGAGCTGAAAGTCCTTGAGTCTAAGCTTGATGGAACATATCCTCAGATGCTGAAAGCTATACTTAACATATCTTGGAGATAACATCCAGCTAAATCACAGCTCTATGGACCCATCCCTGTTATTTATACAATCTTACATGAATTCAGAATGCACTTCACAGGACACTGCTGATAAATAAAACAAGAACTTGCAAGTGATCTACTACATGGGACACTTAGCCATGACACAAGATAGATTTGTCACCCAGCAACCACTTATATTGATCAACTATGATGCCACCCTAATGACTTTCTGACTTTGTGGCAGGACCGTGATGGTTGGTGTGATAAGCTAACTTGACTGAATAAATAAATAATTGTCATATAGGAAGAAAATGAGTAACTACCGACCCGAGGTTCAAGCGTGAGACTCTGGACTTATGAATATATGTTTTCCATCAGGCGTATAAATAGCGATGTCAGGCTACTGACTGCAGTGATTATTGAGGTACTATTGAGTGGAACTATCCAGTTGAAGTAGTGCAAATTATTGTGCATCGATGATTTGAGGTTCGATTTAGGATTTACTGGACATTAAGCCGAGCCACACTACTAACAAGGTATTCACTGAAATGGTTAATTATCTTTGGTTGACTTTTCCTTCTTTGTTCTTGTTAAGTATTTATTTGCAGTTGTAATTAAATACTGTTTTATTTTAATATTGAAGTCTTGAGTTATACTTAATTATTAACAGCCACCGTACATCACAAAAATAATAAATAATATAATTTTTGAAGAAAATGAATTGAGAATAAATCAGACTAATAATAAATGGAGAATATGATTAATAATTCACAGAAATAAAATTTTGATATTTGCTTGTTTATGTGACCCCTGCAGCCATTTAATTAAGAAATATAATAAAATAGTTTCTAGCATAGTTACTCAGTTTCACTTGGGGGATATTTTGTCAGTCTATTTTTATGACAACAGTTAAGACTGACATGTCATCAAATATGGTTGTACTTTATCTTTTATGATTGTTCTTTTTTATGCTTGTACTTTATTTTTAACATTCACAAATTAAATGCATTTCGCTCTGAAACTTTCAGTGATTAACATACCATGTGTGTGTTTAATGGAAAACATTGGATTAAGTGCATTGACAAGGAAGATGTTGATTTCCAATCTGTATGGCATGACTGCAAAGGTTTTCCCTTTCCCCTTTTATAGGCAAAAAAATCCACAAAATTCATGCTGAGATACTTTTTTTAGTCAATAAAATAGGTCAATTTACAACTTGACTCAGTCCAGATCTATCTTGTCTATATGGAAGATC
The DNA here is from genome assembly GCA_964036315.1 of Acanthosepion esculentum. Classification (NCBI taxonomy): domain Eukaryota; kingdom Metazoa; phylum Mollusca; class Cephalopoda; order Sepiida; family Sepiidae; genus Acanthosepion; species Acanthosepion esculentum. Next base: position 54,115,898 of record OZ038490.1, read on the forward strand.
ATTAGGTTCACGTGTCTGACTTAGCTTTTCTGTGTAGATACTAATTCATGGTTCATAAACGTTTTTGCTTTCTTAACTGTGAATTTACTTTACTTATATTGTTTGCCTAATATCACTTAATTTTTGCCCCTCTTTCTTTCTGTTACAAATATTATTAATTCTGTTTGCTGGACAGTTATTTATTTTGTATTTGGACCATGGCTTCTATCTTAACAGAGGATAATATCGAAAAATAAATGCTATATAAAATAAAACCTTTTTCTTGAAAATAATACAAAGATCAAGGAGATCTTCTTCACTCAAAGTATTGAGATTTGGGATGCAATTAACAACTGATGGACACAAGAGAAAAAATTCACTTTTATATTACTTTCTAACTGATGTCATAAAGTCAATATTTAAATAAAAAAAAAGTTTCTCCCCAACCATTAAGGTCATTTATTTTGATAATGGCTAAATGAAGAGCCAAAAATACTGGATCAAAAAAAATTCTATGATTTTCCAACTGCCCTACTATTTGTTCATACCATGGCAGAAAAGCGCACCTCGAGGTGGTGTAATGGTTAGCAAGTTTGTCTTGCTAGAACAATTATGACTGAGTAGTGAGTTCAATCCTCACTGGGTGCCCCATACTTTCGGCCTTGTGCCACATCTAAGCTCCGCTTGGAAAATCACTACCCTGGCAGAAAATGGGTGCATGCCTTTTCCAAGGAAATTGATATTAAGTAAATGCAAACTTGGATTCTTAGGAGATATTGAAGGCAAGAGGGACAGAGGAGAGCAGCATATAACCTGCTTAACTAGCTTTGGGTTGATGGATGGCAGAACAGGATTTAGGAGAGCTAACAAGAAAACCTAATTTATTAAGAGCTACAAAGGTCAGGAAATTGTGGAGGGCCATGATTGGCAATATTTTAAAGGGACACAATAGATAGAAGAATTTGTCAGAGTGAAAACCATATCATTTGTTTTGTTGGATGAAAAACTTTTTCACAATTTTCCAAGTGTCCTATTTGTCTATACGAATTGAGAGAAATAGATTCATGCCTTTTTCTAGGAATTAATGTTAAGTAAATGCAAACTTACATTCCCAGGAGATATTGAAGGCAAGATGGGCAGAGTAAAGCAGCACATAACCTACTTAATGAGCTTGTATGAATGGTTGGAAGGACAGAGATTAGGAGAAATAACAAAGACAAGATTTAGTAAGAGTGACAAAGGACAGGAAATTGTGGAAAGCCGTAATCACCCACATCCTGAAGAAGAAGAAATCCAAACTCTCCCAGCTGAAGTTTAAACCCAAGTCCCCAATTTACGTCTCCCTGTCTTCAATTGTTAGGTCCCCAACATCTCTCGACTGTTATATGAATTATATTTATTTTCTTGCAATGTGATTCTTCATGTGATAACAGTTTGAAAAGACGGAAATCTTTCCGCCACATGAAAACAATTTGAAACTTCATGAGCTTAAGACAATTCTGTCATCTAGTAACAATTTAATTCTATTTTATAAAACAGAAAAGAAATCACAAATCTCTTAGGAAAAGTGTATCATTTATAATAAAAAAAAATATTAATTGTATTCAGATAATGAGGTTTGTAATTGCTTTTTGTTTTTGTCTTTTAATAATTTGAAGCTTACTCAAAGAATATTTTTATTTATGACTTTGTAAATTGACTCTCAAGAAGATTTTAAGTAATCTATAAGCACTTGATTTGTCATTACTTCATTATAATAACAATAAAAAAATTAGAATTTATCTTTTTATTTGCTTGTGTCTCTCTCAGCTCATATCTGTCAATTTGAATCTCATTGCAGATTTAGTTTTTCTCAATTTCTTTTTGACATTGCCATGCCTATCTTTTTAAAATATTCAAGATCTCCCTCTCTCAGCATTATCTTTTCTCCATGTCAGAATTATAAAAAAAAAAACCCGCTTTAATATCAGGTTTTTCTATCTTTTCATTTATTTATTTGTTTGATTGGTCAGAATCTGAAAATCCAAAGTTTCTCTCTTTCTCTCCATTTTGCATATCAGTCGTTCTAGTAAACTGTTCACATTTCTTTCTCACTGTCAAATCATAGGGTGAAATGTATTACAAAAAGAAAAAAACAATTATGTACAAGTAAAAGACATATGACAAAAATAAAACTCTAGGTGGTCAAATCTTCAACAATTCTGATCCTAATTCTTCATATTATTAAATCAGCCTTACACGTAATCACTTTTTTTTTTTCTGATTGGCTATTTTCAGTCGATAAATGAGAGAATAGCAGCCTTTGTTGAGTGAAGCAATTTCTTTTCTTCAACTGATCAAATATTAACTTTATCAAAATGTTTTCAAGAAAATCAGGTTTTCAAACAATTTTATCATTTTTAAAATTTAACTTAGAAATTAACTTAAATAAAATGATTTTTACTTTTAATCAAAATTTTAGTTTTATTCATTATAAATTTCCATCCAGCTCACAAGAACAAGAGAAATGTTTAATTTTCTTTATGTATTTAAGTAGAAAGAAAGACAGTTCTTTTTCTATTTCATTTATTTTACATTTTGAAAAAACGTGAAAATATGTACCAATGATAACATTACAATAATATTATTTTTGGAATGTCCTTATCTATATTAAAAATAATTTTTCTATCTCTCCAATTCAAAAATCCATTGGATTGATGAATTGTCAGTTGGTTCTGGTTGAGTTAATTTGCCTGAGAACTGTGTTTTCTTTGGTCACAGCTGATTTATTTGAACAAGTGTCATCAGTAATTTTATTTTTATTATAAAATTTCAGCCCATAGATTTTTTTCTCAGGGTTTTGATGCATGCTTGGTTTTCAGCCAGTAATTTTTTTTAAAATTCTTAGCACTTCCTCATTTATAATAATTCATGGAACAGAATGAAATAACAAAATTTTGTTACCAAATAACAAGAACCATTTCTCTTGAACATTTTCAAAAGCAACAGCAAAATTAGACATTAGACATGTAATTAGAAGAGAAAATAATGATATAATCAATGTATTAACTTTCTACACTACCAAAAATAATAAGTTTGCAAGGAAACTCCCATCAGTACTAGAAAGAGCAATAACATTTACTGGACTTGAGAAATTTATTTCCTGAAAAGGATGACCAACAATAATGCTAACTATTCAGTCAATGAATGCTGAATATTTCCTCTATAGAAATGACAAATTTTACCATTACCAAATATCAAATTTTGTTCTATATTTTCTCTACATAAATATATTTTATTATCTGATCTACTCAGATTAACTAAACTTTTGTTTTCATATAAAGAAATATTGGTGTGAAGCATATCTACAGAGATAATTTTTCAGTTTTATGAAATATATACAAGTTGCCTCCAGGTCAACAAAGTTGACAAACGCAAACTTTATATTTTTAAGTATTCTTTGGGAAAAAAAAAAGGAATAATGGAATTTAGTTGGTCTTAATTTGCTGGAGACTTCTCCAGAATCTGTTATCTCTTGAAATTTTCTTGTCTTTGTTTTCTTTCTATTCTTGAAAATAAGATTTTTTTTTTTTTTTTGCTTCCTCTTCTTACTCTGGTTAGCACTCATGTTAAGTTATCTGAGGACAAAAACAGCAATAAATTGGTTCTGAGCTTTTCCGGATGACCATATTTTTCTTGCTTTTGAAGCAAGTCAGCATGTCTTCTTTTTTGGCTCTTCTCTTGTTTGTGAGTTTTTCTGTTAAACAAAAGTGTTTGATGATAGAAGCAAATAGCTTCCCATTTTAGCCCAGCTGCAAATATTTTTGTGCTTTCTTTTACTTATCCTCAAAGAAAAAGAAGACATAGGTTAGCTTGTCTGCATTAGGGTTAGAAAAGTAAAGTGATTTATCCCAGAATCATTGATCTCCAAAAATTCATATAAATGCTGAGGCCAGAGGATTGCATTTGATTATTTCACCAATATATTTCAAACAAGAAAGCAAAAAGTAAACAAAATATACAAACTTTTTTCAGAAGTTTATAAACAAATTCATAATCATGTTTGAGTGCAATTTTTCCAAGAGTGTTTCAAGAAGAGAACAAGACATTCACTAAATAATGTCCTAATCATTTCTGTTCATAAATTTTTATGTTTCTATGATAGGTATAAGGTTATACTTTTCTTATTCTCTATGCTGTGTTCCTTCAGGATGTTTGCAGTCATGGCTCTCCACAATATCCTTTGTCTCTCTTAATAAATTGTGTCTTTTTGTTATCTCTTCTAAACATTTCTTCACCATCCATTTACTCAAGCTTGCTAGTTATGCATTGTTTTCCGTTCTCCTTCTTAATCTGTCTTGTGAATATCAAAATTTCCAAGCCCTCTTTCCTCATTATGTGCTCTAGAAATTTCAACTATTACTTCCTGAGATTAAACATAGGTATCCTTTTTCTCATTTTCTCTAAAATGTTGTCATTGCTCACATGTTCAGTCAATGGTATTCTCAGTATCCTTCTGTAGAACCGCATTTCTGTTACTTCAGTTCTCCTTTCTATCTTGCCATATAGGAGGACTGATATTACTTAACAGTTCAGTACTCTTTTCTTTGTTACTAATGAAATTTTCCTGTTTCTTAATACTTTGATTAGATTTTACCAGAATTAAATGACTTCAAGATAACAATGATTGTGCTCTATTCAGTATTCTTGTACTTGTAGAGTGTCAAATTCTTTCATGGTAAATGTTCTGAGTAATCATAATAAACTGTGATTGAGAGAGCAAATACACATTACATTAATTCTGTTCAAGGTCACAATTCTATTTACCATGTGCAAAAGTTTCCAGCATCTTCTGCCACTCTGAATCTACTTATATGTCTTTACTACAAAACTTATACCGCCTGCTGTTGATCTATATATACACTTTCAAGACATGTTAAAATCTCAGTCTTCAGCATATGTATTATAAACTAAATACCATTTGGTGCTATTTACGTACCAGTGTAGATATACAATACAACCTGTTTTGTGATGTATTCTTATTACATTGTTTTGTGACGTACAGTGGCCATTAATAATTAAGTATAACCCAAGACTTCAATGTTAAGATAAAACAGTATTTAATTAAAATTGCAAATAAATACAAAACAAGTAAAAATCAACCAAAAATAATTAACCATTTCAGTGAATACCTTGTTAGTAATGCGACTCAGCTTAACATCTGGTAAATCCTAAATCAAAACCCAAATCATCGACGCACAATAATTCACATTAATTCAACTGGATAGTTCCACAAAATAATCACTCTAATCAGTAGCCTGACACTGCTATTTATACATCTGGCAGAAACATATATTCATAAGTCCAGAGTGTCAGGTTCAAACCTTAGTGTCAGTAGTTACTCATTTTCATCCTATATGACACATTGTGTGTTGTGTTGTCATTTACTTTAGTTTTTAATACAGAGTATCCAATTAAAATCAAAATGGTGGTACTAATGAGAATGTTTCTAGTAAATGAGGATTTCCTGTTTTTCTTCAAATGGGCAAGCACAGACAGGCAAAAATACTATATAAATGCATATGTGAAAGTACTAAAACAACTGGTACTTTGACATGCACTTAATGTTGAAAACTAAAGTACAACTTATCACTTTCTATTGGTCCTCTGCTGTGACAGTGCATACTGGACAATCTTCTCACAGATTAAAAAGAGACTTGAAGCAATAGATGTCCTACAGAAGGATGCTGAGAATACTATGGACTGAACATATAAGAATGAAATTTCAATGAAAATGAAAACAAAAAGGACATTTTATACTTAGAATCAGAAAGAGACAATTGAAATTTCTAGGGCTTTGAGAATTTGACATGGTAAGATCAACAGGACAGAGCAGCAAATAAGTTAGCTAATGAGCTTGTGTAGATGATTGGCAGGACAGATATTAGGATAGATTGCAAAAGACAAAACTTAGTAAGTGATACAAAGGGCAGGAAGTTGTGGAGAGCCGTAATCCTTTCATGTACAGAAAAGACACAGCACATAGAAGAAAAGGAATCTGGAAAAAGACAACAATTAGTATATAACTTGACATTATTCTCATTAAATGAGTTTAAAGATTTTTCTTATATTTGAATACAAAACTGTGTTTTTTAAGTAATGATTAAAATCAGTCCGGTTATTTGTGTGTTTAATATTTTATCTTAAGTCTGAATATAAAATCATTTATAATTGTAGAAATGTATAAAACTTAGCATAATTTGTTACATGACCAAATAGCTACATGTTTGGATGAGAGTCCATATTTGCACCTTCAAAGTAAAATGCTTGAGAAATGGCTTCATTTATCTTCTATGTGCCATGTCACCTCAGGACATAGGTGATCATGGCTCTCCACAATTTCCTGTCCTTTGTAGTTCTTAATAAATTTTATCTTTTTGTTATTTCTCTTAAACGATGCATTTATTCAAGCTTATTAAGTATTTTATACATTATTTTCCTCTGTCTCTCTTACCCTCAATCTGTCATATGAGTATCACTTTTTCCAAGCTTTCCTTCTTCATTATTTCAACTCTCTCTTGTCCTGATATTAAGCAGAAATTTCCTTTTTGTTTCAGTTTCCTCTCAAACTTGTTATTGCTTATGTGTTCAGTCCATGATATATTTAGCAGCCTTCTGTAGAACCACATTTCTGTTACTTCAAATCTCTTCATCTTTTATATACTATATAGGTGGACAGACATCATGTAACAGTTCAATACTCTTTTCTTTGTTTCTAACAAAATTTTTCAGTCTCTTAATACTCTGCTTAGCTTTTGGAATGCATCTTTGGCCATCCCAATACGTCTTCAGATTTCAGTGCCATGCTTTCCGCCATCTTTTAAAACACTTCAAAGATATTTAAATTTTTGTGCTAGTTTGATTTTGGTATCTCTGATATGTAATTTGCATTTCGGACTCACCCTTTTTCTAAGAAGCATGTATTCTGTTTTCTTGCAGTTGATGTTTAATCCTTTCTTCTTGCTTCACTTCACTACCTTCCTTAAGAACTTTTGTAGTTTTCTTTCTGTGTTTTCTATTAACATTGTGTCATTTGTATATCTTATGTTAAGATTGTGACCATCAATATCTGCTGAACTCATTTTCTATCCATATGGAGGCAGTTTGCATTGGCTTCTCTTATAAGCTTGTTATAACTTTGTAAATTCTGAAACTGGATTCTGCAGTCACAGCATCAAAGACATGTTTGAACAAAGCCAAATATAAGTTTCAGTTCTTGCATGGAATTTAAAGTGGCTTATTTGAAGATTACTTTGCAGAGTCCATGCAGAGCCAAAAGTTAAAAGTAAAGCTTTTTTCAGGTTTTGCTTCCAGATTTCCTCAGAACTGTAAATAGTTCCATTGAACTAAACTATTTTCGTACATTATTGTAGCTCTGTATATATTCATAAACGTTTAGTTCATGAAACATTATTTTCATGTCAGTGAGCAAAATGTCATGGCATCAAAGACTGCTGTACCATTCTGACAAGTAGTCCTGGCCTTTCTGCTTTGAAAATAAACATTTGAAACACTGACTTTTATCTTGAATAGAACACAATCCACTGAGGTGTTTCAGAAATAAACAATTTCTATAAATATAATTACAAAATTAGAAATAAATCTCTTTATTCCTTAATTTGATTTGGAATTTTGTTTTTTTAAATTAGCAAATTTATGATAATAATTAGAAAGTTTGTGTCTTAAAATCTCCATAAAAATATTAACTTATTTTCTAGATATTAAAAATGAAGCAACACTTAATGTAATGGACTTAGTGATGCAATGTTAACTTAATATTTTAAGAATATAGAAAACCATTTTACTGCAATTATTTATGCATTATATATCACACATGGCGGAATGGTTAGAATATCCGTTTTTTGCTATCACTCCTCAACCCTGTCCTGTCATTCTCTTGCACAAGCTCATTAAGTAGCTTATGTATTGTTTTCTTTTGTTTCTCTTACCTTCAATCTGTCGTGTGAGTATCAAATTTTCCGATCCCTGTTTTTTGATTATGTGCCTAAAAATTCCATTTGTATCTCTCTGACATTAATTATAACTGTCCTTTTTGTTTCCATTGTCTCTAAAACTCATATGTTCAGTCAGTCCATAGTATTCACAGTGTCCTTCTGTAGAACCACATTTCAATCACCTCAAGTTTCTTCTTCATCTGTGCATAGATGGTCCAGCATTCACTGCTATATAGGAGGAATGATATTTTATAAATATTCAGATATCTTTTCTTTGTTTCTAAAAATATTTTTCTATTTTTTTAATACTTTGCTTAGCTTTTTGTAAGGCATCTTTTGCTATCCCGATGCGCCTTCAGAAATCAGTGTCGCATTTTCCATCATCTGTTAAAACTCTTCCCAGATATTTAAATTGTATTTGTTGATTTTAGTTTCTCCAATTTGTAATTTGAACTTTTTGTTCCCCTTGCTAACATCCATGCATTTGATCTTTTTGCAATTAATGTTTAGTCTTTCCTTCACTACCTTGTGTAGAAGTTCATGTAATTTCCTTTCTGTGTCTGCTATCAACACTTTGTCATCTGCATATCTTATGTTGTTCAGATTGTGGTCGCCAATAATGGATCCTGGTAGGACTTCTAATTCTCTCATAATGGCTTCACTGTATAATTTGAATAAATCTGGTGAGAATATAGATCCTTGTTTTATATTTATCCAAAAGTTACTGGCGATTCATTAAAAAGAAGTTAAAATGTTTTATGATTTACAATGAAAAAAGAATTCATTGACCGATATTTTATTAACTTCTACTTGCTAAATACATGCAAGCATTAACTATATTATAAACCTATAAATATTTATCCCACTTGAATGCTTTCTGTTTGAAACAATTTTAAACACTGGAAAAATATTTCCTTTATTATTCCATATAATATTTGAATTGCTATCTTAATTTTTGTTGTTTTTAGTACAATATTTAAGCCAACATATTCTTTAGTTTTCCTCGTGTGTATGTTGCATTTGGCAGTTTTTAAAAGTTGCTTTGTACTTTTTTCTTTTTCATGATGTCATTTTTTTATTCTTTTTTTTTTTCATCAATAAAAACATCACTAACTGAATCATAAGACTGAGTGTTAAGATCTTGTGTTGTTAATGTTAACTTAAGCAAAATTGGGAGAACCCTATATCTTCTGAACAAGAAATCTGCTTTCTCTTGACCTCTATTTTGATATTAAGGATCTCACATTCACATACAATAGCATGTCAATAAGTTCATAGAATGACTCCAAATTTTGATCAGAAACATTCACTGTTTCATGTTCAATTTATGTGATTAATAATCATCATTGAATTGCCTTGATTCAGAAGGCAAATCTGTTGTCAAATATTTACTGTGTAAAATAAATGCTTTTTTTCTCATCTAAAATCTATGTATGTATGTATGTATGTATGTATGTATGTACATTTTCTTCCTGACTATGAATCCCATGTTCGAATCTCACCATGATCAATTTGTCAGGATGGTGACTTCTTGATATTATCTGACTGGAGGGGGCAATCCCATGTGCGGCACCTTTGGAAAGTGCCTGAAAATCATGCCATGAGTTGACCCAAGCCTTGTGAGTGAAATTGGGTAGACGGAACCCTTGGGGGCCATTGATGACTGTACTAGCACAAAGTCAAAGTGACTGAGGGCTTGAGCATGCTAGCCTTGTTCAAATTGTTGATCACACTAGATAACAAACTCTCTACCAGAAACTGTAATTAAGGCCTGCTCAGCATAGTTGCAGTATAAACCACAGGTGAACTCTGTCAGTGTTGAACAAACATAAATGTGTCTGAGCAGGCGTCTGCAATAGGGATTGGCTAGCTGCCCTAGTAGATGGGTATCCTCAAATATGAGTGGCCAGCTATGATGTATGCATACACACAGTGCTAAAGTTTTTGAGCTGATAATACAGGAGGCTATAATTGCTAAAATAAGGTTTTCAAAGTTCTGCTTTCAATATGGTTATAGAACTAATACCTGATGAAGGATATAGTCTGTAGCATTTGAAATGTTTCAGTAAATACAAACAAAGTTCATAATCCAAAATGCTTTGGTATGATGAAAGTATTTAATCTTAAAAATTGAGAAAACAATAGGATCAGCATTCCTTTCCCATTTCACTAAATGTTTCTCTTTGCTTTTTTTTAGGTAAGTTTGACTCCATTTTGTAAGATTGTCTCAAGCAAAAGATAATGGTAAGAGCATTATTTTATAACATTCAAATTATATCTTGATCATTTTTGCATGTTATGGTGAAAAAGAATTGTCAAATATTAAACTTGATTCAGATAATCATTTTAAGAAATGTTATATCTACTTTTTAACTTTTCCACATGAGATTTTTTATATATATATATATATATATATATATATATATATATATATATATAAGTGAACATAGAAGTCAACACTTAGAGGCGACAGTCTATTTCATGCTAGTGCAATCATCAGGCAACTAGTGCTGTTATTTTTCTCAGCTATTTATATATAAGGGTCAGTGGTGCATTGTGGGTAGTGTATTTTGGCGGTTACTTTTACCGGAAGTCGTTTATTTATTTATTTATGTCAAATTATTTTGCTTGTTTTATTTAATTTTATTTTTATCTTATATATTTATTTATTTATTTTTTATTTTGATCGATGTTTTTTATTAACGTAGTAAAAATTTGTTTATATAGCTTATTGTTGGTAGTCCATTATGGTGGTCATTTACCGGAAGTCGTTTATTTGCTTATTTATTTGGATCAAATTGTTTTGCTTGCTTTTATTTATTTTCATTTTTATTTTTTATCTTATATATTTGTTTATTTATTATTGATTAAAGCTATTTGTTGAATTTTGGGGTTGAATGTTGTGGTTTGTTCTGACTATTATTTTGGTAGGAACAGTTTTTAATTTATTTATTTGGATTGATTATCTTTATTTGTTTTTTCTAAACGGCTAGTTTATTGGTATCGGTTGTTAGTTTATTATATATTTGGATGTATTTAGATCAATTTATTACACTTGTTTTATTTGTTTGTTACACTGTGTATAAATAACAAACAAAATTGCCACTTCCTACAATTAGACATAAAAGAATTTTACCCATCCATAACAGAACGTACGTTAGATAAGGAATATCTCTGATATTGAGCACTTTATCCCATAAATATAGCACACTTTAAGACTATATTTCTTCATGTATATATATATATATATATATATATATATATAAAGTCTGATCAAAAAGTATCCATACAGGTGGTATAAAAAGAAAACTACAACATATCAATTTGGCAATTAATATCTTTCGAAGCAGTCCTCTTCTGAAGTTACTCACTTTATCTAGCATCATTTCGATTGATGGAAGCATACCTAGAAATCCATTTTGGGAGTAGTGAGCAGGTGTTTCATCGCATTCTCTTGGATTTCCACAACCTCTTGAAGTTTTATTCCATTCAAGTGGGATTTTATTTGTTGAAGAAGAAAAAGTCAAAAGAGGTGAGATATGAGAAATGTTTGTCCTCGACCAAAAACTGCTGCACAAGCTATAGTCACAGATGGAACCACTGTAGTGTGCTGTGACAACCACATTCTACACATTTCAAAGCACTGGTAAAAACAATGGCAGTGAGCAAAAACATTATAACTTAGTGTGTATGCATGTCAGAATTCAAGATCATTCTATACCAAGCAGCTACACTCTACATGCTTTAATTCTATTATACACACACACACATATATATATATATATATATATATATATATATATATATATATATATAATTATTTATTCGAAAATTATAATATAAATGTTATATAATCACTACAAAAATAGCCATTTTGCTTCAACACTTCTGGTGTCTTACTAAGTTATGGTGCTGAATGTAGAATAAACACCATAACTTGATAAGACACCAGAAGTGTAGAAGCAAAATGGCTATTAAAACAAAAAAAGACGTAAGCAAAGAGACATTCTCTAAGGGGCAGTCATAAGCTAAGGTAAGTAATTTGATTTATGATTCCCACTTATGCTCAGAGATCTAAAGGCATTTTCCTCACACACAGTTTTGTCTTTCATTTTAACCTGAGGAAGCCAAAGAGAGCATTTACTCTCTGGTAAAATCTTAATAAAAATTTTCCACATTTGGTCTCATCATCTTCATCTATTTCAGATATTATTATACATCCTACAGCCCGCTATACATACACACATTCATATATATATATATTTATATGTATGAGTGCATGTATGTGTGTGTGTGTGTGTGTGTGTGTGTATATATATATATATATCAGTTCATGTGTGTATATATATATATATATATAATTAATAAACAATAAAATCCAAAATCACCTCATATGGGGAATAGCCTATTTCAGCAGACAGAGATAACATTTGTCTGCCTCACCAAACCCAAGAGTTTGTGTCAGAAATAGAAAATGTAGCTGTGAAAGCTAAAAAAAAAATAATGAACCTATCAAAGAACTAATACAGAATTTATCCACTTCAGTGTTTCACTCAGACTAAAGGCATGAGACAGGGGCCAGTGGAGGGTGGAAGGTATTTGTCTTAAAGGGAAGAAGTTTTATAAAATTAAACCCAAATATTAATTATATGAAGAATGAAATATTAATTTAAAATTAAAAGAGGAATAAAAGTGGTTTAAAAATAATTTTAAAATATATAGATAAAAGGATGTAAGGGATTAATGGAAAGATCTTAGAGGAGGGGAAAGTTTATAAATTATAATTAATATAGTGTAAAGAGGTTATAGCATGGGGAATATAGAAATTAGAATTAGCTATACATTCAACATTTAATGAGTTAGAGGGGGAGTGAAAATATTTGTGGAAATATACTATCTAATTAAGTTATCGAAATTTGAGTTTGTTTTTATGTCAACATTTTAACACTAATTCATTCCTCTGATTTAATAGTTGGCTTTGATTATTGTATTTTATTATTCTAATTTTTTCTTCTAAACATAAGTCACCCCTATCTCTAAGCCTATTAGGAGTACATTGTTCTGTGATAATAAATACATTGAGCTCTTTTTGGGGATCAGTTTTAATATTAATATTTAATATTACTAGGATCCACTTGGATTATATACCAACAGATTTGTTACTTTTACTTTCTCTCTCTCTCTCTATATATATATAGTACCTATAAAAAATGACAGGATTATTAATTTTTGCCTGAGACATATTTGTGCATTCTGCCCCAGATCAGTGTTACTCCTAGGTCTTCTGCCTATGATGAGTGATCAGTGCACTTTGTTTAACTTTGTACTTGCGAATTTATGCTGCTATAATATTCAGGAAGAAGAACATTGACATAATGGATATGTTATTTGCCTGGTAATCTTGTGATTCACTTACTATTTAATGTGTTTGCTTTGTTACAAAAAAGTTACAGTCAAAAGATATACAAATTCATGCGGAATATTATCTAAACTAAAATAAGTGTGTCTTTAAATTGATGGGATTACTTTTTTCAGAGTTCTTGCCATATATAACTGTGCAACAAACTCTATTATAACACAGAGATAAAACACTCTTCGAAAAAGTTTTGTTCGTTCACCTCACAAATATGAATGCAATATTTTAGGAGGAGCTCATAGATTATTTCTTGTTACTGCCTTTTTATCAGTTTTATGTCAGAAGCTATAAGTCTCATCCCAAAAGAACTACAAACATCACCTCTTTGTTTGATGTTGTTAATAACAAACTTCAGAAAGTTTCTGTCATGTCTACCAGAATCAGAAAAACTGAAAAACCTTCCTAACATTATTAAGCATATCAAGAAGTTCAGATGATTCTGGAGATGAGATATGACAAGCTTACCTGATTTGAAATTAAAGATGACACGAGCATGGATTGGTACATCTCAGTACCATTACTTTTAAAGATATATAAGTAAAGTGAGGATATATCTCATCAGAGAATATATATGATTGAAGTCAAATAGCTTTATTACTTATTTTATATTTTATTTCTTATAGTTGTAATTGGACATTGGGGAACAAGGTGATCCAGAAAAAATAATTAAAATATGAGAGTTCAATCATTAGCTAAAGATCAATGAATGACTTTGATAATACATAATAAACTGGGATCAACAATAAAATATTTTTTCAACTTTCAGAGGTCAATTTGACCATTCGTGTTCCCTGAATCTACAGAAATCAAACTAAGTAATCTCTATATAACTGTCCATTTCAGGCTTATTTTCTTTACTATATGTACATCAATTATATATTTAAATTTATATAAAGGTTGTGCAAGTTATTTGAGACCAAATTATAATGCAAAGATCAAGCAAAAAATATTCTTCTCTTATGTCCCATAATTCTTCCAAATGTGAGCAATCATGACTTTCCACAACTTCCTGTCTCTTGTTGTTCTAAACAATGTTTGATTTTTTTTTTTTTACCATCCTTCTGTCACTTTGCTTTCTCCTCTGTTCACCTAAACCCATTACGTAGGTTACTCACTATATTAAATTTTCCATGAATTTTCATTACACTCATTTAACTTAGAAAAGTGGAAAAAGTCTATTCAGTTACACCACCATCTGACTTGATGATAGATTCAATATGGCTTCAAAATCTCTTGGATCAAGCAGCTCTTATTCATGCTAGTTATCATATACATGATAGTTATTTGAATAAGTGCACTCGGGTCGGAGTCGCGATCCGTCTTGGTCTCAAATTATGTGAGCGTCACAGATGCAGATGAGTTTGGTTTGCATCCTCTCTCCTGTTGTCGTAGTGCCGGCCGCTTTCCACGGCATGCAGCAATTAACGACATCATCAAAAGAGGTTTGGATGCAGCTGGGTTCCCTTCCCAAATCGAACCCGTAGGCCTCAACCATGGTGATGGAAAGCAGCCGGATGGCATTACCACCTTCCCTTTTAAAATGGGTAAGTCGTTGATTTGGAATGCGACCTGTGCTGATACATTCTCGGCCGGTAATTTGATCAGGTCCGCGGTTGAGCCGGGGTTCGTCGTCCGAGACACAGAGATAAAAAGAATAGCTAAATATTCTTCTCTTGCTGATAGATTTTTTTTACTCCTGTGGCAGTGGAGACTTCAGGGGTTATTGGCCCTCGTTCGATGGTGTTCCTTCGGAGGATTGGAGCGATTGTGTCTCGATTAAGGAATGAGCCTCGTGAAAGCGTGTCTCACTGGCGACGGTTTGAGGTAATGCTTTCTCCATCATAGCGGCTGGCAGAGGATAGAAAAAAAATTGTTTATAGTTACGTTGTCCTGGAATTATCATCATTGGTCAACTGAACTTGCTTTGTTTCAATTATTGTTTCCCTTAGATTGAACTTACCATTTCTTTTTACACTAACAGTACACCTGCTAAGAGAGGCATTTTCTTGGAAATTGTTTATTAACAATATTTGTATTTTTTTAATAAATTATTATTATTAAAAAATTAACATTTGACATGTAGGATATGAAATTTGAAAATGACATTTGAATAAGTTCCTTGCCATTGTGGGAACACTGACTGGTGTTCCTCTTGATGAGGCCCAAAAGATGATAGTGTTAAATATTCCAAGCTCTCTTTCTTTATGGTGTATCCTTAAAATTTCATTTGAAATTTGACTGAGAAAAATAGAAAAAGGCTAATTCAGTAAAACCACCCTCAACCTTGAAGACATCTTCAATATTGTCTACATCAGGTGGTACTCATCCATGTTGGTCATCATATCCACAAAGGCAGTTTTAAATGAATCCTTGGTGTTGTGGGTACCCTAACTGATCTCCCTCTTGATGACACACAAGAGGATTGACAGAATTAGGAGACCTCATGTTAAGGTGGGGTGGGGGGCAACATCATGAAAAGCTTGGCCAGCTATTTTTTGGTCACATTGGCTTGTGTGAAGTATAGTCCTTCTGGAACAGGTATGGTCATTCATTCAATCCAGAGCCTGATCATTGGTCCCTTAATTAGGAGGGCAGATTTCTGCTCGAACATAATTCAGGGCTTGACCACCATGTCCATCAGCATTTTTGTAGGCAGTGTAACCTGAGACTTTCTGCTCACAAACCTGGGAATAACCAGAGATTACATGAATTTAGTGTGCATCATTGTAAGTCAGTTGTGTGCCATGTGTAATACACATGTAGACAATCATGTATATTTTGATACATGACTGACAAGGCTGATTTTTTCCTGCAGTAGGTTGCCATTTCTTTCTGCGGTAGACCAGTTGTCATCCAAGGCTATAGAACCCAGTCTGTCCTGTTATTTACTTATAGCTGGGAGGAGAAGAGGATTCACACCTTGAATGTAATGGATTCGACTGGAATTTGAACTCGGCTCTCCAATTCCTCAATCCGAGCTGCTATCCATTACTCCACTGCAGTACTAGTTTGTAATCAATGTAGAACCACCTGCAATTTCTCCTGTTTAATTGTCCACTCACAACTATCTACAAGTCACTCTCTATATTTTCAAGTATTTGATTTTATTTAATGTGCATGTCTTTGTCTGCATCTGTTTTTCTTTGTCACACTATCCACAGGCATGTGAACCAATGCAGTTGGATTTTTACTCCATCAGGAATATCATAGCATACACACATACACATATTTATATATAGAGTTTTGGTTACAATTTGGGATTTTAGAAAGATAGTGGCTAACTGAGCCCATCCATTTTAGAGAACTTGATGAATTACCATAATTCCCCATGTATAATACACATTTTTTCTAAAAAGAAATAACAAGCAAAATTAGGGGTGCATATTATGCACAGCTACAAAAAAATCTTTTAAAAAATTGCCATTTCATAGGTCGATTTCAGTTGTGAAATGACTACTCACCACAAACATATGACAATTTGACATTAACATTTGGCGATTGCGACCCCATAAGGATGTCAAATATGATCATATGTACCTAACAATACTTACAAATGTAAAATAAAATAAGAATTATCATAAAACTAAATTAGAATAATATTATTCTATGTTTAAAACTAATTTTTTTTAATAAGTGTAGGAAATGCTGGCTGTAATGAAATTGGAGAGGTACAATTTATAGGGTTTGATTATCAAAAAAGGGGTGCGTATTATGCGTGAGTAGAAGCATTTTCTCACACTTTCAGCACAATTTTAGGGGTGCGTATTATACCTGGGGAATTACAGTAGTTTCAACTGATTTTAGGCTTTAACATTAGAGAAATGTAGTCCCTTAGCACATATTATATCCTATATTAATGTGTTGAGACGTGTGCACACAATGTACTTACCAGATGGACAAATCCTGCAGAAAATATGTTGATTCATTGATACATATATATTGTATATATATATAAAATACAAGCATTTTATGCATAGAGATATTAGGCTCCAAATTTGTTTCTAATTAGTGGGATAATTAATAATTATCCTATTAATTATTCAAACTACTCTTCTCATTATGACATGTCATGATGAAAAGCACACAAATAAGAGAAATACTTCATGAAATAATAAATTATACTTCATCACAGAACTTCAGATAACTGAACTGAAATAATCAATTCAAGAAAGATGAAGTTGAATGTTTAATGCTTCAGACACAATTTGTTAATCTTGTGGAGATGTTAGAATGCCTCCAAATATTAAAAGAATCAGCCATACTTTAAGAAAGAAGATGAAGAGAAAGAAGAGAGAAATTTCTTGTGGCTGAATAGATGAACAAATTTGAATCAGAAGCAAAGCTCACGTAATAAGTGTCTTGTCTAGAATGTTAACCATTATAATATGATTATTTTATTCTCACAACATTCAAATAAAAAAGAATATGAGAAAGAAATTAATCCTTGAATTTCAAGGATGTGCAGTTGTCATTATTTACAGCAGAAATAATGACATTAATACCACAAAGTTTCGACTGATGTCCTCCTTCATGTGTGGTTTATGGTCACATGACATTGAAACACCAGTTCCCATATGATCATTTCAAGCCTGGTCAGTATATTGATGGGTGACTGCTTGAGAATATCAGGTGCTGTAAACTTGGATGTGCGGGTGGTGTGTAATGGATAATAGCTTGAAATTGTTAATTAGAGAGCTGAGTTCCAATTCCCATTGAGTTTGTTATATTCACTTATGCACAAATACTCTTGGAAAAGGTATGAATCTACCTCTTCTCCCCCAGCTATGGGTTAATTAGTAAAACTTGTATCACTGAACCATTATTATCACCACAAAAATTCTTACAATTTAAAAATATTTTCTGGATTTAAATAAACTTCAAGGGGTTGATAAGCCATAAAAGACAAATCAATCAGTCAATCACTTGTAGTTGATGTATATACATTTTAATTAGAATTATAGCATTTTTTTAAAAAAACATATCAAGATGAAAAAGTACTAATAAAAACTTATTTTTCCTCTTGGTTTTCTATACTTTGAATATTTTGGCCTTTCTACCCTTTGGCCATCTTCAGGTATCTATCATAATTGGTAAATCTTAGAATTTTGAGACTAAACACTTTATTCCATCCATGATGTAGATTGTTCTGATTCCACTTTCCATAGTTAGAGGATATCTCATATTAGTTAATTCTCTCCAGACTATTTGCCTTTGTGTGGCTTATCTATTTCTCCTACTAAACTGATGTATATGACTTTTATGCACTTTTAGCAATTAAATGCAATACAGCCAGAACAATAGATATCCTTTAACCAAATCTTTAATCTACTTGACCATGTGTCACTTGGACAATTTGGAACCTTAACCTGGACTCTGGTCATGGAATTTTTAAATGCCCTTTCTTTTTTTATGTGTGTAGAGTTGTTAATCCTCAAGGAATTTATTTAATATACAGAAATAGATTGTTCTTGTCGCACAGTTTGTCCCTAGGGATATTTTGTCTTCTTTTGTTTAGTACTGTTTAGTTATTCCTAGTCCTGTTTCCTTTCAGTCTAAATCTGTACTACCTAGCACAGGGATTGAACTCACAATTACAATGCCAGATTCATCAACAATGAAAACAGAAAATTCAGTTACTTTTAAAACTCATTTAAATTTTTTAATCGCAACTGTGGTATATAGACCAACAGGAGGTACTGCTCTTGAGGACAATTCTCTCCCTTGAAAAAGAACTCTCCTTCAATTAGATACTATAAATAAGAGGTGTAACTGTGTATTCCCATTTATGCCCAATAAAGTTTTCTAAAGTCTTATCATGCCAACATTGAAAAATGTTTTCCTTCATTAATTTTTATTTTTTAAATGAATTCCTCAGCTTTGTAGCCAAAAATATTTTATCGGAAGGAAAACAAGCAACTTATTTTCTTTGAAGAAGATGTAGCAAATGATTTTTGATAAAATTTTCTAAATTTTTATCAGTTTATATCATGCAGACAGAGAAGAGTTCACAATCTAACCTCTTCTATAAAAATTAAGTATTGTTTTGGTGTGAGTTTATGAAAAGTTCTTCACAAAATGTTCTCTCTGTGAAACAAAAAACTAAAATGATTGACAAAAATAAAACAAAATTAGTAAGTTTAGCAAAAAGAGTGTTTTCAAAAAATATTTTTATTTCCTAAAGGAAATTATCAGTATTATTTTCACTAAGAGATTTTTCTGATATGAGTGCCACCATTTTGTATTTTCTTTGCTTGATATTTATTTATTTTCTTCTTGCATTACCCGAAATGATAAAAAAATTTGATCCTGAAATAAATTTTGATCATAAAATCAATTTGAATAAAACAAATTTGTTCAGAAACCAATTTAGAAAAAAAATATGCACATAATCCCACATTATTTGATCTCAGTTTTAAAAGGCAACAAACTGACGCCTTTTTATATGCTACAGACCTTGATATTTTCTTCAGTTATAATTATTAAACTGACATGCCAGAAAATTACAGATAGCTGCCTTATTTTAAACATTCTGTCTCACACTAAATCTCTCTTTTAAAGTAGGCATGCAAAAGAGATTTTAACAGTTGTCAGTCACCAACATGACCAGCATGATTACAAATAAAATAAAGGTAGTTGTGGGCAAATATTTTTTTTAAGTCAAAAATTAAAAATTATAACTTCAGTACAATCAATAGAGGCTACACAAGCTGGCATAGAGTTTACTAAGTACTGGGCTTATCATATAGGTGTATCTCTCTCTATACATATCCCAATGCTGTTCATAACTGTAGTTTAGGTTTGGTGCGACTATGGTGAATTTAGTTAAGTCTCTGACATTATTTCATACATACCAAATGACAGTATGCTCTTAGACTCACTGGAAATTGAGCCAGCAATGATTGAATAGAGCCAAATAAGGACAAGACGAGATATCCCTAGACATGGTCATCAGAATGAGAACATTCTATGGTCAGAGATTAAATAAAGGATTCATTTCAAAATTCTCTGAAGGTTACACAGATTGACAAGCACTTGATGAAGGCCAGAGGATACAATGGCTGAAATGTTGTGATAACAGTGAAGATGAGGACAAAAGTATGCATGCAACTAATGATAGAAGTTCAGAGCCCCACTAGCTTGCACACCACCCTGCTTGAGAGGCTGCAGTCTTCTCTACATATGAAATCAACCATCTGCTTTCAAAAGCCAGAGACATGACTTGTAGACCAGTTGATTTGATCGATGGTCCAATGGCAATGTTTTATGGCCCAGCTGAGGTTCAATAACAAATGCTGTTGTACCCTTGTTAATACTAAACACTTCAAATACCTTGTTACCAGTTTTGACAAATTTAGTATAGAAGATAAAGAAAGAGAATACAGAATAGGCTGTGCAAGGGATAGTTTTGGCCAATATCACAAAAGACTACAAAACCAAAACATTAACCCAAGAACTTGAGTTGTGTTTTTAAATAGCATCATCAGATCGAGACACTCATGGATGTCATGCAATTCATTCAAAACGTCTAAACTCTCAGCTGTATATTACTACTTTCTAAAATCAATGATTAAAAATGGTTTTGAGAAAAAGAAGCCTGTAGGTCTTAGTGAGGATCATCCTTCTTCAAATCTCATGCACTGGAGCTACACAATCACAAAGAACTGTCTAAATAATAGAAATGACATCACTTGAAGACTTTCAGCAACAGCAACAACTAAAATGGATAGTATATGTAACTCAAAGAGAAAATAAGGACATAAATGAGATGCTGATATTCCACACAACTTCAAACAAATAGTTCAGAAGGAAACCCCCATCAGTAATGTAAAGAGTGATAAGAATTCATGGTTTTGAAAAATCTTTTCTCCTGAAAGCTTGTTTTAATAGAAGTATTTTATAAATTTCAACTGATGCTAGTTGCTCAGTTAATAAATGCCGAATATTTCTTCAGAAGGAAATGGTTAATATTAGCATTACGGCTATTGGTTGATGATTATAAAGACACTTGGAATGTAGTGTACACTGTACAGTGGTTTGACTGGAACTGACATTAAATGAGGATTTGATTTCATGCAATTTCTCCATTTCATTCAGCAGTTACCATCTTTATCAGTCATTGGTAGCCCCATTCTTGTATTAACTTTGGTTTCCTGAAGTTTTTGTGTTCCACAAAATCCACCCTCCATTCACACAAGCTCATCAGGTAGTTTGTCTTCCCCTCTCTCTCTCTCTCTCTTGCCTCCAATATGCCCTGTGTGAGTTAAGTTTTCCCAGCTCTCCTTCCTCATTATGTATCCAAGAACTTTTTCCTCTCTCTTTATGATTCGGAGTATAAGTGTTTTTTTTTTTTATTTTTTGTTACCATTTTCTTTAAGACTTGCTTGCTGTTTACGCACACCATTCATGTAATTCTCAATATCCTCCATTTTTGTTGCCTCTAGGTTTTTCCTCATCCATGGGGAGATTGTACAACATTAAATCAAAAATATGCTTAACTCTACAACAGACATGCCACATGTGATACATGCTTGGGCAATCATCTCTTTTGATTCAAAGCAGAAGATTTTCTCATAGTCAGTTGCTATTTCTTTCTGTGGTAGACTGGTTGCCAACCAGGTTTATAGGATCTGGTCTGTCCTGCTATTCAACCCATAGCTGGGGGAAAAGAGATGGATTCATGCCTTTCCTGACTGTATTTGCACGTAAGTGAATATAATGGGCTCGATTCTCCAATTTATTTTTCCAAACTATTATCCACTGCATCATGTTGTACATTTACAAAACAAGAAAAGTCAAATTCTTTTCCAACATTGAGTGCAACAAAGATGCATTTAAATTGTACAGCAAAAGATGATTGTAAGTGATTTCAAGCCCATGTTCTCAGCAGATGGAATCTTAACATACGCTACACAGATGACACTATTTTAGTGACAGACTCAGAAAGGAGTATTAAATAAATAGGTGATGAAAGCAAGAAGAAAGGACTAACTATTAATTGTAAGAACAGAAAGTATGATGGAGACAAAGGGTCAACCCAAGATTGTGAAGACATTGAAATCATGCAGGTGTGCGAATTCAACTAACTTGGCTAGAAGTGACACAGAAATACAAATGTGTGTCTAAAAATAGGGAACAAAGTGTTTTCTCTTCCTGATGTTAAGTATAAATTTCTTTTTTGTTTCCATTTTCTCCAAAACTTTGTCATTGATCACATGTTCTGTCTATGGTATTCTCAGCATCTTCCTGTAGACCCACATTTCTGTTGCTTCAATTCTTCATCTGTGAGGAGATTGTTCTGCATTCCTATCATATAGGAGAACTGATATTATATAACAGTTCAGTACTCTTTTCTTTGTTTCTAATGAAATTTTCCTATTTCTTGATACTTTATTTAGCTTTTAGAAGGCATCTTTCTCTATCCTATTTTGGATTTCAATGTCACACTTTCTGTCTTCTGTTAAAACACTTTCCGAATATTTAAATCAATGTACTTGTTTGATTTTGGTATCCCCAATTTGTATGTTGGGCTCTTCCTTTTGCTAAAGAAGCATAATTGCACAAGTCCTGAAGGGACATGGCATAAAGAGAGAGAGAGAGCTATAAACCAATACTTCTTTTTCACTTTGTTGGGTAATTAAAGTAGCTTTCCTTTGTCATAAAACCCATGTTCTCTATTGATCTTTCAGTTCTTTATTGGTTTACATCCACAAATAGATATTCTACATTAAATCATCATCCCAGTATTTTACTTCTGTTGTCTTTTAAGTCTTTCATTTCTGCTTTTGTTCAATGGCATGATATTAATATAGATGAAAAATTAGAAACAAATTGTTCATTTTTCTATTTTAATGAATATAAAACCCAGAAGATGTTATCAAAATTATTATAACATTTCACTTCTCCTATTATTTAACAAAGCAATGTTTGATTCCTTCCCTTGTGGTATTCAGAAAATTGCGTAAGACAACAATAACAATGATAAAGTCAAACAAAAACTCAGATAGATGAATTTCTCATTTGATGTTTTAAATTCTCATTCCTATTCTTGAATTGTTCTTAATATAACCAGATTAAAAATGAAATAATGATCTTTTGCAAAATACTTGCATTTAAATTCATTTGGGACGTTTTTGATATTTTGATTGATTTTTATTTTATATTTTTCTTTTGTTCCATTTCCCAATTCTTCTTCACTAGAATCAATTGTAACCACCTTCATTTTTGTTTTTAATCAAATAAAATTATTTTCTAATTTTGCTTCTTCCAACTTTAATTTCCATAATTGATTAAAATGGGAATGCCTTCTGAAAAATATAATCCTTGTTTCTTTTTTTTTTATTTTGAACAATTCTAAATTACAACTCTCGATGAGGAAGTAATGGATGCCACATTATGGGAAATACATAAATTAAATAGAAGCTAAAATTCTAGTTTTCCGAAGTTGAGGAATGAAATTTAACTTCTTAAACTTTTCTGGCATTTTGAGTCATTAAAAAAATTATACAAGTTTTAAAAATTAATGAAAGAAAGAAATTTAATATTTAGGTCCGTTCATCTTATCTGTCTTATAATCCAAATCTTTGGATATTAATTTAACAATCCCAAGCTCTTCACATCTATCTTTACATCAGCTTCACTTTCTTGGCATCTATTTTAATTGATTTTTTTAGCTATATTGAAATTCTAAATGGATTGAGTGTCAAGCAAAACTTACAAATATTTTCATTTCGTTTTTGTCTTTTTAACTTTATCAAATTTTATTGAACAAAGGACACTGACCTTGATTCAGACATAAATAAAAATTGTATGACATTTTCATTCAATAATATTACTTTTTACATTCATGAAATATAATTTAAAATGTATTAAAAAAAATTGAGGAGCTTAAAATACAATAAATTAAAATTTATAAATTGTACACTTATTTTTAATCTCAATCATTTCGATGTCAACAAAATAATTGTTCATTATTAACAATAAAAGCCATTTTGATATTAATGAAAAAGAACATTATCAACCATTTTGATGTCAACTAAAAACACATTTTCAATATCAACATTATTTTTGTTAAAAGCCATTTTGATATTAATAAAAAAGAATATTATCAACCATTTTGATATCAATCAAAGGAAATGTTATTATCAGCCATTTTTATATAAACCCAAAACAATATATTTAATATCAACCAACAACCTGATTTCTGTCATTCAAGAAATTATTCTGATGAATATTTTCTTTTTTGGTGTTTATCTATAAAATTCTTTTACTTCCATTAGTCTGTCCTTCTGTCACATCCTCTAAAATAGCCATACATTGACCAATCAAAATCCAGTTTGGGAGAGAAGTGCAAATAGGTAAACGGGTACAAAATACAGTAGGTTTTACTAAGGTGTGTAGCTTAATAAAATAAATTGTCATTCATTTTTTTTGAAAAATTAAGTTTTATTATTTAATATACAAAATACTCTCACTATATTAAAAACAATAATTAAAATAACAAATACTTATTTGATAAAAACACATTATTGTTTTTTGTCTATTTTTCTTTAAGTTTTCATATATATAAGAATCCAGTTCCCAGTTCGCCCTGTGTTTGTGAGAAATATAAACAAATCACTTGGCCAAATGCTTCAAAATCTTGGAATTTGACTCCAGAAAAAAATATTTACACATGACCAGTTGTATGTTGCATGCCCAAGAGTAAAAAATCCTAAGAATTTATTCTTTGCTGTTAAAAAGGACAAAAAAAGAAATTTTCTTTAAAAATATAGTTTACCATGACGTAGGGTTTTAGTCAAAGTATTTTTCCAAACAAATCCGCTTCTTTAAATTTCATTGATTGGTTTTCAAAATTGAATGAAACATAGAGTTTGTAAATCTCAACAAAAAATGTTAGCGATAATTTTAACAATACTAAATGCTGTGAGGATTTTAACACACGTCAGTGTGTTGCAAAAACTTTCTAGTTTAATATATTTTACACAATTGATTCCTAGGCATCTTTCAAAACATAGTGATAAAAATGAAAAATGAGTGTAGTCATCAAAATATTTAATGTAATTATAACTGTATTTTCCCTGAGAACTCGATGTAATATGAGGAAGGCTGAAAATGGGTGAGCTGAAATGTGATTAAATAATGAAGACAAGATTAATATTTTGAATAAATTGTAGAATTATAACAAAATTTATCACAGGATTTTAGACAGGCAGGTTCCACTTTTCTTTTAATATAGATTTAAGATCTTCAAATATCTTAACCCAAGCACCATTTTCTGAAAAGATGCAATCATTAATCAAGTGAATTTCACTCTTGCTAAGATCCTAACCCTTTTAAAATTAAATCTTCTTGCAACCATTTTTCTGTTGGAGTAAAAGCTTTTTTAATTTGTTGTCATGCATATTAAGTCATTCAATCATTGACTGAAAATTCCACTCTGACATCTGAATATGTTCTGAGATTTTTAACACTAAATCTTATCCTGCATATTTGCCAGTTCCATTAAGCTTCAATGAACCCTCACATCATGAATGAAAAACTAAAAAGAAACTTCACTTTTACAGCAATAAATGTTAATGGCTTTTCATTTAATCTTTTTCTTGTTTCACTAAATTCCATTTCTGACTTCAGTTTAAAATAAATATCTTTGAAAATAATAAGTCTTTATTTTTTCAGTTTTTAATTATTTTGACTGAATATTTTTATTTGTTGTGAGCTTAGATTTTTAGCCATCATGTCTCAAATGAGATCTTACAGCTAAATGTGTCAAATCAGCATTAAACTTGTCCAATGCTATTCTTGCCATTTTTTTTTTCATGGACAATTTTTCATTTTCTTTTTAAATACTTTTGGAAATTTATCTTCATCCTATTGTTTATAACTGAGATAGGTAATTAACATATCTAACATTATTTGAATGAATAGATCTCTTTGTAGTTTTATTTTTATCACAGTGTTTTGGTTGATTCATTCATCAGCCTTCTTCAGGTGTAAACCAGAGTAAAAAGAAAACCTCTAAATTGCAGAACAACTCACAAAGAAATTATTGAAGTTATCTGTTTGGATTAGTTATGAGTTTAAAACATTTATTCTTTGGCCTTACCAATAAGTCATATTGGATCATGCGAACTTGATTCTGTCATCTACGCAGTTCATAACGGAGAAGGAAAACAATAATATACTTATATTTTGGATATCCTTGTCATTTGCATGAAAGAAGTTTATAACTTAAAAAGACGTATGTCTACAGAGCGTAACCAATTGATAATGTATGTCACAACTGCTGCAAATTTGCTACTATTATGAGTGTGGATTATTTGTTGTAGTAGTAAAAGATAAAGCATGGCAAGTTACTGTAACTTTGACTATCTAGCTCCAAACTGTAGCAAAGGAATCTGAAAATGAATTGTGAGATAAAACATCTAACTGAAAACATAACAAGATATTGAGTTGGGATGTTATTCCCTTTTATGTGTTGGTAATAAATGTTTTGTTTGGTGCATGCTAAATTGAGATATGTGATCCAGTATATAAATGTTTTTAGTATTATGTTTATTTGTTTGTATTGTGTATTTTTTTTTTTAGTTTAGCTTACTTGAATGTCTCCGTCCCAAATGCTTTTGAGGATTAAACCGCATAACTAGTAATGAGATAAGAATACTGGTTTTTCTGGCTTTTGTTGTAGTCAAACTTTTATGTTTTGTTGTTTTGGTAATCAAAAGTCAGCAAACTTGAACCTTGAACTTGAGCCTGCCAAATAAACAGTGTCAAAAGGATGTTTTTTCTATTGACACCACTATTATTTTAACTACTTTCACTCTTCCGTAATGTTTATTCTTTTAAAAAGTGATGATTAGAATTGTAATAAAACCTAAATGTATCAAAGTGAATTTACACATTTCCTTTAATCTTGAAAATTGACAACAAAAATAATAAACAATATTTATTTATTAGATTGTTTATTGGAAACATAGGCCAATAGTCAGTTGATTCGAATTTTATAAAATGTTAAATAATAAGGATTTCCTTATACATGGTTCACATATTTTAATAATTTAGGAAATGTTTATGAATTTATGAATAAAAAATTGTTTTATATTTATTTTGATATAAACTGGTAAATGACAACTATTGCATTTCATTAATTTTAATACATTTCTATTAGTTTTTACAATGTTGTAAATATAGAATTATTCTTATAAATAAACAATCTGTGTTTAATATTTAAAATGTATAAATTCACTTTCATGATATGTTTAGGTTTTATTCCAATTCTAATCATCGCTTTTTAAAACCATAAAAATTGACAATGAATAAAGGTAGTTAAAATAATAGCAGTGTCAATGGAAAAGCCATCCATTTGACACTCAGTTTTTTGTGAGCACAAAGGTCCAAGTTTGTCCAAAAGCCTTACAGGCTTGTCCAGTGGCTAAGGGAACACAAATCTTTTATCATACAGATTTTGGCAGTAAAAGAAAAGAAAGGTTTTCTATTTTTAGCTGTAATGAAATATCATCACTCAGAGACCACTACAGGACTATATCTGAATATTGTGTGCAGTCAGTTCTCGTGTATGAAGAAATCACGGTTTTGTTGCCTTCAGCACTGACTGCAAGTAACTAATAGCAATCCAGTGAAGCTGGAAGAGGAATTAAGGAATTAACGTTAAGGTAACAATTATCTGTCTGCCCTACATGATTTCTAGGAGTCAGACCAAAAGAATATCTAGTTCAACCAATTGTGTAGCTGCAAGAAATATCCCTTATTTAAGAGGGATGGAGCAACAGATCTAAAGGCATTTTAAATTTATCAAAAGTTATAAAAATTTACTAGTCTTTGATAAATTTAATGGTTCATTTCAGTTGTTCCATGATCTTTTATATTTAACATTATTGTAAAGTATCTATTCTTCATTGCTCAACACAATGTGCTTCAAATATGCAACATTTTAAACTCAGTAGAATATGAAATTTTTGCAAACCACATAAAATTGACTAACATAACTAGACTGATGCAAATGATTTTCAATGCTTGGATATTTTGAGTATTTTGTTTATCTTCAACATCCTATGAGGTTGATTATTCTCAAGTAAGACATTTATTTGATTAACATTAAGCTCAACTAGTCAATTCAACCATGGAACATTGTTCATTAAGAAATCTCCAGCACAAAACTTTGCAAATCTTTTGTATTATCTTCTACTTATATGCAAATTTGGGTTTATCTTCCTTCTGGATTTATTTCTTATCCTTTTTAATTTGTTTTAAAATATGTACCAACAGTAAATCCATAAATAAGTATTTACATTGTCCTCATTAATGCCATATTCACAATGTTTCAGACATCGTACACTCTAATCTTTTTCAGGTGATATTAGTTGGAATTTTAAACCTAACTCTTTATTTAGTCCACAGGAGTAGATTGTTCTAATTCCACAATTGATCCAATTGGTTGAATGATCCTAAAAGTGACTTGACCCACAGAGTTGTGAGTTCAATACCTGGAGAGTTGAGTTACCAAGAGAATTAACAAAAACTGAGATATCTCAAGGCATAGCATGTTGAATTAGAAGAATCTACCCCCATGGATTAAATAAAGAATGGAGATCATCTGATCAAAGGCTATGGCATGCCCTAGTTGTAAAGGTCTTAACTGGTGAAGCTAAATAATGGAGATCATCTGATCAAAGGCTATGACATGTCCTAGTTGTAAAGGTCACCTTCTCTGTGTTGAAAATATAAGGAGAACATTCTACTCAGATTGTCTTTGTATGTCTACTTTCCTCAACAATACAATTTTAAACTCTTCAAGTCAAGAGTCAGTTGTTATCTAACCTACTTATCCTCATAATCTTCACTTCCTACCATCTTCTCTTTTATTCATATCATGCAGATCCTTCATCATTACCATTTTGGTTGTAAGTCTTGAACTTGAGTGGCTCTTGATTTAGTAAATTCGTAAAAAAAATTAAAGGTGATTCTGTGTTGTTTCTCTTGACATCTGTTTTCAATCATGCAAACTATCCTGATTCAAAAGCATTGCTTAAGACTGACTTTATCTACTTAGGTTTTTCTTGCTTTTGACAAATATCATTAACATATTTTTATTTCACAGAGACTCAGTCTAAGTTTATTATTTCATATCTGAACATTTGGCTTTGGCCCAGATTCATTGTCCATGTCTTTTTTTTTTCATTTTCTGCACGTTTTTGCTTCTCTGATGTATTGTTTTTGCTTTGACACTGAGTCTTCTGTGTTAAGATTCACTACTCAGATTTGTGTCTCCTTTGAGCATCTCGCAGCATACAGCAAAACCACTCTTATCCGTTTTCATGCATATTTTCACTATGAACTATAATTCAATTTCTCTTTAATCAAAAGCATTCTTCATTGCAAACAAGAGGATTTTGTCAATATTTAGTTTCTTTTAAGAAATCACCTCAAAAGAATTGGTTATCATTTAAAAAATGCCATTGTTTTAGGCCTCGATGCAGTGGTTCTGCTGATTATTCAAAACAAATATACTTCTCAAGAGCATCACTTTAGGCTTTGCCGCAGCCTCATTTATCATATGCCATGATTGTCTTGTAGCAGCAGATTTTCTGTCATTAAACTTGATATGTTTCACTTACCAGAAAGTGGAAGACTCCGAATCAGTGTTTTTTTTTTATTTATTTATTTTGTTCATTTTTGTTATGTTTTGTCTTGATTCATTTGTATATTTTTATCGATTTCTCTCATGACTTAGTGGGAGATGGGTTCAGGCTCTCTGTGAATTTTTTTTTCTTTGTTTTGAACTTTAAGAATATTATTTCTACAATTATGTGCTTATCTCTTTAACGGAATAAGAAAAGTGAAGAAGACATTGGAATCATTTATTTTAACTTGTTTCTTTTCTAATTTTTCTCTTTCTTCCTTCAGTTATTTGTAACTCTCTATAGTAAAGGAAGAAAATGAGAAGATTCTTTTGTTTTAGAACCAAGAAACATCTCCCTCCCCC
The DNA here is from genome assembly GCA_964036315.1 of Acanthosepion esculentum. Classification (NCBI taxonomy): domain Eukaryota; kingdom Metazoa; phylum Mollusca; class Cephalopoda; order Sepiida; family Sepiidae; genus Acanthosepion; species Acanthosepion esculentum. The sequence goes on from OZ038490.1 coordinate 54,146,286, forward strand.
GGTCATAGATAAGTTGATGAAAAAGATATGTTAGGCATTATGGATTAAATTAAATTTAGAACTATTAAGAATACTTTTAAAAATGCCTAGCAAATGATCTGTCTATATTTTTGAGACAAGGTATTGTAACTATTTACATTGTTTGGACTGTTGTCCTCAGCTTTGTTGCCGTATTCATAGCATTTTGGCCATTGTATACACCAGCCTTCTTCAGATGGCTGGAATCTTGAACTGAATCTTTTATTTCATCCACTAGATTGTTCTAGCTCTGGAATATCTAGAAGAGGCATGGCACATGGAGCTAGAACAATCTACCCCTGTGGACAAAATATATGGTTTGGTTCAAAATTCCAATCACCTGAAGAAGGCTGGAGCATATGAGGGTAAAATGTTGTGAATATGACAGCCAAGTTGAGGGCAACAGTCCAAACAATGTAAATAGTGTAAAATGATAGTAAAATTAAAATACTGGTAAACAGCAATAAAACTTGTAACATACATAGAATGAGCCCAAGAGAATATAAGAAGAGAGTTAGCAATGAGGTGTAGCTATCCATTACTCCACCGGGCATCCGGTCCTGACGGTGTCTCAACTCCAGTCACTTTCTCATCGACATAATGTGGCTTCTCTCTGTCTTTTCTATAGATATTTTCATGGCATCTGCTCTGTCGAGCTATTATCACTAGTGTCCCAACTGCATGAATTTAAGAGTGCTACTAGATTGGCATCTTGGTCCCACCCTTTTACTGTCAAAACAGTTAAATGTAACTGCCTCTTCTACTCCAACAGCTTCTTCTCTCGCACTTCCTGACAAGGGAACTTCTTTTTTCTTACTTGCTTCCCTGATGACTGTAATCTTCAAAGATTTAAATGTAATGTCAATTGACATCTTCTAATGCCTCAATCTTGATCCCCATTGTTCTTTTTAGCCTTTCCTCAACCCCCCATCCCACATCCACTCTTTTCTCTTACTTTTGCTCTCTATAACCCCTTGCATACTAGTTGACTATTTATATAGTGTGCGATGTCTGAAACGTTGTGAATATATTATTAATGAGGACAATGTAAATAATGTAAATACTTATTTACGGCTTTACTGTTGGTAAATATTTTAAAACAAATTAAAAAGGATAAGAAATAAATCCAGAAGGAAGATAAACCCAATTTTTGCATATAAGTAGAAGATAATACAAAAGATTTGCAAAGTTTTGTGCTGGAGATTTCTTAATGAACAATGTTCCATGGTTGAATTGACTAGTTGAGCTTAATGTTAATCAAATAAATGTCTTACTTGAGAATAATCAACCTCATAGGACGTTGAAGATAAACAAAATACTCAAAATATCCAAGCATTGAAAATCATTTGCATCAGTGTGGTTATGTTAGTCAATTATATAACTATATAATCGCCTTGCTTGGTGGGGTAAAATGCTTAAAAAACCCAGAAAAAACACATAAACTCTGATGGGAATACAATTTCAACAGCCTGAATATGTATTTTAGTTTAGTCCAAATACAAAAACACAGATGGTAATATAGCAGGATTACATTAAATGATCAAATATAAAGATGACTTTGAGCACAACTCTCAAAATAAGGAATGTAGCAACAATACTGAGGCGCCATATTAATGAACTCTATATCCTCCTTGGGTATTAACGCAGGCCTTGAGTCTTGTATGCACACAGTCATAAAAATGGTGAATTTCATGCACCTTGATGTTGTAGTTAGATTAATTGAATGCGTCAGACATCATCTCATGTCTCATACACATTCAGTTGGGAACAGATTTCCTGACTGCCAGCTAATGAAGTTGTCAAGCAACTGATAGAGCATGTTAAACAGCATGGGCATCGTGTAGGCAGGCATTATCCTGCTGGAACAGAACTTGGTATTTTGACAGCAGATACAGCAGTTATCATTACTGTCAGTTAAGATTTATAAAATCTTTCTTTTAAAACAGTTTTACAGGAAAATAGTTTTCTCAAGTCCTGTAGCTGTTATCATTTTTGATGAGAGTTTCCTTTCTAACCTCCTGTTTAAAGTAGTGTGGTGAGTCAGCATCTAGATTATGTTACTATTTTCTCTTTGTGCTACCTATGCTATCCATTTTAGTTGTTGCTGCTGTTGAAAATCTTCAAATTATATTTTTTTGTTATTTGACAAATTATTTGTGATTTTATTACGCCAGAAATATAAGATTCAATGAAGGAGAGTCCAGTTGAAGTCTCACAAGGTTCATTTGATTGAAAAAAACATTTATAGCTGTTAATCTTGATCGGTTTGGATATAACTGATAGTTTAGGCATTTCTGAACTTTTGGGCTGCCATGCATGACATCCATATGAAAGTTAAGATCTGATGAGGTTGTTTAAGAAGGTGGCTGGAGTTTTAATGTTAATGTTTAACAGCATCTTGCAGAGTTGGTTAAAACTACCCCTATCACAGCCTGTATAGAATATCTTCGTCTCTGATACAAATTATGTTAAAATTGATCTATACACTAAGGTATTTTAAGTGTTTAGTATTTATTAATTCAAATTCTGAATTTTTAGGATGGATTCAGGGTTGGTGCCATCACTCCTTTCATTCCAATTCCAGATTATTGTTTCTGTTAGTGTCCTACTTCTTAGAACACTTCATAAAGAATGATAAGTGAAAATGATACTAAATATGATACTGAATCAGCAGAAAGGACGAAAAAGAAAGGGTACAACCACAGAATGAAGCTGAGCCAATGAGTGAAATAAAAAAGGCTACTTCACTTTTGCTTCATTACTTGATGTTGAAAGAAATGGGATAAATTAACTGTACTTTAAAATATAAAATACTAAACATTGAGAAATGTTATGGTATAAAAGGTTTGGCAATACAACCTGTGCTTATCTGAAAATTTGGCAATATTGCAATGCATGAGTAACAAAAATGTTTTAAATTAATAACATGAATTGATGACTAGAGAAACAAATTTTTTGTGAAAAAGTGATTGAGCGGTCAGTATGAGTTTTAAAAATAATATCGCCCACAACTACAGTTCGGAGCCTAATGATCGGTTGATTTAAATACTATAGCTAAAGTGGCTAATCCCTGCTTGAAGCATGTTATAACCTTTTCTTTTAACCCCTATTGTTATGATTTGATACCACTTTCATATATGGCCCCCTCTTGGTCTATGCGGATTAAAAAAATTGTATGAAACTGTCAGTTGCAGAGGATTAATGGCTGAAAAGTTTCTTATTATCCTTTTATCCTGAGATCTTTAATTTTATAACATTGACTGACACACACACACACACACACACACATACATATATATATATATATATATATATTTAGTTTACGAAAAACTAAGTAATCTGTATGGGTAGACCCAAGGAGGATAAAATCCAGAGAGCTCAATGTAAATCAGAGATAATAATTTAAATAAAAACAGACCACTTTAAGGTTCCATGTAATAAAATATTTCACCACATCCCTTTTAAAGGACCGCAGATCATCAGACTTTACTTCCAAATGTTGAAACGAAAAATGAAAAGAAATTTACACATTTTTGATGGGCAGTACTAAGCATATGTAAATTAATGAAGTGAGGAAGTGAGGGGGGGAGAGAGACATGATTGAGTTAGATGTAAAATTTCTATTCTCTCAAATTTAAATTGTTTGAGGAAATACAGACATTGACACATTAAATCGGTTAACTTAACGGAAGTTATATATTGATATAGTGGGGGAGAGGAGAAAAAAGACAAAGAGAAAAAGAGAGAAAAAAACCCCATATATATATATATATATATATATATATATATATATATATATATAATTGTTGGTTCCATTCATGTATAGGGATTTCTTCCTAGCCAATAAAATAGGCCAGTTCTCAGCTTCATATGACTGAGTCCTGGTCTGTCTTGTCTTGAAATTAGTACACTGTTTGCTTGTGTGTCAACCCCAATTTTTAGTTTGTGAATGTTTTACCATATTTACTATTGCTTGAAATTATTACTGTTAATTTGCCTTGCATATTTATAAAATCTTTCTCTTAAAACAATTTTTTTAAGAAAATAGGTTTCTCAAGTGCAGTAGCTGCTATCGTTTTTCCATTGATGGGGATTTCTTCCTAAACTTTTATTTGAATTAGTGTGGAATGTTAACATCATGATTATGTCATTATTTTCTCTTCAAGTTACATGTGCTATCCACTTAAGTTTTTGCTGCTGTTGGTAGTCCTCAAGTGATGTGGTTTCTGCTATTTGGTGCAGTTCTTACTTTGTGATTCTATAGTATTGCTCCATAATGTTCAAAGGATGATGATCCTTACCAAAAACCCTCAGGCTTCACTCGCTCAAAGCCTTTTTTAACCATTTATCTTATAATGTGGTTGTGTACAGATGACAATTTAGATATTTCTGAATGGGTTTGGCACCATGCATGACACCCATATGAAAATCTCAATCTGATGAGACTATGGATTAGTTATAAGAAATTGAATATAAAATAAGCTGTGCTATAGATAGTTTCATCCCACACCGCAATCTGCTACAAAACAAGCTATTAACCTAAAAAATAAGACATGTTCTTAAATAGATTAATTAGACTATTAAGACATTCATATGCATGTCATATATAGCATGAAATATGTCCCAAAATATCTAAACTGTATGCAACTGCTTTGAGAAAATGAATCCTGTAGGTCTTAGCAAGGACTATCCTTCTTTGAATCTCATCAACTGTTGCTATCAAATCACAAACAAAGAACTGTACAAAATACTAGAAACCACATCACGTGAGGACTTTCAACAACAGTAGCAACTAAAATGGATAGAATGTGTAAATTGTAGTGAAAATTGTAGCATAATCATGACTACACAACTTCTAACAAAGGTTAGTGAGGAAACCCAAACCAATATTGGAAAGAGCAATAACAGCTAGTGGATTTGAAAAAGCTAATTTTCTAAAAAAAATCCTTTTTTAAGAGAAAGATTTTATAACTTTCAATCAAATTTAGCACTTGGAATGCTTTCTTATAAGCAAACAACAAATATTACTATTACCAGTCAAATGACTAAAAAGTTATTAGTGACAAGTGTAGAGCATTAATATTAATAAAGACCAGAGGATATAAGTACAAGAAAATGGTACTGTTTCTTTCACTTCATAAGAAAGAATTGGATATTATGAACAAATTATATGAATTGTTTCATAACCAAGTTGGTTAAAAACAATGGTAAATTCATTCAATAGAAGTGTAGTGCCTGCATATTAGAAGTGAAGTTCTATAAATTAGATATTTATTACTTAACAATCTAACACCAGATCAGCTTTCTCATATCATATATTCTTTATCATATCATCTCCTTGTAAGTAATATAGTTGCTGAAACCCAGTTATGATACATAAAGCTTCAAAGAGAAATTGGAGCAAAATTGATGACAAAGAAGGAGAAGCAGAAATCATAGAAAAGTCCTTTTTGGCAGGAAACCAAACTACTATGTAATTTGTTCTGATGTGACTTTAGTAAGTTTGTAAATCTTTAAATGAATGAAGTATCTTGAAATATTTCCAAGACTCTGTCTTTTATGTTGTAATTATTTTCCCTTAGACTTTCATTTCGTCACCCTTTTTTTTTTAATTGCAGAAAAACCTCTGCATTTGTCGTCTTGATATTTGTTTTGTTATTTTTTTTTCTTTAAGGTGGTTTCTTGTTAATGAGATACATCATTTTGGAACTTTATTTTTAGACTACAACTGATCAAGAGAATATTTTTTACTTCTTTTATATATGTGTATATATATATATATATATATATATATATATATATATATATATATTTAAAAGAAGTAAAAAAAATACTCTCTTGATCAGTTGTAGTCTAAAAATAAAGTTCCAAATAATAAAATAATAATTATTATATGTAAAATTATATAATTTAACCTATGTTAAGGCATTTTGTCAATAACATGCCCCATAGCTATGTGAAAAGTGTTTCAGCCTCTTTCTTGAATAAAAATAAAGCAAATATGTTAATTGATGCAGCTAAAATCCACTTAGAGTACAATGCTTGTTTTGGAATCATAAGCCTTAGATTAGAGTCAATCAAAGGAGTAAACTTTTTCATTCCACCAATTGTCCTGTATTATTAATTAATGATACCATTATTTTCTTATCATGTCAATATAACAACCAAAATGAAGATAACAGTGTATAATTATTTCCAAGAAGATATCTTCTAACATGGTCCATGGAAGGAGAACAGTCTACTTTTATGGGTTTAATAAAGAGTTCAGTTGAAGATTGCATGAAAATTACCAAATATAACAAACATAAAAGGGAAGTTCAATTGAGCTGAAGTTTATTAAAACTTTTGTTTATTTGTCTCATTTTAATATTTCTCTAATTTTTCTCAACACAGTTCACTTGTGTAGTATGTTATTTGTGCTAGGAAATTGCAGATGGTACAAGTCAAATTCAATGTCAATAAAGAATTTTTGTTTTGAGACAAGTTGACTCCAATATGAACTGGACTCAGCCTAACAAGATAACATCGTAGTCTTTGCATTCAGAGTCACACCCGATCATCAAAAGACTCAAATGCCTCAGAAAGTTGACCTTATATTCATCGGAGGCATATTTGTACCACACAGGATACCAGTGGCTGCCTCTGACATATAAACAAGTAGTCAACCCAGCTGTGTTCAGAATGTGTGAACACGGTGCAAGCAGATGACAGGAAGTTATATAAACAGCCCAGCCAAGAGCAAAAAGACAGTCTCTCACATCTTTCTGAGTAGAAGACCCACATTTGGAGAAAGCCCTCGAAGCCATTCATACCCTTATATTGATATTAATGAAATCTGGGTTTTAAAAAAAAGATAATTTTGCATATGAGAGATTTAATCTTGTGTTCTTCATATTCTTTTCAATGATACCTTCACAATTACTATACAATTCTAATAATAATGGTGAGATTAGCTGTTTCCAAACAGGCATTTATTGATTTCTTGATGTTATACACTGCTCCAAATTACATCGCTTTCTGATTCACTCCACATCAAAACATATCAGCTGAATGTAAATTCTTCAAAAGCAGAATAAAGAAATTTTTAAAAAGTCACTCTCTGTCCTAGGACTCAAAGCATAACATGTGGCTCACAAAACAAATATCCCACCAAAATATAAAATACAATTTAAAAATAGACAATCATGAATATTGCCACTGAAGTAAAAGAGTGAGTCATGTTTTCATCTTGACTGCTTAAAAGAACCTGTTTGCGACACTCAAGATAGTTACAGGCGAGTAGGCAAGCTGTTAATGTCGCTACCAGAAATCTTTGTCAGCTGACCCAACACAAGCTTTAACGCCAGATGATCTCCCCTCACATCCTCTAGGTCACTTCCCTCACCCACAAAAAGACATTCTGCATGGATCCTCTATATTGACAATGCAAAGAATTTTTTTTTTTTTTTATATTGTTTATAACATTGGTCAGGCTAAGAACTTATCAGCACCCATTCATATGTTTACTTTTGAAATTATTATATTAACTTTGTCATAAATATAAATGCAAAGTATCAGAATATTTTAATAGTATTTCTTTTTTGTCAAAAGTCACTACTATTTAACGTATTTGGTTTGTTTTTATTGATTGTATCTGTTTTTCGATCAACTGTTTATTTTAATTTACGTTGTCATTAGTGATGTTTCCTTTAAATTTATTCTCCATGTGAGAATTTCTTGTTTCGATCTGACATTGTCTCACCCATTACAGAAACACTGGTCAAATATTCAGATATTTTCCAAAATAAAATGTCTGCCGACAATAAGTTGAAATAATCATAATGTAGAAAACCCAGCAGTGTATCCATTTCAAGAGAGAATGCAAATTCAATAAAGGGAACTATAATAATAAGAACATGTGAGGCAAAAACATAAGCCATAACAAGATCAATAAAAGACTAAAGACTAAAATCACATCTATTATGTAATAAATTTGAGAAGAAAATTTGGTTTATTCTTGCAGTGTAGGCTTTAGTCATTTATGCAGAATGTATTCAAGTTAATGAATGACTTACCCAAATAAATATCAGACAATGGCAGTTATTGATTTAATTGAAGTAGAAAAAATAAACATATATTTTCTCATTATTTACATGCATACTATTGTCCTTATCTTTGTTGTTATCATCGCAACATTTTGGCCATTATACCCTCTGGCCTATATTGATTTGGGTAATCCACAGGGAATTCTGAACTGAACTATTTAGTTAATCTTTGGGGTTAGACTGTTCTCATTCTATATTGGCTGCAAATGCTGGACAATTTCTTTAAAAATGAAGAGAAGAATGTAGGCAACAAATATGGTGAGAATACCATGGATGGAGCATGTAAGCAATAAGGAAGTCTTAAAAAGGGAAACAAAAAGGTTATTTATAGTCAAAATGCTGTAAATGGATGGTAGATACAAAGTTGTGGAGAGCCTTGAACGTCCACACCCTGAAGGAATATGACACAAAGAAGAAGGAGAAGGATGTTTCTTAACACATCTCACTTCTTGTGCTGTTCTAATGGCAATGGTAATGTTAACCATTTTCTTATAAGAAAACCTTTGGTATTCAGTCACCTAAAATTTAGTGTTACTGTTGGTTGAAATTTATAAAATCATTCTCAGTTTGTCAAGAAAATAGTTTTATCAAGTCCACTGATATTGTATTTATTGATGGCAGCTTCCTTCCTAATCTTTTGTTTAACATTGTGTGGAAGATCAATATCTTGTTTTCATTGTTTTCTCTTCTAGTTACAAGCACTATCCATTTTTGGTGTTTCTGTAATTGGAAGTTTTCAAGTTATGTGGATTTCGTCACACAGAAAAGTTCTTTGTTTGTGATTCTGTGGTGCCAGTCTATGAGGCTCAATGAAGGACATTCCTGTTCAAAACGCACAGGGTTTATTTGCTTGAGGACATTTTTAATCAGTTGTATATGGTTGATAGTTCAGACATTTCTGAGTTGAATGTCATGCATGACATCCAATTGAGAGTCAAGATCTGATGAGGCAATTTACGATCATGACTTGTTTTAATGATAAAGTTTTGTAACATCTTCCAGTTTGGACAATAATCTTTGTGCAGCCTATTATTTGTTTGTGATTCTACAGTGCCAGACTATTATGACCAATAATGTTCTTTAATGCCTATAATGTTCATTTGCTTGAAGCTATTTTTAATTATTGATCTGAGATGTGAATAGGCAGTGAAATGCTATATATAGTCCCTATCCATTTTTCAAAAAGATATCTCCTGTGCAAAAGTTAAAATATCTAATAGGCTAATATTTAATAAACCACTGTAGGCTTTAAGAATTTGTACAGATGCTAACTCTATAATCAATCAGTCAGTTTTGTGTTATGTGTGATACATGCTTAGGTGATCATGTATCTTTCGATACATGACTGATGAGACAGATTTTTCCCGCAGTAGGGCACCATTTCTTTCTGCAGTAGACTAGTTGCCATCCAAGGCTATAGAACTCGGTCTGTCTTGCTATTTACTCATAGCTGGGGTGGGGAGAGGAAGAGGATTCATACCTTTCCTAAGGGTATTAGCACATGAGTGATTATCAGTTCAGTTATGTGCCATGTGTGATACATGCTTAGGTGATTATGTATCTTTTGATACATGACTGACGAGGCAGATTTTTTCCCACAGTAGGTTACCATTTCTTTCTGCAGTAGACTAGTTGCCATCCAAAGCTATAGAACTTGGTTTGTCTTGCTATTTACCCATAGCTGGGAGGAGAAGAAGAGGATTCATACCTTTTCCAAGGGTAACACATAAGTGATTGTAATGAACTCAACTGGAATTCAAACTCAGCTCTCCAATTCCTCAATCTGAGCCGCCACCCAGTACTCTACCATGCCTCCGATGATACTGTGTCAAATAAATAGAGTATGGTATCTGATCAGGTATTACAACATGTTTTCTTGTTGGATAATCCAGTATTGATTAGCTGCAATAGTTTTTTTTTTTTAGCGTTCCTTTCATCCTTTCTGGCAATAAATCAAGGGAATTGATTTCTATTTATTAAGCATAAAACTTTGTAAAGAGTAATGGCCAAACCAGTCCACTAAATTGATTCATTCACCAAAAGTTGAAATGTTATTATACAACCCTTTCAAGACTCTTGGGATATATATTTCTCTTATTGCTGGAATATATATGCTACTGAAGACGTCTCAAAGAGATCAATGAGACAATATAATGTAAAGTAAATGCACTTTTTGCAACCACAGACACTGACGTCATCATCAGAATCATATGAAACCCTTGCAAAAATTAGTTCACCTTACACAATGGAACAGAAAAGATCTGGAGCAAAAAGATCTGCTTATTTTGTGATTTTTTTTTATTTTAAGACTGAGTAAATTGTTAATAATCCTTTGTTATTTGTTAAATTTATGATTAATTAATTTATTAATTGATTAATTAATAATTAATTTATGATTAATTATGTTAAAGTGTAAAATGTAAATGACACATTATTGAAATCAGTATCACAAAAAGAATTATTGTAGGAAGTTGTGGTTCAAAAATAAAAATAAAAAAACTTCTGCCAGGATCTCTCTCATTCTTCCTTATTCTTAAATCCCCTTCTTCCTGTCTCACAACCTTTCTCATACGAAATGAACAAAAAATTCCCTATCCTGGGTATGACGATAAACGACATCCATGTCCTGGGTAAGACGATAAACTACGTCCAACAGCAAGGCCTCTGATCAGGAGGTTTTGAGGAGTGTGGAACCACCTCTTAATTGCTGGTGTTGCCAGGTCCACCCTGACCTGGAGTGGTAGCACCTGTTAGGGTCCAAGATGTGGGCAAATACTTAACCCCGAAAATGAGGTAAAAAACATTATGAAAGTGTAAAAGTAGGTTTTAATACCAGAAATACTTTGTAAAAAAATTATTACCAGAAATAATTTTTTGAAGAAAAAAAACTATTACTAGCAATACGTTTTTGAAAAAAAAAAAATATTACCAGCAATACGTTTTTAAAAATAATATTACCAACTGTATATTTTTGAGGAAAAAAATATTACCAGAAATCGATTTTTGACAAAACAAAAATAATACCATGAAAAAAAGTTGTTGGCATTAAATGACCCATTGAGGTTGATATGCCATAAAACAAAGCAAACTAAACCAAAAAATTCCCTGACTCCTATTTTTGGTTGAACTTTATAACTTTCCTTCCTTCCTGTCATTTGTCTCTTTCCGCAACATCTTTCTCTTAAAGAAATTGCTACCTGTCACCACTCCTCCTCCTCCACCACCACCACCACCACCACCACCAGGTAAGCGACATTCTATTGCACTGGTGCAGTTTTATTTTTATCTCTTCCATGTTCATCATTTGCATCATCATCCAGAAGGACCACTCGCCTTAAATCCAAAATAGGCAAAGGCATACCATCAACGATCAGGTTGTTAGAAGCACCTCTCTTCAGTCACCACCCCTCTCCCCCATTGCATCATGCACCGTGCTTTGGGTGGCTTCACCCAAACCTCTTCTCCTATTTGGATTCTGGCCCTTGCACATTGGTATTCGGGGATATATCTCTCGGGTGCCTCCACTTGTAGATGTAAATTGACCTTTGTGGTACTGTCACCTTTTTCTGTCCGACCTTAGGTATCATGTGCCAAAATGTTGCTTCAACAGGCGATATCCTTCCTCTGCTTTCACAATCTGATGGTGTCGCTCTACTATTCCTGACTCCATATTGCAGAAACAGCTTGTGGCTCAAAAAATAAAAATAAAATTGACTTCTTCCAGAATCTCTCTTGTTCTTCCTTTTACTCTTAAGTCTTCTTTTTTCCTGTCTCACAACTTTTCTCATATGAAACGAACAAAAATTCCTCGACTCCTATTTTTGGTTGAGTTTTATAATTTTTCTTCCTTCCCATAATTTGTCTCTCTTTCCACAATATCTTTCTATAAACGAAATCACCACCTGTTGCCATTTCTTCTTCTCCCCCCCCATCACAAGGTAAGCGACATTCCATTTCCTCTTCCTGCTTTATTCAAACTACAAAAGTACTGGTGACATTTGCTGGTATCGACTGATGCATCATACTTAAATATACTTTGAAACACTCTTATCATGAACCAGACTGAAACTGCAGGAGAAAGGGACATAACTGAATGGAAATATGAGTAATGTTAAAAAACTAACCTAGGAAATATGACGTTAAAGCTAGAGAGAAATGTGTCCCTCGTGCAAAGCAGCTAAAGAAGAATGACTGGTTCAAAGGTGCTTTACATTGGGAGTCCTTGCTTTATGTCCATCTGTACTGCTAGCTTGCTTTTTATATACAGTGAGGTTCTCTTCTATAACTATAGTGTTTGTGTAATGCTTTGTAATCTACTGAGAGATTGCTTTAAACATTGTATGCTTAAACGTGTCTTTTATATTTTAAATACTGGAAGTTCTGGAGAGCTATGATCACCCACATTTTGAAAGAACATAGTATATAAAAAAGATTATATTTAAAAATATATTCTTATATATCTAATGAATCTTTGCTTGCACATACATGGCTGTTCCTTAAAGCTTTTGGCTATAAAGATGATATGTATAGGATGAATGTGGTGAGCAAGAGTTCTTAAAATATCCTTGTAACATACGCATTGTTTAAGCGAGCAAAAATGGAAGGTTCATACAATGAAACAAAACCATGGACCAAATGTTTACAACTTTTATCTTTACTCTAAGAATGAAAAGCAATGAAACTTGCAATGTCATTAACTTTTATTTGGTAAAGTTATGTTATCTTTATGGGAGCTCATGTCAGATTAAATAGATTACATCAGTTATACATTTTATTCAAGAATATATTCCAGTATAGACCCTGTTTTTTTTTGGGGGGGGGGGGGTTCTCTACAAAACATCATACTTTGATTCCTTTTTAACCCATATACATCTAATTGTCAGTTTGATGCAATGGAATGTCCCACTCTCCCAATTGCTTATTTTGGACTGAGTATATCAGTAGATATACCTAGCGAACTTGCTTTGGGAATTACTAACTTGTTGATTCTCTGTCTTTCAGTAGTGTATTCTCTTTTATAATAAACCTCTCTTTCTTTCATCAACACCTGTGTTGCTGTTCCTTTCACTTGAGTACAACTTGTGTGTTTGTAACAATCTTTAAGTATAAAGTTTAAACTGACTTTTTTTTGTCTGAATATCTCAACTTGTAAATTATAATTTTAGAAAGTGAAAATTTCTGTGAAATTGGTTGGAAATTTTCAAAGTGTCCATCTGAAATCATGAAAATATGAACTTTAAGCGAAATGGTCGCAGTATATGGAAAAATAAAAGGCATCAGTTTAAACTGACATGATGAGGATATCATTTTTATTAGAAATAAGTGAATTATTTTTTTGATAATAAACTTAATTTACTTTGCAATGCATAGTAGAATGCAATTTTTTTAAACTGAAATATTTCTTTAATGCTATCTCATCAGATGCATAAAAATATTTGTAAAATCATCAATTTCAAATGAGAAATTGAGATTTAGCTGTCCAGAAAATGAGCAGGCAAACCTATCAAGATTATATTTTCTGGATTTGGTAAACTTTTTTCATTATCTTTTGTCTTGGCATTTTCTTCTGGTCTCATATAAAATCATAAACAAATTGAATTTTTGTCTCTAGATCCATTAAATCTGGAATAACTGAAAGAATAAATCAAACTTTAATTTAAATTGAAAATTACTTCAGCTTCTGTTTATAATGATAATAGGTAAATTTTCTTTTATTTTGATCCATCAGATCCGTTCATGCCAGTGAATTACTTGATTTATCAATTCTGTAATTACAACAGAAATTTGGTTCTACAGAAAGATGCTGAGATTAGCATGGACTGAAAATGTGACCAAGTTTTAGAGAAAATGGAAACAGAAAAACAATACTTGTGCTTAAATTCAGAAAAAGAAATTTGTAATTTGAGTAAATAATGAGGAAAGAGGGCTTAAAAAATTTGATACTCACAGGACATATTGAAGGCATGAGGGATAGGGGAAAACTGTGCATAAGCTAGTTAATGAAACCATGTAAATGGTTGGCAGGACAGGGATTAGGAGAGATAGTGAAAAGACAAAATTTACTAAGAGCTCCAAAGTAGAGGAAACTGTGGTGCTGAAAGGACATGTCACATCATAGAAAAAATAGTAAAAAGAAAGAAGAAATAATACATAAATTTATGCAAATTTCTGCTTGATTCTGTCTGTGGTGTGGATTTGTTTAAACTTTGTTTCTTCAACACAAAACTATAACTACAGATATCAATGAGTGTTTAAATAATTTTTAAAATGTCATAATCTCTAAAGCCTGGATTAATTATGCCCAGATCCAAATTGAAGAATAACCATTGGCTAATCCAGCTGGATTACCAATTTTAAAATAGAAAATAATATAAAAGAAAATAGATTTTTCGAGTCAATAGTTCATTTTATTTCTTGGTTTGATTTGTTTGTTTAATGGTATATCAACTCTTTATGAGTCATTTAGTGCTAAAATTAAATTTTCTTGGGAGTTTTGAAGTAATAAAAATGTTATTCTGCTTTCACAATTGGATACATGTTAGATCACACTCAGCTTGTATGCATATACACCTTTGTGTGGACATAATTACTAGAGATGGTGTATTTTATATAGTAGTTTTGTTGAACTTATATTTTAGGCTACAGTTTGATTTCTTTAAGAAATTGTAGGATATTATATAGATTGATATCATTTATACTGTTTGTTTTTGTTTAGAGGCATATCAACCTTTATGAGTTATTTTATGCCAAAATCTAAATGATTTAAACACAATTTTAGGACTTCAACTAAATATATTTTGAAGAAAATTGTATGCCTTCAACTACAGATAAAATGTATTGCTGGCCATTTTGCTTTAAAAATGTATTGTTGGTATTTTTACTACAAAAATGTATTTTTTATACTTTCATAGTGTTTTGTTTAAGAGTTAACTCTTTGCCCATAGATGGGACCCTAACAGGTCCTGCCAGCCTGGGTCAGGATGAACCTGGGAACAACAGCAATTAAGAGATAGTTCCACGCTCCTCAAGACCTCCAATGTCTTAATCAGAGGTCTTGCTGCCAGATGTAGTTTATCATCATACCCAGGACTTTTAGTCTTGAGTTAGAGTCTAAGTTTCTTTCATATATTGTTGTTAAAACTCATAGCACTTAAAATATTTATTAAGCTTTAGCTAAATGGCTAAATGAAAGGAATGTAGGTAGAAAGACTGATTTTTTAAAATCATTTCATTCCATGAAAAGCGATAAAAATCACTGAGATACACAGGGTTACTGAGAGTGAAAGAAGCAGATAAGGCAATAAAAGAACAGGATTCAAGGACACAATCATTGATGTTGCACATAAATTTTTGAAGATCATATTTAACAATTAATTAAGAAGCTGGAAGAGTGTTCCACAGGTGAGAAGTGAGCACAAAGAAATGATTTATGCTTATATCTAGTTATTTATATAATAAAATTATGAAACCTAACTGCCAATCCAGTACTGCACTTAAATTTTTGAAGTCGAGGTACCAAAGAGGAAAGCTCATCAAAACAATTATCACGAAAATATTTATAGAAATGGTACAAGGAAGCTATGTTATGATGGTGGAGAAAGTGTGTGAGGCCAAGATGCAAGGTCAAGAACATTAATGTAGATTCTTCTTTGGATTATTTTTCAAATCTTTGGTGGTTGTAATATTTTTTTTTACTCTTTATATTTTTCAGACTGTTGTCCTCATCTTTATTGTCATATTCATAACATTTCAGCCATTGTATGCTCTGGCCTACTTCAGGTGTTATATGTTAGAATTATGAACCAAACCATTTATTTTGTCTACCAGGGTAGATTGTTTTAGTTCTATACGCCATGACTTTTCTGGATATCTCAGTTCTAGTTATTTCCCTTTCAGTAACTCTCCAAGTTTTTGTTCACCCCTGCTGTGGCAAGGTATTGAACTCACAACTCTTTGTGTCAAATCACTGGATTAACAGTTTTAAAATAAAAAATAGTATAAAAAAATTCATTTCTCTACAGAAATTTAATTTAACAGTCCAAACAATATAAATAGTGTAAATAGTTATAATACCTCATCTCAGAAATATAGACAGATATATTTTTTTTATTTTGTTTTTCAAATGGGATGGGCATGGCGACTTTGAAAATCAATAGTCACAATCTTGGATTTTATTTGGGTTCATACACCAAAACCTGGTTGTGACTATCGGGAAATTTTCAACCATTTCAGATACCAAACCAATTTCTTTAAGTTTATGGAATAAGAAAGGCAGCCAATGAAGGATATTTTAGAGAATTCTGCAGATCTTCTTTAGTTTTTGTTGCTTTTGTCTTAATCACTTTAAGTGTAAAGAACTTTAACTTAAAGTTAAGTTCATCTATCAAGTGAGCTTTTTATGGCTGTTGGAAATCTAATGATCCCAGCACTTGAATCTAAATCAAATAGAATGGTGCCAATTTATTTTCGTTCAAGAAAGCTTTAAAATACTTCTTTTTACAAATACATTAATTTTATAGCTTTATTTAAGGCTTGATAAAAATTCACAAAGTCTTTTTTTTGTAAATTCAAAACTGAATACACAGTAAAAAGGTTTTTTGGGGGTTTTTTTTCTCAATTAAATGTTTTTTAGGATTTTTGCACACACCAAATAAATAACCTGATTATATGGTAATGATTTAAAATAAATGATCATAATTTACAGTCACGTTCATTTTTTTTAACCCCATTTTAATTTGATTTTACTTTCAGGTTCCTTTCTGTGAGTTTTGAAATAAGTAAACTGATCTCTACAAAAATGACATAAACAATATTTTCATACAAAGACTTTTCGTGAATTGGTCAGCCAACTTTTAAAAACATGTAAAAGCAGCATATGTTGAATTATTTCCTTTTTAAAAAAAAGGTTTTCTGGTTTTATAAAAAATGCATTTGTGCCCTTTTAGTATCATACCAAAATATGAATTAATTTTCTTGTAGGACTGAAAGTACATAAAATGCATATATAAATTGGTAAGTTTTGTTTCCTCACTCTTCAAAAATTGCAGTAGTTCCTCCATCAAAATTTTCATCAGATGATACCATTGTGTTAGGCATGATTATTAGATTTCAACATCATTACTAATACTTGATAATATCAATATCACTTGATGTACTGACTGCTCTGCTGGCAGAACATAGACTATTAGACTATACCAACTGCATTACCTGCAGAGGAGTAAGACCTCCCCCAACAACATGAGAAACTACAAAGCAAATACTTACAGACTCAAACATACATTTCTCTGCCTACAACTGAACATTAACTCACATAACACAACTTTCTCTAGATGTTCATTTGGTATTGACATATGGTTTGATGATCTTCCATCTTGGCTCAGAGGATCATGGAAGTGTTGTAAAGAACTTGTACTTATAACAGTAATTCTTCCAGTTAAAAGTCTTACTATTTAACCCATAGCTGGAGAGATAAAAAGTGTATTCATAATTTTCCCAAGAGTATTAATGTGTAAGTGAACATTGCAAAATCAGCTTGAATCCAAACTAAGCTCTTGAATTTCTCATTCCAATTATACCCCCATCTAGAAGTCATCCATCTACTGACCAGTCTTGACATTGCTTAACTTTACTGATCAGGCAAGAACTGATGATATGGCTGTAATACTGAAATATAAATGAATCCATATTTACCTATCCCAAAACCAAGTAAATGCTTATAAACTCAAATGTAAAATAATATTTAACTATTCCCAAACAAGCAAATAAACACAAGTCTAAACAACTAATATTTACCTATCCCCTGAACCAAGTAATTACTTAGATACTAAAGTATAATTAAAAAAAGGCTGATTTTGACAATAAATAACTCAACATGGGTTGACAACTGCCCAACTGCAACACAAATGCATTGAATCTGTACAGAATAATAATTATATCTGTCACCAGTATTGTATTTTTGAGTGATGCCCTTGCTTAAGGAACAAATATTGCTAAAAACTATAAAAACATTTAAAATAACTTGACATAAGCAGAAATGAGGACATTTTACAATATTTATAAAAATATTTTGTTATTAATATATATATAGATAGATATATATATATGTGTGTGTGTGTGTGTAAATTAATTGAAACAACCACTTTAGTTTCCTTTCTTTCAACATACAGTCAGTTTTTGACTTACTGTCAGGGTGTAATTGATTTCAATTTTTTCCTCAGATTAGGTCATTTGCAGTTGTGTGCAGTAATATGAATCTGTTTTCGGCGTATGTGATGAAATTTGTTTGGCCTTGAAAAATATTGCGTCAGCTGTGATCACATCAGATTTTTATCACACCTAGACACTATTGTTCCCAACTGTTGGTTAGTTGTCCTACAGCCATTGTCTGCAGTGAACATTACTTCAAGGAAGTGTACAAAACTTTGTAATGCTGCACAAACACACTGGCAAGCCTTACCAGTAAGCAAATCAAAGTACTATAGACTGATCTGGAAACGCTCCTAATTTAATCCAATTGAGAATCTGTGGTCAGTCTGCAAGGAATGACTTCATAGAATGGACATATGAATTACTAACATGTGCACTGGGTCATATTTCATTGGAAAAATATGAAAAAAAGTAAATTATAATGGAATTATTTGTTTTTTGTTTTGTTTGAATTGATTTGCACTAGAGTGAGTGTGTGTGTGTGTGTGTGTGTGTGTGTGTGTGTGTGTGTGTGTGTGTGTGTGTGTGCGTGCGTGCGTGCGTGAAACTCACACAGACAAGAAAAGAATTCACTGTTAATAACAGAATTGCCCCTTGTGGGAAACATGGATGTAACCCAAAGTTACTAATTTTTAAAGTATTTCTTATCTCTGAACTTACAGGATCTCAACCTATTCTTGACCATCTTTCTGGAACCAATGCTTCAAATTAGAAATGGCGATTTTTTTTTTTTTTTTTGAGTAGCCAGAATGAAGTGTTATTCTTCATAATCTATTGTCTGTTTTGACTTAGTCAAATATTTAAAAGTTTTCAGTACTTTTGGGTGCCAAATAAAATGCAGGGGTTGTAATAAATGGGAAACCTCAGAAAATGTAATAAATGGATTGGGGTGGGAAAATCAGAAAATCTAATCAACAGGTTTCAATAAATGAGGTGGGATGGAATACACTTAAAAACAAGTCTGTAAACTATAACAAGATCTCAAAATAATACTAAAATGTCTATGTGTTTAAGTAAAATGCATTAACAAAATTGTAAACATTTTCATGAAGTCTTGCCAGGATTACAAAGTGAATAAATGTCTATCAAAAAATGTTAAAAATTAATAAATGGATTTAGGGTTTTGAAGAAAAATTCAAAAAATTAATAAGTAGTGTGGGTGAGATTATTTGACTCTCAAAAATTCTATCATGAGCAATTGGCAAAATGTAGAATCATAATTTTTTTTTGGCATAAGAAAAGATTTCTCTTTTTAAACACTGGTCTATTCAAATGTGTGTTCTTATCTTGCTTATTATATTCACAACACTTCAGCCATTCTCTCCTCCAGACCACCTTCAGGTGTCTGTCTGTCTTCCATAATCTTGTTGTTTTGAAACAAATACTTTATTCAACCCATAGGGTTGATAGTTCTCATTCCACTGCAGGACTTATCTCATATCAGTTAAATCTTAATTGATTTGTTCTTTATTTCTTTATTCACTGAAATGGAGAAAGTGATTTTTACTGCCTGACCCAGAGACTGATATAACCACCAGATGCCCTTAGCCAACACTTTTCCCCACACTGCTATTATTCTTTTGAACAATTCAGTGGAATTTTAACAACTAAAATGATGATACACATCTTAATCATTGTATAATCCTGGTAATTCCTTATGTCAAAAATTCCGATAGAAAAGGTCAATATTTGTTTTTCACTTTATATCTTGAACTCAAAATGACAGCATTTCCAAAAACTAATTTTGAACTTGATGTCAGAAGAATTACAAGTCATTTTTTTTCTTTTAGAATAATGTTTGAAACATGGCATTTGTTATTTGCTTTTTATGGCCAACCAACTACAATGGAATTAACACAATAGGATTGACAGAAAACTAAAATGGTTTTTGTTTATAGATTTATAAGGAAAATTTCAGAAAAAAGATTTTTTGCATGAAGGAAACAATGTCATTTGATTTCTGAAACATCATGTTATAATTTTGCTGTTCCTCCATTAGTTAGGAAGTTAATTAACATGTGCCATTACCTCAGATAAATAATGAACCATTCTGTTTTGTTTGTAAAGAAAGATGGAAGAAAAAGATATATCAGTAACATTGTTTGGATTTAGTGATAAAAAGAAAGCATATATAAGAAAGAAAGACATAAAGAACGAATAGACGAGACAATAACAATCCCATGTTTTTAATATATGCTTCAGTGAAATGGAATACCGTGTCAGTTTTTAATCTGTTCATTTCTACCCTCTTACTTCTTTAAATAATGACCTGTATCCATACTTATGATTATTATTGCAATATTTTGTTAAATTTATTAAGTTCTAATGTTTAACAATGCAATAGGAGCTTTCCATGGGTATTTTATGATCGTTGAACTTGCATAGAGCTTATACAATCATTAAGTTAAGAATTATGATTCATCATAAAATTAAAAGAGGAAAACAGTAGAATTGTGAGTTGTCATAAAATTATATATTTTAGTTTTTACTGATGAAGTTTTTATGGTTCTTGTGAGTTATCATAAAATTATTTTTATCCTGGCTTTACTGCCTCTCCCCCAACAGTGAGATTTTCATGGATAGCGTCAGTTGTCAAATTATGTTTAACCTATTTTCCCCTATTATCAGGAAAAGCAGTCTCACCATTTTTGTGCTTCCATTCAATTAATGTCTCTCATCAATGACATTTGTTTTACAATTAAAAAAAATAAATATCTTATCCTCTTCAGCTCTCCACAGATTTTATTATCTGTGAATTACCACACATTCTTTTGAAAGGTAGTGGGGTGTTTCCTTCCTACCTTCTCCATGATTTGGAATTCAGAGTTTTCTTTTTCTAAGATTCTTCTCTCAAGGCTAGAAAACCCAGTCTTTCTTGCTATTTAACTTAGAGAAGAGACAAATGCATATTACCCTCAAGGAAATTGAATGCTACAGAATAGCATAGAATTCTTTACAATTAAGAAGTCTTTATTATATACATTCCTTCTTTTAAACCTTTTACCTGCTGTTCCATCTTCTGAAGGTGTGAACTTTCAAAAATCTATTTTCTAGATATAACCTGGATGCAGAAATATCAAAATTTGTTCAGCTTTTCAAAAATGACTCCACATTCATTTATTGATTGCTTTGCAAAACAAGAGGTGCATATTTGTAGTTTCCAGTTTATGCATGCATGCGTGTGGTTTTGGGGAGGTATATGTTTTTTCCTGCTTTTTCATTTTCTTTTCCTTGTTGATGGAAGTGAATGCATGGGGGTGTTTAAAGGTGGAAGGTTATGGCCGATACAGGAAATGGTTTAAAATTTTTTTATCTGTTTCCTCAGAGAATTAAAACGTCTTTGTTTTCTTTATTTTGGGGTGTTTAGTTTTTTCTTCTTTTTTCGTTTTTTTTTTTTTTTAGAATTAGACTCCTCCTGCCCCATGAGCATTTGTTCTTATGCAAGTTGGGTTGGGTTTTTTTTTTGTATTTTTTTATTGATTGTTTTTGTGTGTGTGTGTTCTTGCTTTTTATTATTCATTTGTTTGATACTTTCTTTGGATTTTTGTTTTATTATTTAGTTTGGTTGGATTTTAGAAGGTTTTAAATTTCTAATTCTTTTTCTCTACATGTTTACTTCTGTTACTTGTATGAGCTATTCCTCTCTTTTACCTGCATTGAAGAATTTCCATTACGATAGTATTTCCCAGTATCAGGAACCAGAGCTTGCATGATTCAGCATGAAGAGATTTAAATCCTATTTGGGATTTTCATTGTTTATGGCATTAATCCCATTAAAATAACACACAATTATCTCATTCCTTTATATTTTTCTTGAGATTCCAGTTCATTTAAATAATGATTCTCAAGACTTTTATGTTGGAACCAAGATCAGGATAATTTAGCTTTTCTTTCCTCTTAATACAGACCGTTTGTCATTTCTGTGCTTCTCTCATTCAAAACTCTTCTCAAGAAAAAGCGTGTTTTATTATTATTATTTTTCATGAATAAAAGGCCCAAGAACCACTCAAAGTAGAGTTTTAATGAATGAAGATAGTTTAGCTAATTCTTTCTTTGACTGTTGTTTTCTCTTCATACAATTGCGTTGTCATCTATATGCTTTCTCTCATTCAAAACTCATCTCTAAAAGCAGTGCTTTTTTTAAAGTTCACCTAATCCAAGGCCCAAGAGCAACTCAAGGTAGAGGTTTAATGAATGAGGTATGTGACATAATCATAAGAAGAAGAAGTAGGAAGGGAAAATTATGAGAATATAGCAGATGTCTAACAACTGACGTTAGACTTGAAGTAGTTAACATAGTCGTCTTCAGGGAAGTACACAGGAGTCTGTTCCACAAAATAGTAGTTCTTGGGAAGAAACTTTTGAACTGGAATATGTATGGAATGAGAGTGATTCAACACTGGGGATATAGCAAGGTGGGTCTTGGCCTTAAATGATTACTCAATACAATGCCTGGGAGCCACTCAAGGAAGAGGGTTATTGAATGTTGTTGTTTGAGTGTAAGAAGATGAGGTATGAAGTGTCGTTTATGAGGTCCTGTAGGGAAGGGTTAGCGTTAACCTTAGATCCAAAGCATGTTGTGATCAAGAAAATATACACCCAAGAGTCTGCTCCAAAAGGTGTATCAAGTTATTAGGCAGAAATTTCCTTTCTTTCTAATAAAATACTAAAGGAATGAAGATGATATGTGGCAAGGTGGGTTTTAGCTGCTAAGGTCAGAACTGGTAGAACTAAGGAATATAGCTCATCAGAAGATTTGCCAAAGAAATAGCAATAAAATAGCAAGACTTGCAATGTTTTATCTATGGTAAAGGGCTTGTAGGGTGGAAAATAATTCATCACTCAAAAGGCTTCATAGATGTTTTGAACTCTATCCAGACAGGTAAGTGAGGACTGGCTCCACCCCAGATATTGCAGCAATAATCCATCAGAGAAAACTAAAACTTTATTATCTCAAGCCTACTTTCAGGAAAAATTTCTTACAAAAACCCACCAATTTTGACTTTCAGGAGCAAGGATGTGACTGCCTCCAAGCCATTCAAACACAAGAGAAGATGTTGCTATATAGCTTTTCCCTTCCCTCTAGTGTGTGCTGAAAGAAAGAGGTATTGATGACTTCAAATCTCCATCAGCAACAGCAGAGATAGTCAGTGAATCTAGGCTGATGATCAAAGTCTTTTCTCAACAACAGATTTTTTACTGTGGACCAACTACTAAAAAACTTCTCTAAACCTTCAGATTTTTCTGTAGGTCAACTAAAGTCTACTTTTACTCCTTTTCAACTCATTTGAGTTCGTGTATATATGTTTGTTAATACAAATGATTTATTTAACAAGCATACCCATGTTTTCTTTATTTTTATTTTATTAGTGTTTGGAATTTGGATGTTTGAACTTTTAATCTAAAAAAACCTGGACAACCAAATTTCCTACAGGCCCACCATTTTTCCAGCATATGAAAAAGCTGAAGTGTTTGTCTGCTCTCTGCATTAAAGGATTTGAAATTATTAAATAAGAACAAACCCGTGTTTTCACTTCTTCTCAGACTGTTGATTAAGAGAATAAAATATTGAACATTTTATTCTTATAGAATCTATGTTGCATTAAATCAAGTGTATTTTGATTAGTTTATGGACAAGACATTTCCTGACAGTTTCTTTCAGTATATCCTGTTTTTGTTTTTATTTTAACCTGAGCTCAATTAGGTGGGACAGGAGAACTTAAGAATTAGTTTTTGTTTTCATTTGGTTATTTTTGGGGATGTTGAATTAATGAGAATTTGCCAAAACCTGACTGTGAAAGACAACCTTGTCACCCTTACAAATACACAAAAATTCAACTCACTTCAGTTGGTTGAGCTTTCCAAACAAATCCATTTGGAGTAATTATTTTCTGACCTGTTTGTTTTATAGCATCTTTCTTTTACAATTCTCATTTCTTTAAAAGTCTTCTTGCTAAAAGAGTATTTACCCCTGACCCAGTCAAATATGTCAGGCATTGACCAGTTTCTTTTTTTTTTATTTTAATTACTTTTTGGATAACAAATAACACACATGGGAAAGCATTAAATTCTTCCATACTTTGGTTAGATGCTAGAAGAACCAATTTTATATAGGCTCTGAAAATCTCATGGAAGCATGAAATTGATAGTCATCATGCAGTTTGATTCCTATGTTCCTACCTACATACATTTATATATATATATATATATATATATATATATATATATATATATATATATATATATGTGTGTGTGCTTTGAATATTGCTGCCAATTCTGGTCTGGAGCTTCTGCTGTATGTTTAGAGATTCTTGATAAAACCAAAGAAGAATCTGCAATGTTATTAGTGCTGACCTGGCATCTCAGATTCAGTCACTTTCTTATCACTATAATATAGCTTCATTGTGCCTTTTCTGTAAATCCTTTCAAGGTAATTGTTCTGACGAGCTTTGCTCTATGGTGCCTAGACTTTATGAATTTAAGTGCAGTACTAGATTGGCAGCAAGGTCTCAACATTTTACAGTTGAAATGGCGAGCGATGTAACCATAAGTTCTATGCTAACAGTTACTTTGCTTATAGTTCTTCCTTGGGAAACTGTTTCACCTTTTACATTCAAATCAACTTCAAAAATCTTCAAAAGTTTAAATGCAATGTCAGTTGTTATTTTCTGTCTTGTTAAGTATTGTTCATGTTTTGTTCTCTCTCCTTAACAGTGTTTTTTTCTCATATTCCCTTACACTCAGTAAGCTCTTGTATCTTAATAACATTATTGCCTTACTTTGGATGAAATGATTAACTATATATATATTTGTGTGTATGTATGTACATTGTGTGTGCGTGTGTATATATATATATACACACACACACACACACACACACACACACACACACACACACTTTAATAAAATGATAAACTATATTTGATTGGTCAATTATTCGTATTTTTTATTCATAGTATAAGAAAAAATATACTGTTATCATGAAATGAAGCAGATACAATAATATAATTAATTCACTACTCTAATTACTGTGACACAGAAATTTAATAATTAGAAAATTAGTAATGTAAACAAGTTATGGTAATAGAATATCAACCTACAATAACTAAACTTTATGGTCAACTTAAAACCTGCAAAGCTTGCATTCCAATGTGCCCCATCGTATCAGGTATTGGTAGCAATCCCCATAAACTGGCAAAAGCCATAATAAAACAATTCAACACCTTACCTTGGAACAATCAGGCTATCACATTAAAAATTCAGGTAACCTGAATCTTTTTCTAGTGAATTTACTGTTATGTATTTGAAATATTACATAGTTCAGGTTCCCTGATGTCTTTTAAGAATGACTTTATACGAAGGGATCTTAAAGAATGGTGATTTTAAATGAAAATAAAAATTGCATGCAAAATAAATGTAAACAAACTACAGGGATCAGTTGTGTATACGAAGAAAGATTATGCCGAATTAAGATGAAAAAATATTATTATTACTAAATTCTTATAACTATTACGTATACAAGACATTGAAGGTAAAAGGCCAAAGGCCCAAAAGGCCCCTGCAGGAGTTAATCAACTAATAATAATGACTTCATCAATTTCTTTTCTCAACATAACAACAAAATAAAATCTGGTATAATTATCTGATTCTGTTTAAGATCATACAACAGAATTTGTACTCCTCATTATTTATATGAGGAGAAATACATTGAAAATACTTTTAAGCCCCTTCAATTTCCTAGTTATTTTAACCCTAACCCTTCAGTTCCCTAATTATTTTAACCCTAACCCTTCTTATTATTTTATATTCAATGCAGGATCCAATGAATTAAGCTATATTGTTCTACGCACCAAATCTATCACAACTAAAACTGAAAAGGATTTTTATAAGCTTAGCATAAAATTTGTTACAACTTCTTCTGAAACAAAAGAAGACTTTATTTATACAAAAAGAATAATAAGCTAAAACTTGAATGATGAATTTACTCTATCATTTGTAATGTTTTCCACATGGAATAAGTCAGAGAAACCTCAAGGAATTTAAAAGTGCTTTGAGGCTGGTGTTTTTATATTTACTTCCCCTTCCTACACATATATACATATATAATTCCTTTAAAAAAATAAAAACATTTTTTTAGTCTGACGAAATCCTAAAGGATGAAACACGTTATACAGATTATTTTTGCCAATGTCATTCATTGGCTTCACATTGTTCTTATCTATAGAAATTTATACAACATATTCTCCCATAAAATATATTACAGTGAACAGTGGAACAGTTTTATATTTAGACAATAATTGATGTCATAGCTTTTTCTAGAACTCTATCATAAAGGGATGTTGAGTTCAGTGATAATGAAAATTCTTCCATAGTTTGGTCAGATCAATAGAAGAATTTTATATATATATAGTCTGAAGGTAGCATTAAAGCTAGAAATTAAGTCATCATGCAGTTCCTATGTCCACACTATCAAAACTGTGTGTAAGGAAAATGCATTGAGATTTTTTTTAATCAATTCACTCCAAGCAAGGCAATAATACCACTAAGATGTAAAGAGCTACTGAGAATAAAAGAGAATAAGAAGACTATAGAAGGCACAGGAAACAAGAGATAGACCTCTACTCCTGCTCAAAAGACCAAGGAGGAGTGTGAACCACACAATAGGTTTTTTTAGGATAAGAGTAGTAATGAATTACCTTTTCAGATCCAACAAAAAAGAGGACAGATGTTCTATGTATTTTTTGAATTTATCTACAGTCTTTTCAAAACTGCAAATTACCTTCAGTAAAACCTGGCGGCTGCAGGTACAAAAATATCTAAAATTAAGACTGCATCCAGGATTTTGACGAGCACATCATCTTCAGGAGAATGAGAAATAAAGTGAAGTAAAGAAAATCTAATATGTTTTAAGTCCTCTTCTTTTATTGTTTTCTCTCTTTAATAGTTATTTTTTTTCTCATATTCTCTCATACTCAGTTATTCTTTACATCTTGGTGACTTTATTGCTTGTGGGGGGAAATGATTAAAAATCATAATATGTGAATTAAGGTTGAATAATTTGCCAATTACAGAGCAGAATTAGACACCTGAGGAAAGTCAGAAACCATTCAGACCACAATGGTCTTACTTCCTAAAAAAAAATGAGGAGCATGCTGAAAGTCTGAAAATACCTGTTGTCTCTCAACCTCCATTGCCCACTTTCTTTGGTAATTCAAAGGTATAAGCAATAATAATAACAATAATCAGCATCATTTTCTTCTTCACCTTTTTGTCTAAATAATAACAATACATCCTAAATATCATTGTTGCTGATATTTCTGTGACTGTAGTAGGAATACTAATAATTCTGGAAATTGATATGAAAAAAATCACCACCAATTGTACCAGGTGATGGTATTACTTTATTCTCAGACTTTACAATACATACCAATTACACTAAACAAACTCATAGACTAGTTGTTAAAGGCTTCAAAAAGTGCTATCTTATCAACAGGAAGAAACTGTCAGATAAAAACATTTCAACAATAGAATTTGGTTTGGTTTGGTTTGGTTTATGGCACATCAACCACAGTGGGTTATTTAATGTCAACAAGATTTTTATTGCTGGTCATAATTTTTCCACAAATGTATTGCTGGTAATATTTTTTTCAAAAAAAGTATTGCTGGTCATAAATTTTTTCTTCAAAAATTCATTGCTAGTAATAATATTTTACAAAAAAGTATTGCTGGTATTAAAACCTATTTTTACACTTTCATAGTGTTTTGACCCCAGTTTGGGAGTTAACTATTTGCCCATAGCTGGGACCCTAAGGTGCTACCACTCCAGGTCAGGGTGGACCTGGGAACACCAGCAATTAAGAGGTGGTTCCATGCTTCTCAAAACCTCCTGAACACAGGCCTTGCTGTCAGATGTAGTTTATCGTCATATCCAGGATGCCAAAAGATTTTGATAAATGCTCCAAATATTAGATCTGAAAATAGAAATATATTGATGATACGTTTAACGTTCTTTTTATAGATACAAGTATTTAAGCAAATGCTCTGTTTTATAATAAACAGTATTAAATAACATTTACCGGCCTGAATGTCCGAGAAATAAATACTTGTATCTATAAAAAGAACATTAAACATATCATAAATGTCTTTAAATAAATTGTCGGACTTTGTCCAATTCAAAAATATATTGATATATGCATGAAAAAAAACGAAGGAAATCTGTTTTTATTTTAAATACAAAAGATTGTGTTAATGAGTACCATTGTGTATGAAGAAAAGACTCCTTCATTTACCTTAGGTTTCAAATGAAAGATGTAATAAATAATTATATGTAACAGTAAATAAAAAATAACAATAATAGATAAAAATACAAACATTATCATGAATCTTGTAACATATTAGGCTCACAGGGTCACCAATGTACTGCAGCAGAAGTATGTCTAAGATATTATAGCCTGACACAGCCTATCCCTCTTCAGGTTGGTTTGAATTCAGGCTTATCCGTCTCTTACGGCTTGCCCTACCAAGGCTAAAGAGTTCAGTTTGCCTTTCTTTTTAAACTATAGCTGAAGGAAGATATATTCATGCCTTTTCCAAAATTATTGTGCAAATTGAATGAAGTGGACTCAGTAAGAATCTGAACTTGGCATATTGATTCAACTTTTCATGCTATCCACACATCCAATAAGAATAATGATGTGAATTCAAATTCTCTGACAGGTGAGATTGCCAATTCTTGTCTGAGGATAATTAGTAGCATTATTGCCATATTTAATAATAAATGAAAATTGTAAATTTCTTGGGGTATGCTCTCATTATTCTCACCTACATTCAAGAATTGAATTTGGAATTTCCAATATTAGTAAAAGTTTATGGGCATGACTATCATTCTCATTTTTCAGTGGAAGTATTTAATACTATTTTCTATTATCATCATCATCAGCATCATCATTATTATCATCACTCTGACTAAAATGTTTTTGTTGTATATGACTGATTGTATTAGGGAAATAAATTTAATTTAAAAAAAACTAGAGAACATTAAGACAAAGAATAATTTGTGCTTTCTGTCATTTTGTAGAGTAATAAAAGTTTGATCAAATTTTCTTGATATGTAGGGCTAAATTTAGAAAATTTTCCAAGATCAGTTTTTTCCCTAATTATCTCGTAATTAACATTTGTAGAAAAAAAATAGAATTTTCGAAACATTTCACAGATTCAACTAAATTCATTAAATCATGGAAAGTTTTGAAAAGAATGAAATTTGTGTTTAGTTCAGCAACTATGGTATTTGTATATCCTATGCTATATACTTGCGCATATGGATAAACTTTTAGTTTTTTTAAACTAAAATGTCATTGCAGATACCAAGAGTACTGCATAAATCATCTTCAGTATGTATATATATATATATATATATATATATATATACACACAAATGTAATGAGAGCAGAAATTATATATAAATTCTAACAGCATTAATTAAAAAGAGGGCTCAATAACAATAGTAGACAAACAGAATTATTCAGAGCCATTTTGATTCTCACCAGTCGAGGTACAACTAAATGCACTGAAATGAAGTTGCATCTTTGTAGTGAGTAAATTGTTTTTGTCTATATGGAAAAAAATACATATATGTATGATGTGTATGTATATAATATATGCAATTTTTATATATATTATTTTTATATTATATAGGCGTGGTACTTAAAATCACTTAAGTCATGCAGCGGATAGTCACCATATAGTGTTGATTTCTATGACTATACCTGTACATATATAGTAATAATTTCAGTTCTGACAGAAGAACTGGTGATCTTCATCACATGGCATGGCTTCCACTTCAGATTCTGTTATTGTGGCTGTGAGTTTTCCCTTTATTTGG
Source organism: Acanthosepion esculentum (assembly GCA_964036315.1). Lineage (NCBI taxonomy): Eukaryota > Metazoa > Mollusca > Cephalopoda > Sepiida > Sepiidae > Acanthosepion > Acanthosepion esculentum. Next base: position 54,176,475 of record OZ038490.1, read on the forward strand.
GATGTTACTTTTACTTAACAAGCATATGAAATATCAAACTAGGGATGATATTTTCCTTATTTCAAATTATGTCCATCTGGTCACATGACTCAAGCCCAAACTTTTATCATGCTTGCACTTGCTAGTTACCTTTTGAATATTTTTATTGTTAAAGCCACATAATCATATATAACATATACATAAAGCATGTGACCAGATTACATGCTCTATCCTCATTTGAGATTATTTACAATCTGCAGTGAAGCCACATGAAATTACAGAATATATTGCAATATATAAAACATCAATTATAATAAAGGTTATATGGATGTTTAAATTATAATTCATATTACCTTTTCCACTGACATGAAGTGGAAAGATTATATTGAATCAATTACTAGGTCTGCTGCTAGGAAAGTTGGTTCACTGTGTCATGCTAGATAATTCTTCTCATCAGAATCTATCTTATATATTTATAAGTTTACTAATCATCCATGTATTGAATATTGCTGCCATATCTGGTTTGGTGCTTCTGCTATGTATTTAAAGATTCTTGATAAAATCTGAAGGAGAAACTGCAATATTATTGGTCTTGACTTGGCATCTCACCTTCAGTCACTTTCCCAGCACTGAAATGTAGTTTCCCTCTCCCTTTTCTATAAATATTTTCAGGGTAATTGTTCTGTTGAGCTTTCATCTTTGATACCTAGACTTTATGAACTTAAGAATGGTGCTAGATTGGTGGCAAGGTCTCATCCTTTTACAGTCAAAATGTCTACATGTAACCATAAATTCTACATTAATAGTTTCTTCTCTTACACTTCTCACTTATGGAACTCTTTCCCAGCTTCTTGCTTTCCAGTAAAATTTGATCTTTAACAATTTAAATACAATGTCAGTCATTATTTTCTACCTCCTTAATTTTTGTTCTTTTATATTCTTTCTTCTTAATAGCTTTTTTTTGTTTTTTTTTTTGTTTTTCTCATATTCTCTCACATCCTTAGTGGCTTTATTGCCTTGCTTGGCGTAGAATGATTAAATATATATATATATATATATATATATATATATATATAACTGCTGTGGTTGCAGTAGGTGTTTCTGGGAGTTCAAATCCTGGCAAAAGCCAGATTTTTTTTTTTTTCACAGAAGACAATCAAACCTTCACTACCTCAAAGATATCTACGTATCTATCTCTCATTCTCCATAAATGGCCTGGGGCCAGTTTAAGCTTAGTATAATTTATATTTACAGATTTGATCTTTAATTTTAGGTTACATAAAATTGGAGTGTTTTTTTATATACTAATATTGACCCAATACAAGGCCCAGGGGCCACTCAAGGTAGAGGATTACTGTGTGGTGTTGTATAAGCATAAAAAAGGCAAGAAGTACAGTTCATGAGGTTATGCAACAATTGATTCATACTTGTGTATGTGGCATATTAAATCCCAGCCACAAGGGGCCAAGGGTAGGGTGGGGGTCTGGTGGAAACAAGGCATGTAGCATGTTAAGATAGATGCCATGGAAATAGTGACACAGTAAGAAGAGGTTTGAGACATTTTATCTGTGGGAAAGGATTTGTAAAATAATCCAGTGCTAACAAGGTCACATAGATGCTTTTGAACTCTATCAAAACAGAAAAGTCAGGACTTGGCAGCTCTAGTCCAGATATGACAGCAATACTTTCTGGTCTGACCTGTGGTTCTTATAAAGATAGAACATGGCAGGAGGAATCTGATACTTACTGAAGCGGTACAAGGAACAGGCCATTTGTCCAGCATTTTTAACAGTCGATCATATATATGAGTTCCACTTGAGGTCTGAGGTAAGCTTGAATTCCAATAGACATTCAGGAGAAGGAACTTTTTTGAGAGAATGACCATCAATCATGATAGATGAAAGTTCAGGGTCTGCTCAGTGATGGTGGAATGTTACTAGTGTGGAATAGAAATGTAACTTTTGCAAGTCTTGTAAAGTTCTCCTTTTTTTTTAAAATCAAATTTTCATTTGACTTCTCTCACCTGTGAATTTCATTTTCTTTTTTCATTTATATTTTATATTTCTTCTTTAATGCTACTCATCTTTTTTTTTACAGCTGCTTCTTTTTTTTATCCCCCATTTCTTTATTTCTATATTTCTTTCCCTATTTCTGTTTTCAACTCAGTCCTTTTTTATAGCCTTTTTCTTCATTCTGATTTTAATCTCCAGCATAAATGTCTCCTATTTCACCTTTTTCCTTTTCTTTCTTCATCGAACCCCATTTTCTTGCTTTTAATGTTTCTTCCTCCCTTTATCATCCTATTCACGCTTCACTATTTTTTTTCTTTCTGTTTAAAAATTCCCTTTTTTTTCTATCCAGGTCTATTTCCTTTTTAATCGTTTTTTATAATTAACAATTTGATTCTGTTTCTTTTTGCCAGATTTTGTTCAGTTTCATTTACAGAGATCAAATATTGTTTGAAGCACTTATATTAGTAAATTGTGTAGAAGTTCCCAGTATTTTTTAAAAACTAGAGACTAAATAAAAAATAGTGTTTTTCCAGAAAGTTTTTACCCACACCTAATAAATAAACACAACATGTAAATCCGAAATTAAGACAGAAAACTAAGACATTAATTAATTGTTATCACAATGTTTCGGTCATTGTACCCTCTGGCCTTCATCAGGTGTATATTGATCTGGGTAAATAACTGAGCAGTACCAAAAATAAGAACTAGATGATATCCCTAAACATGATCTGTGGAATGAGAACAGTCTACCCCATAGATTAAATAAAGGGTTCAGTTAATAATTCCCTGTAGGTTGCCCAGATTGATATACATCTGCCCAAGGGTAAAATGGCTGAAACGTGATAACATCACTAAAGATGAGGACAATAATCTGAATGTAAATAGCAGAAATAAAGGTAACTCTTCATTCCAGAAATTCAGATCGTAATTATGAATTAAAGTAACAAACATGATTTTAAAAAGGTGCATTACATAATTTATTCAATCTGACATTTTGTATGTAAATGCATAATAAAAAAAAAACTTTTTTCTTTTTATTTCTGAAGTAAAAGTTAGAATTCTTTAATGTTGACAATATTCAACTTGGCAATCTGATTTGCTTCATCACTTGCACTATGGCAGCTGTTTAGGCCATAAAATATTGGTGTGTATTTATGAAATTTTATAAAAATTATTCAAATACTGTCTGAGTATTTTTAGTTTTCTATGTGTATTTACACTTAGAAAATATCATTTCTATATTAGATGCAGACTGGCAGCATTTTGCAAAATGTAATATATTTAATGCTTGAATTACATCATGAAATAGATTCCCTCTTAAAATGTGCTTCACAAATGTTTAATCCAACACTTAAAGTCTGGTAGAACTTGTAAGCAAATCCGCTTTGACAATCTTGCATTGTATCAAAGTAACCCATGTAAAGAGGCAGCCAAGTGCATCATTAATTGAACGATAAACTTTATTCTTGTAAGAACACTGCTGTCAACTTCTCAAGTTAAATACACACAAACAATATGAAACATGATAACTTCATAGACACTTTAGTCCAATGACAGGAAATTTTTTTCTTGAGAGTCTGAGAGAGAGCGATTAAGATGTTGATAGATTTCTGTCAGCACACACTGACTGAGAAGAAAGTTATGCATAATACTGCTACTGAAAAGACTTAAATATTGATTGAATATTTCTGCAGTCAATTTATATGACAGTGTCTTTTCCCAACAGCCAAAGCTCTATCTAAATAAATAGTAACCATAACTTGTACTCACCATGATCTTGAGGTAGGGTATACAAAACATGAAACTAGCTAACTTTGAGAAATTAACTTGAAGGACAACAAAAGGCCATAATCCAAAGTTAAACAATGAAATCAAGCATGGCAGAACATATATAGAAAGAAAAAGGACATATCATTCTTTAGGGTGATATAAGTAGTAATAGCTGCAAAAATTTACAACTCATATCATATTTTGATTCTACATCTATGCTGCTTAACAGCATATATCCAAAAATCAAAAATGTATTGAGAAAAAAACAAAATGACTTTTGAAGAAGACAATTAACTATCAATCAAATCTTAATTGTTTGCAGAATTTTTGAAGGTATGAAAGCTAACAATCTAAAAGCTGTTCTGTTATTTATTGATTTCTCCAAAACCTTTGATTCAATTCATTGAGGTAAAATGGTAGAAATATGCTAGCTTCTGGTATATCAAATGAAACAGTAAAAAAGCCATTATGATGCTCTACAAAAATGCATGTTCAGTGGTACAATCTCCAGAAGGTAATACAGATTTCTTTGAAATTGTTGCAGGAGTGCAACAAGATGACAATTTAGCGCCCTATATCTTCATTATTTGCTTGGTTTAGAACTTCTGTTGATGCCTTTAAAGACACTAGATTCAAACTATATCCACAAAGGAGTAGTAGATATTTGGCTATAAAAATCGCAGATGCATTGTGGGAGAGCTAAACATGAAATTGTCAGTAAAGTTCTTTTGTAGGAGCCTATACAAGGATGATGAGCCAAGACCTGATTTATCAAAGCTGATTTATGTCAAAATAAACTGCAATTTATCTGACCTACTAAATATGATGAACAATACAATTAGATGATGATAAAGAGTCACAAGAATCTGTACAAGCAGTGCGACTGAATGATGAGAAGGGTGAGATCAAAATAATAGCTCAAGGACTCTTGCTGAAGAATGCAATGAAGGAAGTTCACTCACACAAACACACACACACACACACATATATATAAAACAAAACCACAAGCCAAAACTTGAAGGAGGAATGTAAGGATTGTCAGAAAGAATTATATGTAAGGATTGCCAGAAAGAATATATTGGAGAAACCTCAAGAAATTTAAATAAAAAATTATATTAACACAAGAGAGACATTTTAAAAATCAATGCATTAAATGCATTAGTTGTTCAGTGTAATGAGATTAACCAAAATTTTGACATAAAAAATGCTACTCTAATTAAAAATGAAAACAATTCACTAAAACAAAAATGTTTAGAAAGTGCTTTAATTGCTATTTCATCCACAGTAAATTTGTGTACAGATTATTACAATGTTCTTGGCAGATCTTCTGTTATCATTATGTGGTATTTAATAACAAAGATGACGGAGGCAAAAGGATAAAGAATCTAAATGGAATTGGTAGATTTTATACCCAAAATACAATTTTTTTTCTACATGTAAAATTCCCCGTATCTCTTGTTTATGTGCATATGTAGTCTCATCAACATAAACAAACCTGGTCCACTGAAGTCTTAAAGGAAACTTATTCCATTTTTTCATACATATTTAGTCTCTCTCTCTACATGTGTGTGTGTGTGTGTGTGTGTGTGTATATATATATATATATATATATATATATATTTCCAAATGGAAATATGTCAGAATGCTGGAAAAACTAAATGAAAATATTTTCACTCATATTCAGTGAAATATGTTTAAAAGAAAGGTTGCTACCCAAATATAGATTCATATATATATATATATATGTATGTATGTATGTATGTATGTATGTGTGTGTGTGTCAAGTGAAAAACCTTCTGTAAACATTTTATCAGGGTTTCATAAATATAATGGAGAAATTAGCATTTGTGTTAAAATCAAACTTCTTTCAGACTTACTACTGAATTACTTCCGTCTGCAAAAACCTTTAGTAGCCAAATTTAAACAAATCTTTCAGCACTAAAACACCACAGCAGATAAACAATTATTCTGAATGTCAGACTGGTAGAACATTAAGTTTTAAAATCATACTTGGGAGAAAAAAAGAACAGTGATAAAAACATTTGTCTCTGAGAGGGAGCTTAAAATGCTTGCCTCATGACTCATTCCTAAAAACCTGAATAAATTCCAATTGTTTTGTTACATTCACTTTCACACAAAGACCCTTAGGAAAGGTATAAATTCATCTCTTCTATGGTGAAATAGTAGAGCAGACTGGAGACTTCAGCCTTGGTAGTAACCAGTGTAGAAGAAAGACAGACAACTCTGAATTCTAAAACTGGTCATGCATGGGATTACAAAATTATTTTGACTATGAAAACATCATCAGCATTGCCTAGTATATTGACTCTGTGACTAATTCTCCAGAGTTAGAGTGTACAAGACTAGATAGATAAAAACATTAGCCTATGAGAGGTTGCTTAAAATTCTGAAAGTCTTCTTTTTTTTTTTTGAATCACTTCTTGATTGAGTCAAGAATGTTCCATCACTCCCTTGAATCATGAAGTAAATTTAATGAATCACTAAAGAAGTTCTGAAATAAATCTGTTGATATCTTTTTTAAGATACTTACAAAGGAAACTGCAATAATCATGAAAGATTTTATGTCCTCTTTTATCTAAGCAACCTTTTGTGTTTTGAGTTTACCCATGCGATTAAAAATGACAGCTGTATTGAAATTTTTCATATTTTATAAATATAATGCTATTTCAGAATTATTATTATTCATTTACCTGCAAACTAAAGCTAATTTAAGATATAAATAAATTATAATAAAATTCTATTTCTATTATGTCAACAGTTGAGTCCACTATATAGGAATGATCCCTTATAATGCTGTAGAAAAGTGCTACACAGAAAAATGATATATATGAATGCATATTGTGTTTTATATATGTGGATGAAAAGATTGTTTTATATTTTATAAGCAAATAAATATTCAATTATCTTTTTAAGTAATAAATATAAAAAAACTTTTATATTCTTATGATCATAAAATAGCTTTGAAAATAAAATGAACAGAATTTTTTTATGGCAATATTACTTATAAAGACCTGTTTCTTAATATTTTTACAGTTTATTGCAATCATTGGTTAATATTTTGTTGAGTTAGATGTTGATTGGCTAAAATGAAGATAAGAGACATTTTAATTGTGTTCTTTTTTTTTCTATTTTCAGGTAAGTCCAAGCATTTAACAAGAAAATATTTTGGTAAGAGAAAAAGTTTTATGTTTTTACACTTTTCAGTTTAAACCTAAATGACTTTATATTGTTTTGTGTAGTAGAGTAATTTGAAGTCATGAATTCTTGACAAGTCAAACAACCTAGATGTAAATTGATGTCTGAAATTCCTTTGGGGTCAGGTCATCAGAAATGCAACAAAATATTTTCTTAATTAAAACATGACCAAACAGAATGAGTGACTTCAGTTTATGACTTTTATTTTGATGAAAATTGCTCATGACAAAAATTTTTATTATTATTTTTCAAACATAATCTGACACAAGGCCAAGAATAGGGCATGAACAATCTTTGAGAAGAATTCTGTTAAAATTCATTTAATTCTTAGCATTTAGCCAAATTTTCATTTTCAAGGCTTTACAGAGTTCAATAGCATTTGTGCAGCCTTGTGGTTGATGAACGTTTTTCCACCTGCAACTTCTTTCCCCACAGATGAAACGTTTCTAGCCTCTTGCTATTCTATCACTATTTTCCTTGGTTCCACCATTCCTATCAGCTCAGATCCTCATAGCTAGCACCCACCAGGCCATGTACACTGAGTTGACTCATTCTCATTTCCTTCATATTCCATTGATAAGGAGGAAGCTCCACTTCTTCCTCAGAGCTATTGCATTGTGGAACGATCTCCTGAGAAAATGCTTCCCTGATCACTACTATTTTAACCACTTCAAGTCTACAGCCAACTGTTATCTATCCGACATATCCTCATAATAGGCACCCCTCTTGCTCATGTTTTGTATGCCCCCCCATCAACCTCATTTAGTAGCCCTCTCTTAGGCATTGTATTGAATGTCTTTCTCAAAGAAACTCTACTTCTGTCTCAGACTCTGATGATAAAATATATATCTCTACAATTATCAAGTTGAAGGAAACAATAGTTAAGCTTTAGTATAGAATATCCACTTTCATTCCAGGAGGGTAGCATCAGAGCATCATTTGGAATGTAAAGAAGTGGTCAACAAAGCCGCATTTGGTATGTGCAAATATGGAATGACCAATGACAAGAGAATATATAAGCATCCACCTGAGAGGGAAGACGTAGAGCATTTCTTCTATCCTTGTGAGAATGTAGAATTGACATTCAGAGAAAATCCTAAAGCCACACACACACACACTTGCCCACAATAAGACTTATTCTTATGCTTTTATTAGCAGGTAATAGAATAATGTTACACAGTTTCAGGCTCAAATATTGGTAATAATTATTTTGAACAAATTTTCCCTCTGGGAACGATTTCTAGGTATCAAAAATTTCTTTTGTTGTTATGTCATAATTTTGATCAGATCAGCAGCTAAAGAACATCAATACTTACAACAGATAATGACCAAAAAATCCAAATGTTATTTGGCTTTCATAACAGGAAATGAAACATTGTTTTTTCATACTTTTTCACACTTCATAAAACTTCTATAGTTATTATACTTCTTTTTTTTTTAATCATTTCATTCCAAGCAAGGCAATAAAGCCACTAAGATTCAGGGTGTGAAAGAGAATAAGAAAACTTTAATGAGAAGAGGTGAAATAAAGGAACAAGATTCAGGAAAACAGAAGATTGTAATTGACAGTAAAGCAAGAAATTGGAACAGAGTTCTACAGGTGGGAAAAAATATTAGAATAGAACTGATGGTTTCATCAAGCTAGTTCAACAGTAAACTGGTGAGACCTAATTGCCAATCTAGTAGCACACTTAAATTCATCCTGTTGAGACACTAAGGTGAACACCTTATTAGCACAATTGCCATAAAAATATTTATAGACAGAAGGAAGCCATGTTACATCAGTGGGAAAGCAACTGAAGTTGAGGTACCAGATTAGACACTTCTTTGAATTTTGTCTAAAATCTCAAGATGGATACTAGAAACACCAGATCAGATATGACAACGGTATTTAATGCACAGATAAGGGTAGATTTATAGATGTGCAAGAGGGATTATGACAAGAAAACTTAAAATCATTAAGAGTACCTACTGTAGGAAAGGCACCCACTGTAGAGTAATCATTAAAAAATGAAGCCTATAAGCCATTAGTTTCCATCTATAACTGCATCTCTCCAGTTCTACGCTTTTTACATTTTCCTGATATTTACTGGACTATGGGAAATTTGTGAAGGAATGGTAGCATAAAGGATAGCAGCTTTAATTGAGGAACCGGAGAGCTCATGTTCCAATTGAGTTCATTACCTTCAATTACATGCAAAAAGCTTTGGGAAAGCTATGAATACTCTCTTCTCCTTCCAGCTATGAATACTCTCTTCTCCTTCCAGCTATGAATACTCTCTTCTCCTTCCAGCTATGAATACTCTCTTCTCCTTCCAGCTATGAATACTCTCTTCTCCTTCCAGCTATGAATACTCTCTTCTCCTTCCAGCTATGAATACTCTCTTCTCCTTCCAGCTATGAGTAAATAGTAGTACAGACTAGGTGTTATAGCTTTGGGTGGCAACTGGTCTAGGAGAAGGAAAACTCTGAATTGAAAATCTGAGATGGGTCTTTTGAGGAATTGTGGCCCACTTTGTGCACCATTTCTCTGCATTTGATTCTTCCAAAAGGTGTGGTTGGTTCTGCATAATCCTTCACCACTAGAATCAAATCACATGTACAGATAGTCTGGCTGTTTGGTTCTGAGTTGCTGTGCTCTCATACACTGAAAACAATGGGAGAGTCCATTATGGGAAGTTACCTTACTACCCACCCATACATTAATGATTTAGGTTTAGCCACAATTTCCATTGTTATCTTTTGCTTAACATTAGGAAAATCTTTGGGTACTACTAAACCCCACCTGAAAACACCCCATATATTTACCTCCCACACATTCACATTATGACATTTAAATTGAACATCTGGAAACTCTTGTTTTCAGTCAAGGAAATCAATATCAATAAAGGTATCAATTTAATTGTGTTGAATTCTGCACAGTCAGGAACATATTGTACTTGAGCCTTGCTAATTGGAAGAATTTTTGAATTGATGACAAAACTGACAACTAATATAATTTTTTTTAATCAGAATCACCCCAAGCAAGGCAGTAATGCCACTAAAACACAAGGGATACAGGGTGTAGAAAAATTAGGAACAGTAACATGAATGATGAGAAGAAAGGGCAGAGTGTAGTCAAGAGGACAATAGATAGCAATTGACATTACATTTAAATTTTTAAAGATTAAAGTTGATTGGAAGGAGCTGGAAAGGAGTTCCACAAGTGAGAAATGCAAGAGAAGAAACTGTTAGCAGAGAATATTTATGGCTACATCTAGCCAACTCAACTGTAAACTGATGAGATCTCAACACCAGTCTAGTACTGCACTTAAATTCAAAAAGTCTAGGTACCATAGCAAAGAACTCAGTCAAACAATTACCAAGTATTTATAGAAAAGACACAGAGAGGCAACCTTACAGTAATGGGGAAAGTGACTGAAGCTGAGCTGCCAGATCAGGACCAATAATATTCTGATTTTTCTTTGGATTTTATCAAGAATCTCTAGATACAACAGGAGCACCAGACCATATGTGGAAGCAATATTTTAAGCATAGATGAATGGTAGACTTATAGATATGTAAGATAGATTTTGGAGAGAAAAATTGTCCCATCTGACATAGTGAACCCACTTTCTTTGCAGCTGACCTAGCAATAGATTCAATGTAGTCTTTCCATTTCATATTGTCAGAGAGTGTGAGCCCAATCATTTTCCTGGAAGATAACATAAACCTTGAAACAAAAATTTTAATACCTGGGAAGTGAAACAAAAATAGCAACTCAATACACAATGGCATTGTTTTCCAGTATATTCACCTGCAGTAAATCTGGTGTTGGGTGGGGGTGGGGGTGATATACTGGTGTCAGTTTTTGTAGTGCCTTTGATGTTTTTCAAGGTTCCCTTTAGAGAAACATGATCATTTAGAAGTAAATATCAGTCAGTATTTACAACGTGTCATCTTTTTCTTGGTTCACAGAGCAAAACAAAAAAGACATTTTTGGACAAGTTAGCTACTCACAATGAAAAATGAATTTGTGAGAATTAAAAATGAAAAATATGCCTTTTTCCAGCATAAGCTTAATCATCTCAACTGAAATGGAATTTGCTGAAGAAAAACAATTCTTCTCTTTTTGGTGACATTCAAAAGATTTTTTTTAAATTTCTGTCTGGGTTCCTATGATTATTTACATTATATACACTCGGAGTATTTTCCTCATCTTTGTTGTTATTATCACAATATTTCAGCAGTTGCTTCTCCTGACCTTCTTCAGGTACCTGTCAATACAGGTAACCTGCAGGGAATTTTGAACAGAAGCTTTTATTTAACTAATGGAGGTGGATTTATTTCATTCAACTGTCCACAACTAGTGATGTCTTGTTCTTATTTCATCTTGTCTGGTTTTCACATGTTCACACGTTAAGATCACTTTCTCTTTCAACAGATAAATAAAAATGATGTTATATAGCTCTCCTAGTCCCCCAGACCCACATTAACTATTGGCTAATACCTGCCAACTATTGTTCAGTGCTACTTATTGTAAGTAGAAGGTCTTCTCTCAACAACCTATTGTGGAAGAGGACATAACTCCTGGTGCTTACACCAAATCTGAGTCTCTTATCAGGTTGATCTGATTCTCTGTTACATAATACTGGGATTGAACTCACAATTTCTATATCACCAAAATCTACTTCAGTTTTCCTATTTTAATTCCCCTATTGCATCATTAAATATTTGATCTTAACAACTTTAACAAAATATAGCAATGACAATCATAAATATGAATGCTGGTCATTATTTATGAAGTACGGGGGTACAAATGAAAAGAATTGAAGTTGACAACTTTTTTTATTTTGATGAAAAAGCCATTAAACATTTTTATCTTTCCTTCTTTCTTTCATTTTCTCACTGAAACCAAGTAGCATCTTTGATATATCTTTTGTTTTTCCACACAATGGAATATTTCTTTATTTATGAGATTTGGCAGAAGACTTTAAATATTTCTATCTTCCCTCTTTGTTTCATTTTCTCACTGAAACCAAGTAGTGTCTTTTCCCTTCTTTCCATCTGATTAAAGTGAAATAGTCCATGATTTATGCAGTATTGGCAGGGCATAACAGTGTTATGTGAACTAACTAAAGAACTAAAGAAATGATGGACAAGCACAGTTATTATAGGATTGGTGAAACTTAGAGTGGGGGGGGGCTAATATTATTGAATAGGGAATGTTTGAATGATGCATTTAAAGAGAACCATTTTCATATTGTAAATGCAGTGTAGCAAATGATCACAGGTGTGGGATATTGTCCAGTCCTGTCGGCACTAGACAATCTTTTGTTTTATGCCATGCACACTCCTTCTCTAGCAACAATAATTGGAAGATTTTGAAAGATTCCCTGATGATGGAATAAACAATTTGTCTGAAAGGTGGTATAAGAGCATAGAAAATACTTTGATGATTGAATAATGATGATATAAATTTATATTAATCAATTATTTTGTTAAAAATGCTAGACACATTTACACCAACCTGTTATCATGTGGCATAGAATTTAGTTAAAAGGTAATATATAGTGGGAGAAACAGTCAATGAAAATACTTTGATGTTAAAGAATGATGCTATGAATAAAAGATTTCTGAAAACTTTTCATTGGCTGAATATCATTATATATATATGAATGTATTAAGCAATGGACTGAAATCTGAAATAAGCTGATGAGCTTCAGCCATGATAGACAAATGTTTATCCTCTATCTGTGACTAAACTATTTAAATGTCTTGAGAATAAATAAGAAACTATTTATTTCTCAGGCTGCAATATTCTTTAACAAATATTACATTGAGAAATTTCTGCAGACAATTCTTCATTGTTTCAATAATTACTCTTTCATCTGATATAAATATTCAGTTATATTCCTGGTAGATTTTTGGAAGAAATGAAATTCCTCCCGAAATTAACCTTGTCACTTTCAAAATATTCTTTGAAGCTTGGACTTATAATTGCCCTCGTATCAGATTTTCACCAGTTCTTTCTGAAGTATTTTAATTTTCCCATCTTTTTTTTTTCTTTTTTTTTTTTACTTTCATTCTTATTTAAAAACAAAAATTGGTTTATTAAAAGTAGGTTTTTCTCCATGATATTTTTTCCTTTTTTTTTCTTTTTATTCTTTTAAATAAGCCTTGGGTGAGGAAAAGCAATTAATTACATTATTTTAATGCAATCCTTCTCAGCAGGTAACAAATTTCTGTTATTTTTCTTTTTCAAATTCATTCACACATTTGTCTGTTCACTGCTCCGGGGCTTGATTCCATTTTTTTTTTCTTCTGTTTCTTGTTGATATACCATTAATTAAAATCCCTGAAGACAACTGCTTTTGTTAAACATCTTTGAAAAAATCAATAAAATATTTTTCAGGTTGTTAATGTGAATTATAAATGAATTTTTGCAGACAAGAAATTAAATAGTCATTATTTTTTTTTCCGTCATTCATTCTAAGGTGAAATTTAAATTCCTAATACTTCAGTCCATCATTGATGATCTTCTTCAACTAATAAATCTGAAACTTGGTAGAATGATCTTGAAAAAAAGTACAATAAGATCTCTTTATTTTTATTTACACTATTTATATTCAGACTATTGTCTTCATCTTTGTTGTTGCTATCACAACATTTCAGCTATTGTATCCTCCGGCCTTCTTTAAGTGGATATCAATCTGGGTAACCTCCAGGGAATTCTGAACTGAACACTTTATTTAATCTGTTCTTGTTCCTCTGCTCATCTCAAGGTAAATTGTCTAGTTCTCATTTTATTTAGTACTGTTCAGTTATTGCTCAACCCTTTCCACTGAGTGTAAGTACACACTGCCAGATCCAAGCATTGAACTCCCAACTACTATATCACCACACAAACCAACACTAATATCCCCTAGGCTATTCTCCCAGGGGACAATTTGCTGTAGTAGACTTAACCTAGCTGCTGATTAGGTTACAAGTGCTACATCTGGCTGTTATGTTTTGACTGCTGCTGCTCATGTTTTAATTGATGCTGCTGCTGTGGTTGAAGTCTTTTGTTTTATTTTCTTTGTTAACGGATCCCTTATTGTATTTCTTTCTATGCTAGGCCTCATAAGGAGGTTCTCATAGCCTAGTTTATGCACTGATTATTTCAGATATCTAACTGTCCAGTATTTCACTTCATTCTTCAGAGTTCCATACAAGATCAGCCATGCCCAATTTCATTGTCTCACCTCTCACTATGGCTTTTCGATTTTACTCCAGCTTTACTTTTAGGAGGCAGCTTGTTTTACCTTTATATTCTCTACTACAACTGAAAGGAATTGAGTACATGCAATTCTTGATCCTATTCTCCTGTGTTAGGCTTCACTCTTTATTTCTGATATAATGCTGCATTCCAAAAACGGGACATATCTTTTATGTTGAGAATACCAAGGAAAGAGCATGTAAGTCATGGGGAAGTTTTTAAGAAGAATAAGAACTATAAAGAAACTGCTGATGACAATGAGAAAAAGAGAGTTGAACAATTGTCAAATTTAACACTTGTAGAACATATCAATGTCATGGGAACGAGAGAAAAACATTGATTTTCATATTTGACACATTTGATAAAGGAACAAGTACCATCAAAAAAGCAAGTACTACTGAAAGCGGTCAAAGGTAGGAAGCTGTGGAGAATCATGATCACTCATATCCTGTATGGATATGGTACATAGATAAAGAAAGGATTGCCTACATACATGCTCCAAGATTCTCTGCACTTCCTATGAAGTCAAAAACTTGTTTTCTTTTTAAAATGCCAAATACTTCAGAGCCATCTTGAAACACTAATAATGGGATCAGACCAAAGTGATCCATATAAGCTAGCATCTTAATTACTTTAGAATTTTAATTTTTATTTTAGAATTTTTATTGCTTTAGAATTTAAATTTTGAATTTACACATTGTAAATTCGAGAGAAAATTTCCTTTCTTAAGTTTATATAAACAAATAAAAATTATGTTGTGTTTTTTTTAAATGCCATGTCCGTTCTGTATGAAGGCAATCTTGACTCATCATTTCTTTCCTTTATTATCTGCAAATTTCCATGACATCTTGGGAAAGATAGCAGAATGGTTTCCTGTTGTTTTCTCCTTGGTTCAGAATTCAGAGTTTTCCTTTTTAGACTAATTGCCACTCAAGGCTAGAGAACCTAGTTGACTCTGTTTTTAAACTCCTAACTGATTCATGACTTTCCCAAGAGGTTTACCTGAAATTTAATCTTGGCTCATTGATTCCATTACACAACCGACATATAATGCATAAAAAAAGTTTGTCTATATCTCTGAGATGAGGTATTATGATTATTTACATTATTCAGACTGTTATTCTCATCTTCATTGCCATATTCACAACGTTTTGGAAGAAAGCTGGAGTGTACAACGGCCAAAACGTTGTGAATATGGCAATGAAGATGAGGATAACAGTCTGAATAATATTAATAATGTAACATAAAAAAGTTTATATAAACAAATCACAAAATATTTTAGCTGATAGATAAAATAGATGTGAAATATTGATCAAAGAAGAAAACATTTTGCTGTTGCTCTGTCTATAAATGTCTTAATTTGGCAGTCTTCAGTGTCAGCCTTCTTTAATAATACAAACACTAATATTTAACCAAAATATATATATTGGATAAGTTGTTAAAATTTCAGAATAAAGAACGACAAGCAGATGCTGAAAGCTTCTCTGTATGACCAAGAAGAGATTTAAAAAAGAAAAATCTATGAGGTTTGGTAATTTAGTCAAATATTTGAAAGTGAGTGAGATTGAGCACCCTCTTATCATTTCCATGAAGATTTAACCCCTTCATGGATCATACTATTTAACTCAGGGCTGATGCTAGGGTCTGCACCCCCCTCCACACACACACTCTTTACTACATGTTGATTTCAAAGTTTCCTAATCTGGGGGGCCACAAACCTTCAAAGGAAAATTGGGTGAGGGTGAAGAGAAGCACTTTTTTAAATTACCCAAAATCAGAGAATTATCCAATGTAAATGAAAATTTAAGTACATATTCATTAATTGTTTACTTTTATAATGAAAAGATTTTTTTATTGAAAAAAAATCTGAGAAAATGTTATTCTTTTTGTAATAACCACCAATATTTTCATGACCAAATTTTACTTGAAAAAAAAAATGTTCATGTCGAAATTTTTTACATTTCCATAAAGATTAATCAACGTATCCACTGAAAAAAAAGTTTTACAAAGATTACAACACAGTACATGAAAAAAGATCCCTGACAAACTGAATTGTCTTAAAAAAAAAAAGGTGCTAATGCATGACAGGACTTGATGTAGATACTGTTTTGCCAATTGTTTGATGCAAAAATTAGGGTTTTTTAGGGTTAGTGGTAGGCTGGGGGTTGAACTTTTCCATAAACGTTTGACAAATGAGATAATCCACAATTTGCATTTACATTGATACATCGTCTAGCATATCTTTCACTTGGTCTTGTCATGCATTTGCACCAAAAAACTCAAAAAATGTTTCCTCTAATTAGATTCATAGCTAAATAAATGCATAAATTAATTTACCAAAATTGTAACGGGACCTTTAAAAACAAAAAAATAAGGGAGAATTAGATAAATTGTGTAATTTTCCAATCAGAGAATTTAAGGAGTACTCTCAACCAAAACAACTAATTTTTGCACTGGGTGCTCAAAAAAGCTTTATTGTGGCAAGTGTTTACCTTTTCTTTTGAAATTATTCTGCCCCAATTGTAATTTTACCTTCCTCACAAGGCCGTCTATTGTCAATATTAAGACTATTATTATCTTCATTTTATTCTTTTAACTCAAAAATATCCATTTCACATTTCAGCTTTTTTTTTTCCTTGAATTCAAAAAAATTCTAAAAATACTTTTGTTTTGGCACCTGTTTTCTAGCTTGATATTTTTTTCAGATAGATTGAATAAATTGTATGCCTCACCTGCGTTTTCATTTTGAAAATCTCAAAATTGGCTAGTTAATCCTGGATCAGAATTAGGACTTTGTCATTCATAGCAACAGAATAGAAAATATCTCCTTTCTTTTTGTAATTATAATAAATATTATCATTTTTATTGATAATGGTTTAAGTTACTATACCATTTGGTTAATACAAGGGTTGTTCCAAATGTAATGGCTCCTTTTTTTATTATAATGTTCCATGGCATCAAAGGAAACTGTTGATTGAATGGCAACTGAGCTTACATTTATTCATCAATAACCTAATTTTTTTTTTCATTACTAATAGTGTCAGTCTGGTAAAAATAGCATTTGAAGGAAAATATCTTGTATAATATACAAATATTCCATTAGATTTTACAATATTTTCACTAAAATCTGTATTAACCAACTACTTTTCATGTGTGCATTACAGCTTATAATATCTATACTTGTTAAAATAATTTCTATTCTTGGTATCATGTTTTATTATAGAAATTATTTATCAATAAATCCAGACAATAGAGACCAAACAAACATATTTGAATGACACAACATCACACATAGCAGAATAAGTTATTATTTTATATGTTAATATGTCTCCTTGATATTCTTTAATATTCATCAGGGTTCATATTACACAATAAGTTTACAATATCATGTTTTTCTTTTGAAGTTCAGTCATAATCTTCATATATCTTAAATTAAAAAATAAATATCACAAAATAAACAATAGTGTTTATTTACAATTTGATGAACAACTTACAAGTTGCATAATAAAATCTCATGTAACGAAACAAGTTGCTGTAAATATTCCTAATAAAAAAGGTATTATAAAGTGAAATTCACATGGTATATTTATCATATAAATGCATGTATATTCTGAAAAATTTACCAAGTCAATTGTTTGATATCAACTTTGTTATGATGACATTGACTTGGATAATGAAATTTGATATTGTGTAATACAGTGTAACCCGGATATAAGAGAAACACGGATATAAGAGAAACCCGGATATAAGATAGATTTTCTCTGGTCCCAAATTAGAGCCATACTTACCTAAACAAAATAGACCAAACCCGGATATAAGATACTTCTTCTCCGGTCCCGACAACTCTCTTATATCCGGGTTACACTGTATATTAATTTAAAGGATTCTCAATGACCAGGATGTATTTTATGATGAGCAATGAACGGCAGTGAAAAAGTCTATTCCTGCATTTCTTTGTGTAGAGAAAGTTAAAAATAGTTGTTTCTTCCTCCTCTTCCTTTTAGTCTTTGTTTTGTCTTTTTTTCTCAACTGAGTTGCAATCTATTTAAAAAGAAATTTATTTCATTTCAAGATTGGACAGTCACGGAATAAGTTATTGGATCTGAATCTAATTAAATGAAGATTTGAATTACATTTTTATGATTTTCTTTGGAAGTAAATTTGTATTTTTAAACAAATTCTAAATATTATCAACTTAATGCATTTAAAAAACATCATTCCAGTCGTCTGCATCCACCCATACATCAGGACACTGAGAGCCTCTGCAAATCAAGGGCTCTGTATTAATACCAAAACAGACATGTTCTTGTCAATCTCCAACAAATACAGCCTGCAGCTTGCCAAATAATAATAAATAAAAACTACAAAATACACCTATTTGGAGAATCCATTTCTGTCGGATTTCATTGAAAATTCACAGGAAACATTGAACTATTCAAAGTGACATCTTGTGATGGAGCTTGTTTATAAGAAGCATTTTTTTTTCTAAAAATACATCTTCTCTGTTAGATTTCTCTAAGACCTGTAAGCTTGAGTGGCTGGATGTGTCATGTTAGGTTCAGTTTGACAATGAACTAAAAAGAAAGAAGTTTATGTAGAATTCTTTTACTAGTATTTTCATAAAAATATATTGTTCGTAATGACTGATTGAAAATAGACTTTATAAAAAGGTTTTAATATTTTTATGACAAAATTGAAGAAAAGCATCCTGAGTAGTCCCATTCATTTGGAATTTGAATGAATTTT
Organism: Acanthosepion esculentum; assembly: GCA_964036315.1. Classification (NCBI taxonomy): domain Eukaryota; kingdom Metazoa; phylum Mollusca; class Cephalopoda; order Sepiida; family Sepiidae; genus Acanthosepion; species Acanthosepion esculentum. The sequence goes on from OZ038490.1 coordinate 54,195,438, forward strand.
TTTTGGGGGGATGTAAACTTTAAATGTACATGAAAATATTCTTAGTTAAATAATAAAAAAATGTGAAAGTTTTTTATTTAATTTTTATTAAAAATACTGTAATCTTTGTTGTCTTTTATAATTAAATGTATAGAAAATAGACAGAAAAATAAATTGCAACAGCATGAAGGATGATGTTTATATTGACATAGTCACAGTATATGCATGCTTGTGATACTTTGATAGAATTTTCAGTTTTCAGTCATCTTGTTATGTAGTTTCATTCAGACAAGCATAGTCTCTGTGTGATATTTAGATGTTGTAATTAGGTTCAGTGTGGCTAAGAGTCCAGTGCAAACAAAACAACCATTTCTGCTTTCTATCTGCATGGCTGATGCTAACTTCCAGCAGACTGTGTCCTTGTACCTTCTCGGACTAAAATTTCCCACTGACATGAAGTAAAAAGATTATATTGAATCAGTTTCTAAGTATGTTGCTAAAACATTTGCTTCTCAGTGTCATGAAAGACAATTTTTATTGAAAGAATGTATCTTGCACATTTATAAGTCTACCATTCATCCAGGCATTGAATATTGCTACCAAATCTGGTTTGGTGCTTCTGCTATGTATTTAGAGATTCTTGATAAAATTCAAAGAAGAATCTGCAATATTATTGGTCTTGATTTGGCATCTCAGCTTCAGTCACTTTCCCACGACTATAATGTAGCTTCCCTGTGCATTTTCTATAAATATTTTCCAGTATTTGTTCTGATATGCTTCCCTCTTAGATACCTAAACTTTATCAATTTAAGTAAACTAGATTGTAAATCATCCAACTGTGAAACAAATAAATTTAATCTAAATAAATACTCTTAAGGACTATATAAGGCATATTTATATATATATTTATATATCACATAAAAGTGACATCATTTGCAATTATCAAAATGAATTTTTATGTGATTTTTTATTTTTTTTATTATACACAATCAATAATGGATCCTTAATGTAGAAAGATACACTATTTAATATTGGCTACTTTGTATTACAATGACTTCCAGAATTTTGAGTCTTTCTTTGCATTGGCTCCTATATTTTAGTGCTATCAACTAGAATTTGTCATGTTAATATTATTTTGGTTATTTAGGGTATACAGATCTATATGTGTGTGAATTATATATATATATATATATGAAAATGATATGTAAATATTTTCTTTCTTCTTGCACATATCAGTTTATGATCTCATATGGTGAAAGATATCCTGTTTAATGTCGGCTGTGTCCCTTCTTTTACAACAACTTCCAGATTTTTAAATCTTTCTTTGGATTGAGTCCAATATATTATTTTAGTGCTATCTATTAGAATTTGTCATATTAATAGAATTTTGGTTATTTGTGATATATTTATCTACAAGTGCACAAATTGCCCTAACTTTTGACAAATGACAAGTCAATCTATGAAAGAATGTGGAGCATGTGTAGCCATTGTAAGAATTTAATGTTGTTTGTTGATTGTTAGTGTGTGTGTGTGTGTATATATATATATATGTGCGTGTATGTGTATACTCTTTCTTTCTTTTTATTGCCATGTCCTTTCAGGACGTAAGCAACCGTGGATCTCCATCTCAGTCTAACCCTTGCAGCTCTCAACAAGTTCCTTCCTTCTGCTACCTCCCCCAAACCACGTTCTGTCATCCATTTGCTTATGCCCACTATGTATGTCATGGGTTGTTTTCCCTTGTCTCTCTTTCCCTCTATTCGACCTGTGAGTATCAGATTCTCCAGGCCCTCCTTCCTCATTATGTTTCCCAGAAACTTCAGCTGCCACTTCCAAATGTTAAGTATATACTCACATGTGCATATATCAATGATAGTCTGATGGTTAGTGAGCTCAATTTAAACTCAAGACATTAATATGTCCTTATGCCAGACTGAGTTAATATTTAGTAAATACATATATCTATCAACATCAACTTTATATTGCGTTATAGACATTTTGTCTATGTATTGAACTTGTTACCTTTTCTTTATCATAAATCACTATTTATTCCCTTGGCTCTTGTCTTTCAGAATTTTGTCTCCCATTTGTGTACATATGAAATATGCAATAACAAAAAACTCAATGATCCAATTATATTTATTCTTCTTTTGTCTTATCCAGTAATTGCAAATATTATGAAATAATTGTCTGTGAAAAGATATTTGTTAGAAAATTTGAAAAGAGATAGGATTAATATTTTGGAAAATGGTGAAGACATTTTTTTTTTTTTTACAGGAATTTGTGATAAAAAAAAAAGATGGGCCGGTTAATAGTCAGTAAAGAAGGAAACGGTAAAATCATTTATTCCATTTTAAAGAAAGTGATTCCTAGATCTTTGAGAGGTTACATGTGACTATAGATATATAGCCATTTAGCAGAGGGTGTTATGAAAGATGATGGCATTCTCTCTGTAGTTTGATTTTGAGTTCACTAGTGGAATTAGGATGACCTTTGACTGAGGTGTAACACATATGTTGCATACAATTTTTTTTTTTAGCAAGAAATGCAACCTACTACTGATTACAGGTGATGCAGTTCTAGGAACACTCACCTGATTTACAGGTGCTTCATTGATTTGTACATTTGCTAAATTGAAACACCATTAAGCATATATGTTGCAGACTAAATTCCCTCAGGCCACATGCAATGATCACCACTGAATTATGGACAGCCTCAAAAAGTACTTGGATTGTCATAACTATGCAGCAACATGTGGATCCTCATATTCTGATGTCAAATTTTGTAGCTGCTGTTGTTCAGCTGAAGTGAAAAGATCGATATGATGAGATAACTGTCACTAATTTTTTAGCATTTCATTTCATAAGTACCTTTTGGGAGATTACTAATTGACCACTGAGTACTTCATTTATAGAGAATAAACATACAAAAAGGTGTGTAACGGTCTTTTTCCTGGTAGATAAATGTTTCATAACTGATCATGATGTGATGAAAAAAAAGACATTTATTCCACTTAATTTAATCATTTGAAGTTAATAGTTGGCATTTGAACTCTGACCTGTCTGGCCCTAATGAAAGCCAAATGGATTGATATGAAAAGAGGCTGAATGTTTGCATTCATAATATGGTCAAAATGTGAATGTGAGGGGAATTCAATCATTTTGGTAAATTTTATTTTCTCTGCTCAAACAGATTGTGTGAAATAATTCAAAGTTATATCAACAGTCGCATCCGTATAAATCTTTTTTCTGCTTCAATACACTATGTATCCAATCGATTAAGTTTTATATAACTATTCACCATACTTTTATTTATTTTTTTTTTACTTACAGCATATGAAATTCCAGCAAGTATGTTTTTTCATATCACTTTCATAAAGGGACATAAAAAACCAAGTTTCAATATGAGCTTTTTTTTCAGTCATCAGGCAGACATGGAAGAAAACAAGTTAATAATTAATAATGGCAGCGATAATGATTTCTCTTGATGGTTTAGAAGTTTGCTACAGCTTTAGTAAAATTTAGTGTTACTATTCCTGCATTTTATATCTACTAAAAATTTATGGGCCTTCCTTATATAGTCCTGAATATTAGTTTCTTAAATATCAAATGTATGAGGTGGCATAATCAACAAAACTATGATTTTTGTCATGACAAGTTCTAAAAAATATGTTTTAATTGTACACAGAAGTTTGTTCATAAAATAAAACTCATGTCACATGATCTTCAGACATGGAAGAATATGTGGTCAATATATAAAGATTTTCTTAAACTGTCTCATTGGTCTGCTGATGTCATGAAAATAGACAATTTTAAGGATGTTAAAAAAACAATTGAGTAATATTTAAACAGTAATGTGAACTTTCCTATAATGTTACTATATAGAAATGAAAGAGGCAGCAGAAGCACATCCTATGGATAATTTATTAAAACTATGATTACATATAAAAACTTTATTTACTAGTTATTTAACTGTTATATGTGCTGTTCAAAATACATTTCAAAACACATTTCAAGTTTGTGCCTTCACGATTCATTAACACGTCGAAGAGTTTCCTCTCTTGCTTTAATGCATTCATATTTAATTTTTTCAAGTTCTGCAATATTTCTTACATGTGTCTGATAAACTACTGATTTCAAATGGCCCCATAGAAAATCCATGTGTGCGAGGTCTGGTGATCTTGGTGACCATTAAACAGGACCACTTTGACATCCATTAAACCCATATGATTCACAACTTTTGCCTCACCCTGTGTGTGTGTGTGTATATATATATATATATATAGGTAGTTATCATCACATAGCAATCTTTTATGTCTGCATAAAAGAATATAATCTTTGATACTGAATAGCCTTGTTTAAATGTCCATATAACCACTGTGAAGATGTGGCTCATGTGATCCAAAAGCTTAGATCAAGAAATACCATAATAAAAACTATCCAAATGTTGGACAGTTTTTGTTTTTATTTTCTCCCAAAGTTAAAGCAAGTATATGAAGCTTAGAATGGCTCATGATAAAACATAATCGACATTTGTTGTCTGTTATATTTAACAATATATGTTTGAATATATATATATATATATATATATATATATATATATGAAGATTGGGAATATAAAAGTGAACATTGAAGTCAACACTCAGAGGCGACAGGCTGTTTCATGCTGGATGCAATCGCTGTTCACTGTATAGTGCTAAACAATTTTTCTCACTAGAATCTATCATATATATATATATATATATATATATATATATATATATATATATATATATATATATATATATATGCCAACCATTCATCCATGCTTTAAATATTACTACCACATCTGGTCTGGTGCTTCTGCTAAGTATTTAGAGTTGATAGATAAAATCCTACTTTAACACTAACATAATGTAGCTTGCCTATGTCTTTTATATAAAAATTTTCATGGTAAATGTTTCTGATAAACTTTCCTCTTTGGTACATAGACTTTACAAATTTAAGTGCAGTACTATATTAGTAGCAAATTCTCATCATTTTATGGCTGAAATGGATACATGTAACCGTAAGTTCTATATTAATAGTTTCTTGTCTCATATTTGTGGGACTCTTATCCAACTTCTTGCTTTCTATTCACCTGTAAACATATTGATCTATGCATGTATATGTATACAGTGAAATGCAAAAGTACTGGGCACACAATCTTTTAGAAAGTAAGTTCTGTTATTGCTACTAATATTAAGTTTGGGTTGAATATATTAATTACTTAGTTTATAAAGGCAAATAATGAAATGTTTGTCTACACTTACATTTTGAGACAAATACAACAGAAATCAACAAACAAAACCTTTGGACACATTCCAAAAATATAAATACAGAAAATGACATTCAGAGATTGACTTATGAAATTTGCAAATTAACACTGACCAATAAAAACATGCCAGGCACCATGGCAAACAAGTGACAATATTGGTTTGAATTCTTGAGACGAGGAGTTATCATTATTTATACTAGACTATTGTCTTCATCTTTGTTGTTATCACTACATTTTGTCTCCACTAAATCCAAGTACACATTATGAGACTTAGGGATTGAACTCACAATTATTATGTCACAAAATTTAATCCATTAGGTTATTGTACGTAGAGATTAGTGAGTTAAAACATTGGTTCATTTGAATATGGTGTTCAATTTTATGTCACCAAATTTAATTCTATAGGTTATTGTCCTACAATTTTACCCTAGGGTATTAAAGTGTTGATTTATGAATTTGGTGACATAGTGATTGTGAGTTCAATCCCTGGGCCTGGTAGTGTGTACTTGGATTCATTCTGGGGGCAGTTTGAGGTTCAACTATTATTTTACCCACACATGCCCGTAAACTGTAGCACTTACTCTGTAACTCTCTGCCTTGAGTGGCTTTTGGGCCTTGAACAGGATGAACATCATTATAAAAAAAAATGTATAATGATTTAGGGCTATTTTTCCTCCAATGGTACAAGCACACAACATTGAATCAAACAATATGTATTACAAAATACTGACAAAGAACATGTTAGTGAAATTACTCAAAATATGGAAAGGTTTCATCAAAGTATATTGCATTGAAAAGGATAGAGTGGTTTCAGGTAACAAAAATAAGGGTTTTAAAATGTCTTAGCCAGTCATTTCACCTGAATCCTATAAAAAAACTCTGTGGAAAAGGCTTATAAATTCAAATTCATCACTGGAATTCCAAAAAGTTCAGTGATCTTTAGAATTGACATAAAATTGGTATTAATTCCTGAAAGAAGCTTATCTCAAATTATTCCAAAGCTCTGACAGCTGCCATTTAAAATAATAGCTGTCATCAAACACTGACTGCCACATATGTGTATTCAAAACTATGATGTGTTTATGTGTTACGTTGTATATTTATCAATAAATTGATTGTATAGGCAAACATTTTTTTATTTCTCCTTAGCCATAGAAAATATCCTAAGCATTTAATATTTTCTGCTCAAAATTTAGGTTAGTAGCAATAACAGAAATTACGATTTTCTTAAAAATCTTCCATGTCCAATATTTTTTTATGTCACTATATATGTGTATGTTTATGTATGTAAAACTGAATTTACAAAACAAGATTTAATAAACTGCTTAAAGCGAAATAGATCCAAACTCAAAATACAAAATTTCTTTGCAAATAATTCAATATGTTTTTTCTTTGATCTTTGGAAACAAGAGTTTTGTTATTTTTGAGCCATCAGATTTGTTCATGTTCGATTTCTGTTGTATAAAAAGACTAAATGATGTAAAAAAAAAAAAAATCAGTCTTTTATGGTAGAGTCATATTTAAATACCAACATTGCATACAAAATATTTTTAAAAATTGAATGTATTTTATTTTTTTGGACTTTACTTTTCAGAGTTAATTCAGTTGTATTTCAAGAAGACAAAAATTTATCAAGTAAATCTGAAGCCAATTATTTTTCTGATTAGTTAATTAGTTATAATTTAATACAGTAGTTCTCAACCAGGGTCTGTGTAATATTACTGGGGGTCTACACAAAAAATATGAAATTGCGGGTCCACAGTAATATTTTAGTGGTCCAGAGAGCAATTTTATTTTGGAATAATTATTTCAACAGAGAAATTAATCTATGCCATATTAAAATACTAAAAATGGAAAAACAGCTCTAAAACTAGCAGAAAATGAGATCAAGTGATTTAAGTTAGTGTCCCTTTTACTCTACCCAAAGTTTTGATTGTAAAAGTTGAGTAAAAACTGAGAAGGATTATTTATATAAAAGAAGGATTATATACATATATATAAAGGTTAAAATTTATTATATAAATTAATTTAATATATTAATAGTAAATATTCATTTAATATATAAATTATATAAGGATTATATATAAAGGAAGGATAACAGTATCAACCACAGGGATCTCATTAAATAAATCCGCACTTTTTTTATAATTTATTAATTACTCACATATTTTAAAATAGTTTGTTATGAGTTATTTTACTTGTGTTCATAAATGTTCCACAGAATTTATTTGTTAAATACAAGTTTATTTTCATTCAATTAGTTTTACTTCAAAATAAAGCCTATACATTTACTATATCTACAATACAATTCCTAAACTTATCTATTAGTAAAAATAAAATCAGCTTTTTTTCATCAAATGGTTTTGGGGGTCAACCAAAAAAATTAAGAGTAAAAGTGGGCGATGGGTTAAAAAAGTTGAGAATCACTGATTTAATACAAGTTTATATACCAAAATTTAAGATGACTTTTACTACTTTTCAGCTCTAAAAGATAGGTTTTTAATCTTTATTAATTTCATTAATTTATACCAAGATTTAAGATCATTTTTAGATCATGTCAGCCATAAAAGATGTGTTTTTAATGTCTACTAGTTTGATTAGTTTGACTTGGAGTACTAATCAAAATAGAAATTGCTAATTAGTAAATCTAGTGAATGTAAAATTATCAATATTCATCCTCTAATTGGACAGTGATTGCTGGACAATATCTGCACTGTTGAAGAGGAGACTTGAGACCACAGAGATGTGGTTCTACAGAAATATGCTGAGAATACCATAGATAAACCATGTGAACAATGAGGAAGTTTTAAGAATGAAAAAGACACTTGATCAGAAAAAGGGTCAGAAAAAAAGTTCAATTTTCTGGGACACTGAATAAGGAAAGAGGGCTTGGAGAATTTAATACCCACAGTGCATATTAAAAGGGAACAAAGGAAAACATTGTATAACGCTAACCCTAAAGAACTTGTTTAAATGAATGGCAGAAGATGAACTGGGAGATATAGTGAGAAGACAAACATTGCTTTAAGCTATGATAGGTTGAACATTGGGAATAGCCACAATCACCCACATCCTGAGAGGAAACAGAACATAGATGATGATGATGAAGAAGAAGAAAATTCAGTTGGATTGTCAGTCATATTGATCATCAAGAGATCCTTTTTTGGGTGGGTGAGTTTCAGCTTTGTCAGATAATTTAATATCCATCTTGTAAGGAAAAGTAGACCCTTGGAATAATTAAGTATTTTTTCTTTCAGTGTTTAGAAGCTAATTATTGGGAGATAATCTAAGAATTGAAATTTCCCGCAAACTTTCTGCCAAATGACATCAACCTTTTATCTCCTTTTTGGCTTTCCTTATGGATGACTTGAACTCTGACTTCTCTGAGAAAAACCTGACTAGTGAAACGCTTCGTAAAATCACAAATCTCAGCAACTGACAAACATTGGAAAAAAACTGTGATCAACATTCAATTATGATCACCTTGCACATTTCTCCAGGCCAGAACTTAAAAGTTTTTTCAGTTTTTTATTGAAAATGTCAGCTCAGTTCATAAGATCATGTAAAGTAAACATTACTTATATGGAAATGTTTTCAAAGGTCATCTTTTTGCCATTATCTTGATAGATTTATTTTACAGTCACCTTTGTTAGAAATTTTACTTGTTGTTGAGAAAAATGACTATTATCACTTCTTTTCAGGAAAGAGTAATTGTTTGACTTAATAGTCAAAAGCAATACAAATTGGTAAATTGATTAACCAGGAAATGAATCAAGTTATTACTCTGCTATAAAATATTCAACTTGCTGTCATCTTTGTTCAATAAATTAGCTTAAAGATGAGCAAATTGAATAAACATTGTTGTTAAACAATGCAATACACAGATTATTATAAAGCAGATGCTTCTATGTCACAATATTTAATGTGAGTAATTCTATTTTTAGTGCTGACTGAATCTTGTTTAATAAGAAACTGAACAAAACTGAATTCATCTTCCTTCTACTACAAAGACCCATTTTAAGGACATTGTATCATGTTAATAGATCTTTATAGAGAAATGTGAAAGTATTGTGTAATACTTTACAATATTACATCTCTTTCATGATTAAAGGATCTATATTGTGAAATTCTTGCATTATTCAGGGATGAGTTGGTTTGGAAGTTCATATTTATATCTTTTTGATTGGAAGCAGCATTATTGTGAGAGAAATTTCCAATCATTTTCAAAGTTCTTTTGATGATGCGAAACATAAAAAAAATGTAGAATGTCCCTTTCTTTTTTAGTTTTTTTTTTTTATTTCATTTAATTTGTTGTAAATAGATTAGGATTCTTTTGATCAATGCAAAGTTCTTCTACAGGGTGCCCAGTAAAAAGGCATTAAATTCAGAAAGATGTGAGGCAACAATGAAAACTGGTGGTGATTGAAAAATTCAGGAAGAATTTCTGCACATTTTGTCAATCCCCACATCGGTTGTTGTTCTTTGCAAAGTACAATAACTTGATGCTCAAAATCAGTGAGTTGTTTATCCATATGAAAAGAGCAGAATGAAAGACTAAAGTTGTCTGCAAATAACCTTTAAATGACAAGCCACAAGATGGAGCAGCAATTAATCAATCATAAAAGAACCAATTAGAATTAAGTAATTACATTAGAGTCAAATGATTATTTAAGCTCATGAATATTCAAGACATTTATTCAAGGTTATTCAATGTCAATTATTCCTGAAAGATTAAACAGTGATAATAAATTTTCTGCTTTTTAACTGGGCACCTTGTATTTTAAGCAGCTGAATTGATACTTGAAAATAAAGATGCTTTTCTTTGATTGTACTTGCTTAAGTGCCGCCTGCAACAAACTCTGGTCAATGTCAATTCACTTCATTATAAAGATTTATAAATGCTAATTATCACTAAGCTTTATTATCATCATTATTATTATTAATATTATTATCAAAGTATTGCATGTTGTATGTCACTATGGCTGATAAACATTAGTGTAGACAGGCCAATGATACTTCCTTATTCCTCTTATTCCTTTATACAGAAAACACATGGAAATGACTCTTAGCAGTTATTAAATCTGTAGTTGTCTCTCATTCACAGACGTTTTTATCAGTTTATATTTAATTGGAAATTTCTTTCATCTCCAACTTAGAGAATTTTAATAGAATTATGCCAACAGATATTGTACGACAGTGTCCTATTTTTGCTGTGTTACAGTAACAAACACAGAAATCAGATCATTATAATATAGATTAATTTTATGAAAATCTATGACAAAGTGTAAAAAATTTCTGTTTGCTGAATTTCATCCTTTAGGACTTCATTGGATTAAATTGATGTTTATGTTGATGTAACTACACATGAGCACAAAGGAGAGGGGACACTGAAATATAATCTTTTTTTGTTTGTTTTTTTAAATATGCTTTTGGGGTCTATAGTTTTGCCATTTTAATTTAGTTTCTTTTTCTTATATTTTATGTCTTTGTCTCTTTTCTTATTAAGAATCCCAACATTGTGTTAATAGAGGATCTGTTTGGCAAATTAACCCTGAATGTTCTGATGAGAAAAGGACTTCTGAATTTGTTGGTGAGGGCCTCAGAATCAAGACAGAGGCCTACATCAAGTGACTTGAGGAGGTAGTGTTGCCCTGGATCAAGAGGGTGGCTGCTGGAAGACCCTGTTTCTGGCAACAGGACTCTGCACCATGCCACTCAAGCAGGAGAACCCAGTCATGGCTGTCAGACAATTTCTGTGACCACATCATAATCTGTTATCCACTTTCGTTCCCTATCTTTTTTCTATTAGAGTGACTTCTGCTGCTGTTATCACTACTGTTTTTTTTATGATAATCTTTTCCAAAATGATCCCACTATTATTTAGGTTAGGTTCAATGATCATCTAAGGCGTTTGCGGGGGTGGCATTTGGACATTAAACTAACATATAACTCAATGTGCCACTAAATACAATCACTGAAAATAAAAAGTTCAGGACATTGCCCAGAGTAAGATATTCATGTAGATCCATGTGAAAATTTATCTGTATCATTAAAAAAATGGCAACAATACTTAAATAATTCTGCTATTTTTGTTTGAATTTATGAGATGAGGAATTATCATTATTTATATATATATATATATATATATATATATGACTAATATACTTAGCTTTTTTGTTACCATCACAATGTTTCAGCTATTGTGCCCTCTGCTAGGCAGTAAGAATATTAGGTTTAAATCTTTTAATTCAGGTTTGTCCTGTGAGACAATAGCCTAGGTGTTGGTTTGTGAATCTAGTGGCATATTTGTTCAATTGTGAGTTCAATCCCTGGTCTGGGTAGTACAGATTCAGACCCAGTGGAAACAAGACTAACAATAAATGAGCAATACTAAGACTAGAACAGGATGAGATATTCCTTTGAGAGAAATTGACCATGGTTAAATGGAATTGTTATTGCAACATTTCAGCCAATGTACCCTCCAGCCTTGTTCAGGTGTCTGTTGATCTAAGTGACATTTGAGAATTTTGAACTATACCCTTTATTTAATCTTTGGGAGTAGATTGTTCTTGTTCTGCTGTTCATGTTTTGGGATATTTCATTTTGTTCTTTTTTAGTACTGCTCAATTATTTGTTGGTCCTGTTTTCATTGAGTTTCAGTCTGTACATCCCAGCCCAAGGATTGAATTAGCTGGCCTAATGGTATAGTAATTGTGAGGTCAATCCCTGGTCTGGGTAGTACAAATTCAGACCCAGTGGAAACAAGACTAGCAATAAATGAGCAATACTAAGACTAGAACAGGATGAGATATCCTTAAACATGGACAGTGGAATAAGAACAACCTACACCCATAATTTAAATAAAGTGATCAGTTCAAAATTACCTTAAGGTAAATCAGATTCAGAGACATCCAAAGAAGGTCAGAGGGCACAATACGCAAAATGTAGTGATGATTATAACAAAGATGAGAACATTAGTCTGAATGTAAACCATTTTTACATTTGCATTCATTATATTATTTGCATGTATAATCTATGTTTTTTATTCAAGTAACTCTTTGTTTGCCTGTAAGAATGAATTCCTTTTTTTAATAAAACATATTAAAAAAAAGCAAATACAAAAGAAATAAATAGCAATGTATTAGCAGCCTGATATTCCCTACTTACTAATGAGCTATTCTGCCATTATGGTATAATATGGCATATTTGCTTATTGGTGCTGAATTATGACTCTTGCTATAATAATAATAATAATAGAATATTTCATTACTAAGTAGTACAAATCAAGTTTTATAACTAATGTATAAAGGTACATCATTTTATGGAATAGATTAGTATTATCTGTGTTGTATGTGAGTCATGCCAGGAACTGAATTTAATGTCCATCAGAAGAGTGGATCTGTGGTGACCCCAATATGTACTGGGCTCACCCTGAGGTATACCAAAATAAGTTATGTCCTTGTAATCACTTGAGAAAGTCAAAAGACTCAAGGGTTGGCCTATAAGATGACCTCAGAATCACCAAGTGCAGAATTGGGTATTTAAGAATGTTGGTAGGGGTGTCAACATAAAACAGCAAATCAGTTAATCTTAGAGTGTACACACACACACACACGCACACACACACACACGAGAACAAAATAGCAGGAAGTTATATAAATGCCCAACCTGTGAGGGGCATTCCTCTCAATCTTATGAGAAAATTGAAGAATCAAAAGTCCCTGAAAAAATACTATTTAGCAAAGTCCCATACTAGATAAACAATTAGTATGTAATTCATGCTAAGCAATACAAGAGATCTGAATCAAATTTAATGTCTATCAAGAACCTTTGATTCAAAAAGATTTAATCTGTGATGACCCCAAGTTATACTGGGTTCACCTAAAGAGAGCACAAAATAAGCTTTGTGCTTGTTGTCACCTCAGAACAAAGAAAGGGCAGAGTGCCTGATAGGGCTTACATAAGAAGGTGACCTCATATCCACCAAGGGCAGAATCAGGTCTTAAAGGAAGTTGTTGGGTGTGCCAGCATAAAAAGAAAGTGAAGCCAGGTGAACATAGAATATATACTTACAAGACAACTGGATGAAAGGAACTGTCCAACCCTCACATCCTCCCAACACAAATATGAAACATTCAAAGAAAGTCTCCCAAGCCAGGTACAATCAGCAGAGTGTACCTGGCTTGGGAGACTTTTTAATAATAATGTTATTTTGACAGAGTATCCAGGAGTAAATAAACAATTATTTTATATATGAAAAATTTAGTCTTGGGTTTTTATCAGACTTTACTAACATCACAGTCATATTATTTAGTTAAAAGAATTGATGATAATGCACACGTTGGTTGTGGTCTTGTAGTATCTTTCATGTCAGATGTGTCCAATCTTACTTCAAGATAATTGAGAATGATTGGCAAGAAAAGATTGTTGTATCTCTTGATCTTGATAAAATCTTTCTCTTGTGCAGTTTTATTTATTATTTTTTTCATCTGAACTTAAATTATTTCCATTTTAATATAAAATCCCTGACTTCAGCATAAATTCTACTGAACGTTTTCATTGTGACACAGATTTAATTTATTTTTAGCTTAAATTTTTTCATACAGATATTAATAGTTTTTCTAATTGGTCTCTTAATCTTTATCTCGCATGTTTTCACTCAGTTGTGGTTTCAAAGATTCTTCTCTTCTCTGTTCATGTTAATCTTTTCATTCACAAACTAAATTGCATTCTCTTTCAGAGACATTTTACACTTGTGACTTATTAGGTATGGGAGTTACATTCTCCAAGCCCTATTTCCTCATTAAGTATGTTACTCACTACTTCCCTCTGCCCCTCTCACATTCACTATGTCCTATGTGTGTTACATTCTCCAAGCCCTATTTCCTCATTAAGTATGTTACTCACTACTTCCCTCTGCCCCTCTCACATTCAGTATGCCCAATGAGTGTCACATTCTCCAAGCCCTATTTCCTCACTATCTATTTCAAACTTTTTAACTCTTTCTTATTCTAAGTACACATCTCCTATTGCTTATCATTTTTTAATACTTACTTGTTATTGACATGTACTGTTTAGGTTATTCTCAGCATACTTCTGTAGCTTCAAGTCTCCACATCATCTGTGAGAAAATTGCTTGATTTTGAGCTAATTCAAAGCACATGTCTTAGGCTGTTTGTTTTGCTAACAACTAGTTGTCAAAAGACAATACATATTATATTTAGCATGAGAGACATGAAATGCTACAGTCATGAAAATTTGTTAAAATTTTTCACAATTTCAGTTTGAATTAATAAAAACTTCTGTGAAAATTTTTCACCATTAACATTTTTCATATTCTCTTTTTAAACTGAAAATAAATGTTGTTTATTTGTTTCCAGAATGGAAAACAATTGTGGAAGAGAATTTTCTATTTTAAGGTTCCTGATTTTAAAAAACAAAAGCAAGAAATTTTACATTCTTAATGAAGGATGGTTTCTTTTCCTCATTCACTTTATTATTCAAGAAAGACAGACATTCTAGCATCAATTCTTAGTCTGGCTATTGAACCTAAGTCAGGGAAGCTTATCAGCACTTCAAAATTTCTGTGGCATTCTGCTTTCTTAGCACCATTTTGGTTTTATACTGAAAATTTAGACAAAGGCAATCAATCAATATCAGAATACCATGTCTGCAAGGTATCTGAAACTATTTACTGATCATCCTGACCCTGTCTCCACATTACGTAACAATGTTTATTGTTTTTTGTAACCACCTTCAGATGTCTATGTTGTGTTCAGTTATTTTGAACAGAATCATTTGTGTTCTTTGTTTTGTTTTTTTAATTTTCCCTTTGACTTTGATTAGAACAATTGCCAGATTGGAGCAACAAAGATCCATGCTGCACTTGAATTTTTTTCTTTTTTTGTATTTTTTTAAACCATATAATTTTGAGGCAGTTCAAGATTGATTAAAGATATTGTGTCATTGAATATCATAGAAGAACGTGTAGCCAATTTTCTTCAAAGATCAGAGGTGAAAAGGTCATTTGTTAATATGTACTGCACTGTGCTTCATTCAAATTTTACCCTGATGCTGTATACAGAAGATTTTATATTCTGATGCACTGCAGGAAACTTTATAAGGAATAACAGAAATATACGTTTTTATTCCAGTGGAATAATTGCATGTCATTTCAGGACAAAAATTTCTTCTTTTGTTTTCTTCTGAATTCAGTTTAGTTGTAATTCAACAGGAAGAATTTATAAGAAGATAAAGGCTGATAAATCAGAGCATATTTTTTACTTCACTCTGATTCGTGCATGTGTTATGATGTGCTCTAAGCTCAAAATCTCACTTTTTCCAATTCAAACCTGACAAATAATCTTTGCTGATCAAATGATGTTGTGTATGATAAAATAGGAAATAGAAAAATCTCCATTTCTATAGAAACCTACAAAAACCTCAAGGCCTTGAAATATTGTCCAAGTTTGTTTTTTTTAGGAGAAATATATATATATATATATATATATATATATATATATATATATATATATATATATGTTTTTTTTTTTTCAAAGTTTCTTTTTCTCTATTTTCTTCAGTTATGTTTTTAAGATATTTATATGATACTATTTCTCTCAGAAATATGTTTCCAATCTTACAAACCTAAAAAATAATATCACATATTAAGATACTGAGATTATTTAATATAAAAGATTTTTATCAGCCATATTGACAATCATGGCTCTCTCCAACTTCCTTTTCATTTCTGGAATTTATAAATGACTATGATTGTTCTTGAAAACGGTATTGAATTAGTTTCCCTATTCCATAACTTTTAATTCAAAGTTCTTTTAAACTGGTTGTCCTACCAAAACAAGAGAACCCAGTCTTATATATAGCAAATGATAGGGAGAAGAGAGGGCTTCTGCCTTTCTAGGAGAATTAGAGTGGTAAGATATACAGGTGATACTATGATGCTGACAGACACAGAATGAAAATTATAGGACATTATAGACAAGCTATAAAAGGAAAGCAAGAACAAAGGACTATCTGCCAAAGGAACAGCCCAAAATACAAGCTATGAATTAGAGATGTCAAAGAATTACAGAAGTTTAAATATCTGAAAAGTGTTTTAACAGCCAATAGCTAATGTGGCACCAAACTCTGAAGGTGCAATGGAATCACAAGAAATGTCTTCTCCTAAAATAAAACAAAATAAGTACTCAAAAATGAATTTTTTACAAACAAAGAATGTTGAACTGCTATGTAATATCAATTTTCTTATCTAGCAAAAGTATGAGAAATATAATTCAGTGGTAGATAATAGTTGTAAGGGTTCACACTATATATTATCATTCATGTAGTCCAGTTGATTCAGAAATGTCTAAACTATCAGTGAAATACAACTCTTTTTCTCAGATGAGTGATAAAAAATGGTTTCTAGCAAATGTAGGTCTTAATGCAGACTGTTCTTCATCGTCAGATCTTGTAGACGGAATCATAAAGAACTTTACCACATAACAAAAACAATATCACTTTCAACCACTTTAACAACTAAAATCGACAGCACATGTAATCAAAAGGAGAAATAATGGTATAACCATGCACAATCTTAAACAAAAGGTTAGGAAGGAAAACTCCCATCAATACTAGAAAATGTGATAACAATTATTGAACTTGAGAAATTTATTTGCTTGGAAAACTGTTTTAAGTGAAAGATTTTATAAATTTCAACTGACAGAATGCTGGATAAAAAAAGAACATATAAAATGATCTTATTTTTATCTCCTACATATCCTCCCATACATGATATGTCATGTCTGATTTTGTTATCTTATTTTAGTGGGTTTTTTTTTTTCAATTACATTGGATAAAATAAGAAAAATAATGATAAAAGTCCATATAAATTGGAGAAGAAATTTCATTCTATTTTTTCTATTTCTAATGATGGGATACAAGGGATGAATATAAAAATCTCATGGCTGAAATGGGGAAACTCAAACTGATTAGTTTAAAGCAAAAGAATCAAATCTATTTCATAATATATGAAATTACTTTTTGATTAACATGATAAGTTAAAGGTGAAAAACTGTTAATCAAAGTCAATCATTTTGGGATATTCCGCCTACCCATCATATTAATTCTGTAATTTACAAATTCAGATGACACTGTGATGCTGACTATGTAGACAGAACAGATCAAATGTTGGAAGCAGCAATCAACCAACACATACCAACCAATATTCACAAAGGAAAAGCAGGCAATTTACATAGGAATGTTAATGTTGCCAGTTCGCAGTCTTATAGCCCACACATGTTCTCAGTGCTGAGGAAGTCTAATACTGATTATCATTTGAAAGATTTGGAATCAATATACATTAAGTCCTATCAACCATCTCTTTGTAAGTTGTGGTTGGTGTGCATAAAGGTAATTAACCTCTAATGTTTGTTTTTTGTACATAACATTAATCTGAGGTTGTATATGCTATAGTTATTTTGTATATGTTTTTTCCTTGATTTTTGTTCTAATGAGTGAGGAATAATAAACTGGTTGAATTATTTTTAATTGTTATAATATTCATATTACCATTTTATGGTAATATTTTTGTACACTATTGTTATGAATGCCCTTTTGATATATCTACTTTTATTGCTCTAATAAAATGTACTGCTTCAGAAATATTTCATTTTGAATGAAATTTTATTCCTGTTTATGAAGCCAAATCATTAAAATCATGTCTATTAAAAGAGAGTTTATACAGTTATAATTAACAAGTTTGAATTGAACTGAATTTATCCACTAATAATATCCAAAATTTTTGAGAAGTAAATAATAATGCAGTCATTGTCGAAAGAAATTTATATTGGATTATTTTTTTTTTCATACATAGAAATTAATTGCTGAGAATTTTGATATAAAGTTTTAAAGTGTCAGAACCAAAAGAACACACACTAGAAAAAATGAAGATGAAAAAGCTTTGTTTTTCTGACAAAGTTCAGAAAGTTTACTGAAAATCAAACAACATAGAGATAAATTGTCAAAGAAATGTAGATGTGAGAGCAAGCAAGAAAGAGCAAAGCAGAAACCTTTGAAGATCTTCCAACTTGTCCCCTTAATATATCTGTAGTGGTTTCATATGGAAATAGAATTTAATCAAATCATCAAGGACAGTGAAAAAAAGATCTTGCTGACAGGAAAAATCATTTTGCTGCATTCAAGAAACTCCTTGAACTCCTGCATTCAAGAAACTCAAATGCAAAATGGCTTTTTATCTTAAAGAGGGAGTTGAAGTTTTCTTGGAGTCTGTTTTTTTTTTTTTTTCAACATTTGCAGAGATTAGGGGTTAAACTTTGGTTTGTTATCCTGAATATATTGATAAACAATGTGCAACAACAAGGCCTCTGATCAGGAGATTGGAGGTTTTGGGCAGCATGGAACCATCTCTTAATTGCTGTTGTTCCCAGGTCCACCTTGACCCAGTGTGGTAGCACCTGTTAGGAAAATTACTAATGCTTCTAAGAAAATTAAATTTTGGCATTAAATGACCTATAAGGAGTTGATATGGAACGAATAAATTTTGGTTTGAATTTAGTTGGTTATATTTTTCTAAGTTTTAAATTAAGACTTAATTTTGGGTTAAAGAATTGCAGAAAAGTGTAGGTTTACTTGAAAGGTTTTCATATCAAATTAGTGAGACTTACATTTGACACATATACACACATGCACACACACGCACATATATATATTCATTTTATATGCATATAATGCACACCAGGATACTTCCTCAGTGATGTCTATCTGGGATCGTAGTAAGTTTCAGACCTCTATGACATCAGACTTTCTCTTCCATAGGCCCAAGCTGCAAGTGATCATTTCTTAACAAGCATTCTGGCACAGCTTCTGCATGATTTCAAGAATTCTAACTATTTATGCCTATTCAAAGTTAATCCTTTTAATCATTCCTATGTATGAATTTGGACGAATTGGTATTTGTTTATTTTTGATTATTGGTATTTTGGCTAATCAGAGGGGCAGATTCCAGTTTTCATTTAACCATTATTCAAAGTACTCCTTTGTAGGAGAAACCACCTTTTGATTATAAAGAGCATCACATTTTTACAAAGGCTGTATTTACAATTTTTAAGGGGAGTACACTTCCTCATACAGATTATTTTTTTCAAAAGCCTATCTCCTGCTCAATTTTGCATCCAAAATGTAAGCAAAGAAATTTCTAAAGATATATTTAATAAATATAACAGAAATATATCTGCCTCCCTGAAAATAACAGTGATAACTTCTTTCTGCTATATATTTCTTTCATTGAAATTCAGAGAGAAGAAAAAAAAAATTGATGTTGAAAGATGACATGTTGAAAAATAAAGACATTGAATGGCAAACGAAATTACAAATTCTTCCATTCAGGATCCTCATTTCCAGCTATGAAGAATTTTCTTTGACAATGCTGGTTTCCAAAGCAAAAGGAATTTAATAATAAAAAAAAATTTCATGCTTTTTGACCTGCACATATAAACATGTACTACTACATGTCCTTCAGAAAAAGTTAGTAATTTTTTTAACAGAATAAAAAAATGTAATGCAAATATTGTATTTCAAGTCCCTAAAAGTATATCAGTGCAACATTTATGAGAAAAAACACTTTAACTGTAAACTTGTAAAACCTTCTTTTTTATTTTATTTTAGTAAAAGCTACCAAAATCTGTTTTCTCAACTCAATTAGAAAAAATAAAGTATTTTGTATGGAAGTCAATTCTAAAACTATTTATTATTATTGCTTTTTTCCATCACGCATTACGTGACAATAACTTTTTTCTGAAGGTTTGATTTTTTTTTCATATTTGCCCAATCATATGCACGCACTGTTACATATTTTGTTAACACCTCATCTGAGATGCTGTTTTGGCATGCTCTCAACCTTTTGTTCTCATCCACTAAATTTCCAACCAGTACACAAAAATGGATTTGAAAATTTCCTAACCAAAATTTATGTTTTGAACCCCTTAGAACTCAGAGTGAGTTTTTAACTTTAGGGTATAGAGCAGTTTCGATTACTGGTTATTTAATGCTTCCAAAGTGTACGGAGAATATCATTTCAAAAAATACTTAGACATTTTACTGAAAGGGATTCTTTCAGTAATCATTGACAATTTTTTGTCCAAAAATATTCTCCTTTTTATGAAGAAAGAAAGCAATACAGAAAAAAAGAAAAAAGTAACACTTGTGTTGGAATCAGTTCCCTTGGCATGAATCCTGGAGAACATGTCTGGACTATTTTACATTATGAAATTTTTAAAAAACATCCCCAAAAACTTTCACAAAGATTTTCTTTTTTTGTTTTCATCGCAGCTATGTTAGAAATCCTACAAAACAAGATTGCAGATCAAAATGAGTTCAATGCTTAAGAGAGGAACAAATCTTAAAGATCTGCTTATAGGAAACCCATCAAGCTTTGTTTTGTATCATAGAATATTCCAGAATTGTTGAACTAAGTCTTTTGTTTGAAACTTGAAAATCACTTGAATTTTATCATGTCTCACTTGTTTGAAACTGACCCAAGTAATCGCTTTCCCAACTGACAAAGTATCCCCATAAAAGCAGTATCATGTTCACAAACCTACTGACTATTCTCTCTCACGTCGTGGTTTTATGTCAAGTTGATCTCACAAAAAATTTGCATACACCCAAGCTCTCTCACCAATTCTCCTAGCTCTGAGACTGTGTCTGTCTTAAATTAAGGTGTCAGGGTGGCCATATTTCTTTTTCCTTTCCTTCACTCATTTTGCACACTATGCATATACATGCTCGACTTGCCACACAAGTTAAGTCATCTTCTCTTCCACATCACTCTTACTGTGCTACTTAATTTTTGTCATATCTCAGTATTACTGAGCCGTCTGTATTTCATTATGTATCACTATTACATCTCATTATTATTGTTTTGCTCTTTAGGCAAAATTAAACATCAGTTCAGTTTTCATATGTCATGACATTGTTCGCTTGAGTTTTTCATGATTTTAATTAAATTTATTTTTACTTTGGATATTTTCTTGGTTGAAGATAAAGATTTTTTGATTTAGCTGAAACTTTATTTAAATGCCCTTCAGGGCATGGATGAACATGACTATCCTCAGATTTCTTTTCCTTATTATCTGCAATAATGTCATGCACTCTTCAGTTAGTAGTTAGATGTCTTTTACAAGCTTTGGAATTCAGACTTTTTTTTTCTCTTTCATTATTTGCCACCCAAAAGTAGAGAGTCCAGTCTACCTGGCTATTTAATCCCTAGCTGCATCAAGAAGCGGGGAGGGATTTATGTCTTATTTTTTAAAAGGGCATTAGTGCAAAAGTGAATACAACGGAATTAGAACTCAGCTTGATTATTTGACTTTAGTTAGATTTATAGAAATTTTTATTTATTTATTTTTAATTATTTCAACCCAAACAAGGCAATAAAGCCACTAAGACACAAGGGGTTACTCGGAGTGAAAGAGAATGGAAAACTTTAGTGAGGATATCATATAATAAAAGAACAGGATTTAAGGAGACAAGATGGCAAATGATGCTGAATTAAAAATTTTGAATATTTTATGTGGCAGGGAAGCAAGAAACTGGAAGTGAGTTCCACAGGCGAGAAGTGTGAGAAAAGATACTATTAGAATAAAACATACTGTTACATCTAACTAGTTTAACAGGAATACAGTGAGACCTGATTGCCAATCTAGTAGCATTCTTAAATTCATGCAGTTGAGATACTAAGGAGAACAGATCACCAGAACAATTAATATGAAAATATTTTTAGAAAAGACAGAAGGAAGCCATATCATGTCAGTGGAAATGTGACTGAATTTGACATACCAGGTCAGGATCAGTTACATTACAGACCCTTCTTTGGATTTTGTTAAGAATTTATATATTTATACAGTATAAGGAGTACCAGACCAGATATGGCAGCAATATTCAGTACATGGAAAAATAGTAAATTTATAAAAATGTAAGAGTTTATGGGGATGTGTGGAGAAGATAATGGTTAACTCTAGATTTGAACAGGTTCAGATGGTAGTGATTAAGGGAAGCATCTTCATGGGAGTTGATTCCACAAAAGGAAGCAGCTGCTCAGAGTGGTTATATGGATATAACAACAGATATGTGCACCATCAAAGATGACATCCTGTTTTGTTTACATAGAAATTTTTGTCTTTATTTTCTCTTGAAACTAAAGCCATTATACAATAAAGACAAAAGCTGTCCAACATTTGGATATTTCTTTATTATATTGATAAATCATCGATCTAAGCTTTTGGCTCAAATGAGTCATCATCAAAGTGGTTATATGGACATAACAACAGATATGTGCACCATCAAAGATGACATCCTGTTTTGGTTACATAGAAGTTTTGTCTTTATTTTCTCTTGAAACTAAAGCCATTATACAATGCTTGGAAAGGCTCATAGTAAAACATAATAGACATTTGTTGTGTATTATATTTAACAATATATGTTTGAACAATAATCTGCTGCCCTTACACACATATATATATATATATATATATATATATACATACATACATATATATATATATATATATATATATATATATATATATGATTTAGATTGCCCTGGATTGGATCCAAATGTGAAGGAATAATTAGACAGATTTCATCTAATGTTCGTATTTTTTTTTTCTCGGCTGTGGTTTGTATAGTTTTCAAACCCGGCCTATGTTTCGTTCTGGGTGTAAGGATGTTCTCCCTCCCCATCATATTAACTCTATTATTTGCAAATACATTTGTAGTTGTGGTGCCAACTACATAGGGAGAACTACTCAACGCCTAGACATGAGAATTAAACAACATGTTCCCACCAAGATCAGGAATCACATCTTGTCGTTGAATGGATATATCCCAAACACCTATGGTTCCACCATATGCAAGCACCTCTTAAATAATAGAGGGTGTGCAGTTAACTTTAGTGTGGATGGGTACACTGTGTTGTCCCGGTCACACGCTGTATTTCATCTCAAGGTGCTGGAGGCACTTTATATCGGGTCCCGCAAGCCTTCCCTGTGTAAACAGCGTGAATGTTTGTTGGGACTCGCTGTTATTTGTCTCTAGCTCCTTGAGTTCATTTTTTTCCTCCCCATTTCCTTTTCAATGCACATTTTCTAGTGTTTTTAATTTAAGTTAAATCTCCCGTGGAAGCCTGAAGAGCGGGAGCGAAACCGGTTGCTTCGCTTTTAATATGTCTAGTAATATTAATCTTCATACTTTTATTTCTGTGATTAAATTTTGTACCTACAAAAATATCTTTATATAGATATATATAAAGTGGCCAGCTACTCTCATTTTTCCAAGTACTAAATCAGCTAGCCAATCCCTGTTGCAGACAGCTGCTGAGGCACATTTGTGTCTATTCTATACTCACAGAGCCCACCTCACCAAATGATGCAGCATAAACAACATTTTGAACAAGACCAGTCTGCTCAAATACTTGGTTATGATGACTTGTCACTTTCAATGGCTTTCAAATGGCTCCCAGTTTCACTCAGATGGCTTGGATCGACCCATGGTAAGGTTTTCAGTTGCTTTCCAAAGATGTTTCATGCTGGGATTGTCTTTCCAGACCAATAACATCAAAAAGTTACCTTCCTAACAAATCAACCATATTGAGATTCAAACCAGGGTCTCATGTTTCAAAAGCAAACATTCTAATCACTCAGCCAGTAGCTGACACACACATCCACACATATATCAAATTTTAAATTATATATATAATCATAATAATAATAATTTTGTTCTTTTATTGTTTTTCTCTTTAATAAGTGTTTTTCTTATATTATTTTACACTCGGTAACCTCCAGCGTGTTAGAGACTTTGTTCCCCTGCTTTGGGGGAAATGATTAAAAGAAAAAATAATAAAAATTTTCTATATTTATTGGAGTAGCAATGTATTTGGACATAGAAATCAACACGGTATGACTGAATGATTGCTTAAGGTGTAAAATTACCAGTAATGATGCAGTGTTGATTTCTATGTCAGCACTGTTTATATATATGAATCATGCATACAAGCCTGCATATATGCACACACACACATATCACTATATAAACATCAATCCCCCGTTTACACTATTTACATTCAAACTATGGACAGTTGCCCATATCTGACATAGTAATTGTGAGTTCAATCCCTGGACCAGGCATTATGTAGTTGGACTCAATTGAGACAGAGCAAGCACTAACTGAGCAGTACTAAAAAATAAGAACTCAACGACATATCCCTAGAAAAGGGCAGTGGAACGAGAACAGTCTACACCTGTAGATTAAATAAAGGGTCCAGTTCGGAATTCCCTGTGGATCGATATACACCTGATGAAAGCTGAAGGTCACAATGACAAAAACGTTGTGATGAGGACAACAGTCTGAATGTGAATAGTGTAAAGAATGATGATTCCTTTTTTTCATAAATTCGGACAGAAATCAATCTCCTGATGTATATGATACAAAATCAATTTTTATCTGAATCTATCTATTCTAAATTCCCAGTTTAAGCCTTTGTTGATAAAAAATGTTATTATTTTCTTTACATTGTGGCAAATACTTGCTTCCAGACATTATATCATCCAATTATTGTCTTTTTATAGCCACAAATACCATAAAAGAGTTCTTTTATATTGGATTAGACACCTTCCATGTACTCATTCCTCCTGCTTTTGGCAATTTCTTTGGACAGTATCTGACCAGAAACAGTCGTTAGATTTAGTCTTTCAGTTCCAGTGAAAAGAATCACAGGAACCATTCTGAATTTTGTTATCTGCAGACTTTTCTGTTGTCTTTGAAACTGAAGCAGCTATAAATAATAGAGATTCTCTTGCTCATATAAGAATGGACTCAGTCATTTGTTTTCCATTATATTATCATACATCAACTATAAAATTGTCTCCCAATGTGTCCATTGGCTGCTTTCATTTTGGGAATTGCCCAATCAACTAGCTAACTTGACTATTCTCAGTCACTGTATACTTAGTGCCTCAAAAGAGAATAAAAGATCTTCACAAAATGTTAATTACCAATATCTTCATAGAAGGAAACAATTCTGCTGAGAATTTGATTATTATTAGCGACAAGTGAAACAAGAAAAGTTTATATGAGAATTGAGAAAAATTACTGTGTTTATCATCAATGCAACAAAGCTATTTTCTAAGCTTAGTTTATTCTGGTCCAAGGTTTAATGGGTGGTGAAGCAAGGAGGGGTCAGGGGAGAGTCTTTCAATTTGTGTGGGCTTATATGCTTGAAACTAACGACCAGATTCAGTTTCTTACATTTTCTCCCTTAATCACTTCATCTCTTCATGAAGAATTAATAACACATGCATTCATATGCATAATACATACATATGCATATATCTTTATCTATCTATCTATGTATCTGTCATACAAACATACATAATGTACATACATATATATATATATATATATACATTATTTTTATATACATATATATATGCATGCATTATATATATATATATATATATATATATATATATATATATATATATATATATATATATTATTAAGATGGATGGGCAACACTGGTCTTCACCCATCCCCTAAATCTCCATGTACCAAACCCTGTAAACCGTTTCAGCAGGTGGGCTAAATCACATGAAATTACCATCAAAAGGTGCTGAACTCTTCTTTGCAATGGTAGTCCCAGAGAAGTATAACTCTGATAACAAGACCTGAGGGGTGTTGTTCATTGTGTTTGTGGCAAATATTTGCACCAACTCCTTGTTATCAGCACTTCCAATAAGTGTGGCTGGTTCTACACAAGCCTTCACCACTCTAAAGAAATCTTTTGTGTGGATAGTCTGCAGTTCAGTTCTGTGTTCCTTCTTTGCTATTCCACCTGAGCAAC
Source organism: Acanthosepion esculentum (assembly GCA_964036315.1). NCBI lineage: Eukaryota > Metazoa > Mollusca > Cephalopoda > Sepiida > Sepiidae > Acanthosepion > Acanthosepion esculentum. The sequence continues at coordinate 54,221,629 of OZ038490.1, forward strand.
AAGTCCATGGAGAGAGAGTTAAGGCGATGGGGACAGGTACAGGTATATATATATATATATACTGATACTTTCTGATCAGACCTCTCTCTTTCTCACACACGCATACACACACATATATATATATATATATATATATATATATATATATATATATATAAAACAAAATGGAAAAAGTTTATTTATGACATATTTCATCTGTTAGCACTTCATCAGATTGGGTTTGTTGACATTGTTGTGACTACACATGGACATAAATTTATGGTAGCTTAATCATTAATTCAGCCACAGTAAATTTACATCCAAGTTCTTACAATGTTTAACCATTCTTCGCAGATTTTCTGTTATCACAATGTGGGATATTTAAAAACAAAGAAGATGAAAAGAAACTGAATTTCAATGAATTTGGCTAGATTGCAAAAATTATTTTTTTAAATTTTGAAACTACCAGCATCTCTCATTCATGTATATGTGTAGTCACAACAATGTCAATAAATGCCATTTGATGAAGTCCTAGTGGATGAAACGCATCACAAATAAACTTTTTTCCATTTTGTCTTACAATTTACTCAATACTGTTCATGATATATAAAAATATATATTGTTATCTCATATATATATATATACATATATACATTTACCCTCTCATGAATAATAATAATATGATTATATTTTTATAATTTTTTCATACACCTTCTAGTGCTGTAGAAACATTGCTATTTTGTAAATTTTATTTTTTAGCCTTTTTTTTTAATTTCTAAATTTTCTTTTTCTCTGATAACAACTAGTATATTCTTTAAACAACTAGTTTTTTTTTTTTTAAATTGATTAACTTGACTTCCATAATCTTTTTGTGACAAAAACTATTCCAGTCATATTTGATTTCTTTTCTGATTAAATGGACAGTTGCAATTTTACAATTCACAATTAATTCAGCCGCCAGAGCCTGAACTTTTTTTAAAAAGTCATTATTTATCTGCATATGTATCAAAGTCAATGTTCCAACGTATTCTATTTCAAAAAATAAAGATACCTTGTACCAAAAGATCTTTTGAATTTGAATTGTGTGGAAAAGGAATTATTGCGTGACATCTTCAATCAAAATTAAGTTGATACATTTTGCACTTCATTGAAAAACAGGTTGAAAGTTTTTAACTGCACTCAAGGAACATGTTTTATTATCTTGTTAGACTTTTCTGGAATGAGATGAGAACAAAAACAAAACCTAAAAACACTGACTACTTTTTCATTTGATTTCTTTCTATGAAACAAAAATAAAGCCGTTTATTAAATTAACCCCATTTGGTTGTTGGCTCAATTTAATATTGATTATGGATTGATTTAGCAGAAGTTTTCATATGTAATGACATTAGTAATAGATGAGTCATCAGCACTTTGGCTTTTTTGTTTTCAATTTAAACAGATGACCTTTTGATATTTGATGTCAGTTCAAATTAGAGAAAAATCATTGTGAATCAATTTCAGAAAATAACATGAAATCTTGATTTATGAATACTTACATTCAATTTCTTTCAAAAGAATAATTTTTTATTCAATTAAGATTTGTAAATTAAGAAAAGACTCAATTTCTAACTCAGAAATTTTTGCTAAGTCTGCGGCCAGGAAAATTGGTTCACTATGTTGTGCTAGACAGTTTTCTAAGACAGAATCTATCTTACATATTTATAAGTTTACAATTTGTCCTTGCTTTGAATATTGCTGCCATATCTAGTCTGTTGCTCCTGCTATATATTTAGAGATTCATAGGAGAATCTGCAATGTTATTGGTCCTGACCTGGCATGTCGGCTTCAATCACTTTCCCACCACCATAGCATAGTTTCCATGTGACTTTTCTATAAATACTTTCATAGTAATTATTGTGATGAGCTTTACTCTTTGGTACCTAGACTTTATGAATTTAAGTGCCGTACTAGATTGTAAGAAAGGTCTCATCAATTCACAAATGAAATATTTAGATGTAATCATAGGTTCTATGCTAACAGTTTCTTTTCTTGCATTTCTCATTTCTAGAAATTTCTTCTGACTTCTTTCCCAGTCAACATTGATCTTAAAAAAAAGAAAAATTAAATGCATTAACAATCATTATTTACTGTCATCTTAATTCTTGTTCTCTTATTGTCCTCTTTTCTTAATAGTATATTTTTCTCATATTCTCTAACACTCAGTAAGCTCTGTGTCTTAGTGGCTTTATTGCCTTGCTTGGGGTGAAATTACAAAAAGAAAATAAATGCTTATTAATAACTGAAAATTTTGGTCTCTGGACCTTTGCAAAATAGTGTCAATTTTGTATTATTGTTCTTTACATTAAGTCAGCTAAGTAATTTATTTCATTATGTGAAAAATAGCTTTAAGCCAATGTATTGGAAATGATAAAAGAATGCAATAAAATAATTAGTCTTTTATCTTTATTTTAGTAAATGTCTTTTACTGAATGCAAAGGAGAAATTGTCTATAATTTTGAGAAGTGTCAGAAACCTATGCGACATTTTTCAGATATATAACTGAACAAGAAATGGAAAATCACCAGCAACTTGTGCCATTTCTTGAGAGAGGTTAACCTGAAAAAATGCACAATGACTAAAATTCTTAGATCACATGGGGCCTACTTTTTTCAGGTAGAATATCTGGTTCGGTAAATCATATCTTGAAGGCGAATGTTACACATTATCATTTCTGGGATAAGGTCTAGATAATTGAGGACAAGTAAAATAGATGACCAGGTGTGCAAGCTAGATAGCACAAATTTCAACACAATGTACTTTTCTTTACTAAGCAAATTTGGTGTTGAGGTACCCTCCACTTGCAATCATTTGGAATCACCTGGGTACATGGATGTACTTGATACTGAGGGTGAAAATGAACTTGTCCGATGGGTACATAAATGTACAGTTTCTGTTACCAGCCTGGCTATTTCCTTTGTCCTCCCAGATTACACCCGTGACAAGGTAAATGGATTGACCAAAATGTTGCATTAATTATACAAAGAGATTTGATTGTCCAAACAATGTTGGACAAGACATAAATATTTTCATCACGTGCAATGATTATGCAGATTTTGGCATTGCCCAGAGTAACTAACTGATATTTGAAATGTCTCCAGTATACTAAGTGAGAACATATCTGAAATTTATTGGAGCCAAAGGCCAATAAACTCGTGCTTTGCTGATTTCATTACTCTAAGTGAGATTTTTCAGTTTCTAAAATTAGAGGGAAAATCGGAAGTGTGGTCCCTCTCTTTTTCTAGTAGAGTTGGTTGATGAGAGAAAGGCTACTTTGTGTCTGAAAACAGACAACTGGGGAAAGGTACAAAACACCTCTGAGTTAAAAGAAAAGCTAGAGTGAAGTAGAGAGTGAATCACCCAAAAATTGTGTAGGGTACAAAGAAAACTTCTGTTTTTAATTTTTCCTTATTGTTTACCCAATACAAGACTGAAGAGCTATTCAAGTTACTGCATGGGGTTATTTTATAGATGTAAGAATTACAGATTATGAGGATAAGTAGGTTGATAATGGTTTACCCTGGACTTGAAGAGGTTAAGTGGTTGATGAAGCATCCTCTCAGTAGTCTGTTCCACAAAGTAGCAGCTCTTGGGAAGAAAATATCCAAATGAAACTTCCTCCTTACCAATGGAATATGGAGACAATAAGGATGGTCCAGCCCCCACACCATGTGTACTCAGCATAAAATGGTCTGAACAAGTGGAACTAGAGAAAGTAGCTCATTAGAACATTTTCCATGAAAATAGCGATAGATTAGTGATAGGCTTGCAACATTGCATCCATGGGTAAAGGGGATGTAGGATAGAAAACAATTGCTTACAGAGATACATAAATGCTCCTGAATTCTTTTGATGCTCGAAAGAGAAGACTGTGAAGCTTCAGCCCAGATAGAGCAGCAATAATCCATTTTGGGTTTCATCTGATTCTTGAAAATATTGGGAATGGAAGGTAAAGTTAGGTACTGTCCGGAGAGACTCATGAGTCAATTTTAAGGCATTAACTAAAGAAAACTGGCAAGATCAAAAATATAAAGGAGAGTTGAAATGTTAATGACTCTTTTTAAAAGTTAGAGACAATACAGTTTCTGTTATTTATCTAATTCCTTCACCAAACATTTGGACTTTGGAAAACATGAGTAAATTAGGGGAAAAACACTGAATGCTCAGCACAACCATTGTTCTTAAGTCACATAAAATTTGCATTTTTTTACTTTTGCACTTTGAAATTCTTAAAATTGACTCATAAAGTGGGGAATCAATTCTATATTACAATCAATATATAAACTGATCACTCATTTTTTTTTTTTCCCTGATAATTTCTATACATTTATATACCAGAGATTGTAAATAAGTTGAAAAGACATGCCTGTGTAGCCAATCAGTATTTCATTGATTGATTGATTGGTCTTTGACTAATTATCAACCCTTTGCAGGTTGAGCCAGAAAATATTTTTAGATAGTAAGAATTTTTTTGTGGGAGGGGGAGATAATAATGATTTAGTGATACAAGTCTTACTAATTAACCCATAGCTTGGGGGAGAAGAGGTAGATTCATACATTTGCCAAGAGTACTTGTGCATATGGGAATATAATGAACTCAACTAAAATTGAAACCCTGCTCTCCCATTAACAATTCCAAGCCATTATCCATTGCACCATCTGCACATCGAAGCTTACATCACCTGGTATTCCCAAGTGGTTACCCATCAAGGTACTGACCAGGTTCAATATTGCCTAACTTCAGTGATCATACAGGAACCAGTGTTTCAATGTCATGTGGCCATAAGTCTTGTTGAAATTGCCAGCTGTTTGTTGTGTTTTCATGAATGCTGGTGAGTGTGTTCATATCCATCACAGTATTGTCCTGTCAGTCTCATTACTGTCATTAAAAAACTGAATCTTATTAAGAAGTGGGTAATTGATCACCTCTTAAGAAATAATCTTCTGAGTGACAGTATGGATTTCACACCTCTTGCTCAAATACAGATGTTTTCACTGTTATCATCCACAGAATCTGTCAAGTTTTGTTACCTTGGAGATTTCAAAAGTTTTTTCAAGATGTAGCACAAAGAGTTGTTGCATAACTATGGCATCTCTGGAAGGGTTTGTACATTTGTTGTCCTTTCTCTCGGATAAATGAATAGACAGTTGTGTGAGGCTTATGAGATCAATGCAGATGTCCCCCAAGGCTGTCTTCTTCATCCTATCTTCTTTCTGCCTCTTTATTAACAATCTGCATAGGAACACTCTCAGATCACTAGTAAGCATCTATGCAGATGATACCACTGTTTATGGATGCACTTAGAAATACAAAGATGACCTGAACCTTGCAGCCAATCTCTCCTCTAACCTGCCTCTAAGGGCTCAATGGCATAAAACCTAAGCTAGTATCATTTTATCACCAATCTTAAATATAATGTACTTGAAATAAAATTCATAAATTCATTTTTTGATGGTTAAGGAAGGAATGTTAAATAATAGTTTCTGACTATTATTTTTTAGTGTCAGTGTATTTTGGCTCAGACCTTCAGGCGGTAGATGAATTAGGGTGGTTAATTTTGATTGACTGAGCTGAATGTGGGAATGAGTTATCGATTAAGGTTTTTTGGAGGGTTGCTGTTTTGGATGTCAAGCTAACTAGATGTGTTATATTGCATTTATGCAAACCCTTCCCCCAGTGGGGAAGGGTCTTTCGAGAGTTGGTTGTTACACATCAAAGGAAATGGAGATATGAGATTTTGTGTTTGAAAGTGGTAATCCCCACTTGATGTACCTGTCAATGTAGTTAATAAAATAATAGTTAAGTTAAAAGTTCTCTTTCTTGATGCTTTTCGCCTCTGAACACAAAAATTTCATGACACCAACCAAGAGAAGAGGAGGATTGAACTAAAATGACCAACATTCACTGGCCAGACAAGATGAGATCAACCCCACTCTCCAATGAAGGGTATACAACACCAATATTCAGACTTTTCTCTGGCCCTGATCAATTGTTGCACTCTCAATGAGGCTCTGTGTTCAGAAAGTCTTTGTGTCTCAAGTTTATTCCAGATCTCAAATGGTGCTCATATATATACAATCCATTGCTAAAGAAGCTTGAAAAATTATGGGCTTGCTACATCACTCCATGAAGTATATGACATGTATTTTTACAAGATTCAAACCAGGCCCAAAATGGGATACTGCTGCCATACTTAGGTTGAACTGCCCCAATCCTCATTTTTCAACCTTGATAGAGTTCAAAATTATTTATTCAGTCTTGTGGGGAATGATTTATTTTCCAGTTTGCAGCCTCTTTCCTATAGAGGTTCTATCACTATTTCCATGGCAAATGTTCAAGAAAGCTTTACTTTTGAGTTCCACCAGTTCAAACCTTTCCTGCTAGAGACCCTTGCTAATTATTACCATTTTAACTGTAAACCTCTACCTTGGCTTGCTCTCAATCCTTGTATTGAGTAATATTTAGTAAAAAAAAAAAATAACTGCATAACACATTTCAATGTTGAAAATCTCAAAATTTAATAACTGAAAGAATTCTTGAAATGGACTTTGCTGCTTTTAAATATTGTTCAAAACTGCCAGACATTTCCTCAGTTATAGAATTGCCCTGAGTTTCACTGGTTCCTGAAATTCCTTTTACTTATTGGGACATTTTGACATTTTGTTATTTGTTGCTTCATCACCACAAATCCAGACCCCACTTCAGTATAGCGGTTCAAATATTTGCTTACTGGTTGGTGAACACAATCCCTAATGAAAATGTCCAACTTTTGCTGATCTTCCTTTTTTCTTCCTTAACCAGCCTTGGGGATTTCAATGCACCAAATCTCAAGATGTCATCTAGCTTTATAAAAGTTAAGGAAAAGGAATCTTTATATGAAACTATTGATTTTATCTCCAGGATCAATCTCTCACTTGATTTAGCATTGTTATATTTTGAAGAGTTGCTACACTGATGGTTGACACAGCTGTTGACAATCATCTTTGGCTCAAGGAAATACTTAATATTGTTGTCAGAGATGTCACCAACAGTACTGTAAAATATGGATAACTGTTGACAGTTGAACAAAGAGTGAAGCAAAATGGAGTAGATAATGACAGTCACCATTTCATACTATCACTTTCTATTTATCAGGTTTCAGATAAGAATAAACATAAACATTTGATAACAAAGACTTGGTTGGGTGGTTGCTTGAACCTTCTGTTGCAGTCAAGAAATTGTCTTGTCACAAATTGTAAATAAAAGTAACTTTTCTAGCTAATTTATATGGATTAATACTTTATTCACAACATACTGAAAAAAGTATTTATTTTGCAAACATTTTTCGATATAATCTTCTTGACCAGTTTACTTAATCCTATGTCTTACTATAATTCACATAGATCAAGCATAATGCAGTAAAAATCTCAAAGTTCAGGTAATAATTGGATCTGGCTACAGATTTATTGATCCTTCCTCATATTTCTTTTCATATTCTAAATTTAAATTTCAGTACAGTAATTTAGATTAGAAACAGCAGTATCTATTGTGAAATGTCAATGCTTAATATGGTAATTATTAACCAATCAGCAATAATAGACCATACTAAACTTTCAAGATGTTTGTGTTAGTGGTTCCATCTTCTGATCAACTGATTATTTAAAATGTAAGCTCACATAAGAGCTTATAAAATCAGTTAGTTTGCATCGATAAATACCAACTCTCATGCAAGTCAAATCTGGAACTGCTTTCTTAGAAATACATAATCAATTATAAACAATTTGCAAGGAACTCAGTTATATAACATTACTAGCAGGCTTCACTCACTCACTATCGCTTTGCAAAGTAATATATATTCACTACTTGAAATCTTTGAAACAAAAATTTTAATAGAACATTTCATTCGTAAATTGTCTTGTTATAGTTAAGGAAAGTTTTACAAATAGATGCCAACTTGTTGAAAGCCAAGTAAAATGCAAATTTCAAACACTTTTCTGCACTATATAAGATGATATTCCTAAACAGAACTATTTTTGATATGAAAATCAAAACAATCCTTGAATATCATCTCTCAGTTGCGTCTCTGGCTTTGGGAAGAGTGCACTCAGGGTTGGCTCCGTCAAAGGACAGAGTTGCAACTGAGGAAAATTATACTGAGAGGTGCCCAGCCCCGGAGAACAGCTGCCTGAGGCTGTGCACTCTCATTACACTAGAGAGAGGCTTTGCAATTTTTGTTCTAAGCCTGGGTGTACACCCTCAGGCTCCCCACATTAAACCAACCTTGTATCACAACATGACTTCATAGGAAGTCGAGTAAATACCAAACTACTATAAAGTAGAGCTGGGAGTTTTTAATCTCAGAATTGATGGGAGAATTGAGCTCCAATTTCACATTTATTCATATAGATTCCATAACATAAGTTTTACTTAATTAGCTTTTATGTTTCTCTAATTCTTCAAATGTTGAATGTGTAACTAATTCTAATTTCTATTTTCCCATCTTTACACTATATTAATTTTATCTTATAAATTGTCCCCTGTTCTGTCACCCATGAAATAAAAATAATTGTTTGTATGAAAAATAAGGATCTACATGCATCAAATTGTCTTTAAATTAAGTGGCAGCAGAAGAACTGTTGTTGAACTTTTAAAAGGTAAGTTTAAGTATTAATTCAATACTTAAATGCAGCAATCAGTTTTGAGTTTTTCTGTAGTTTATTGATGCCTATCGCATCTACTCCTCCCTAGCATTTGTGATGATGACCAAACCAAGAGTGCTCAACAGGAACTAGCTCAAATGCCGTCGGATAGGATGGCTTTATAATAAAATATGCACTGCAATTTTGGCTACAAAAGAAAAAATGAGTTACTTCCTTTGAACCATGAAAGCCACGATAATGGCTAATATAATATATTAATATATATATATTTTTAACTTCGCATAATCCAGCAACCCTGAATCTGAGCTCAACAAAAATCATTCCCTGTGCCTAACTTTTCTAGGACTTTTGAATGAGCTATGAATCATTGAAACTGGACCAGTGGGAGTGGAGAATACTGTACTTTATATATAAGATTATAAGACTGAGAGCAACAAGAACTATGTTTTAATAGATTTAAAGTTCCAGTAATTTAAGAAATTAATATTTTATTATTTCTTGCATTACTGTTAGGATATCATATATACCACAAAAGATGTTATGTTGTCATATATACCACAAAAGATGTTATGTTGTCATATATACCACAAAAGATGTTATGATGTCATATATACCACAAAAATTGCAATGAATAATAGCATACAGTGGAAGACATTAATTGGAATTATGGTGAGCTTTGAAATTTGATGTATATAAAATGTATTTCCTGTTACATGGAATTTCAATTCGTGCTTATATGGGCCTGAAATTACTTTAACGCCAAAAATGGTCCACAAGGAAAAATAGGTTGAGAAATACTGTAGATAACAATAACCAGTTGATAACATTGGATTTGAATCAATTTACATTTTTTTTTTTAATTTTAAATAAAGGGATTTGTACTGACATGTTTCAATAACAAGAACCGACAACATTATCTGTGATTATAATAAACAACTTCCACAGGATTTTTTTTTGACATTGATTAAAATACTAATAACTTTATTTATTTGGAATCAGATGTACACTTACTTGTCTCTTTTGTTCTTTAATGATTTTATATTTTATTTTACCTGTCCTTGAATTGCATCCTATAAAAACACATACATTTTCCAGACTGTGTAACACTTATATATATATATATATATATATATATATATATATATATATCTTTCTCTGGCAATGAAGAAAATTCCTGTGCTTAATTCTTAGAGCCAGCAAAAAAGGTTTCCTTTTGAAAGATATCAGATTCACTATTGTTATGGGAACATACCCATAATAATAATAATGGACTATTCCGGACATTATAAATACTGTGCCTCAAGAGGGAGCAGGGGGAATTATTGTAAGAACATTGGAATAGTGATACTTGTCAAGACAACATAGTTCACTCTAACCAAATCTGATAGTCATTACTAATACTTCTACTTCTCTGTATATATTTCTGTTTGTCATATATCTGTGTTATTCCATACCTGTGTTCGAGTTATTCTTCATTGGTTCTACCTTAGACTATCACCGTGGTACAAGGAAGTTGGACCATAACAACTACCTTGATATAATAAAAATGAGAAAACAATAAAAACATGGAGAGGCAAGCAAAGGCAAAATGATTGCTCTTCTCGAGTTCAATATTGTACTGAAAGCCAGAAAGCCTGAGATGTAATCTCCAGCTTTGCTTACTTGATTAGGATGTTATCTGGAAATTCATCCCAAACTATTGGATTGGAACAAAAATTTGTTGATTTCTTTATTACATTTTATTTCACACATGACTGAAATTTATAATATATATACATATTCTAAAAGGTGACATTTCAACATCTTTTTGCCAGAAACATATATGAATTGTGAATTTTAAATGTTTTTACATTAAAAGTGAAAATGGAGTAAAATAAGATATATTTTCATCACTTGATACTCTTTTATTTCGTGAAAGAAAAACATGCTATAAAAATAGCAAAATGAGATATGTACCATTTATGGGGATGGTGCCACATCTGAGAGCATATTTCATAAGTAATTGACTCGGTTCTTTTCAGAAGTGAAAATTTGATCTGGAAGACAGAGAAAATTCCAGCAGGTTTGAAGTCATTGATGATGATGACGACTAAATCAAAACACTGTTTAAAATTAATTCAAATCACATGAAATAGGATATCACAGAAGTACTCCACATGTCTTATATGAGCATTGTCAGCCATTTGAAAGCACTTGAAGATGTGAATTGCTTTGATATTTAGCTGCTTCACAATTGAACAAAAATATAAAGGACCCTGTTTTGCTTTGTGATTCTCAGCTCAAATGCAACAAAAAATGCCAATATTTGAAAGAATGATCACAGGTGAAGAAAAATTAATTGTTTACAACAATATGAAGTGAAACAGGTTCTCAGGAAAATGAAATGAACCACTCTAAAAACCTGTTGGCATCTGAAGAAGGTGATGGTGTGTATATCTGGTTGGATTGGAAAAGCATTATGTTCCACAAAATAAGACGTTGAATTAAGACAAATACATTTCCCAATTGGACTGAGTAAAGGCATCAATCAATGAAAAATGTCTGGAATTGACCAATCAAAAAGATGTTATCTTCCATCAGGATAATGCCAGACCTTATGTCTATTTAGAGTCCTGGCAGAAACTGATACCCCTTGGCTGGGATGTCCTGCTACCCCCACTGTATTCACCAGACCTTGCACCTTCAGATTCTCACTTTTTTCCATATTTTGTGACCATTTTACTTAAAGGACATATTTTCATGATTTCAGATCAAAATTTAGAAAATTACTAATATATGTCATTGAAATTTTAATTTCCCAAACAACTTATCATTCATAATTATATTTTAGATATAGAGAAAAAAAAAAGACATCAATTTTAACCTAATCACTGGGTGGGGGGAGAAATCAGTTAGACCATTTCTGGAAATAAACCTTCCTCATTTGATGATAAATTGATGTTCTCTTCCTTTTATTTGACAAGATCTTTTACAACATAGGTAACTTTATAACATTTACAATTTCCTCTCTTTTGTTACTCTAAGCAATCTATGTACTTTTACCATCCATTTTTGTCATTGTCATGTCATCCATTTACATAATTTTTTTATTTCACCTGTTGTCTCTCCTATTTCTCTTGTCTTTAGTATATTTTATGAGTGTTAAATTCTCCAGGTCCCCTTTTCTCATATGTACCTGAAATGTCAACTATCTCTTTTTGATTGTAAGGATAAGTTTCCTTGTAGTTTGTTTTTTATTTAAAACTTCCTTATTGTTCATATGTTCAGTCTATGGTATTTTCAGCATTCATTGGTAAAACCAGTTGTTGGTTACTTACTGGTATATCATGTATCCAAAATCTAGAACATAAAGATAGTGTGTTCGTCTTGTCTGTTTTTTTTAAGTAAAATAAATGTAAACACCAATTCCAACTCAAAATTCTACTTCAACACTGTTATGGTCCAGGTTAGGACCAAGGAAGAACAACATGAACACAAGAGTAGAAATAACGAAGATATATTACATAGAATAATAATACAAGATGCGGAAGGTGTTAGTATGAATGTCAGTCTGGTTTGGAGGGAACTATTATCGGCTCGACTCGATTCATCTCTCTCTCTTGAGAGGCGTAGTATACATAGTGTTAGGAAGAGTTCATTCTGTAGTTATATGTAAGGACCCATAACAAACACAAAACTCTGAAGGTTTGCACGTCAAGAGTGCTTCCCTGCAACTGAGAAAAAGCTGGTGTTATATAGCTCTCCTAGTCCCAGACCCACATTAACTATTGGCTAATACCTGCCAACTATCATTTATATGCAAATGACTCGAAGTCGAATGTCCTCTCTTGACAGCCAATTGTAGATGACGTAACTCCTGGCGCTTACTGCACCACATGCAACCAATTCTGGTTCTCTTGTTGGGTTGACCCATTTCTCCATTACAGATAGTCACAAGGTCAAATAGGAAGGGCAACATGAATAGAAAGAGAGTGTTCTAAATTGTATCAGGTGAATATTATACAGTGAAAATTTGAGACCTAATTTTAGCTAATAACTGGATCCACGTCCTAATTATGAGTAATTGTTTTTAATATCTCTTTCATTTTAATTCTCTTGGTTATTTTTTTTTTATTTCCAATCCATGTTGTTGTTTTTTCATTAATGTTTACCCAGTACAAGGCCCAAGTGTCAGCCAAGGTAGAACATTCTTGAATGAGAGGTGTCTGATATGGATATAAATCGAAGTAGGAAGAGAAGATTACAGGGATAATGATTGGTCCTAGATTTGATGAGGTTAATATTGTTGTGTTCAAGGAGGCATACCCATAGGAGTCTGTTCCATGAACTAGCAGTTATTTAGAAGAAGCTATCTGATTTGAACTTACACATCGAGTACAAACTGAATCAGGGTGACTTGACTCTGGGAATGAAGCATGTAATGGCTTAAGTGGTTGGAGCTAGAGTCTAGCTTGTCAGAACATTTGCCATGGAAATAGCAATAGAGAAGTGATAGACTTATGGCATTGCATTACTTAATAAATTTAAAAATATAAAGAATTTCTGTATTTAACATTTAACACTTTATTTTCAAAAATATCTTAGCAATCTCTCACCTTTGGCCTACAAAAAAATTGTATCAAAAGGATGGTTTTTCCCTTGACACCACTATTATTTTAATTACCTTCACTCCACAGTAATTTTTATTCTTTTAAAAACCAATGATTAAAATTACAATAAAACCTATTTAGAAAGTGAATTTTTACATTTTTTTGTTCTTGAGAATTGATGATAAAAAATATTAAATTCTACTTATTTATTAGATTATTTACAACAATAATTTTAGATTTACAACATTCTAAAAACTAATACAATTAAAACTAACACAATGCATTATTTTTCATTTACCAACTCATCAAGAAATAAATATATAAACAAATTTTTATTCATAAATAAATAAATTTATAAACATTCATTAAATTATTAAAATATGTGAACTAACGATAAGGAAAATCCTTATTATTTACCATTTCAAAACAATTACTAATTAGCCGATGTTTTGCCAAACATTCCATTAAACAATAAATAAATAAACAATCTATTAAATAAATAGTGTTTATTATTTTTGCTGTTAATTGTGAATAACAAAGAATATATATATAAATTCACTTTCATATGTTAAGGTTTTATTACAATTCTAATCATTGCTTTTTAAAAGAATAAACATTGCTGAGGAGTGAAGGTAGTTAAAACAATAGGAATGTCAAAGGCAAAAACAACCCTTTTGATATTCCATTTTGTTCTGGGCAAGATTGCAAATGTCTCTTATGTTCAAACCATGAGGTATCTTGTTAGGCTAATGTTTACGCAAATTCCATAAACTATTTTCACCAAACCTAACTCCATAATATTGTCTTATAAAATGTAAAGGTAGAGAGTCTTGTGTTATCAAATATGGAATGAGTCAAGATTTAATAATGATAGAAGTCCAACAAATATTAATTCTTGTAGTCAAATTAGAATTTAAGTGTATCTATTGTATCTCCAGTTCTGTGATTAGCCTGTTTCCAGAAATATTTCAGGATTGTTATTCATATTTTGTTTTACCTGATTAACATTTAATTTATTTAAAGAAAGATTGTAAAAGGCCATAATTTGGTTCCAATATAATTTTTCCGATGATAATACTCATCAATATATACTTTTTTCTCTCTATACAACATTAGATTAAAAGTAATTAATTTTTGACATAAATCCTAAAGGAAGGAGAACACTTCAAATGCATACCAGAGAACACTTGATCCTTAAAATCTGGTTTAGTGCCAGAGAAATTTTAAAAAATAACCAAATTAAGTAATTATAATCAAGTGAACAACAAACTTTGATGAAATTTGCAGCCCTGAGTCAAGTGTAAATTGGCATCATAATATTTTGAATAACATAATTGCTGGTAGGTGTTGGGTCTCATGGTAAATTTTTGCATGCTGATTGTTCACTGTAGCAAATAAATTGCTTTGTGTTAACAAATCTAATCTTTGTTTCTAGTTTGGCTGCAATCCAGGCCAAATGATAAATTGTGGCTAGTATATTTGTGTATTTCTAAAATATTCTCATGTGCTCTAAATACTGAAAAAAAAAAACAAATTTCTGAAATCTAATTTTCAAAATGTTTGAAGTACAAGAATTTTTACTTATGAGATATTTTAGTTTTTCAGGAAAGCAGAATTTATTGACATCAGGTTTAAATGAGATTTATTCTTTAATAACTTTATATGTAGTGAGCAAAGATCAATTTAAGCAATGCCCATTTTTTTCTTGAATATCCCCTTTTCAATAATGCTTAAAGACACAAATCAGTCATTCATAATCAAGTCCCATTTGCCCATGCCATTTTATTAAAACTAAAGACGCAGCTAAAGATTGTTATTATCCCAGAAACTTTTGCATATACCTAATTCTAATATTGTCATGAGACAGAAATACAAAAAACCACAATTTGTTGAAACAAAATACCAGATGCTTACTTTTTTTTTTATCAAGATTGACTTAGCTGATTAAAGGAAGGCAAGAACAAAGGACTGACTATAAAGTGTAAAATACAGAATGCAAAAGGCAGTCCATCATGTGAACTACATATCAGGGACATCAAAACATGTGGCTACAGAAATCTTTGTAAAGATTATGGCATTAGGATCACATTTTCATTGTCTGTCACAGACATGATGGATGGTAAAATGGTTCTCCAAAATGACTAAAAGATAACAGTTTCATTTTGGAGGCAAATTACAAGCCACCTTTTATCCTAATTAATAGCAGATTGAAGGAAATTTTCAAGATCTGTTGTTATTGGAGTTGCATCATCAGCAGAAATACTGAGTTGGGAACTGATAATATCAGGAAGGTTACTGAAGATAAGTAACAATGTTGGTTCAATGATAGAGCCATGGAGGACACCAGAATTAATGTGAAATCATTATATGATTTGTTGACACTGGCATGTCATATCTAATCTCCTATGTATCAGTGAATTTTGAACAGGTGAAGAAGACATTTGAAATGACAAATATGAATGAGCAGAATAGCATGGACAAATCATGTTGACAATAAGGAAGTTGTAAGTAAAATAGGAAATATGAGGAAACTAATGCTTGAAATCAAGTAGAGACCGCTGAAATTTCTTGAACACATAATGAGGAAAGAGAGCCTAGAGAATTTAACACTCACAGGACAAAGAAAAGAGGAGCAAGAAGAAAACAGTAAATCACATGATAATGAATGTTTCTATCAATGAATGGCAGAATAAAGACAAAAAGATGAGAAGTTAACAAAAGATTTGAAGTTGTGGAGAGCCATGAAGATAAAACAAAGACTTAGTCCACTAGTAAGGTCAATTTTCTTTAATGATTCTTTATATGTTTGGCTAAAGTATATTCAGCCTGAAGGAAAATCCTGCTGCTCTGAAAATGTTGTATTTATGACATTTGTTCCTATAATAGATTGTAAGAAATTTTCAAATTCATTACAGCAGTAGAGAATCAAACTTATTATTGTCATAATGGTCTGTGAGATTCACTTGTAACTAAACTCTATGGTGAAACACTACACATAACTTAGTTTGGCTCAAGGATACAATATTGTTTAAGGTTTATGATAACGCTGGTCTGAATAGACAGGAATATAATATAATATATATACACACAAACACACACACACACACACATATATATATATATTTGTATCATGAACCTTAAAGTGTTTGATACAAAATTCCAAATAGGTTGCCAACTATGAAAAACATTTACTCCTCTAATCTTCTTCAAGTGTCTATTGTACTTGGTAACCTTCTCCAAATCCAAACCAAACCCTTTATTTATTTCACAAGGGCAGATTATTGTTATTCTACTTTTTATACTTAGGGAAGATAAATCAGTTGTCTCTAGAATATACCCTAAGCATGGAAAGTGGAATGCAAATAAACTGCTCTGTGTATTGAATAAAAGTCTCAGTTCAAATTTCCACAAGGTTACCAAGTCCAGCAGACACCTGAAGAAGGCCAAAGTGTACAATGGCTGAAACATTGTGAGTATAACAACTGGGGTGATCATAAGGATTTAAATAGAAAGGCATCTGAAACATAAAACAACTTATTATTAAAGTTGTGTAATTTTATATTTGTAAAACAGAAGAGAATCTTTTAAAATTCATTATAAGACTGTTTGTTATGTAAGTCTAAAGATCCTGTAATATGAGGTTGAGTCATGAGTCATTTCCTTTTTGTGAAACCAGTTGTAATGACAAATATATTGTCCTAACTACTAATCATATGAATTAGGAGTACATTAACATACCCAATTTTTTGTGTGGCAATGGCAGCATACACAGTCGATTAAAGAAAAGATGTCCTCCTCCTCCTCCTCTATAACAATTCAAGCTAAATACGGGAAGAATAACACAGGCAAAATTTTAGAACTTGGTTCTGTTCTACCCCACCTACCTGACCTTGTACTAACTGATTGCTTCAAAATGCTTCCATGAGTGTTATAATAAGCATTTAGTTGCAAGAGAAAAGGAATAACGATGATTATGTTTTTGAACAACATGTATTTGTTTAATATATAGGGTGTCCTACTGATTGACAAAATGTCAATTTCTGTTGCCAATCGTCAGGATGATGATCAGGTGTAAGGGTAGCGCCTGAAGTTGACATATTTCTTGTGTTGATTTGACAGAGGTCATAGGTTATGGTTGTTTGCATGTGTTGGTCGATTGAGGTCATGATAGCAGGTCAATTTGTTGGTTATCAAGGTGTTGTTGGATTAGCATAGCTGGTAGGCCTATTCTATAAAACGGGGCTGCAGTGACAGCTGCAAAGGGAATGCTTGTAGCAAGTTAGGTATGCCAAGGTGACAGCAGTGGGTTGCTGAGGTTAGTGTAGCTGTTTGGCTGGGGTTCTATAAGACAGTGGTTGCCCAAATGGGTTTGTTGCTTGAGGAGTTGTTTGTTCATGGAGTCAGAATCGCTTGCAGAGTTGGATTTGCTGAGGTGACAGTGTTGGCAACAAGGCTTGTAGCTGGATGGTGTTGACATTGAGATATTATCAATTGCGATGGTTGGCATCTTGGGCCTAGTGGTGTCAAGACTTGATAGTCAGCTGCTGTAGTGAGTCAAGTTTGCTGAGGTGATAGTGTCAGCAATGAGGAAGGCTTGTAGCTGGGTGATGTTGAGGCTGGATAGTTGGCCTGGTAATGGTTGAGTTGAGTGGAGCAGTCATGTTGATGGTAGCAGCACTCTGCGTGTCTGCAGCGGGTATGCCAGACTGCAACTGCTTGTGGTCGTTATGGGACATCTGCTTTTAAACAAATCTGGCAGTCCCCAGGGACATCTCCTTTTTGGCAGGAACATTTACAATTGGCCAGTGTAACTTGCACTGTGGGGGCTTGCTTTGGTAACTGGACATGATGCTTGGAGCCTCTATGCACTCTATACAAAGAACAACCTTTTTTATTTTGTCCTCTGCTTTCATGATGATTACATCTAGCCAGCATGCAGAATGAATGAGAAAGAAATCTAATTACAATGGCATATAACATGGGGAAAATTTTCTCTAATGAAAACCACTTACAAAATTACCATATATACTCTTGTATCATATGGCTTTTGAACACCTACTTTTGAAGCTAATTTTAAGGAGATTGCATCATATACATGATATAAAATTAATGTATATATTGCTCTTCCTGGCTACATCATTGACCAAACTATATATCCATTTACTATAGTCAAAATCTACAGCTGTATTTAAAATAAACATGATTTTGATAAAACTGATGCTTTACTTAACTGTACACAATATGCATGTAATATTCACTTATTAGTATCGTATTATAAGATACAAACATAGTGAATATGCGTCTTTTCCATTGCTTATGTTTATAAGATGTTTAGCTGTTTTTCATTCGGTTGTTTATGGCTGCACATATTTACACAATGAGTATAACACTACTAATGATACTTTTATCATTCTCTTTTACTTTTTTAATTTGAATATAGGATAAAAGATAGAAGAAAAGAGGTTAGTCTATTGTAATTTGGTCTCTCAATAACTCTCATGATACACAATATACATGATAAAATAATTGTTTATGAGTGAAAATTTTGAGGGGTCACACCATATACAAAATCACATTGCAGGTATATATGGTACATCAAAACCTGTGGAATTTTACTCAAAAGATAGTGAAGGAAAGCAAGAGAAAAGGACCAAACATCGATTGCAGGATGAAAGAATGCTGGGTTGTAAGCAAAAGAAACAGCCCAAGATGCAAATTACAAATTGGAGATACCAAAATTAAACAAGTTCAACAATTTAAATATCTCAGAAGTGTTTTAACAGAGGACATAAAGTGTGGCACTGCTATTCAAAGGTACCTTGAAATAGTGAAAGATGCCTCTGAAAAGAAAAGCAAAGTATTAAGAAACAAAAAAATATTATTAGAAACAAAGAAAAGAGTACTGAACTCTTATGTAATATCAGTCCTCACATGTGGTAGTGAACTCTGGACAATCTTTCAGAAATGAAGAAAAGACTTGAAGCAACAGAACTGTGATTTTACAGATGGGTGATAAGAATAACATGGACCAAACATGTGAATAACAGTGAACTTGAGAAACCTGTTTTCCTGAAGATTTATTCTAATAGATTTTATAAATTTCAGCTAAAATTATCGCTGGCTGTTGATTAATACACAGTAAATTAGAGAACAAGAGATACAGATACTACACTTTGATCCCATTCTGATGATCAGTGATTGAAGAAAAGTATAAGTTACACTGGTTGCTCAATCAATGACTTTGAAATGAGGGAAACAGATACTACACTTTGATTCCAATTCATTGGCCTCTGAGTGAACAAAAAACCTAACTCAAGTAGCACTGGCTGCTCAGTCAATGAATTCCAATTGTTTCCGTGTAAGGAAATAACTAATATTAGCATTAGAGATTAGGTGAACAGATACTTCCCTTTGATCCTAGCATGATGGCCAGGGAGGGAAGGAAATGGCTAATATTAGTATTAGAGATGAGGTGAACAGATACTTCCCTTTGATCCTAGCATGATGGCCAGGGAGGGAAGGAAATGGCTAATATTAGCATTAGAGATGAGGTGAACAGATACTTCCCTTTGATCCTAGCATGATGGCCAGGGAGGGAAGGAAATGGCTAATATTAGTATTAGAGATGAGGTGAACAGATACTTCCCTTTGATCCTAGCATGATGGCCAGGGAGGGAAGGAAATGGCTAATATTAGTATTAGAGATGAGGTGAACAGATACTTCCCTTTGATCCTAGCATGATGGCCAAGAAGGGAATGAAATGGTTAATATTAGTATTAGAGATGAGGTGAACAGAAACTTCCCTTTGATCCTAGCTTGATGGCCACGGAGGGAAGGAAATGGCTAATATTAGCATTAGAGATGAGGCGAACAGATATTTCCATTTGATCCTAGCATGATGGCCAGGGAGGGAAGGAAATGGCTAATATTAGTATTAGAGATGAGGTGAACAGATACTTCCCTTTGATCCTAGCATGATGGCCAAGGAGGGACGGAAATGGCTAACATTAGTATTAGAGATGAGGTGAACAGATACTTCCCTTTGATCCTAGCATGATGGCCAGGGAGGGAAGGAAATGGCTAATATTACCATTATGCAAAAATTTCTTCAATATTCAACTGCTTGCTTCATACAAAAATTTATCATTTTTTTTATTATGTGTTTACAAGCAGGATGACTAAGGCTTAAACCTGAGCCAATAGATTAAAGTACTGACATTTTTATTACTTGTATCATTGCCATCAGTAACAGAGGGAAACTAAGAAAGAGCAGAAGTCACATGCAAAGTCCAAATGAATGATCAATATGCTTTATACACAGGGCAAGAGATGCATGAACAAAAGGTGGCAGTAGCGGAAATCTTCAGCATTGTAGATGTGCAAAGTCAGCAAAAGAAATATAGATTTGTGCATTGATAGGAAGCAAGAAAAATAGTCTTCATCATCAATATCATTAGTGTTGATGCATAGATGCCAATATATCTTCTTTTTAATTCCGTTACAACATCTGGTTCTCTGGACAATCAGAAAAAAAAATAGTTAATTTTCCTATTTAACCACATGTCTCCTCTCACTGCCGTAAAATAAAATCTTCTGGCCATTCAGCAAGGGGAAAATGTCAGATGCAGAAAGTGAAAGTATCATATTTAATAACACCTTAAAATGCCTGTGAAAAATTCTTCTTGAGTTTGGATTTATGTTTAATGACAAAAATAGTAACTTTTTTTTATAACAAAATGCCCACATATTGCATGTATTATCTGCTGGAAATTGTTAAAGGAACTTAGAAATTCTTTCTAGCTCACTTTCTTAAAGAGCTGACAACTTAAGCAACTTTTTGTTTAACCATTTTTGAGTGCTGTGAGCATATTAGACATTTCTTAAGACATTTTCAACATCATTTTTCTGTTAGCTTCTAGTTGTCTCTGCTAAAGCATGATTTTTGGAGTTTTGTTAATTTTGCACTTGCAAACATGTTTTCAGGTATATCTTCAGAATAACTGTCAAACAAGATTTGAAAATGTAATTTTTTAAACACAGTTGCATTCACAAGTTAATATGAATGCTCTTAAAGCTATTGCAAAGGGTTTTAGACAGTTTTTTTCTACTATTTTTCTACTATTTAATAAATACGTTTCTACTTTTCTACTATTTAATAAAGAGCATAGTATCTCTGCTAAAAAGAGTTTTCTGTTTTTCTCATCTGTCGAAGGAAGAACTTCCATTTATGGTGTTAGCAAGTTCCAAGAGTGAAAACAGAATATAAAAATTTCCCATGGTCTTTGTCAATAATTTGTGTTGTGCCATCTGTTTTGACACTCAACTAATTGTTGGTGTAATTTTTAATATTTTAATCCTATAAAATATAGAATACCATTTTTTATTTATATTTTATGCTTGATTTGTTTTTACAATTATTTTCAACAATTTTTCCACTATCTTAGTGTCCTCAAACAAATCTGATCACTTTTTTCATCCCTATCTCTACCGAGTTCATCTTTTTCCTGTTTTTAGTATCATCTACAAGTTGATTGATGAATGTTCTTGCTGGTCTACTTGTTCATCTTTGCCCCTAATTTGTATCCCATACTTTAAGCTGCACAATCTTCACATAGCTCTTTATTGGGAATGTGTTGTTTCCATCTGGTATTTAGTGTGACTCACAATGCACAAGTGTACATACCATCTAGTTTTTGGCTCCTGATTTTGAAAATGACCATCTGTTTGGCTGGTATGAGAAAATTGTTTCTACTGTTGACTTAAAGAGATAGACATTCAGACATTTTTCACTTTTGACATGCAGATAGTTTTTTCTTTTCAATAATGCTGTCCATATTATTTGCAGTTTGTTGGCGGGGGCTGTCCATTAGTGTTTGATTTGGGAAACATGTGTCTCTTGGAATGTTTATCGCACAACAAAAATGGCAAACTTGCATGTGTGTCCTGGTAATAAAATACAAAGAAACAACTAAAACTAGTATATATATACAAACAAACGATAATGTATTATTAACAAGGCAAAAAGTTATATAATTGTGAGCGACAAAGACAATGATGTTGTATGTATGTGACAATACAATGAACATGCATAAAGACATTTAAAGACTAGTGAATTGTTCGAGTAAGTAAAACGTTTGTACAAGTCCTAGAGAAAATGAAGAAAAATGAATTTGCTTACGTATGTGTGTGTGTGTATATGTGCATGTTTCCCATTGGCAAATGCGTTTTCACAATAGATCTACATCCTAGCATGTCTAAGGAAAATAGGAAAAAAAGAATGATAGAAAATATTGCAGTGTATTTATAGGTTCAGAAAGTGTCACCTAGTGGTGTTTTTTCTAGTTAGGAAAGTGGCATTAACTTCACAAGTTTTAGCATCTTTGTCTTTTTGTAAGAAATTCCAACCATGATCCCTCTTATAAAGATAAATTCCACTTGATTTATTTTATCACATCACAATATTCATCTACTTGATTAAAAGACAACAATTATGTTTTAATTTCATTTATATTCTTCTATCCATTTACACAAGCTCATTAAGCAGGTTACTCGCTGCTCTCATCTTCCCCCTTGTCTTTAATATTAATCGCCTGTAAATGTCAAATTCTCCAAGCCCTCTTTCCACATTATGTGCCATAGAAATTTCAGCTGTATCTTTCTGATTCTAATTATGTGTCCTTTTTATTTCCATTTTCCTTAAAACTTCTTTATTAGTCGCATGTTCAGTCCATAGTATTCTCAGCATCTGTCTGTAGAATCATGTTCCCGTTGCCTCAATTCACCTCTTCATCTGTAAGGAGATTGTTCAGTCCTCCTATATGACAGTGATTGTTCATATAAGAGGACTGATATGACATAGCAGTTCAGTATTCTTTCTTTGTTTCTAATGAATTTTTCCTGTTTTTTAATACTTTGCTGAGCTTTTGGAAGGCATATTCCTGGTAGGACTTCTACTTCTCTCCAAATTATCTTGCTGTAAATGTTGCCATACACCCTTTATACATACATTATTTTAGCATAATTATTGAATTCATTTTCTGCTTGTCTAAATACCATTAGTAAAAATCTGAATTTTTAAGTTAAATTATTATTACCATTCAATAATTGCTTAAGATTTTATCCTCTTTTTGTTGTTTTGATCACATTTTAACAAATTTTCTTAACAGCTTTCTTCTGTTGTTTGTTGTGTTTTGGTAATTCAACTAAAACCCATTATTTTGTCAAGAGAACTACATCCTCATTCTTTGCATTTTGTCACATCTGGCATCATAGAAAAAGATTTCAATACAGAATGGTCAATTTTACTCCTTATAATGCCACCACTGAGCTGGTGTAAATCCCATATTGCCAAGCCCAAGAATTGAACACATAACTCCCAAAAATAAATCAGTAATAAAAACAGTAAAAATAGAGATACACTTAATTTACTTTACGATAAACTGCATCTGGCAGCAAGGCCTCTAATCAGGAGATTGGAGGTTTTGAGGAGCATGGAACTACCTTGTAATTACTTTTGTTCCCAGGTCCACCCCGGCCCAGGGTTGTAGCACCTGTTAGGGTCACATATATAGACAAATAGTGAACCCCCAAACAAAAACAAAACACTATAAAAGTATAAAGCTACATTTTTATAGTAAAAATACCAGCAATACATATTTATATTTATATAAAAAAATTATCGACAGTACCTATTTATAGTAAAATTACCAACAATATATTTCATCTGTGGTTGAAGGCATAGAGTTGTTTACATTATTTATGTTCTTCGGACTGTTATTCTCATCTTTATTGCCATATTCATGATGTTTCGTTGTACGCTCCAGCCTTCTTCAGGCGATTGGATTTTCAAAATGAACCCTTTATTTCATCCACCGGGGTAAATTTTTCTAGTTCCATGTGCCATGCCTCTTCCAGATGTCTCAGTATCAGTTTTCTCCCTTTAACTTGCCAAGTTTTTATTCACCTCAGCTGTAGCCAGGTATTGAACTCACAACTCTTTGGTTCCAGTCACTGGATCCAACCAACACTTTTATCCACTAGGTCATTCAAAATATTTAGATTTTGGCATTAAATAACCTGTAGAGGTTTATATGCCACTGGACCAAAATGAACTACTTTAGTTTATATAGAATTAATGTTTTTCTATCTTAATGTATTTCTTAAATATGCATTGAATTCTCACTTTCCATCCGTGACAAAATTCAAATTTGTTCATACAGCTTTCTGGGGAATTGCTTTTTTTTCTCACCTGTAATCCCTTCCCCACCACAGATGTAGCATCATAAGTATGTCGCTATTCTTTTGCTATTTCTATGGCAAATGTTCAAATGAGCTCCATTATTTGGTGCCAGCAGTTCAGACTTTTACAGTCAAGATCCACTTTGTTGTATCACCCTAATTCCCCCTATGCATTTCATTGCTAAGAAGGATGTTCCAGTCAGATGAGCTTCTTCCCAAGAAACACTACATTGTTGAACAGACTCCCATGTGGATGCTTCTTCAAACATAATCATTGGGGTAGTTTTTAGAATTGTTATGTTTTTCCCCTGCCCCCACAGACAATGAATTGTAAATATGCGAGATAGTTAGTATTTACATAGAGACAGTGAGGCATTATGGTGTTTGGAGTAAGAAAGGTACGTATGAATGTGTTTGTTGTTTTGGTGTATGGATTACTGTTCGTACGATTGGGTCAGTGATTCCAGCTAGCTAAGTTATAGTTAAGACAGAAGAAGACCATCCTTTCCCCAACCCCCATTAGGCCTCGTGCCACATTTCTGTATAGTACAGAATAAATATTGCTTCTTCAAACCTTACATTCTTAAAAAGTCAGGTCTCCATCATTATCTGCACTCCATATTCTTATTACCTTCACTTCTTATTACCTCCTTTTATGCTCATATCACATACTTCATTCAGGAATCCACTACATAGAGTGGCTCTCGTGCCTTGTATTGGATGGACACTATTATTAAAAAATGCCAACTTGTAAAATTTTCAGAAAAAAGAATAAATATAAATAGAGTAAAAGAAAAAATAACCTTCAGTCTGTAAGATGAATTTTTAAGATTTCTTTTTTAGAAAAATATTTTTAATACCAAGAAATCTGGTATTTAAAAGCAATTTTTTGACGTTTTTAGTATTATAAGGTCAATTTTAAAGTTTTCATTTCCTAAGAGTTTTATTTCCTTTTCTTTTGTTTTCATTCAAATATTCTTACAAGGACATATGAAGTTGGTGATCTGATAAAATTAACTCTTACAAGGTGTCATGATGTTTACAAATGTGTATATTTTTGTATTTACAGTTATATTTTGTAAACATTTTTCTTAAATGAACACTGAAATCCAAATATGCATTGGCATAGCAAAAAAATGCCTCCCAAAAGCTAAGCAAAGTATTAAGAAACAGAAAAATTTCATTAGAAACAAAGAAAAAAGTACTAAACTGTTAAGTAATATTAGTCCTCCTATACAGCAATGAATGCTGGACAATCTCTCAGAGATGAAGGAAAGACTTGAAGCAACAGAAATGTGGTTCTATAGAAGGATGCTAAGAATACCATGTACTGAACATGTGAACAACAAGGAAGGTTTAGAAAAAATGAAGACAAAATAATTAATAATACCAGAAAGGGATAGTTGAAATCTTTAGTGTACATGATGAGGAAAGAGGTGTAGAAAAGTTGATACTCACAGGATAGGTTTTACGGGAAAAGGGACAGAGGAAAGCAAGACATACCAAGCAAGCTTGAATAAATGGATAGAAAAACAATGTGTAGGAGAGATAACAAAAAGACAAAAACTTAAGAGCTAAGTACAAAGGAGAGGAACTTGTAGAGAGCCATGATCATCAATATCTCAAAAGGACACAACACATAGAAGAAAATATTTTTATTTACAATTATATTTTGTATAAATTTTAGGTCTTATTTAATGAAGGCATCTTTCTAACTTTTACTTTTTACTTTCTCTCTCATTCACAATTTGAGGCTGACACTAAAAAAAGAAAAACAAAATTTTATTGTATTTTTTATAGCATCACTTCCTAATTGTGTTGATGTTCCAGAAATTGAAACCAATATTCAAATTGTTTGATGCTGATGGAAGAATCTCCTTCATCAGGTGCAAATGTCAAGCAGAAGAGAATCGATTTTTGTGTGATATGACCTTTCTTAAAAATACTTGGAGAAAAATTGATTTTCCTAAATAATTTTTTAAGACAAAAAATCAATTGAAATATTTTTCCAAGGGGACAAAAATGATTAAATTGATGATAATGGCAAAGATGAAAATATTATTTTCTTTGCAAATGATTATGAAATAAAATTTTACATTTTTCTAGATCAGTTTTCTCTCAGCAGTGAAAGAAGGAATTTTTATTTATGGTGTTAACAAATTCCAAGAGTGAAAAGCAACATAGAGATGGAAAATAAAAGTTGCCCAAAGATTTTTATTTTATACTTCATTTCTATCAACACTATTTTTGAAGGTTTATCTATCTTCTTTCTATTAATATCTATCTATCTTATTGTTTTCTGTTAGTTTCTATGTTATTCTTTTCTGACAGCATCTATCTACCTACCTATTTGATTCCATTTGTAGGAGAAACTTTGTAAATCACAGATGCAATAATAGCAATGCCTTCAAACAGTACTCTATCAGACACCACTAATTCGCATATATATATTTTTCCTTTACCCGTCATGTGATCTAATTGTTTCAAGATGACGTCAACTGTGCTTGCTCTCTGTCAATTCATGTTCAAACCCAGGTGTTGGCAGCAAAACTTTATTCCTATATGACAGTTCTATTAGTGTTTATCTATCTTATTGTTTTCTGTTAGTATTTATTTACCTACCTAATTCCGTTCTGTTAGTATCACTATATAAATAACATAATGAGAAGCCACATATACTTTCTTAATATGTATATATAGAAAAAAACAACTAAAAAGTTGCAAATTAAAAAAATTAATGTTTTTTTGTGAAAGTATTTATTTATATTTTTATATATATATATATATATATATATATATATTTGATATTTCAGAACTAGGGTTAAATAAATACTTGGGTATTTTAACTAGGTTCAACTAAAGACTTGGGTATTTTAAATCTTTATAACTATTTCAATAGTTGAACAAAAATTTTTTTTAGTTAAAAATTATTTTTTAAACAACATCTAAAATATTATTACAGTTAGATTTATGTTAAAAATATTCGAACACAGTTGCATTCCATATAACGTGACATCCACGTCTCGCAACGAATGCTACTTGTAAACAAACTTCTAAAAACAGTTATTTCTGATGAAAGATCGGGGTCGATCTGAAATATAAAATATATATATATAAAAAAAATATAAATAAATACTTTCACAAAAAAACATTCATTTTTTTAATTTGTAACTTTTTAGTTGTTTTTTCTATATATATATATGTATATATACATATATCCATCCATCCATCCATCTATCTATATTATTCTTTTCTATTAGTTTCTATTTTATTCCTTTCTCTTAGATTCTATCCATCTATGTTGTTCTTTTCTGTTAGCATCTATCTCTCTATCTACCCGTCCCATATTTATTTATCTGATTGTGCCTAAACAAACCCTTCTGACCACTTCTGTCATCCAAAGCTCTCTCCTGTTCCTCCTTTATGATTTTGGTATTGTCTGTGAGTTGATTGTTGAAGATTATTGCTCGTTTTTACATTTTGAATCGGGCTGAATTTCTGGGATGAGTAGTCATCGTTATTTACATTTATTTATATGTAGACTATTGTCTCCATATCATTGTTATTAGCACAATATTTTGGCTGTTGTGCTCTTTGGCCTTCATCAGATAATTATTGAGCCAGGTAAGTTGGGGGTTAAATGTTACTCAGGTCAACAATCACCTGATGATAGCCAAAGGGGACAATGGCCAAATTGTTGTGATAACAACAACAAAGATGGAGACAATACTCTGAAGGTAAATAATTTTGATCTTTTCTCATTATTTGAATCCCACAGCCTAAGCTGATGTACAAATTCTTGTTTAGCAATAGGTGCTAAAATTCATCTGCTGTCACAGATTGTGTGTCCATAATCTTTGGTTGGTTCCTATATAGTTTTTCATTTGGCATAAATTGTTTATGGTTCACATTTAGTGCTGATATGAATGCTCTTAAAGTGAGTGTTTTTGTAAGGGTTTTTCAAGTATTCAATCAATGAATTAGGGTTTTTTTTACACAGGAGTTTTCCCTTTTTCTCAGCAGTGAAAGAAGGAATTTTTATTTATTGTATTAGCCAATTCCAGTAGTAAAACCAACATAGAGATGAAGAATAAGTTTCCCAGGGTCTTTGTGATGAGACTGTGTATCTGTGTTTTACCATTCCCGTTTTGATGCTGTAATTTTGAATATCTGTCAAAAGTGGAATCAAAGTAATAAAACAAATGCCTATATCACTGATTCAGGTGACATAAAGTACTGGAGATTAAATTATTTCACCTGAAGTGATCTTCTTTTATGTGCCATATCCCTTCAGGACATTGACAATCAGGGCTCTCCACAACTTCCTACCATTTGAAGCTGTATTTATCCTTTTACTATTCCTCCCAGTTCCTGTTTTTTTATTATCTCTTTAGAATTTCTGTCACATAAAAGCAAACATGTATATAAAATTGGCAGGTGAATCTTGTCCTGTTTCAAATGTTCTGCTGCTTGAACAGCATGGTAGTATTAACAACATAAGAAATTGTACAAAATGCACAGTTACTCTTCTGATCCTTGGCAGAGAGAAACACTTTGTTCCGAGAGAGAGCACACAGATGCTGATTCTCATCAGAAGTAGTGATGCATATATAAATAATCCTGCTTTTTTATGGTTAATATGCTAGCTATAATTATAAAGCAGGAAGAAAAGAAAATGATATACTTCTATATTTGTTGATATTTACTGAGCTGAGATGTCTACAGTCAACCATCCTACAGTTCAGAATATACATGTAAGTAAATTTTATTGTGTCTAACTTAATTTCTGTACAAAGTATGAAATATTAAAAAATTATTTTAAAATATAAAATAAATTAACAATTGGCAATATGTTAGTTTTTATAACTTGTTAGTAACTGGTATATTAAAGAAGGTCAGATTTAGGCATGAATTTCATTTTCTGATATAAATAAAGTTGATAGCAGACACAGAACAAAAAGGAAACTACAGAAGTTAATGAAAGAAAGTAAGAAGAAAGGACTAAGTATCAATTGCAAGAAGACAAAATATCAGCATAAGGAATGGCCCAACATGCAAATTACAATTTGGAAATACCAAAATCAAACAATACAACAATAAGACAGAAAGTGTCACACTGAAATCCAAAAGCATGTTGGTATATTGAAAGAAGTTTTCCAAAAGTTAAGCAAAGTATTAAGAAACACAAAAATTTCGTTAGAAACAAAGAAAAAAAAACTCCTGAACTGTTATGCAATATCAGTACTCCTATGTAGTACTGAATGCTGGACAATCTCCTCATACAGAAAGAAGAAACTTGAAGTAACAGAAATGTGATTCTACAGAAGGATACTGAGAATACCATGTGCTGAACATGTAAGCATTAAAAAATAACATCTGTAACATTTGTAATTTGTAAGGCACATGATGAGGAAAGAGGGCATGGAAAATTTAATACTCACAAGACAGATTGGGGCAAGAGGGAATAGGAAAACAATGTATAACCTACCTGGCAAGTTTGTGTACATGGATGGTAGAAGAGGTTTTAGGAGAGAGAACAAAAAGACAAAATTTATTAAGACCTACAAAAGTTATGACATTATGGAGACATGGCACATAGATGAAAAAGAAGAAGAGATGAATAAAAAGTATCATTTTGAGCTGATGGTTTCAATAAAATTATCAGGTTCGGTAGTTTATTTAATTATGTCAATCTTTTCATGTTTTTGTTCAATAAAAGTTCTTGTTCTGGTGAAGCAGATTTCTGCTCACCAATGATGGATTGAAAGTAAGTCTGGACATCAATAAATAGAATTCATGTCTGAAGTTATTATGTACTTTGTCCAGGATTAAAGGTTAAGTTGTTTATAACAATGACTTTCAAGTGACCAGTGGCCAACCAACCACACTAAGTTTTGTAGTTGATGGATTTGATTATGTTTTGGTCAGTGTGAAACAAACTCTGAGATCCAATGCTGGTGTCAAAAGAAATGACAACATCTGAATGTTATTTATGTTAAGGATGGAAATAAATCATGATGTAGAAGTACCGATCACCATTATTTGATATTTGCTTTTTATGGGGTGAGAGTTTTGAGAATTATTTACAGACAAAAATAACATATTTTGAATTTCATTGCTTTTTTCTAAATTTATATTTCCTCTCTGTCATATATATATATATATATAAGGTATACTTAGGCAGCAAGTATTCACTCCAAATAGTTTTATTAAATTCAGTGTGAGACATGTACTGCAATTGTGTTATGCACATAGATATATCAATGTGTGTGAATCCAGTAAGTTCATACAATACAAATGGGTTTTTTTTTCATAAAACCGTATATGTAAATTTCATGTTTATGAAGATTAAATTTTTATGATTGTATTTGATAATAATGATGCATTTTTTTTTAAATGAACTAATATTTTTTCTTTTTTTTAACAGGTAAGTTCTCATTGTCTTCAAACAACTCCATTTAGGTAAGATCTTTTTGTCTGTTTCATGAACTACTCCCAAAACATCCAGGGTTAGTTTGGATTTTATAATTATTTAAGGGTCATGCTGTACTTCTGACCTTCGCAGAATCTGAGTGAGCAAATTGAGGTGGGGGTGGGTTACTTGATTGTCACTTTTTCTCTCCAAGCGTCATGTGATATTTTGTGTCTATGGCACCAGTTTAAATAATACAAACATAACAAAAGACCCTTTGACCTGACTGAGACTTTATTAATATGTGACATGCCATTACTGAGAGCTTTCTTGAGAGATTTGGTAGTTAAGCAGCACAATGAGAAATCTCTGTTGAGGATATTAGTGCAAATTGAACACAAGACGGAATTTAAACTCATCTTGCCGGTTCCATTTTCAATGTTGAGAACTGTTACAGTCTCCCATCATGAATATGGACATTTTAGTTTTTTTGTTTAATTTTAATTTCACCACAAGCAAGGCAATAAAACCACTAAGATGCAAGGAGTTACTGAGTGTGGGAGAATATGAGAAAAGGAAAACAACTGTTAGGGAGGGAGGACAATAACAGAAGAAGAATTAATAAAACAGAAGATAACGATTGACATTGCATTTAAAGTTTTGAAAATCAAAGTTGATTGGAAAGTAAGAAGAGTGAAAGAAAATTAGAAGACTTTAGTGAGGGGAAAGGACAATAAAAGAAGTGGAATCAAGAAGACAGAAGATAATGATTGACAGTGCATTTAAAGTTTTGAAAATCAAAGTTGATTAGAAAGAAAGAAATCGAGAAGTAAGCGAGAAGCGTGAGAGAAGAAATTGTTAGCATAGTTTGATGTTTGTTTTGTAATGTTTTACAAGTCAACATATTCATAGGGATCTTTCCATTTTTAAATAGTATTTATATAGCCTTGATAAATTCAATAGGATTTATATAGCCTTGATAAATTATACAAAATTAATGTCAGGTATGCAATATCAGAAGCACTTTAACAATTTAAAATTTTTGACACTGGACTTGTTAAAATATTGATGAATCGCAAAATTTTTTCTTTCTTCTTGTGATGCACTGCCACTGATATTCTTAGAAAAGGCATGAATTTAGTTCTTCCTGTTTGTTCTGTCTCATTACCAGTCATCTTCACCCTGGTCTAGTCACTGGTTAGTCACAGGCAATTTACTTTTCATTTAAAATACCTTACCAGTTTAGGCAGTGGTAACTAAATGGCTGCACTGTCTCTTGTCAGCCTTGACAGAAAGAGGGAAAGGCTGGAAACCAGAAATCAAAATTTACTTTTAAATTCAGGATTTCTTTTAGATGACTTATTAAGAAATAACATCTGTTGACTCCACTGCTAACATTTATCTGAAAGTATTTTCACACTGCAGCCCCTAAGGATCAATTCCAATAAGCCCATAAAACCCTAACTTACCCATACCCACTTCTCATTACAGCAGGGTAATTGCCTGCAGGAATTGCTTCAAAGAAAAGAGGAAATAGTTTAATGGATGTAATGTTCTTTTGGAACTTGTCACAAAATGACCAAGATTGCTGATTTTGCTCCTCATGGGAAATGGTTAGCTCCCTTTGATCAGATTTGTAAATTTTGTCACAATGGTCACGGATGGAGAAGAACAAAGGGACAAATCATTGCAGCTGAGAGTAAATACTTTGGATCTATAATTAAAGATAGATTGTAAACATTAATAGTAATTGTCATTCTGTTTGCCAGTACATTACTTCTGTGCTTTAATTGAAGCAAAATAATGAATGTATATTCTTAAGAAATTCTCTTTTTATTCTTTTGCCTTGTGACCTAAGTATGTCTTGGAGAGTTTTGGTAAAAGTTCACAAGGAAATTGGTTAGTCGGCTTTTCCTTAATTAGCATCAGATGCTACAGAGAAAATGAAATACTTAATATAGTCTGATAAATATTTCACCTTGTTTATTTAGAAAGATTTAATGCATATAAATTTAGGGAAACTAATTTTGATTTAAAAACTTCAAATATTTCTTAATAAGATTTTATAAAATCTTTTTATCTCATTTATATTCATTAATGTTTTAATCTTCAAATCTTCTACTTGAAGCAATTCCCAGTAAATGTATTAATTCTCTTCAAGCAGTTTCACTTTTAATTCATGCCAAAAGTTAATGTTTATCTTTTATATACTATTATGCATAAATCATTTTAAAAAAAACTTTTGTATCAAGACTGTAATCTTCAACTTTGTTGTTTTTAATACAACATTCAAGCCAATATATAATTTCAATTTTCTATTTGGCCAATAATTCAGAATTGACTGATTGATTTTTTTTTTTACAGCTTATCAACCCTTTTAAAGTTATTTAAAAGGTGAAACATATTTTGGATTGTAAGAAGTCTTTGGAGATAATGATTTTCTGATATAAGTTCTACTATTTAACCCATAGCCGGGAGGAGAAGAGGTGGATTCATACCTTTTCCAATGGTTTTTGCATGTAAATGAATTTAATGAACCCAACTGGAATTCAAACTCTGCTCTCTGTTTTCTCATTCCAAGCCATTATTCATTACACCACCTGCACATCCAAATTTAGAATATCTGGTATTCTGGATGGTCATCCATCTAGGTACTGACCAATCTTGATGTTGTTTACCATCCAAAAGAATATGGGACATTATTACATTTGGCGTTGGCTCGAGTGCAATAGTTGCAGAAACTTGTCAGTGTTGACAGCTGCCTTCAGGGCTCCACTCCAGGTTTGTCTGTCTGCATTTATTTTCATATCCTCTTTTCCATGTTTTGATATGACTGCAAGGCAGTAGATGTTTAAAATCATGGTTTTCCTTCCCCTAGATGGACTGGCCCCCTGGGTTGACAAGCGCCATCTACCCAAAATATTTATTGTGTACACAGTAAAAGTTCCTTGAAGACAGATATAATGTAGGTAGCAGTAGTAAGTTGCTGAAAATGATTCTCATCTGATTTTGAATTCTATGAAGGACATAAAATTTTGGTTTCAGTTCTTTACCCTTCTCGTTCTTGCATTTTGCACGGTGGAGTAATGGATAACGGCTTGGGTTGAGGAATCAGAGAGCCGAGTTTGAATTTCAGTCGAATCCATTACATTCACTTATGTGCTAACACCCTTGGGAAAGGTGTGAATCCTCTTCTTCTCCCTCCATCTATGGGTAAATAGCAGGACAGACTGGGTTCTATAGCCTTGGACGGCAACTGGTCTAGGAGAAGGACAACTCTGAATTCAAAACCTGCGGAGGGTCGTTTGGGGACCTTGTGGCATTCGTTGCACCAGGTCCCTGTATTCGTCCCTCCCAAAAGTGTGGATGGCCCTGCACAAAGCCTTCACCACTATAATCAATTCTTGTGTGGCTGTCCGGCTTTCAGTTTCTGGGAATTGATCTGTTTGGCCCTCATACGTCGAGTTCGATGGGAGAAGCATTATTATATATATATATATATATATATATATATAGACACTACAGTTCAAAAGTTTGAGGACAGACCTGGTAAATTTTAGATTGGCCCAAAAGTAGTTTTTCTGAACATTAAATAAGAGAAAATTATTATACATGGTTAAAAAAAGTGAGACATGATTTTTATTAGAAATTTTATTATGACAAAAAGAAAAAAACATTTTATGATTAAATTTTGCTCTCATCAAAATATCCTCCTTTAGCCTTGATTACTGCAGCACAAAATTTTGGCATTTGTTGCAAAAGTTTCTCAAAGTATAAGTTTGATAATTGATTCCATTCTTTTCTTTTTTTTCAATGACTCTACAAGGTCTTTTTCATTGTTTTTCACTCTTCTGTCAAGTTTGTCCCATGCTAATTCTGGGGTGGCTTCAAACTTTTGAACTGAAGTGTGTATATATATATTAAAATGAGAAAAAGAACAGATGGAGTAAAAAAACCACTGTTCGTAGCATTTACTTTTAAAAAAGTACTCAATACAATGTAGAGCAATATACTATTATATTTTTATTATAAGAGATTATAATAAAAACATTTTGAAATCGCTACACAAAAGCTTTCATGTTTCAATACTATGATTGTACTTCTTCATGCAATGATAAGTAACTGAAGAAGTACTATCATAGTACTGAAACATGAAAACTTTTGTGTAGCAATTTCAAAATGTTTTTATTATAATCTCTAACTATATATATATATATATATATATATATATATATATATGATAGGATAAGATAAGGAACAAAGAGGAAGCATTTATAAATTTAACATGTTTTGCTTTTATTTAATTTTCAGAAAATGAAAGATGTAGCAGAAAAGAAAATTCCAGTATTTTTTATACTTGTGCTGCTTGTTTTTCATTGGTTAAGTTATTTGTCTTGTCAAATAGCATTCGTGTATATAATTCTTATACGTTTGTATATCATAATTCTATTCTAGTTGGTCTATGCAGGATTTGGTTGATAATGTCAGTATCTGTGTTTGTACATTTAGTCAGTATTTTTATTCATTGTTCGTGTCCATATCTTGACTGGGAGATGTTTTGTGTAAGTGAAAGAAATTAGATTATACTTGTTGCGCTTGTAGTAGACACATTTTATATTCTTTAAGTATAGATTTTATAAAAGTTGGTAATATATAGTTAATAAAAAAAAATGCTACCCATACTGCACCATTGACCAGCATATATAAATAGTTGAACTAAAACACAACATATACAGATTGAAGATTGTTAAACTCAGTGTCCACTTTTATATATATATATATATATAATGGATTAAATCTGACAAATATTTTAATATATTTTCTATTTATATGTTATTTTATGGATACAATTTATTTGAGTAAATGCTCTGTTTCATTAAACAGTATTAAGTGTCATTGTTTATGTTAGGTTACGTTTCAGAGCAGAAATGAATTATCAAGAAAGGTCATCAAATGTGTGTGTTTATGAGCAGTAATTTGAACTTTGCTAAACTGGAAGTCCTCTGTAGTTGATTCAGTTAACAGCACATCACACCAAATGATGGTTTACATATGGAATACATGTTCGATTCCTGTCTGAGGATGCATATTTTCTACAAGATTTCTCAAATACTCAGGCCAGTAAATGTAATTAATACTGTTTACTCAAATAAGTTGTACCCATAAAACTAATGCATAAACAGAATATATATATATATATATATATATATATATATATATATATATATATATATATATATATATATAAAATATAGTCTTAAAGTGTGCTATATTTATGGGATAAAGTGCTCAATATCAGAGATAGAGTGTGTGTAAATATAAAAGTGAACATAGAAGTCAACACTTAGAGGCAACAGTCTGTTTCATGCTAGATGCAATCATCAGGCCCAATAATTGCATCTAGCATGAAACAGACTGTTGCCTCTAAGTGTTGACTTCTATGTTCACTTTATATATATATATATATATATATATATATATATGTATATATAAATAAAAAGGAAAGAACAGTAAGATATAAAATCCGGTGTTCTTATAGATATTTTTATTTTTACACAATAGTGCTCTATGTAAATTTAAATTTACAGAGCATTAATATTATAAATTAATAGATTTAAAATATGGTTTTACCGCTACACAGTGATAACCATGTTTCAGAAATGGAAGCTAAAGCCCCTGAATTTAATTTTGTTATTAAACCAAAGACATTAGTTCCATTTCCTCATCAAGCGAATTTTGGAGTAACTTACTTTTTAAAATTTACGGTTGTTAACGGCACAGGAAAGATTCATAGTTTGAGGGTTTCCAAGGTTACCGATAAATCCATTCATCTAGACAAGGGGTTTCAAACACTAATATTCCATGGTTAGAATTTATTACATTGGAATTGTAATCACGATCCAATTCATCAAACCTACAAATTCAAAACTTTTTGAATTTGTAGGTATGATGAATTGGATCATGATTACGATTCGAATGTAATAAATTCTAACCATGGAATATTAGTGTTTGAACCTTTTATATTATATATATATATATATATATATATATATATATATATATATAAGTATTGAGAATGATGCAATAAAAAGAAAACTATAACAAATATCAATTCTGCACATTATCTCCTTCTAAGTAGTCCTCTTCTGAAGCCTCACACTTTATCCAGTGTTGTTGTTGTTTCCATTGAGGGAAGCATTCCTGGGCATTCTTTTTTGGGACAGCATTCTCTTGGATTTCCTCAATGTCTTGGAATCCTGTTCCTGTGGGATTTTATTTTTAAAGTTGAAAAAGTCGCAAGGATTTAGATCTGGAAAATATGGTGGCCTTCTGACCTGGGGAATGTACTTGGCCAAAAACTGCTGCGCAAGCTATGGTCAGTGATGGAACCTCTGTGATCTGGTGAGATGACTGCGCACTCTAGACACTCTCCTACCAAGAACTACTATAATCAATGGAAGTGAGCTAAAACATTAAAATTTAGTGTGCATGTGCAACATAGTTTCAGGTCAATTTGTGCCAAGTGACTTCGCTCTGTGTACTTTAGCTCCATTAACATAGCAACAGTCCTGATATTTATACATGATCTGATCAAAAAAGTAAAACATTTTGCCTATTAAGAACATTACTATTTGGAGAAAGTAATTCAAAGATTATCTGCCAAATTGGTGATTGAGGCTTGTTATCAGAAACTCACATAAGAGAAAGATAACTTCAGATTTACTAAGAAAATAGTAATCTATAAAACAATGTATGTTATAAGAATTGATAGTTTTAGTAACATCATGCTTACTGCAGTCAGTTTTTTACAGAACAAATCTCTAATATCCAAGGTTTAATTATTTTTTGTTTTTGTGTTCAAGAGCAAATCTTTTCTTATGGCAGCCCATCAATATTTGATTCCAGTGATCATCTCTTGAAAGAAAGCCAAGAGGGAAGACAAATATCTCAGTTAGTGAGAAATGGGAAAATGATATTTGAACGGAAATTGTATCATTATTATTAAGTCAGTTATTTATCTGAAAGTGACAGATATTATTTGGCTTGAGTTTGTCTCTTTCCTGTGTAATATGGACAACCCTGGATGAGTTTTTCATGGAAAGCATTAAAGAAAGAC
>OZ038490.1:54267143-54302143 GCA_964036315.1 Acanthosepion esculentum
ATATATATATATATATATATATATATATATATATATATATATACACTGAGTGTAACAGCAAAATTGGCCATCCTACAAAATGTTTAATATCTAAAAAAACACTAAACTAATTTAGTTTCTTTTTTCCAGGTTTTCAGATAAGACATCTTGACATCATTTGTCGTAAGAATCACTGAAAAACCCTTTCAGTCATTCAGCTAGAAAGAGAACAGGTTAAGATCATTATGTGTCAGACCCAATGTCTTCTCAACTGAGCAATGGTGAGAGAAGAAAAAATCATTCAGGCCTTCACTAATGGTAAAAGATCCAATTCAATTCATAAGCCATTTGGCATGTGAGAGAGGCATTTCACCTATGACAGTACAAAGAGCAGTGAAAAAGACTTGAAAATTAAATTGTACATGAAATGTGTGAGACCCTTGTTACTCCAGGACAGAAAGTTAGAAGATTAGAAAGGGTGAAGATCATTTTAAATAAGTTGTAAAATGATCCTGGAATAATATGTATATATTTGAACTTCATTTCAATCCTTCATGAGCTGATCTTTAGCTATGATTAATTAATGATGAACCTGTCATTTTTGTTTATGATTAATTTCATCACATTTCTTCTGTAAAGCTTGGAGAGTAATTATACATTCTTATTGCTCAAAGTAGAGTCCACTAGTGTTATAAAAACCTTGGAGAATTCCAGTAAGATATCTTTAATCATTTCTAAGATACAACAGTTCAAAGCTTAATCTAACAATTGGAAAATTTTGCTTTTACACCTGCTATATATATATATATATATATATATATATATATATATATATATATATATAATATGATATTTGAGTTACTATAGTATTCACTTTTTTTTGCATTTTTTGTGTTGCTCATGAAGAATTTTTCTTTGGAATGCCAGTTGAAGTAAATGTTTTTGGCAATGCCAAATTTCTTCTATTTCAAAATAATCAATCCAATGTTACTGACATTTTGGCAATGACTATGTAGTTCAAATCATCAAAATATGTTTTAGTAACATTATTCTTTTGTTTGGTTGAGAGTTCCTTTATTTTCACCATGTCAGCTTTGTTGCATTGAAGATGAAGTAGTGAATGAGGACCATTGTGCTACCACATTCTTGTCATGTCAAATGTTTTGATGCAAATGCAGAAAGATTGTGACATGACTTCTCTCTTAAAGAACATTTTCATGGTAAATCTTTCATAGGGTATAAATACTATTTGTACCAATGATATTTACTGGTAGTTTCTTCCGTATTGTTTATATTTATTTTTTCATAGTAATTTTTTTAATTTTATATCGAAAAACAACAAATAGTTACATTTAAAGTAAAAGCAAACATCAGAAGTATATTAAAAATTTTACTTAATCAAACTTATATCCAACTAACAAAATCAGTCTTTTTTTTATTGTTTGTTTTTGCATATCCTGATGAAAATTGTGCATAAGATGTCCAAAATTCATGTCATGGTTATTATCAGGAATTTAATATTGTCAGTATCATATGTCAGGGTTGTTGGTTATATCCTCTGAATTTGTAGATAATACCAAAATAATATAGAGAGTGTACTGCTATTTATGCGTGCCATGTCCCTTCAGGATGTTGGCAATCATGGATCTCCACAACTTCCTGTCCTTTGTAACTCCAAGTATAGTTTGTCTTTTTATTATCTCTCTTAATCCCTGAAGCTTGTTGGGTAGGTTATGTGCTGCTTTATTCTTGCTTTCAGTATGTCCTGTGAGTATCAAATTCTCCAAGCCCTCTTTCCTCGTTATGGGTCCTAGAAATTTCTGATATCCCTTTCTGATTCTAAGTGTCGTTTGTATTTAAATTTTCCCCCAAAATTGGTTGTTGCTCACATGTTCAGTCCATTGTATTCTCAGCATCTTTCTTTAAAAGGTCATTTCTATTGCCTGATGTCTCTTCTCCATCTATGATGAGATTGTCTAGTATTCACTGTCATAAAGGAAGATTGATATTAAATAACAGATCAGAACTTTTTTGCTTTTGTCTAATGAAATGTGTGCATTTCTTAATACTTTGCTTAGCTTTTGGAAGGCATCTTTGTATTTCAGTGCTGTATTTTCTATTTCTTGTTAAAAGACTTCATATGTATTCAAAATTTTGTACTTAATTTTTGTATCTCCAATCTGTAATTCATCTGTTGGGCTGTTTCTTTTGCTGACAACCATAAATTCTGATGATTAGTCCTTTCTTCTTACTTTCCTTGACTACATTTTGTAAGAATTCCTGTAGTTTCCTTTGTATTTCTGCTATCAACAGGGTCATCTGCATATTTAATGTTAAGTGTTAAGTTTGTGACCACCAGTAATGAATCCTGGTAGAACTTCTAAAAGACTCAAGGAACATGAAATTATTATTATATAAAAGAAACAATCTACATAAAATACTTTTCACCAGAGGAATCAGCATTTTGAAATAAATTAAAATAAGTATAAAACTATTCAAGTATGCTCTTCTTCAGATGTCCTCAAGGACACATAGCCCAGTTGATGAAAGCATTGTTTGGATCCAATGACTTGACACAAAGATGTGTGAGTTCAATACCTGGTTACTGCAGTGGTGAACAAAAATTTACAGAGTTGAGTTATAGAGAGGTAACTGAGACATCTGGAAGAGGCATAGCACATGGAAATAGAACACCCTACTCTGGTGGATAAAATAAAGGGTTCAATTCAAAATCCCAATCACCTGAAGAAGGATGGAGTGTACAATGACTGAAGTGTTGTAAATATGGCAACAAAGATGAGGACAACAGTCCGAACAATGAAAATAGTGTGTGTGTATATTGTTATTATTATTAGTTATGTATTTATATATTCTTTCCAATGTTTCTACAAAAATCTTCTATATATGATATCACTTATGCGATACATGTAGATATGAGCTTAAAATGTAACATTCCAAAAACTATTTGGGTGTAGACAAAAAGTTTTTACTTTTGATGCTGATGACATTTAGATAATGACAGAGAGATCCAAAAGCTCTTGAACCACAACAGAACAAAAAATATAAACTTTGCAGTTTATCCACAATTTTGATATCTATAACTTAGTGGAAAATTAAATGGAGAGGAAGTATCAACTGAATTTAATACAACTTGTTTAAATCCTTGCTACCTAAATCTTTACACACACACACACACACACACATACATATGTATATGGGTTTATGGCTATGTCATTAGAATGTTCACTTTCCAGCCATGTGACTGATTTGAATTTCACAATGTTTGATTTGCCAAGATGCCTTTAATGTTATCATCCTGAGAAGGTAATCCAGCTTTTGATATCATTGGAAAGTCCCTGAAAACTGAGCCACAGGCTGACCAAAGCCTTGTGAGTGAAACTGTATAGATGGAACTGTTTGGAAGGCAACTATAGTTGTACTAGCATAAAGTCATGAGTCATTGTGAGCAAGGGTTTGAATGTAATGGCCTTGTTCAAACTGCTGATCATACAAGATTATATGCTCTCACCCCAAAAATGTAACTGCAGTCCATTCAGCTTAGTTGCATTATAAACTGATAGGTGGGCTCCCTGCGTATTGAGCAAATACTAATGTCTCTGAGCAGAGCAGACATTTGCAACAGGTATTAGATAGAAAGCAAGCAGATGGGTATGCTTGGAATTGGATAACCAGCCATCATATATATATACACACACAGACATACACATATAGGTATATATACATACATATATATACATGCACACCACACACACACACAGAGAAAAACTATCTATAGCTGAATGCATCATAGAATCTATGAAAATGAATAGGCAGAATATAAAAAAGGATTTCAGTTAATCTTAAAACAAATATTAGAGATATATTTATGGTTCCTTGCTGGCTGCAAATATCTGTAGATATTTTCTTGCAGCATATTTTGCCAGAAATAATAGCAGATCGGCAGGAGTTGCTGAAAATGCAAAACCAAAATGCCTGCTCTCCACCTCCACCTCCTCCTCTTCAACCGGACATCAATTCCAAAGAAGAAGCATTGGTGCTCCAGCTTGCAAATCTCCAAATAGAATTTCTTATCTGCAGTTTTCAGGCTTATTTAAAAGGAAAATATAGTTAAGTTAGTTGCATCAGAGATCACAACTGATGATTATAATAATTTGACTAATAGTAAATTATACTAGATATTTAATAAATTTGTCATTTAGAAAGAGATTAACATTGACACAACTCTGCCATGCTGACTTTCTAGCCAGTGCTCTGAATTACCGATATTTAAAAAGTTCTTTATGACGCTAAAGTAGTTGAAAGGATTTTTAAAAAGACTGGGATTATCTTCTATTGCCAGCAGTTTGTACAATCAGGGGTTCTATACTGTGGACAACAGGAGATGCCAAAAACACAAGATTTTGAGGGAAGAGTGCATTTTTTGTCTCTTCATAGTTAGACAGTGATTTCTTTGTCTCTCTGCTGAAGCTTTTCTTCTTTTCTCTCTACATTTGTTCATAGCCTTTTTTCAGGCACCCCCGCACACTGTTAGTCCAAGCCTTTTTTTTATTTAGTCTGAACCTTTCCTGGTCACTTTACTGATGATCTGAGCCTTTTCTCTACTCATGGTGTAAACTTTCTCTCTTTCCACTCAGTGAAGCTTTACTGATCTCTCTATTCTCATTTTAAGACTTTTCTGATGTTTCTTCTGTCAGTCTGAGGTTTTTTCTAGTCTCTCTTTTGTCAATTCAAACCTTTTCTAGCCTCTCCACTGTATGTTCAAGCCATTTGTGGTATCTCTACTTTTGGTTTAAGCATTTTCTGGTCTCTCTACTGTCACTGCAAATCTATAGGGTAGTCTGAAAGTTTGGTCACCCCTAAATAATATAATTTTCAGATGACTGATATAAGCTTTTACTGCTTGGAAGAGAGGTCTTCTTGATGTGACAGCAACAATGAAAGAGAATAAACTGAATCCAGTACATGGGCTTTTGCATTACTTGTTGTTATAATTAATTTTTGGTAAGGCGTGACAAGACTTTCAGACCACATTATTAAGGTGAACCTTTTCTGGTCATTCTATGTGTCCGTTCAAGCCTTTTTCTGGTCTCCCTACTGCCAGTCTGAGCATTTTCTGGTCTCTCTTTTGGTCTGAACTTCTCTTGATTCTCTGAACATGCCTGTATTAAGATATCAACGTTCCCTGATTAAGCAGGATATTGCAGTGACTTGAGAGATTAACTTACTACAATTCTAGAGCAGAGACCTAATTTAATATTTATTATGCTTAGTTCTGTCTGACACAAGACTACAGCTATGAGTCATCCAGAAAGGGTAAAATTTATTACATTAGCAATTATCTGCTCATCAAATTCATTTATTAAAGCTAGAAACTTAATAGTAATTGACAATACTAATACTTTTAGCATGATTCATTGGTATCTTTGGAGGGGAAAATATGTTTTAATGATTATGAGTGTAATATTTTGGCATTACTTTTAAAGGGGACAGTGTTCTTTGTTTTCTCTCCTTACAGGTTTTATTATGTCTGGCCTGATTGAAGCACATTGCCGCCTCATCCCTGCCACCTTTAGAATGAGATAAAAGCAGACACATTCACATATACAGCTTCTATACATATCTACATGCCTGTATATGTTACATGTTTCTATTTATGTATTCATAGAGCATCTGCGTTTATAGAAATAAATACATATAATTACTTCTTGGTTTCTCTCTCTCTGACCAGCTGATGTACTTACGGCCATCACTGAATTTGTCTTCCAAGCTATTCATAATAACGGTGAAGCTCGTGCCGTGGCCCTTGACATCTCCAAAGCGTTTGATAGAGTTTGGCATGCCGGCCTTCTTCGCAAGCTCCAGGGTTATGGCATCACAGGTCGATTGTTTGACGTAATACAATCATTCCTGTCAAACCGTGAATTGAAGGTCGTTCTCAATGGATTCATCTCCAGCTCCTATTCCACTAATGCAGGTGTTCCTCAAGGCTCCATCCTAGGACCTACTCTGTTCCTCATATTCATAAATGACCTTCCTGACACCATAGATTCCCAAGTCGGCATCTATGCAGACGACACCACAATTTACTCCTGCCTCAAACACAAATCCAGTGAATCTGACAAAATTAACCTGGCATCTCGGATAGAAAAGGACCTCCAATCGGTTGTGAACTGGGGCAAGAAATGGATGGTTAACTTTAATGCCTCTAAAACTAAACTGCTCTCTTTTAACCACCACAAGGATCCATCCCTGCATCCCATTAGAATGTCTGATGACCAACTTCTTGAGAGCTCCTCTCTGTGGCTGCTCGGTCTCACGCTGTCCGCTGATCTGAGATGGAACAAATACATCGAGTCAATTGCATCATCCACCGCAAGGAAAGTTGGCTCCCTGTGCCAAGCCAGGAAATTTTTCTCCCCGGAATCTATCCTCCAAATCTATAAATCAACCATTCACCCTTGCATGGAGTATTGCTGCCATATATGATCTGGAGCCCCTGCTGTTTGCCTCAGGTTTCTTGATAAGATCCAGAGACGGATATGCAATGTAATTGGCCTCGATCTGTCATCTCATCTGCAGTCTCTCTCTTACCGACGCAACGTTGCCTCGC
This sequence comes from Acanthosepion esculentum, assembly GCA_964036315.1. Classification (NCBI taxonomy): domain Eukaryota; kingdom Metazoa; phylum Mollusca; class Cephalopoda; order Sepiida; family Sepiidae; genus Acanthosepion; species Acanthosepion esculentum. Next base: position 54,273,754 of record OZ038490.1, read on the forward strand.
TCTGTCTTTTTTATAAATACTTTCACGGTAATTGCTCTGAGGAGCTGCTTTTGCTGGTTCCTAGGCCTCATGAATTTAAACGTCCCACGAGGCTGGCATCCCGTTCCCACCCCTTCACCGTTGAAACTGTTAGATGTAGATGTCTCTTCTACTTCAATAGCTTCATGTCTCGCACATCTTGCCTGTGGAACTCCCTACCTTATTCCTGTTTCCCTGACAAATACAATCTCCAACTATTTAAGTGTAATGTCAATCGACATCTCCAGCTGCCTTGATCTATCCTCTTCCCTTCTCCACATCCTTTCACCTTTCCTCGCTCCAAATCTTCTGTAACCCCCTAGCCTTGATCGATCCACTATCTTTCTCCATATCCTCTCCTTTACCACTCCTATCTTCTCTTCCTCCAAACCTTCTGTAACCCCCTGCGTACTAGTGGCTTCCAGCCTTGCTTGGGGTGATATGCTTAAAAAAAAATTTGGGAATACCTGGTATTGTAAGCTCAATTATGTTGTTAGTGTGATGGTTAATGGCTTGGAATTGGAATTCAGAAAGTCAGATTCCATTTAGGTCTATTATACGCTTTGGAAAGGTATGACTCTACCTTTTTTTTCTCCCATCTATAGGTTAATTAGGATAACTTTTTCTAAAAAAAAAAACAGACAACATGCGTTGAATGGATGTCAAAATTTGTTGTAAAATGCACCCCTACCCTACCTAAACTTAACCTCTTATTCGAACATAACTCATAATTGATACAATAATAGTTAATAAAAATGAACACGCTACTGCCCCTGTCTAAATGATTGGATTTCTCTGTATCCTGGTAAACAAAAAATTATGAATTGTATGTGCGTTTAAAACTCAGTAAATTTAAAAATAAGTTATTCGAAAATTCACTTGAAGATGAAACAGAACTAATGCTTTTAATTTAATTATATAATTAAATTTGAAGTTTTTAGCTTCAGTTTTTGAAACATGGTAATTCCTGTGTCGCAAAGAAACCATATTTTAAATCAGTTAATTTAAAATATTTATGCTCTGTAAATTTACATTGGGCACTGTTTTATAGAGATAAAAAATCAATAAGAACACCAGACTATATATCTTACTGTTCTTTCTTTTTATTATATATATACACACATACATTTTACTCACATTAATCCTATATATATATATATATATATATATATATATATATATATATATGAGAATGTGTAATATTCATAGTTTGAAATGGCCAATGGCATGTTTTGGTCTGCCTCTTGCATCAATGTTAGCTTTTCTTTGGGTGCCTGACAGTCTTGGCTGTTTGCCTTTTGTTAATTTTTCCGAGTGCAAATCTGCACTTTATGCTTTTGGCCAAGGAAGAATAAACATTACTCTCACAGCTCCTGAAAAACCAATAAACCCTTTTTCAGTTAAATAAAAGCCCTACTTTACAACACCTATCTTGCCTGTGCAGTGTTCACTTTCGCATGCTCAGATACATACAAAACTTTCAAGTGTACTCTTTTCCTGGGAATAAGTTCATTGTTATTTTCTTTCCATATGTTTTTATCTCTTACTGGCTGACTGATGTTAAGCATAAAAGAATCTCCAACTTCCTTTTTATTTGTAATTCACTTGGATTCTGATATTCTGTAGTATAATTTGATTTACTTGAAAAAAATATATGTAGACAGTGTGGACATAGATATTAACACTGCCTGGTGACTATCAAATTCAAAATTCAGTGACATCTTCAGAACATAACTTGGTCTGAAGGTCACAGTAGGAAACTGACAGTCTCCATGCAGTCTTGATTCCTGTGCCTACACTGTTTCCTAATACTTTGCTTAGCTTTTGGAAAGCATTTTTTGCCATTCTCTATACCTTCAGATTTTTGTGTCACATTTTTCTGTCATTTGTTAAAATCATTCTAAGATTATTTTTTTTTAATCTTTTCACTTTTTAATCTTAGCACTAACCACTCTAATACCATTCTGATGATACAGATTGCATTCCTTGTTCCAGTGTCTTTAACAAAATCATAATGTTATTGTCCTTTTTTCAATCTAATTCTGCTGGGCACTGTATTCATCAGAATCCAGATCATAAGCTTAGCTAAGTGGCTTATTAAGATGATTATCTTATAGAGCTTGTGCTCCCTTGTACCTGGTTTCATAGGCAACACCACAAAGATGGATTTACTAAGATCCTCCAGTATGATAACCCTGTTGTATATTTTATTTATTATTTCCATAATCTTGTCAGTGCCTAGTTTGTTTAAGGTTTCTAGCATCTCTATTGAAATCCCATCTGGTCCTGATACTTTGTTCCTGTCCATCTTGACCAATGCCAATCATATCTCAGACTTTAATATTTCAGGTCCTTCCATATTTTTACTGATTGTGAGTTTCTCTCTTTCATCATGGAAGAATTCTCCAATATTTTTGTCCTATCTTTCAAGTATGTTTTCTTTTTCTACCATGAGTGCATTCCCTAAATATGTGATGGATGCTGATGTCAAGTGTGACCATTGTAAGACATCATTGTAAAGCTCAGTTATGACCTGAATGGATAAGGCTCTTTAACCTGAGAAACTCATATTTGATTTGATTAACAGTACATCAACTCCTTCTGAGTCATTTAATGTCAAAATTTAATCTTGGAAGCTTTGATGTAATAAAAATATGTTCTATGTTATTCTACTTTCACAACTGAATACATGGTAGATGATACTCAGCTTTTGTGCATATACAGGTTTGTGTGGACATGATTACTAGAGGCTGTGATATGTGTGTTTTATGTTGTAGTTTTGCTAAAGTTATATTTTGGAATACAGTTTGACTTTAAGAAATTGTAGGATATTATATGGATTAATGTCATGAAAGAGTTCTTTTATTTTGGTTGTTTGGTTAGTGACACATCAACATCTCTATGGGTTATTTAATGCTGAAATCTAAATATTTTGAACAATTTTATGGTTTTAACTAAATATTTTTGAATGCAATTATATACCTTCAAATACTGATAAAAAGTATTGTTGGTAATTTTTTATATAACAATGAATTACTGGTATTTTTACTGTAAAAATATATTTTTATACTTTTAAAGTTTTTTGTTTTTGTTTAGGGGTTCACTATCTGCCTATTGCTGGGACCCTAACATGTGCTACCACCCAGGGCAGGGTGGACCTAGGAACAACTGCAATTAAGAGGTGGTTCCATACTCCTCAAAACCTCCAATGTCCTGATCAGAGTTTTTGCTGCCGGATGTAGTTTATCATCATACCCAAGACTACAAACTCATATCTGTTGATATACACATTTCTGCACAATTCTTTCAACATTCTGGCTCAGTCCTTCATATGAATAACTAATCCAGGTTTCCTATTCTTGTAAACATAATTACACAAAAAATATTTTTTTAATCATTTCACCCCAAGCAAGGTGATAAAGAGATTACTGGGAGGGAAAGACAACAGGGAAAGAAACTGAGAAAACATTATTAAGGCAAAAAGACAATAGAAAGAACATAACTCAAGGTGATTAATGATGATGACAATTGACATTTCATCTACATTTTTGTGGATTGTAGTTGACAGGAGAGCAAGAAGTTGGAAGAGAGTTCCATTGGCCAGAAGTACAAACAAATAAACTATTACAATAGAATAGAATATATAAATAGACTTAATTTTCCATTTGCAGAGATAACTATTACTTATCATCTTTATTTGATTAAACATGAAATTTATGCAAAGAAGATAAGTTTCTAATATACATTTGGATTTCATGTTTTTAAGCTTATTTTTCTTAGAGACACTTTAATTGAAATCCAGATTTACAATGAGACGAATAAATTGTTTCCTGCAGGTTTCTTTTGCTTCTTATCAATAACCATGTTTACTTCTTCCATTGAGAGGAAAAACTAAATTGACTAAAACAAAAAGGATTCCCTTTATGTAAAAACTAAAACACTTTAATCCTGTGTTGAGCTTTTTTTAGTATTCCATTGATAATTGTTCTCTTCTTTTTTAAGAACAAAAGAATCTTTATTTATGTTGTGTTTCTTCTTTTGCCTTTAAAAAAACCTTAGTTTTTCCATTTCAGAGCAAAACACTTTGAAAAGATTTTAAAAAAAGCATTCAAGTTGAACTTTGTTTTTATTGATTGGTCAACCAATAATTGTTATCATTTTTACCAGTCAGAAAGAAAGCCAATCAAGAATGAATGTGTGCCAAATTGAAAAATTCATCAGCTATTCTTATCACTAATATTTATAAATTGTATTACTTGCTTATAATTCACTCAACCATCATCTCAGGCTGATGGTCCTGTCGTCTACTCTATGAAACCTTTCTCTCGGATTGATGGTTCTGTCATCTACTCTATGAAACCATTCTCTCGGATTGATGGTTCTGTCATCTACTCTATGAAACCATTCTCTCGGATTGATGGTTCTGTCATTTACTCTATGAAACCATTCTCTCGGATTGATGGTTCTGTCGTCTACTCTATGAAACCATTCTCTCGGATTGATGGTTCTGTCGTCTACTCTATGAAACCATTCTCTCGGATTGATGGTTCTGTTGTCGACTCTATGCAACCATTCTCTCAGACTGAAAATGCAATTCTGAATAAATTATAAATAAAAAATATCTAATTTCATATTTATATATATTTCTGTTAGTAAAATAGATTTGGGTAACTATTCAAAATGGATTTATATTAAATTGAAAGGAGGATGTGGGCATAAAGTTATTAATGTAAAAGTAAATAGGCATGACAAATTCTAGCTAAGTTCAGTGCACTCATTTTTGCATAAATACCTTTGGGAAAGTTATGAATCCATCTTTTCTCTCCTCCCCCACCTATAGGTGAAATAGCAAAGCAGACTGTACACTCTAGCCTTTGATGTTAACCAGTTTAGGAGAAGGGCAACTCTGAATTTGAAACTTGTTTTGCAAGGGGTTGGCAATTTCAACCCCATAAAAATTCCTTCCAGCTATAAAGCCCCTAGCAACAACACCTAGTAATATGCAGCTGTGGCCCTCTACTCCATATTTGTATCTAATAGCACTCAGGAGGAGGAGGAGGAGTAGGGAATGAGAAAAGACAAAAAAGTCTTGTCAATTTCAGATGAGAGCTATTTTGTTTCTGGTTCATGTTCTGTATTCTCTCAACCATAGCAAACAGAATGAATTCATTTTCTAAAGTTCTTAAGTGTTTTTATAATAGCTTTTTAAAATGATTATGTTCATATATATTCTTTTTCTTTGATCAGCTATCCAAAGAACTGAGACGATGATTTCTATTGTTATTTATAGTTGCCTTTATTTTTGATATTTTTAACATAATATATAAGCCTGTATATTTCTGCCTTCCTACACTTTCATAATATATAAGCCTGTATATTTCTGCCTTCCTACACTTTCATAATATATAAGCCTGTATATTTCTGCCGTCCTACACTATTTAAAGTTCTTCTATGAACCTTTTTTTGCCTTATATCAGATTGGTTAACCTCCAGAAAAGTAATTCATTACACCTTGGTCTTACATTTTTCACTGATATGAATTGTTATTTTGTTAAGTTTACTGCTTAGTAAGTTTCTTCACTTTACTGTGCTCAACAATCTTTCTCACCTGAATCTGTTTTGCATATTTATGAGTCTACCATGAATTGAATATTGCTGCCACATCTAATCTGGTGCTTCTAATATGTATCTAGAAATTATTAACAAGACAATGTTAGTGATCCTGATATAGCTTCTCAGCTTCAATCACTTTTCCATGAACCTTAATACAGTTTTCTTGTGCCTTTGCTATAAATATTTTCTTTGTAATTGTTCTGATGAACTTTCCTCTTTGGAACCCCAACTTCATTAAAGGGCAGTACTATATTGGTAGCTAGGTCTCATCAGTTTATTGTTGAAATAGCTAGATGTAACTTTAAGTTCTATTCCCATGGTTTATTTTCTCACACTTCCTGCTTGGGGAACTTTTTTCCACTTTCTTTCTTTCCTGTCAACTACGATCTTCACAAATATAAATGCAACGTCTGTTGTCATTTTCTTTCTCCTTAAATCATGTTAATTTTGTCCTTCAGCAATGTTTTCTCAGTTTCCTTCCCTCACAGCAACTCCTTGCATCTTAGTGGCTTTATCACCTTGCTTGGGGTGAGATGATCAAAAGAAAATTTCATTTGTATAGATTTTTTTAAAACTAATTGCTTTTATCTTTTAGGTTTTTAAAAAATCCTTCAACCAGTATGACATTTTGTCTTTCTGTATTGTCGAACATCTCAGATGAACTATTTTCAAGAGTTCCATCTTTCATTTGGTATTCAAAATTCACTTTAAGGCAATATTTAACCTTCATGTCCACAAAAAAATGGTCTGTTTAAAAGGATTCATTTTCCCTTGATGCTCTACTATTTTAATTACCTTCATTCCTCGGCAATGATTATTGTTTTAAAAAGCAATGATTAGAATTTTAAAAATACTTTTTATGTACAAGAATATTTTTATATTTACAACATTCTAAAAACTAATACTATTGTATTAAAACTAATGCAATATTTATCATTTGCCAATTTGTAAAGAGATAAATATGAAAACAATTTTTTATTCAGAAATTTATAAACATTTACTAAATTAGTACAATATATGAACCAACTATGAGGAAATCCTTATTATTTGGTATTTTATAAAGTTCAAATTGATTGGCAAATAGCCAATGTTTTGCCAGCCATTCTAATAAACAATATAATAGTGTTTATTATTTTTGTTATCAATTCTCAAGAACAAAGAAAAATGTATAAATTCACTTTCATATGTTTAGGTTTTATTAAAATTCCAATCATCACTTTTTAAAACAATAAACATTACTGAGGAGTGAAGGTAGTTAAAATAATAGCAGTGTCAAGGAAAAATCCCTCCTTTCAACACATCATTTTTTTGCAGATATGAAGTTTAAAGATTACTTACTTTAAAATGTCCTCACTGAATTGTAAAGATTGAATATAATGCAGACTTGAGAACTTTTCAAGAATAATCAGGCAAAATATTGTGTGAATAACAACAAAGATCAAGACATCAATGCAAAAAATATACGGAATAGTGATTCTACCACTTCATAAAATACAGGAAGATGGAAGATATATTAAGCAGAATGTTGTGTTAAAATCAACAGAGTTGAAAAGAGTCATCTGAAAAATGTATTGAATAATCATCACTTGATGAGCTCAGATCGATATGACCATTCTCATTTGCTAATCAGATATTGATCATGCAGAAGAGTAATTCTTAGTTCCTTTCATGCTGTACCCTTTTATTTAGAAGTAGAGAACATTCAGTTATAAATAAGGGGCATATCAGTCGTAGCTTCATTGGGGAACAAAATCAATGATAAATGTTTAAAGACAAGAATTAATGATAAATCATTAATTAATGTATTGTGTGTATGTGAAGACAGATAAATATGAAACAGACTGTGAGAAAGAGTGAGAGGAAGGTAGATAGATGTAAATAAGTTGAAGATAAAGAGAGAGAGGGCTAGATAGATGTGAACAGATTGATGATAGAGTGAGAGACAGATGTGAACAGATTAAAGATAAAGAGAGTGGGAGGTAGACGGTAAACAGAGGTCAGTAGACAGTGAGAGAGAAAGACAGATGTGAAAAGATTGAGGATAGAGAAAGAGAGAGGTTGATAGATGTGAATAGAAATTGAGAGAGAAAGGGAGGTAGATATTTGAACTGAAGTATTTGTTTCTTTTTTTTTTACAGGTTTTCTGGGTCATTTAAAGCCAAAACCAGTTTTGGATTGTAAGAATAATTCTTTTTTAGAAAAATAATGATTTTTCCAGATAAAAGTGCTACCGTTTAACCCATAGCTGGGAGAAGAGAATGATTCATACCATTCCCAAAGTTATTTGCATGTAAGGGAATGCAACAAACTCATCTAAAATAGGCTGAAATAAATTGAAAGATACGGAAAGCTACATTCTGGCACAAACCCACCATGTAATAATCCACTAATTCAATTTTCTCACAACTACTTCACAGTGTGTGTGTGTGTGCACGCACGCAGCATGTATTTGACTACATTAGTTTTTGTTAACACACTCTACTTGGCTTTTCATCTCTGTTGACGATTTGTAACAAGCCACAGACCAAATATGGTAGAAAGTAAGGACATTTAAACACATTCACATTATTGATGAATTAATCAATTTTGCATTCAGACTGACAAAGAGTTCAAGAATTCCAGAAATTTACGATGAGATGACATGTCAAAAATGATGTCCCGCCTACATTTGTTTATTTATTGGGATTTATTAAATTGTAATGACACAATTTTTTTCGCCTACATAGTATCATACTTTAATATGTAAGTTAATGTATTTACTATAAAATTGATATCAACCAAACAATGTTGCCAAAACTTTCAATATATATATATATGTGTGTGTATAGTATATCATGTTTTTAATTTTAAGTGGATTTTTGATAAGGAATCAGAAAAGATTATAAATTTTGAAGATTTTCCTTTGCTAATCACATTGAGGGCAATATCTATCACTCTGACTTCTGCACTAAATATGGTGGCTTCATTTGGGAGACATTTTTTAATTGTTGTATTATTAAAAATAACTGCACATGCTACTCTATCGCTGTCTTTGGAACGATCAGTGATAAATGTGCATATATTCTGAATATTGTTGTCTAATGTTTTGTTGCTCCTCTTGAAAAGTGACAGGGTTTACATATCATGTAGTTTCAACTTGTAATATCTATCTTTATTTATATTATTTGCACTCAGACTAATGTCTTCATCTTTGTTGTTGTTTATCACAATGTTTTAGCCATTGTGCTCTCCATCTTCAGGTAATTGTTGATCTGGATAACCTTGAGGGTATTCTGAACTGAACCCTTTATTTATTTTAGGGAATTATACAAGGTTGGGCTGAAAAGTTCATAGGCATAACAATTATATTCTGGTACACTTGCAGGTATTTTAGACTTCTTACTACTTAGATTTATAAGTCAGACTATGAACTTTCTAGCTTACCCTCTGTTATGGGACCTACCTTTATACAGGGAGATTATGCCTCTCAGGAGAGCTGTCTACAGTTGACGAGTTGACTACTGTACTTTGCCGTCAGTCAGACATGCAACACTTTTGTATTCGTTCTTTTGTTTAATAATATGTTTTCACTAAATTGCTGAGTTTGAGTTTTCTTTCGGACCTATTCTGGGTCCACAACACCCTCGTATTGTTCTCATTCTATTGTTCATGTCTATGAATCTCTTGTTTTTATTTAGTCCTGATCAGTTAGTGCTCAGTGGGCTAAAACACTGATTTATGAATTTGGGGACATAGTGATTGGGAGTTCAATCCCTGTACCAGGTAGTTCAGACTTAGTGGAAACAGGGCAAGCAATAACTGAGCAATACTAAATATGAACAAGACATATCACTAAACATGAACAGTGAAACAAGAACAATTTTCCCTTATAGATTGCAGTAAAGGGTTCAGTTCCAAATTTCCTGAAGGTTATCCAGATCAACAACCTCCTAAAGAAAGTGAGAAGGTGAAGTATTGTGATAATAACAACAAAGTTGAGGACAAAAATCCAAATTTAAACAATTTTAACTTATAATAACTCCTCATCCCAGAAATTCAAACAAAAAATATCTTACCTTTGTCATTTGTTTTTTGCATGTCAGGTTTTATATACAAACTAATTAAACAATCAAGCAACCATTGACTAATTAATGGGTTTGGTTCGAAATTCCAACGTATATCATCTGGAGAAGGCTGGAGCATACAACGGCTGAAATGTTGTGGCAATAATGATAATTACAACAGCCCAAATAATGTAAATAGTATAAATATAGATTCTGATTTATAAATAAATCCAAAATATACATACCAAGAAAATTGATCCTGATCAGGCATCTCTACATCAGTTAGTTTCTCATCAGCTCACTTTCACTTACACTCCTTCTCATTCTCTTTCACTTACACTCCTTCTCATTCTCTTTCACTTACATTCCTTCTCATTCTCTTTCACTTACACTACTTCTCATTCTCTTTCACTTACACTCCTTCTCATTCTCTTTCACTTACATTCCTTCTCATTCTCTTTCACTTACACTCCTTCTCATTTTCTTTCACTTACACTCCTTCTCATTCACTTACATGGCTTCCCTCTGTCTTTTCTACACATATTTTCATGTCAACTGCTCTTATGAGCTTTTTTCTCTTGTGCCCCAACTACATGAGTTTAAGCGTGCTACTAAATTGGCAACTAAGTCTCACCGTCTTACTGTTGAACTAGCTTGATGAAACCACCACTTCTACTCTAACAGTTTTATTTTCTCAACTTCCCACCTGATTTCTTGCTTGCATGCTAACTTACAATTGTAAAAAATTTAAATGCAATATCAACTGCCATAGTCTGTCTTCTTGAAACCTGTTCTTTTTTGTCCTTTCATCAATCCTCCCCATTGTCAGTCTTCTCATTCTCTTTCACTCATTCTCTTTCTCTTTCACTTACTCATTCTCATTCTTCTTCTCTTTCACTTACACTCCTTCTTATTCTCTTTCACTCCCTGTAACCCCTGGTATTCTAATGGCATTATCACTTTGCATGGGTTGAAAGGATAAACAAAAATGGATTAACACATATTTCATCTACCTTAATAAATCCTTATTCTATTATGTTAGATTTTAATATAGATTCATTGACATTTTATAACCTCCTTCATCAATCTTTTTTCCATTGATTATATTAACACCTCTAATGTTTTAACTTTAAAATTACTTGTAGCAGTTTCCATTCCTTCTCAGAAATCATATTTGTTTGGATAATGTTTTTCATTTTCATATACATTACTTTTAATAATGGACCATAGGTTTTCTATTGGATTAATATCAGGAGAGCCTGAGAGTCATTACATTAATCTGATGTTTTGAAACTCTTTTTAGAAAGTTGGGGATTAATCTTGCCCTGGCTTATGCAAGAATACTAACTCATTTTGCCAAAGGCCAAATCCTGCTTGTCCCAGATACAAAGCAATCCTATAGAAAAGTATATAAAATATTCTTATCACTATGCTTCATTCTATTTTGACAGTCAGCTTTTAATGGTTCTTAACTACATTCACCTGAGATAGATTACCAAAGAATTACTGCCAGTGCAAAGTGTTTCCTTCTGAAAAGCCAAAACTGAAAGCAAAAGTATTGGACAAATCACATGGACATCTCGGCAGAAGCCCTGAGGTGTGTCTGCAAGTTTCTGTCCACATTTCAAAGCTAAAGTAATATTGACAAACCTATCCTGAATATTTTCAGATATATTGTTTGCATTGCTTTTTGAATTACTTTTTTTAATCATTTCACTCCAAGTAAAGGGGATAAATCCACTAAGACACAAGGGGTTACTGAGGAAAAAGGACAATAGAGTGAAAAAAACTGAGAAAACATTACTGGGGAGAAAAGATGATAAGAAGAACAGGAAAGCAAGAAGCCAGAAGAGAATTCCATAGGCAAGATGTTTGAGAAGAGAAACTGTAACAATAGAATTTATGGTTGCATTTAGCAATTTCAGCAGCAAAATGATAAGACCTAACTGCCAATCTAGTACTATACTTAAATTCATGAAGTTGAGGCATCAAAGAAAAAGTGTAAAAAATGTTTCCAAAGTTGTTTTTTCTCATAGCAAAAACTGTGCATCATGAAAAGTGGATTCATATTATTGAGTTAACTGAATTGTATACAATGTTAAATACTTTTTTCATTTTTGGCAAAGATAAAAGTGTTGTACCATTTTATGTATAGAGCAAGATATAAACTATAGTTTATGGTAGCTGTATAAGCAGAACAATCCAGAAACTGCCTGACTTATTTTCCACTACAGCCACTTTCCTCACAAACAAAAATGTTCCAAGCCTATCACTACTGTGTCATTATTTCCATGGCCAGAAATGTTCAGATGAGCACCATTAATTAGTTTCACCAGTTCAGACATTTCTACTTGGGACAGGTTATATTATGTCCATGGATTTGAATCATCCTCATTTTCTTTATATTTCACTTGTAAGGAGGAACTTCCACTCAGACAACTTTTCACTAAGAACTGCTAACTTGTGGAACAGGCTCCCATGTGGACGCTTCCCTGAAGATTATAATCTTAACCTCTTCAAATCAAGTATCAGTCATTACCTACCCTCCTTATCTTTATAATATTTACTTCATACAACTTCCTCTTACACTCATATCAATCACTTCATTTAGTAACTCTTTACCTTGATTGGCTCTCAAGCTAAAGTCTTTACCTTGATTGGCTGTCTTGGGTAACCTATGAGCTCATAGATTAATGCACCATCAAAGCTTCCCATTGTAATGTCAAAGGTCCCTTCTTTATCCACTAGTCTTTATTGTCAAATTATAGTGATTTTCAGGAGTGTTTAATGATTTTTATTTCATATGTGTTCATTTTTTGTTATATAGGTATACATTTGCTACACAAACTAAGTAAAATAATCAATGAAAAGGATACAGGCCTCTACAGGGTTGACAGTCTCATAATCTTAAGAAACTCTAACAAACAAAACACATGCAAAATGAGAAAAACAAGCATAAAAATTTTCAAATATATAGAATTAGTCATAAACATAAAAGAAGTAGATTTTTTAGATGTCACCTTCAATCTAAAAAACAGGACATATAAACCATTCAGAAAACCTAATGATAAACCACTGTACATCCACACATCTTCCAACCAACGAGCAGAAATAATCAAACAGATCCTACAGTCTATTAACCACAGGTTTTCTGACAATTCTTCCAGTGAAACCATCTTTAACAAAGCCAAGAAAGAATATGAAACAACTGTAAAATATAGTGGATTCCTTGTAACACTCACATACACACCACAAAGTACAAAAAAGCCAACAGGAAAAGAAACATCATATGGTTCAACCCACTGCACAATAAAACTAAAAACAAATATAGGAAAAATATTCATCAAGCTCAAACACAAAATCTTGCTCCATCAAGCACTTTCCACATGATATTTAAGAAAAACACAGTAAAAATAAGCTATAGTTGCACCAAGAACATGCCACAAATAATAAAAATCACAACAGGAAACAACAAACAAACCACCTGTACCCTTAAATGACAGTTGCTTAGAGAACAATGTAATATACCAAGCCACTGTAAAGTCAGCAGATAATGAAAAATAAAATGCACATAAGAGTAAATGAAGTACCCAGAGACAAAGGAACTATGCACACAAACACCATTCACAAATAGTAAATACATGAACAGTACAATGCTTTCTGAACATATTTGGGCCATTAAAAACAAAAATGAAATCACACAAAAAATATCAAAGAAAATAAGGAAAACAACATCAGACTATATCAATAAATTGAAAACTGTAAATTCTGACTGGCTGAGAAAATAGCTATAATTACTTTCCCAGATCAACAATCAATGATCAGAACTGATCTCCAAATGCAGACACAAAAACAAATTTTTACTACATTACTTACAAACCAAAAAGTGAAACTGGAAAAGAATAAACAAAAAATAAATAAAAATAAATTAATTCAAACTAACAAATAAGTAAATAAACTAAGTAAATATTAAACAAATTAACAAAACATGAGTGTACACATGAACACAAATAAACATAATAATAATAATAGCCAACAATAAATAAAAAAGTTAACAAACAACACTATAAATAGTGAAAAAACTAGATCTGGATCAAAAATTGTTTTCACTTAAAAGCATAACTGTTACCACCAAGCAAAATAACCATTATAACAATACAAGAAACCACTCAAAATGTATCACTGACCTATATATATATATATATATATATATATATATATATATAGTTGAGCAAAAACACAACGCATAATGTCTGACAATTATATATAAACATGAAACTGACTGTTAATGCTGGGTGTTGACTTCAATATCCACTTACATTTATACATACATACACACACACACACACACAGTGGATGACTCTCTATCTCTCTCTATCTCATATATATATATATATATATATATATATATATATACACTTCATCATTATGTAATGGATAGCAAGCTTGTCTCACTAGTTCAATAAACAACTAAATAGTGAGTTCGATCATCACTTGATGTCTCATTCCTTGTGCTACATCTAGGTTACACTTAGAAAATCATCATATATATATATATATATATATATATATATATATATGTGTGTGCGTGTGTGTGTGTGTGTGTGTGTATATATATATATATATATATATATATATATATACACACACACACACACACACACATATATATATATATATATAGAAAGAGAGATAGCATCTTTCATTCATACATATTAATATGTGTATAGATGTGTGTGTGTGTGTGTGATTTATTGTTTGTCAATACATTCTGAATTGACTATCCATTCAAATATTTCCCCTGGGAAAGATATTGACTCATGACTTAATTGAAAAACCTGCCTTAAAAAAAATCTATCTTTCATTGATAGTGTAACATTCCATACTTTGTATATTATTACATATTTTTTTTATGTATTTATATCTGTTTTTTTTGTCTCATTTCATCTGTTCGTTTTTTTTATGTCAACTTGTTACTGAGATAACTGCATATATATTATTAGATATAAATATGTATATGCAATTATATTATTAAATAAGTAACTTCCACATCTTTCTAAGTATCTATACAAATAAGAAGCAACTCCCAAATTACACTGGTGATAGATAAACAAATAAACTGACAATATATGGTTAAGCCATTTCACTCAAGTGGTTGAGGATCAATTGCCACTTGTTTCTGCGAGTAGACAGCAAAGCCTGCTTTACTGCGTGTGACAAAGCTTCAGTGGCAGGTAAGGCTATCATTCAGAAGAGCTGCATGCTGCCAACTTTCTTTAATATTTCCACACAGTGAATCCCGATGTTCATGACAGCCTTGCTCAAACTTTTGTATAGACGAGAAACAGAACAGGCTCCCTCACTCTTTTTTTCCCAGAAAGAAAAGGGGATGCTGCATTGCTTCAGATTATCTTTGAGTTTGTCTTTGTAACACAAGAGTGTCCTTCCAAATGACTTGCTAGTTAGAAGCAGGCCAAAGAGGAATTGTTTATGAAGTCTGTTTTTGTTCATACAAGAAAGATGATCTGCCTACCTGAGTTGGATTTTTATTAGGATAACTTCAATATCCGTCATGTTGCATTTAGTCAGAACTACACTGTTTCTAATGTGATCACCCAGTATATATATATATGAATAATGTATATTTAGGCAGTAAGCATTCATCCAAACATGTTTGATTAAAAAGAACTGACAAGATCTGTTTAATTTTTTATTGTATTTTTACAATTTTTAGATCAAGTGTTTGAGTATTGTGCTCGAAGTTGTGGATAAACTATTCAAAACAAATGCTAAGAGACAGGAACATATTACTGGATAAAAAAAGGTTCAAAGTTTATTTTAAGGTTTTCAGCTTGGATACATTTTTTATATTAAGCGTATAGTTGCGAGAGAAAGGAATAATGAGGATTAGAATGAAACAACATTTATTGTATTTTTGAGAGTACAGGAATGGCAATCATGTGTATGCATAGTGTCGGGAGTTCAACCATTTCTTCTGCTGTTGTAGCCGAGGTCGCAGGATACTGTTGGTACACGTTTGGTTGATAGAACCCACGGTTGTTGTTCATCTTGTTGGTCAGTCGACCTGTTGTGTTGAAGTGAGGTGATGTCATATTAGCACGGTCTTGGTAGCCCTGTTCTATGGAACGGAGGCTGCTGGTGTCGACTATGAAAGAAATGCCTTGAAGATGAGTCAAGGTAAACCTGTTCTGTGGAGCAGATGTTGTTGGGTTCAACTGTGAAGGGAATGCCTTGTAAACGAATTGAGTTCAGCCAAGGGAACGCTGGGTGTTGGAAGGCCAGTTCTTTGAAATGGAGGTCACTGGTGTTGACTGTGAAGGGAATGCCTTGTAAACGAGTCAAAGTAGAGCTGTTTTGTGGTAGTCTCAAGAGGTGTCTCTTTTCTGGCAGGAACGTTTGCGATTGGCTACTGCCAGAGCTCGGAAGGTAGACCGGACATGGTGTATGGAGCCTGATGCACAGAAAACGACTTTTGTTATTTCATTTTCTGTCTTCGAGGTGTTCACATCTGGCCAGCATGCAGAATGAATCAGAATGAGATCTAAATGCGATAAAGTATAACAAACTCAACATGAGCACCATGAATCGCATGACAAATATCGAAACAGTATCCCACTTCTTGCCACACTCAAATCAAGTGATCTGTGGATATTGAATTTACAGCTTCAATAATTGGATATTTTAACTCTTCAAGAGTTGCAGATATAGGTTGAACAAATGCTTTTTCTTTTATATACCTCCACAGAGAAAAATTGCATGGGGGTGAGATCTGGTAGTCCACAAACAATGAACAAGATCATCTTTTCCACAAATTATAACAATTTAAATTTATGCAAAATCTGAAGAAAAAAAAATCAACAAAATAAGCATTTAAACATTTCTGTCTCTTAGCTTTTGTCTTTATTAAATTTAAAAAATCTTCTCTTTCTTTTTGAATAACGCTATATATAATCTCTGATATTATTCATAAATGGATACGGTTAGCTAAAAGATAATCCATATTTAATGTTTTTAGATACTGTCCAAATCCATATTCTACTCTCTCTCACTCTACATGATGAAATTAAATCTGTCCATTTCCTTTTTGTGTCTCTATGAATATTTATCAATGCATTTTTCTACATTGCTTTAAAACATACACAAGCGCTATATAATTGGTGTTCAATATATGTTAATAGTATTTACAACTGGGAAGAAAGGGAGAATTAAAGGAAAAATATATTGAGTGGCAAATTCATTGCAAGGGATTTGGACAAGGAAATGTGAATTTTGCAATTGTGTTGATATGCAGGCAAAGTGAAAAGAAAAATTATCAAATATTTCAACAGAATTTACATAGAGAGTATAATGCATTTGGTTATAAAATGACCTGACATGAATTTTGCAATATTATGCAGACAAAATTTTTATATCAATACTAATAAAATCATATAGATAAAAATTTATATATCTATGCTAATGTCGTTATATAGCTAAAAATTTATATAGTTTAAAATTTTATATGGATAAAAATTTTAGATCTATACTAATAAAATTAGATAAAAATGTATATTGCTCAAAACTGTATCTTTGCTAATAAAATTATACAGACAAAATATATATATAGCTAAAAATATACATCTATGCTAACAAAATTATATAGATAAAAATTTTGGATTTATGCTAATAAAATTATATAGGTAAAAATTGTACATCTATGCTAATAAAATTAGATAAAAATTTATACAGCTAAAAATATATATCTATGCTAATTGAATTACAGAGATAAAATTTTAGATCTATGCTAATAAAATCCTATAGATAAAAATTTATTAAGATATAAATTTTATATCATTACTAATAAAATTGTGGGAATCTTTCAGTATAAATACTATTACTCTTAGTACTGCTAATTTATACATTTAGTTTGCTTCCTTTTATGAATGTTACTCTATTCTACCATAGAGCAGAGTGTAGTATCTGCCTGTTCACAAGTTCATCTAACTTGGAATCAGTGAAGTGAAGAAAGAGAAAAATGCATTTGAAAGTGGAAAGGTAAGAGGTAAAAAAGGTAGAGAAAGAAAGAAAAACAGGTGAAAGGAAAAATAAATGTGTTTTTTTTAATCCATTTGTTCCAAGCAAAGCAATAATGCCACTAAAATACAAAAGGCCAATGAAAGTGAAACAGAATGAATAAACTTTGGAAAAAACTGGAAACCAAATTCTAAACAGGAAACTAGGGATAAACTTTTACTCCTGTTCAAAAAACTAGGGAGGAGTGTGAACAGGACAATAGGTGATCCTATCTAATCCTATTAAATAGATAATACACAGTACTAAATGGGTGGCAAAGTATTGTCATTTTACTGTTGAAATAGATAGTTGTAACTGTAAGTTCTATGCTAACAGTTTCTTCTCTCGCACTTCTTGCTTGTGGAACTCTCTTCTGATTTCTTGCTTCCCAGTCAACTTTGATCTTCAAAAGTTTAAATGCAATGTCAATCATTATCTTGTCTTCTTAATTCATCTTCTTTTCTTCTTTTCTCTTCTTAATGTTTTTTCTTTTTCTCATAATCTCTCACACTCAGTAACCCCTTGCAGTTTAGTGGTTTTAGGGGCGAAACAATTAAAAAAAAGTAGCAGAGGCATGCAATCTTAATTCAAGAACCTTAGAATTTGCATAAATCCAACTCCTTATCATTGTTGTTTTTAATGATGCTTATGATGATGTGGGGATTTTTATACTGTAAGTATAATTGTTGTCATAAAAAGAGTACAATTTATTCTCAGAACAGACTTGATGACCTTACTATAAAGACTTGAATTCAGAAATGCAAACATTTTCCATTGATTACAAATTCCTCATTTGTAAACAATGTGGACATTTGAAAAGTCAATTTCAAGCATTGTGAACTAATCATAGAGTCGAACAAACAAGATAAACAAATATTTAGCAATTATTTTCTCTTTCTTTCATTCCCCCTCTCTGGTTTGGCCCCTGGTTCTGGATTAAGACAAAAATAAATTTTATTTGCAGACACAAAGCAAAAGTGGCTGCCAAATTCTAGCTGATTTATGCCAAAAGACAAAACTAACTTCCTTGCATGTTTTCCACCACTTCATTTGCCAAAACAGAAATAAAAGTTTATGGCCTGCATCTCTTTGCTTTCTTTGTTTCTCTGTACACAATTTTAGAGAGGATGTCATGTTGGAACAAAGAATTTATAACAAGGTCCACTTAACTTGGTCATTTAGGATTTCTTTTGTTCAATGGAAATTCTTGAACAACACAACTCTTTGTAGAACTTTATAAAAGCTTGTCGATTTTCTCTTCTAAGCTTTATAACAAACCCCAGTAGATTAAAAACCAAATGTTGAACTGATATTTTTTAATTATTGAAATTCGATTGAATTGTCTTAGTTAAATATTGCATAGTTTTTCTTGAGAGTCAATATTTGCCCATGTTGGAAATTGTCTCACTGTTTTTAGTTCCTTCAAGATCTCATATATATTAATTTTTATACTAATGTTCACAAAATGCAAGGCTCAAGAGTTACTCATGGTAGAGTGTAACTGAATTAGGTGTGTGATATGAATGTAAAAGGAAGAAGTTTTCTGAGTGGAACATCTTTCTTACCAAAGGAATCCATAGGGAGTGAGGTTGATTCAAACCTGTGAATGTAGCAAGGTGGGTCTTGGCTGCAAATGACTGAGTTGGTGGTACTAATAAATAGGGGTCATCTGAATATTTGTCAGTGACAGGTTTGTGCAGTTGTGTCTGTAAGGAAAGGGACTATAGGGTGGAAAATAAGTCACTCCCTAACAACAAGCCAGATAAACAATTGGGAACTCTATCAATGCTGGAATCTGAACGATATGGAGCTTCAGCCCAGACATAGCAGCAATACTCCATTTGATTTGATTTGATCTGGCTAAAGGTAGATCATGGAATGTGGGGTCAGTTACTTTTAAGGAATTGACCATTTCTCTAGCCTCTTTAGCGATGGACTACGTGGTCCACTTGAGGTTTGAGGTAAACTTGAGTCCTTTAGTAATAATGAAGCATTCAGCATTCATTGACCAAAGAGATAGTATTAATTTCACTTGAAATTTATAAAATCTGTCCATTAAAAGATTTTTCCAGGAGAATAGGTTATAATTTGTTTGTTATTCTAAACTATAATACAAAGGTAGGAAAGAAGAAATGGCAGAAACAGTATTGTCTTTAATATGATTTTTAAAAATGCCTTCTTTCACAATAGACTGTTTTCATTTTCTAATAATTAAATTATAATTTAAATTGCAAGTATAGTAAAATAATTAGATTAAATATTGGGATTATTATGGCTATGCTTTTGCTATTTATTTCTAAATATTATTATTTAATCATCTTAGAGTATCTGGTTTTTACCTTCCATGAGCATGGCTGATGTTAACCTTCAGAAAAGTGACTCCATGCAACTTCTTGGGCTAACATTTTACATTGACAAGAATTGGAAAGATTATATTGAATGAATTACTCTGTCTGCTGCTAGGGAAGTTGGTTCAATTTGTTGTGCCAGACATTTTTTCTCACCACAAACTATCTTAGACATTTATAAGTCTACCATTCATGCATATATTGAATATTGCTGCCATATCTGGTCTGGTGCTTCTATGTATTTGGAGATTCTTGATAAAATACAAAGAAGAATCTGCAATGTTATTATGTTCTGCTCTGGCATCTTTGGCTATAGTCACTTTCCCACCACCATAACATAGCTTCCCAGTGACTTTTCTAGAAATAAATTCTTTTCATGGTAAACGTTCTGATAAGCATTTGTTTTTGGTATCTAGACATTATGAATGTAACCATACTACTATATTTTAGAGTTGAAATGTCGAGATGTAATCTCACATTCTGTGCTAACAGTTTCATTTCTTGCCCTTCTCACTTGTGGAATTCTCTTCTAATTTTTTGCCTTTCAGTCAATTTTTGATCTTCAAAAAAGTAAATTCCGTGGCCGTTGTTTCCTTCTGTCTTCTCAATTCTGATTCACTTATTGTGTTCTCTCTCCTTAATGTTTTTTTTTTCTTTTATTCTTTTACACTTGGAATTTGCTAACTGCTTTAGTAGATGTGTATGCTTGGAAATGTTTCATAGACGACATATATTAGAAAAACATTGGAAACATTTGCATTATATGTACATGTGTCTTTTGTTTACATCTGCTTAATATGGTTTTGTTTTTATTCTTAAGTCTCCAAAAACCATTATGGAATTTTAAAGTCTGATTTTACATATATTGATTTTAATTGTAACTGTATACTTCCTGTGACTTGATGGAACAGTGATTTTATTTCTTTCTGTTTTTGAGACACTTTAAAGTTTTCTGTTAGATCTTATGAATCTTGTCTATTCATCAGATCTAATAAAGTCTTTTTTGATATTTGCAACTCCTACTTTTGGAGATATTTTCAAAATTTCATATTTCTCCCATGTGTGTGTGTATATATATATATATATATATATATATATTTTTTTTTTTTTTTCTTCTTCTAGCTATTTACAACTCTTCAATGTTTTATTCATTTTTAACATACAAGTAATGAATTCTGTTTTCCAAAGATTCAAGATTTGTTCCTTAGAAAAACCTTTTTCAGTACTTTTGCATACTTTTTACTTGATTTTTCCACTGGTTTTTCCATGTTTAAAATTTGTTTTCATGATGAAATATGTTAAGTTTTCATTGGCAAATGTGTTATAATCAAATTCTACTAATTTCAGGAATTATTGCCTCTCACTCCCACTTGAGAGTATGCTGATGTGCACAATAATTCTTAGAATGAAATGCAATAATTTCGTAAGAATAAATAACTTTTGAAACTGCAGATATGGCTGATTATTTAAACATCTCTGATCTGATATCCGCTTGATCAATAGCAATGATCACGTTATAAAAGCAGCACAGGCGAAGAATGTTAGGAATCTTAGAAGACTACAAACAGAATTTTGGTTTCTAATTTTTAAAAACTTTCCTAGCAATTTTCATAACCTTGGAAATCCATCACTGCAAAAATGACTGTTTTATATATATGTATATATAAGATAAAAAGTCTACATATACACACATATAATTGCACATATGTATAAATATATTTCTTTCTCAGGTGTTATAAATACAGTGCTCACTGTTATGAAACAGAGCTATAAGTATATATTAGTGAATATACATAATATCCAATGTCTCAGTGAAGATATTTACACCTGAGGATTACATGAATTGCATGAAACTCATGAATGAGTTGTGCTGTCAATGTTAGATATTATATATAATAACATATGTGTGTGTATATATATATATTCACTAATATCTATGTGTGTGTATATATATATATATATATATATATATATATATATATATTCACTAATAATATATATATATATATGTGTGTGTGTGTGTGTGCATATATATATATATATATATATATATATATATATATGTGTGTGTGTGTTTTTAATGGAGTTCACTCCATGCAAGGCAATAAATCCACTATGACACAAGGGATTACAGTATGCAGAAGAATTAGGAACAGAAACATTAATAATGAGTGGGAAATGTAATCAGGAGGACAGTAGATAGTGATTGATATTGCATTTAAGTTTCTAAGGAATAAAGTTGGCTGGAAAGCATGGCGGTGGAAGGGTGTTCTACAAGTGAGAAGTGCAAGAAAAGAAACTGTTAGCATAGAACTTACGGCTACATCTGGCCAGCTCAACTGTAAATTGATGAGATCTCAATGCCAGTCTAGTACTGTGCTTAAATTCAAAAAGTCTAGGTACTATAGTGAAGAGCTCATCCGAACAATTAGCATGAAAGTAATTATAGAAAAGACAAAGAGGCAACCTTATGGAAAAGTGATTGAAGCCGAGCCACCAGATCAGGACTGATAATATTGCTGATTCTTCTTTCATCAAGGAGCTCAAGGTAAATAGCAGGGGCACCAGACCATATGTAGCAGCAATATTCTAAACATGGACGAATGGTAGACTTATTTATATGTAAGATAGATTCTGGAGAGAAAAATTGTCTTGTACAACACTGTTAGTCAACTTTCTTAGCAGCTGACCTGGCAAAGAATTCAATATAGTTTTTCCACTTCATGTCATCTGAGAATGTTAGCCCAAGAAACGAGTTACTTTTCTGGAGGTTAGCAATAGCTAGGCTGATGGAAGGCAGAGAGTTACCATTTTATTCATTCTGTCAAAAAATGGCAGCATATTTAAATAGTTTCATAATTGCATTGTAATTGTAAATTATTATAAAGTTTGTTACTTTGCATTTTCTTATTTGTGTACAATATTTTTTTAATATTAACCTATTAATGTTCATGTAATGGATAGAAGCTCGGATTGAGGAATTGGAGAGCTGAGTTTGAATTCCAGTTGAATCCATTACATTCATATATGTGCTAATACCCTTGGGAAAGATATGAATCCCCTTCTTCTCTCCCCAGCTATGGGTAAATAGCAGGACAGACTGGGTTCTTTACCCTTGGATGGCAATTGTTCTACCTAAGAAAGAAATGGCAACCTACTGCGGGAAAAAAATCTGCCTCAGTCATGTATCAAAAGATACATGATCGCCTACACAACTGATAGATTGATGATTAAAAGGTAGAAGCCTATAATTAATCTAGGATCTTAATCTCTATAATTAATGCTGAGGTTTATGGGTAGTATTAGTGAATTAAACTAAAATAAAAATAAAATTCAAGATAGTAATTAATCCTCTGCATTGCCCCCATGAAATAAATAAAAACAATAATAAATGAAATTAATTTTTAATGTCTGTCTATATTTCTGAGATGAGGTATTATGTACAGTATTTACATTAGTCGGACTATTGTCCTCATCTTTGTCGCCATATTTGTCACAACGTTTTGGCCGTTGTACGCTCCGGCCTTCTTCAGGTGGTTGGAATTTCGAACCGAACCCTTTATTTCGATCACTGGTGTAGACTGTTCTAGTTCCACGAGCCATGTTTGATGGATGTCAGTTATCAGTTATCACCTGGTAATTTTCCCTCTGAAAGTTCTCCACTGCCTGAACCGGGTATTGAAATCACACTCTTTGGGTCTGTCACTGGATCTAACCAACGAATGAATTTCTGAGTATTATAAACCTAATTAGGTTGATATACTCAGAAATTCATACCCAGATGTCCTCAAGGACACATGGCACAGTGGATAAAGGCGTTGGTTAGATCCAGTGACAAAGAGTGTGAGTTCAATACCCGGTTCAGGCAGTGGAGAACTTTCAGAGGGAAAATTACCAGGAGATAACTGATAACTGACATCCATCAAATATGGCTCGTGGAACTAGAACAGTCTACCCCAGTGATCGAAATAAAGGGTTCGGTTCGAAATTCCAACCACCTGAAGAAGGCCGGAGCGTACAACGGCCGAAACATTGTGACAAATATGGCGACAAAGATGAGGATAATAGTCCGACTAATGTAAATACTGTTAATTTTTAATATATTCATATATTTAAACATAGGTTACTTTTTGATCTTTAATTACCAACAGAGCAATTTATTTAGAAATATTTGTGTAAGATTACTGTGGCCATATCATCAGTGATGTTGCCCTGGGATCCTTAAGTGTTTTGTGTATATCCAACATCAGACTACTTCACTCCAGTTATGCTACTGGTGGTGATCAAGTACCAACATATGACTGTGCAACAAGTCATGTGAAAATATCAATCACAGAATGCAAATGGATTTAAAAGAAATTCTGGAACCCTAAAAAGCTGCAAATCAGCTTTCCTTCAATCAAATTCACACATTGGCACTCCACACACTCCCCCATCAGGATGGGAGAATCCATAATTCAGGCTTCTCCAAAGCAAAATACATTTAAGATTTCATTTAACATAATATTTCTCATACAAACATAGTGTAGCATTTCTGACCTGTTGTCAGAAGTATTCACTATATCGAAGTAGATAATTCACTTATTTCTATGTAGTAGAATATTCTGGTAGTGTAGAAAAGTGTTATATAAATGTATATGGATATCTAATGAATTTTGTATATCTGGTGGACATTTTAACATTTGTTTCCTATGAAACAAAATTAACTGGCTCGTTATTAACATAATAACTGAGTCTGGTGAAAAAATCGTTTTATAAATATGTTTTTTCCAAAAACTAAAGATACTTATCATTATGCAATTTAAATTACTAAACAAAGTGAAAGCAAAGTTAGCAATGAAACTAAAACAGTTTTGTTGCCACCAAAATAAAATGGTTGATACCTGAAGATTAATGGATATAATATTGACCTGAAGAAGAACAGAGTGACTGAAACTATGTATTAAAAGAAACAAAGATGAGGACAATGGAAATTTTATTAGAAACAAAAAAAATAGTACAAAACTATTATGTAATGTCAGTCTTTCTATAATGCTGGACAATCTTATCACAGATGAAGAAGGGATTGAAGCAACAGAAATGTGTTTCTACAGAAGGATGCTAAGAATACAATGACGAAGTTTGAGAGAAAATGGAGTAAAAAGGACACTTATTCTTAACATCAGAGAAACTGGAAAACTTGAAGGCATATAATGAGGAAAGAGGGCTTGGAAAATGTGATACTCACAGGGGAAATTGAAGGCAAGTGGGACAGAGGAAAGCGATACATAACCCAGTTAGCGAGCTTCAGTAAATTAATAATGGAGCAAAGTTTAGGAGAGATAACAAAAAAACAAAATTTGTTAAAAACTACAAAGGACATAAAATTGTGCAGAGCTACGATTGTCACCATCCTGAAGGCACATAGAAGATAATTTTTAAACTTTTCCTTAAGAAATAAAATTGTGTTAAAGAATGAATTTTGAAAAAAAATGTTCAAGAAAGTAAATGGGTTAAATGCTTTGTACAAAAAAATATTGCACTTCATATTTCATTTGGATGTAAATCTGTATTCCTTTCAATTTAAAATAACATAATAACCAAATGTATGTGAGATTCTGTGTCATCTGTAAGACAAGATGACTGCTCTTTTTCTAGTAGAAAAATCTAGGATGACTCCTGTATTATCTCTTGTGGCTGCATATATTAGATTTCTTTAACACTGCCAGGCATAATTTAGTTCACCTAACTGACAACGAAGCCTGACTCTGGCGACAAGATGGCTGATTGTCACCAGTATCTCTTCCACTTAACCTCGTTACATGTGACTAAATAAACTCAGTTTCAAAATACTTTATTTGTTCATTATGTTGTCTGATGGAAATGAAAAAAAATGTCATGTTTACAGGAACATTATGCTCTTCAAATTCAATAAAGTATCAACTTTTAATATAGCTTTATTATTTTATTGTTGTTTTTTAGACTTGCTTATTCAATCATTTGTCAGAGAAATAAGGTGTTGATTGCTTTAAGGTATTGATTTTTGAGCGTGTTTTATTCAATATGATATCACGAGATATTTAAAATGAATATAGATTCACCTTCATTGATTTCTCCAAAGAGAATTTCCTCCCTACATCTAAATGTGTAATTCAATGAAAGAGACATGTTATATTTTACAGTTACAACCACAAATTTCTGTTTTATGCCTCATTCTTAATTATTATTATTATTAATAAAGGACTTCTTTTTTTTTTTTTAAGCATCTGACATTGAGGAATGAAAAATTATTTTTTTACTTCATGTTACTGTAATTTTTATTTGTAATAATAAATTCAGATGCAACTGATAATCTTTTATTTAATGGAAGTAATGAAACATTTTTTTGTGTTGCCTTGTATGTTTTTATTTTCTTTTTTTTTTACTAAGTGTTCATCCAATACAAGAGTTCCTGGCGCTATGGCGATAAGCTACATCTGACAGCAAGGCCATTGATCAGTCAGTTGGAGGTTGTGAGGAGCATGGAACCACCTCTTAATTGCTGTTGTTCCCAGGTCCACCCTGAACTGGGATGGTAGCACCTGTTAGGGTCCCGGCTATGAACAAATAGTGAACCCCCCAAATTAAACCTAAACGCTATGAAAGTATGAAAATGCATTTTTATGAAGATGCCATAAGTTTCCTTTTTGCTTTCATTCTCTCCAAAACTTTCTTGTTGCTCACATGTTCAGTCCATGGTATCCTCAGCATCTTTCTGTAGAACGACATTTCTGTTGCTTCAAGCCTCTTCTTCATCTGCAAGGAGATTGTCTAGCATTTACTGCCATACAGGAGGACAGATATCATGTAACAGTTCAGTATTCTTTTCTTTGTTTCTAACAAAGTTTTTCAGTCTCTTAGTACTCTGCTTAGCTTTTTGGAATGCACTTTGGCCATCCCAATTTACATCTCAGTATTGTAATTTCTGTCCTCTGTTAGAACACTTCCAAGATATTTAAATTTTTGTACTTGTTTGATTTTAGTATCCTTGATTTGTAATTTGCATTTTGAGCTCATCCTTTTGCTGATAACCATGCAGTCTGTCTTCTTGTAGTTTATACTTAGTCTTTTCTTCTCACTTTCCTTCGCTACCTTCTGTAGGAGGTGTTGTAATTTCTTTTCCATGTCTGCTATCAACACTGTGTCATCAGCATATCTTATAGCATTAAAATTGTGGCCACCAATAATGAATCCTGGTCAGACTTCTAATTCTCTCCGAATTGCCTTGCTGTGTAGGTTAAATAAATCCAGTAAGAAAACACATCCTTGTCTGACACCCATTTATATTTTTGTATATCTGCTGAACTCATTTTCTGTCCATATGCATGTGGTTTGCAGCTAGTATAGATTCTTGATTGTTCTAATGTCTTTCCTGAATATGTTAAGGTTGCCGAGCAGCTCTGACAGATCTTTGTGGCGTACTTTATCGAATTCATTTGCGTCATCTATAAAACACAGGTGCACATACTTCTGCATTTGTATTGCTCTTTCAGATAACATTTCCTTGTTCTGATATCTTTGACAAATGCACACTGTTCTTCTTCTATCTCTGGTCTGATTCTGCTTCACACTTGATTTATCAGAATTCGGATGATGAGTTTTGTTATGTGGCTCATTAGGCTGATTGTCCACCAGTGTTCAAATTTGTTTGCATCTGGTTTCTTAGTGTTATGAAGATAAATATAAATACTTTCTTTCCTGAAAACATTTAACATTACATATTTGAGGTTCTTCTATCATTCCATTTAGATTTAATTCAAATTACATGCACTCATACATACACACTATAGGCAAAATTTGGGGGTCACCTTCTAGATTTATTAATTAGTAAGTTTCATAATTATGCTCAGAAATTTCTGTGTCCTTCTATGTGTATTCAATGTATGTATCTTTCAGGGCTGATGTGTTTAAATCCACCAGGATAAAAAATATCATCTCAAAGATATTTAGTGAAAGATTTAGGTGTATGTGGATGACATACATATATATATATATATATATATATATATATATATAGTTTAAAATCTGCTATATTAATAACAAAAGAGTATTGAAGACAGATTTACAGATATGCACAGTGCAGACATAGGAATCAACTCTGTATAGTTACTGTTTCATGCTGCAGTGTGACCTTCAGCCCCATTTTTTTGCTTTGAGCATCACATTGCTGTATGAAGTTAATAGTTAACAATGTATCTTTCCTTTCTTTCTCTCCCTCCCTCTGTCTCTCTCTCTCTCTCTATATATATATAATCATTCACAGACGGACTGTTTCAC
>OZ038490.1:54309643-54502143 GCA_964036315.1 Acanthosepion esculentum
ATATATATATATAGGGATGAAATGATTTTTTTTTTAAAAATCAAAAATATAGAATCTTCAATCAATATGCTAGGGGGTGCTGAAAAGTTATCAGCACAATTCACATCCCAAAATCTGGTCAAATGACCAAACCTGACATTTTTAATTTTCAATCACACTCTTAGATACATACTGTATCAAAAGATGAATATTTGACCTAATCCTATCATTCCTAAAAAATCATGTAATGAATGGATACATTTCTAGTTCATTTCATATTAATGCAGGGCTCAATCTGATCTTCAGAAATGACCTTTCCAATGTTATCAGTTACCACACTGATATTTTATGCAGATGACACAACTATTTATAATTGTCTTAGCAGCAAATCTGATAGATCTGGCAAAACAAAAATACCAACTGCTCTTGAAAAGGACCTCTAATCAGTAGATAAATGGCTTGTAAATTTTAACATCTCCAAAACAAATCTGCTTTCATTTAATCACCACAGAGAAACTTTTCTGTCTGCAATTAGCATGGCTGATGCTAAACTTCAGCAAAAAAAAACTTTCTGCTTTCTTGGACTCACTTTTTCCACTTTTTTTTGTCACACTTCTCACCTGTGATAAAAGAAACTATTAGAAATTAACTTTTATGTCAGGTCATTCTATGACTCCTACTGGTACCTTGTCACCCAGTTGTATGAGCAACTAAACTGGTGTCCCCATCAGGCTTTTTGGACAAGAAGTGTAGTTAAGACTACCAGCAAAATTTTTTTAAAATTGACCTGTCAAAGGATGGGTAGACCTTCCTGTAGGATTAATGGTCATCTTGCATAAACGGACAGGTTGGGCTCCATTATTATGTATGCATCCAGTGCGGTGATGACATAGCAAGATTCCTCCGACTGAAGACAACAGCCATGCCGGAGGGTCCCCCTGATGGGATCAGTGCCCATGCATTCATGACCAATGCTAGCCTTCAAGTTGGAAGATATCTGCTTTGGTTTGAGCTGGAGACAGATAGGCCCCATCCAATGCACTTGCATATGATATGCTACACATGAATGAATACATCTCTGGCTTCCAACCCAGATATGGAGAAGGAACTGATCAAGTACTCAGCTGTGAAATGACATTATGATCTCACCCAGTCATGGATGATTGATGATGATAATCTCTTCTCGTGAGACTAACAATGCACACATATTAACTATAAGAAAGAAGACAAGGATATCTATCTTAAAAATAAAAAATAAAATACGTTTTATTTTTCATGCTGAGAATTGTAACCAAGAAGAAAAATGTCTTTTGGATTCCGCACATTTGCGACTGCAGAAAACAAGAACAATGCCCATGACTGAAAATTCATGACTTCCACAGACAACTGAATATAAGCCATTCTGTTTAGTATCTTAAATCTTGATAGAAATCATGGCCTTCTCTATGGAATTCTTTTCTCAGGACAATTAATAATCATTTTATCAACAGACAATTTATTGCAGGGAATAAAAATGGCACTTTATGATACTAACAATTTCATTCTCTCGACATTGTTGCAAGTTGGTATTATTTGGCTGCATGGTACCAAACATGTTTCTTTTCCTCTCAATCAATAACAATGGCTCTGAGTTCAGTCATTTTCTTCACCTCTGGTCACCGTAATTCTACAGTAAAAAAAACAATATATATAGGTACGTATTCAGTGCAATTTCTGCATATATCAACCAGCACATCACGAACAACCAAAATGCAACTATTAACACAAGACAAATATTCATAGATCATACCAAAATAGTCTACAGACTCCAAAGAAAGGAAAAACTCAAAATCGTAGAAGTTATTATTATGCAAAATAAACATCCCACATTAAATATCTTGGTATCTTGAAGTGTATATGATATATTTAATATGCAGCCTGTTATCGTCAATATACGACGTCCTGCCTTGTGCAGACAAAGAGAGTTAAAGCAAAAGTTGGCCTTATTTGGGGAGCCAGTCATTATTTCTATGCCTGACTAGGAAGATGCTTTTTCTTTTCTCTCTCCTAGTCGTGGTAATTTTTTTTTTTTGTCGTAACATCAGTCGTTGATAATAATTTTTTTTGTCAACTACTTGTTTTTTCTTTTGTTGACGATTATATTTATTCTGAAGAAGTTTCATCCAGAAGATACCTAAAATTTTAATTACTGTGATACTTTTGTATCCTATTTTATTAATAAAATATCATCCCTTTTCTAAAGATCATATATATATATATATATATATATATGGACAAAGTCCGACAATTATTTAAAGACATTTTTATGTTTAACATTCTATTTATAGATACAAGTATTTAAGCAAATGCTCTGTTTTATAATAAACAGTATTAAATAACATTTACCGGCCTGAATGTCCGAGAAATTTTCATAGAAAATATTCATCCTTGACAGGATTCGAACCTGTATCCTATACGGAACTGTCATATAGCCTGACGTGCCTTAACCGTTTCGGCCACTAAGGATCGTTCAGTTGGCAAGGTCAAATTTACTTTGTCCATTTCAAAATGTGTGACGTCATTTGTTTACATTTTATACACCATGAGCAGTTACGAATGTACGTGAGAGACTGAAGTTAACAGAGTGGCAACAGTCTGTTTCATACATATATATATATATATATATATACACACACATACAAACATGTTTCATTGAATAAGATAGACATATTGTGACTATATTTATACTGATCTTTTCCAGTTGTCTCATCAGTTTCTTGGTGTTAAGATAGAATTCCTCAAAGAAGGTGCTGTAGTGTTTTCCAAGATCATCTTCAGGGGTAAATTACAAAGACAAACTTATTGTAACTGTGATAAAATCTGCATTCCATTGTGATGGTGATTTTTAAAAACACACATGAACACAAGATTGTCAAGATGTCTTACACTTCTTTTTATGGACACTAGTTCTATTTCACAACATCTAAAATAATCTTTTGGACAATTTATCCAGAGTTTTGGCCCCAATACACAACATCTTATATGAAAATTGGAAAGTATACAAAAATTAAACAGATAGATGTTGTCGGTTCTTTTTACTCCGACCTGCTTGGATGCTTATTCCCATATCTATTAGTGTATAAGTATTTTTATAAATACCTACTTACTTCTCTACACTTGTACACACCTATGTTTAGTTCCCTTCACTTATTATTTAATTTCTGAAGTTATTGATTACTTTTCCAAGTGATAATTATTATACCTACTTTGAAAGTAGACAATCTCCAATATCAGGATTTACGAACTGGTTTAAATTTGTCCTAACTCCGAGTATAGGTCAAGTTATGATTTCACATTAACTTGTACTGGTTTAATCATTTGCTTTTAGATAAGTTCTGGATAGTTGCTTTTTCTGCCTCTCTTTGCTAGGAAAGTCATTGTTGAAATGAATAAGTTAGAATTAGGTTTAACTTGACACTCTTTTTCAAAGATGATTTTACGCTCTAGAATGCAAAATAGAATCAAATTAACACAATTTTTTGTCATATTTTACCAAGTGAATAATGCTAAAAAAATTCCCGGGACAAACATTTTTCTATTTTTTAGTCTATATTACCAAATATTAAAACAATTTAAAACTACAAAATGTCAGGAAGATACTTTAAATGTACTCTGTTCTTTTCTGTTAAATTGATCATTACCAGCTTTTAGCAGGTTACTTTTCAAAAACTTTTCTCATATTTATCAGAAAATCATGACATAGACGTCTGTTCTTGTTTTTTGGAGTTGCTGAATGCATTTTTGACACTGAAATCCACCAAACCAATGTCAAAATAGATTAAATTCAAAATTTAAGTTTTTTTTCGAGAATTTTGTTTTTTCACTACAGATGAATTTTTTGAGATGTAAATCCCTATTTTTTTTAATTTGAAGTGTGAAACTTTTGTTATTATCGTCCACTAAATAACTTCCAAATAACATAATTCTTCTTTCCTGTGGCATGTCCTTCAAGACATTGGCAATCATGACCCTCTCCCACTTCCTGTCCTTTGTAGCTCTTAATAAACTTTGTCTTTTTTGTTATCTCACCTTGTTCTGTTTTTACTCATTATCTCCTCTGTCACTTTTGCCTTTGATGTAATGGAATAACCTACCACCCCCATGAGTTGCGACACTATAGGTGGTAACCACCTATAATTATCCGTTAGGACAGCGGACAGGTGAGTTGAGCTGGGATCTGCGAGAACTAGTGGCCTTCTGACAGCAGCATGCACACAACTGTACTGACTTGCAATGACCGTGCACATAACTATTACTTCCTTGCTTGTTGTACTGGTTTCTACAATAAACCTGTTACTATTTATCCACTGTGTTTGTCCATTCCATATTCCTATCAGTACAGAATATGACAACCTTCAATATGTCTTGTGAGTATCAGATTTTCCAAGCTCTCTTTCCTCATTATGAGCCCTAGAAATTTAAACTGTCTCTTTCTGATGTTAAGTATAAGTCCTTCAAATCTACAAATCAACCATTCGCCCTTACATGGAGTATTACTGCCATATATGGTCAGGAGCTGAAATTTCTTGGACATATAATGAGAAAGGAGGACCTGGAGAATTTGACACACACAGAGCATATCATGGTCAAGAGAAATGGATGAAGAACATGGCCTCTTGCTGATGAACATGTATGAATGGATAGCAAAACAAGAGACAGGAGCTATGACAAAGAGACAAATGTTGTTAAGGGTTACAAGGGATTGGAGGTTATAAAGAGCCATGATCTCCCACATCCTGAAAGGACATGGTACATTAAAGAAGACATTGGTAAAAATGTAAAGCAGATTAGACTTGTTTGCTTTAGTAATCTAAGGGAAGAAAAACTCTGAATTCATATCATGGGCTTAGCATGGCATTGTAAGGCCCATTACTCCTGATGTCAAGCGGAAAGGCCCGAGTTATCTAGTGGACTGAGAAAGTGTCTGATACTCTTTTATAAATTCGCATGAGGCTAAATCTTTTGTGTGTCCCCCCACCCTCCCTTATATCAATGGAACAAATCAACCCAGGCTGTACTGTTAACTTATAAAAATATTTATTGAATAAATATATACATATATCCAGAGACAAATATGCAATGTAATTGGCCCTGATCTGGCATCTTGTCTGCAGTCGCGCTCTCACAGATGTGCCGTCACCTCCCTCTGTCTTTTTTACAAATACTTTCATGGTAACTGCTCCAAGGACCTGCTTGCGCTGGTTCCCAAACTTCATGAATTTAAGCGTTCTACTAGGCTGACATTTTGCTCACACCCTTTCACTGTCAAAACTGTTAAATGTAGCTGTCTCTTCTACTCAAATAGCTTCATGTTTTGCACTTCTCGCCTGTGGAACTCTCTCCCCTCTTCCTGTTTCCCTGATAGCTATAATCTCCAAATATTCAAATGTAATGTCAATCAACATCTCCAGATGCCTTGATCTATCCCCTACCCTTCATCCTTTCCTCAATCACTCCTATTTGCTCTTGCTCCAAATCTTCTGTAACCTTTTGTGTGCTAGTGGCTTCCCACCTTGCTTGGGGTGAAATGCTTAAAAAAAAAGTCTCTTTTTTGTTTCCATTTTCTCTAAAATTTTGCCATTGTTCCATAATTGTGCAAAAATCATTCAGTGTCCACATGACACTCTATTATGCACATTCACTGTGAATCATCTTAGAAATTTATTCACAGATCAAAAGCTTCATATTGTCCAAAGAATTTATTTTCAAAGTGTGTAGAATATGAAGCAGATTTACATTGAATGATTAAAAACAATTAATGAATTAATACTGCTCTAATTAAAAATTGAAAACAAAATGACAACTACAAACTATTCTTGCAAAAATAATAAATAATTTGATCTGAAAGCAAAAAGTTATTTCCAAAGTTCTCAGTTAGAAGAATGTTCTGAAACTGTTATTTTTATTACATACATACATACATACATACATACATATATATATATATATATATATATATATATATAATTAATGCATTTTATATAAATTTTGTGTTGAACTTTTTCTTTTCTGGAATAAAATATTCACTGAATTTAGCTTGTGGATTTACACAATCATCATCAGTTGCCTAATTCCAGAAGGAATCTCTCTCAAAGATTCAACTACAAATTGACAGTTCCGTAAATAAATAAGAATGATTTTAAAATATCAATTTCTTTCTGTTTCCTATCAGATCTGTGATTGATCTTGTAAAATATAACACTTAAAAATGACATTATTTACTTAAATCCCCTCTATATTGACTTATGCCTCCAAACTATAAATCTACATCAAAATGCCCCTTGAAATCAGAGCCATCTCAACTAAAAGATGGAACTACCACAACCCCTTATCTCATTAACTGTACTGAAACACCTTCTGATAGTAACATAATTGAGAAAAAAGCACAGTTCTTTTATTGATGCTATAGAACTTAGATTGAACCAATTTATAAAATTATTTTTTATGAAAATGGGCTCGGACCTCCAAAGATTTAGCAGATGGAATGTTAATGGATTCAAACTTTTCCTTTTAAATAACGAACACTGATTTTGTTTGAGTTGTTCTTTTGTAGTATTTGTATTTCACTGTATTTTGTCATTTAGGCTTGATGAATCATCGCCTCAAAATCTATGGTTTCTGTAACAAACAATATTCTAGATACGAGAATGTTTTAAGTATTTCATTTATATTGGTAGTTTTTACACATTTGTAGCCAGCTTTATTGCAGTATATGTTTGTGTGCAATTTACCAATAGCTTTAAAGTGACAAAGATGTCATCCATATCTCAATAGGTAATGGCAAAATAGTTCTGTATAACTAAATATTATAAATTTGAACATTGAGACATGCAAATACACACAACCAAACATGGAGATAATCAAAAACATCCACCTTGAACACCTGTTCAGTAGCATGCAGAAGGGGTAGGACAGAGGATTCGATAGCCCCAGGGACATCCATATCGGGAGGACATCCAATCAAAGACTGAAATAAAAATTTAGGTTATATTTAATTTGAATAAAGTGTTTATTTCATGCTTCATCTGTTTTGACATTTAAAATATCTTCATTTCTCAGTACTAGGCTTTTTAGGCCCCTCTGTTTGAGTCTTAGAGGTATACAATCAAGTTACAATC
Organism: Acanthosepion esculentum; assembly: GCA_964036315.1. Lineage (NCBI taxonomy): Eukaryota > Metazoa > Mollusca > Cephalopoda > Sepiida > Sepiidae > Acanthosepion > Acanthosepion esculentum. The sequence goes on from OZ038490.1 coordinate 54,316,780, forward strand.
AATCTGCATATCACTTTGACCCACATATATTTGGATTGCCCTGCACATTTGTTTGTACCACATCCCCATAAATGTTCTCCTCACAAAAAGAAGTACATGACTGTGTACTCAGATGTTACCTTCTTAAAAAATATACCAGCATTTTTTTCTATATTCTAATCTTCTTCACATTTGTTGTTTTGCCTCATTCTTTCATCCAACCTCATCACTATACTCTCTATGTCTCTCTCTCACTTAAAGTTGTCTGCTAGACAAAGCCATCTGGAGCTGAACATAGAACAGCATTTGTTTTACCAATGTTTTTAAAGCAACGTACAGCTTCCAACTCATGAGTGTGGATACTGATGTGTGTTATCTATTAAAGACGATATGATACTGATGTGTGTTATCTATTCACCAATATTACAAAAATTACACTACATAAAATGGGTGATTGATTTTGTAATCCCAAGTTGCCCATTTGCTATGTCATAGTTGGTGGCAAAAGCCAATTCTGAACGAAGAATATTTTCATCTTTGAGTACATAAATCTTGTAAAATGGCATTCCTGGTTGGATATCTCATTTGGATGGAACCCAAATCATTCAGGAAATTGACAAAGTACAAAGGAGATTTAATATATAACATTGCAAATTAATTCAGATATTAAAAAGGAAAATTCCTTAATCTATGCATAGCTCTCATCATTTACAACTGGTCAGCCATAGAGGAAACAGTTTTAGAATCATGAGGCAATTCTGTCTTGAATGCTACCAATATAAGGGACAAACTTTGGCACAAGACAAAATTTATTGACCTCTCAGCAAAAATCGCTATGGTTTGTGGGGCAGACCTGCTAATTATAACCCACATCTTAAAGATTATAATACAAAGACACTTTAAAAGATTTTAAGGTTATAAATAGTAAATCTAAATTTTATATCAGTCAGTTATGTGCCATGCATGATACACACTTAGGTGATCATGTATCTTTTGATACATAACTGATGAGCCAGATTATTTTCCTGCAGTAGTTTGCCATTTCTATCTGCAGTAGACCAGTTGCCATCCAAGACTATAGAACCCAGTCTGTCCTGCTATTTACCCATAGCTGGGGAGAAGAAGAGGTTTCATACCTTTCCCAAGGGTATTGGTACATTTGGCTCTCCGATTCCTCAATCCGAGCTGCTATCCATTACTCCACTGTATTTGTGCCAATAAAATATTATGGTTTAGTATTTGTTGATATTATTGTTTTTTCAAAGATGATGCATTTTGCATGCTTTCTTTTATTAATATTTACTCAAGATGCTTGAAATCTACCCAAGGTAGAGGGTTACTGTTGAAAGGGTAATGATGAATGAGGTGTGTAATATAAATAAAAGAGAAGTGGTCAGGAGTAAAGGACAAAGAGGATATATAGGAACTGATCCTTGACTTGAAGAAGTTATGATTGTCATGCTCAGGGAAGCATCCAGTCTGCTCCACAACATGATAGTTCTTGAGAGAAGCTGAGAGGAATGAGAGTGATTCAACTATTAATATTTGAATCATACTGTGTATTTATATAATATCTCAATATTTGTAGCTGAGATGTTATCATCATTTGGAAGAAATTATGCCTTTTACAACAACTAATACATTGAGCTCATGTCACTGATAATTTTCTTAAAATTGTCATAATTTTTGTTTCTTAATAGGCTAGAGAGCCACTTAAGGTAGAGCGTTACAGTTAAAATGATTATAAGTGAAGTGTGAAAGTGAAGATTATTATAAGATAATGAGGATAGATAACAAGTGAACCTTAAAGTATTCTGATATATACAACATGGAATCCACTTCCATAAGGTTATAGCTCTTCAGAGAAAACTGTCAAGATGGAACATTTCAAATTTGTGGGGAAATGAGAGTGATTCAACTCTGTGGAAATAGCATGGTATGTTCTTCTTGCCAAAATCTGAATTAGTGGAATTGAGGAATACTGCTCTCTAAACATTTCTCATGGAAACAGCAATAGAGAAGTGATAGGTTTGCAGCATTGCATCTCTGCGAGAAAGGTCGTACAGTGTTAAATAGTTAAATGCTGCACAAAACCACATTTTGAACTCTATCGCGGTTGGAAAGTAAAGATTGAGCGGCTACATCCCAGATACAGCAGGAATACTCCATTTTTGGTCTGATCTGGCTTTTGTCAAAATGAAACGCAGCAGAAGGACACTATCAAGGCCGGAAAGGAGAGATTGAGCAGCTCCAGGTCAGATACAATAAAAATACTTTATTTCTGACCTAATCTGACACTTGTAAAGATACTACATTGTCAGGATTTTATTTAGTTACTGTTCAATAGGTTTAGCTTTTGGCCTCAGGTAATTGTGCTTTAGAAACTCTAATGAATTTCAAGGTCAGATGGTGTAAAGAGTAAATTGTCATTCAATTTCCAATAAGTAGACAAAGTTATTTGGATTATGCTTGAATAAATAAGCATCAAACCAAGGAAATTCAGTAGATTAGAAGAAAGCCAAATCTCTCTTCCCTGTCATTTTTTTCTTTGTTTTCCTTTCTGTTATTCTTTCATTTTCCTCTTCTCTCTCTCTCACTCTTTACAACACCCACTCTCTCTAGTAAATGTTCTCTTCTTTACTTTCTCTAAATTCACTCCTTCTTTTTTCATGAATTCCTTCCCTTTCTCATATTCTTTATCTTCTTCCTTCACTTTTCCTCATGATTTTTACATTCAATAAAACTTCCTTTTTTCTTTTCCAACTCTTATCCTTATTGTTCCTTTTTTTATTTATTTCTGAAATTGCATCTTTTTTTAATTTTTTCTGTCTCTTTTTTATTATTTTGTTATTTTTAATACTGAATTTCACCATCTACAAGGCTCAAGAGACACTCAAGGTAAAGGGTAACAGTCACCCAAATGCTGAATATATATATATATATATATATATATATTTTAAGACATTTTTTATGTTTCTACATTCTTTTTATAGATGCAAATATTTAAGTAAATGCTCCTGTTTATAATGAACAGTATTAACAACATTTACCCGCCTGAATGTTTGAGAAATTTTCATAGAAAATATGCGTCCTCCGACAGGAATCAAACCTGTATCCTATACGGAACCATCATATATATATATATATATATATATATGTACTGTTTCTTGTATTGTCTATCAAACTTTTTACCTTTCTTGATTTTTCCACTTGTCTCTCTTTTCTTCGGTCCTTGCTCACCTGATCATTACACATTTACTCACTCTTTATTCTGGCCATTTTGTTTCATCCTTACATCCTCTCTTGTCCCTGTCTGATACGCTTTCTCAAAGTTAACAGCTTGCTTTTTTGTCTGTTTGTCTCTGAACACCAGTATGTATCAAGAAAGTCTTTAATTTACATTCATTACAATTTTCTCTAAAATATTTTATTTCTATCTCTCTCATAAATTCATGAACAAATTCTCTCCTTTCCACACACACACACACACACACACAGAGATTTCATTTATTAAATCCTTTCTGTATTTTTCTTACAAATATATATTGTTGTATGAACATAGATAAAGGAAACATAATCTCTCTGATGCAAATCTCTTCCTCTTCTATGTCCCATGTCCTTTCTGGACATGGACGATCATAACTCTCCACAATTTCCTGTTCCTTGTACCTCTCTACAACTTTTAACTGTTTACCATCCCATAACACAGAAACTTGTTAGGTAGGTTATCTCTATCTTGCTTTCAATATATCTTCTGAGTGTTAAATTCTCCAAGCCTCCTTTCCTCATAATGTGTCCCAGATATTACAATAGTCTTTTTTATGTATAAGTTATCTTCAGTTATCCTTTGAAAATAATTTCACTTGCAACTTAACAGTAGAAAAAATTCAGCCCAAAATCTTTGTTCAAGATGGTTGCTGTTTGGTAATCAGCTGAAAATAAGTTAATAGAAATATTGTTAAAGGAAATCTTCATGAGAATGTTTATTACAAAAAAATTAACTTTCTGTGCCCCTCATCTAAAACCTAACATCTTTGATAAAGGCAACTGAATGGTTTCAAAACCAACCTTGATTTCCTTGGCTATTAGATTTTTCTTTTTGTACTTCTCTCATTTCCATTCCAGCATTAAGTCCTAAAAAATATGAAACATCAAGAATAAATTATAACTTATTGATATATTGATTCTTCAACAACATCAACAAAATGTAGTCCAGTCTCTGCACAGTTACACTGGACTTCACTCTGTTGATAAACTTAGAACTACCATGCAAGATCAAGAATGTCAGAGAAACTCTCTACTTGACTCAGACTTGCATCCAGCCTAACTAACTGATCCTTCAACTTATCATGGCAACAGAAATATACACATTATTAGTCACTTCATATTATATTGGAATATAAAATAAATACTAATTGGAAGGTTTATAAAATACTAATAAAAGGTTTATTTGAGGATTGCAACTTTTATTTGTTGTTAAAATGAAAACCAGTTCTTTTTGCACAGATAGAAAGAAACAGTAACCATTTGTATGAAATGGTCTCAACTTCAAAGTCCCAAATTAACAGTCTTTATAATTTCAATTCAAGGACATTTTACAATGATTTTACTTAAATTTCATTCAGATCATCTCTTAGATGAATTATGAATCTCAAGACTTTCATATATGGTTATTTTGTATTCTATCCAAATCCAAACTGATTTCTTTCATAAAAGTCTGGGTTTTCAAGGTTTTCAACAGTGCAATATTTTTAGCTCATATATTTCTTTTTTAGCTTTCAGATGGGGTTCATTTTGAAATTATTTAATTTCCTTTAAGCAATTCCATTTAAGCTACAACAGAATTTAACAAACAAATCAATTGCTATCCACAAAATTGAAACAATGATTACACAAAATGAAAGAAAAGGCTCTTTTCTTAAGGGAAATTTGACCTTAAAAGGTCATTTCAGCAGTACAGGTATTTACTAACATTTTTTCTTGTCTGTCTCACGAACAGGTTTCGCAAAATTTAACAATATGCGTTTTTTATGTTTTATTCTAGAATCACCTGTGAATTCCCAAATGGGCAGTTGGCAAGAATTTATGGAGAATTTGATTAATTAAGATATATATTGATATATATAATGGGACAAATTACCATTTTAATATTGAAGGCCATTGATCAGGACTGTTACCCTAACTGAGCACGAGATGCTGTAGTCATAATGTGCAAGACAATGTTCATTTTAGTAAATTTCTACAAATGGTTTTATATTGATGCTTGCTTTAGATGGTTGATATGAGAGTGAATTTGACCCACACTTGGTACTCCTATGCTGTGACACTCTCTCAGTTTGAGCTCACCTAAATAGATATCTATTTGTGCACCTGCCATTGAGTAAACAAAGACCATTGATAGGGAGTTGATCCTGTCTACCTTGATCTTATATGAGATATTGGCTTTTCACTGAATGTTTGCTCCTTTTGATCAATATTTACCATTAAATTAAGTGCATTGACAAGAAAGGAGAGTATGTTATATATGAGGGTTTTGTCAATAAGTCCATAACTTAAACATAAATGTTTTATCTGACATTTGCACTGAGTAATGTTTAATTAGAAAATGTGTGTGATTTAGCAGTTACCAGCTTAAGATATTGAGTTGGTGAACAATAGGCCAGTTTGCTTTCACTTGACACTACTGCTTTTGTGAAAATAGTACCCTCCCCCAACCAAAACCAGTTAGTTAAATAGCAGGGCAAAACCTTGGTTGACAATGAGTCTATGTGAAGAACAACTGAAAAACTGAAGAAAGCAACAGCAACTATACCATTATCTTTCCCAAGAACAATCATGACAATGCACAATTTACATACATTAGAGAACAAGGAGGCTGTGGAGAAGCATACAGACTAAAGAAACATGGAGGAGAAATGTATAATCTATAGGATTAATACTCAAACCACACCCTTTATTCAGTCCACAGAAAAGCTGTGTTGAGATTCCATTTTCCATGTTTATCATATTGTGATGAACACAACAACAGTTGTCTCCCTCTTGAACTATAAAAAAAACTATGTAAAAAGTGATGATCAAATCTCATATCTGTGCCGAGGTCTGAGCACTTCAACGTGGTGTACCAGTTATCAAGTTTGTCTTGCTAGATCAGTTATGAGTGAAAAGTGAGTTCAATTCTCACTCAGTGCCCCATACTTTCAGCCTTGTGCCACATCTAAACTACACTTAGAAAATCACCATGTGTGCAGTGGTCAAATTGCTTTGAACATTACAAGCTCAAAGGTTTCATCTGTTTTCTTTGCGCAACTATATTTTGTATCAGTAATCAAAATCTTATTCATTTTTGTTTCACTTGTTCATTTCTTCCACTAGAGCACAACCAGGCCCCAGGGATTGTACTGACAACTGCCAGGGAACCTGATGTGTTTTAACCAAACACTTTCATCCACTAGAACATGTATCTGTCAGACATTCTAGAATTTAAATTATCCCGTTTTGTGGAAGAAATGATTTGGTATGTCCTGACACAAGATATTTACTAAGTATCAAAAGCAGAATGAAAACAATCTGTCCCTATTCATTTAATAAAGGGTTCAGTTTAAAATTCCAAGAATGTTACTAAGTATGAAAACTGACACCAAATGAAGACTGTATAGTATAATGACTAAAACATTGTTAAGTAGAACAACCAAGATGAGCATGCTAGTATATGCTATTGGCTACTTCAAGTCACGCAAAAGTTCTGATTATTTTCTAAACCTGTTTTTCATGATTCGTAAGCAGTTACTCACAGAAGACGGTTTCTCTATAAAGTAGTTATTTAGAATCTTAAAAGTTTCCACTTTTATGTATAATTTTTAAGTTATTGGACTTAGAGAAATGTTTTATACATTTTCCATTAAATAAACTTTGTCAGATTTTATTAAGCAAGTCACTTTTTTGGCAATAAAATAGGTATTAACCAACTAATATTGGTAAAATTGTCAGCAGATATTTATATATTTATGAGCAATTGATTATACAAAATTTCATCATATCTATCCTTAGTAAAAATATTGTCAATAACTCTGTGATAATATATGTTTTATGCAAATAAATGTAATTTTATTTATAAATAAATCTAAATATAGTCCCCAGAAACATATCTGATAAATACAATATCCCACATACCTGAAGAAATTATTACTTTATTATTTTACAGGTTAATATGGGCTCCTTGACATTGTATATTTCTTGTGGTCTCTTCTAGCCTGTGATCGAGAAGTTCTACCTCTGTAGTGAATGATGACTGATTTATTACTAGTCATTCAACTCTATGCAAAATAGGTCAAGTCCATTTTGCCTATATCACTACACCTCCTGGAAACAAAGAAGTTTTATCCTTTGTTGAACTGTGACTCCTTCAAACAATAGTACAAGATCTTATCTATCTATCTCTCTCTCTCGATGTGTGTACCTGGTTCTTTTTGTTGGAGATTTTGGCCTGGACTCATCTTCATTCTGATCTTCCAACTTCATGTCGGATTCGTGAGAACTATCCTCCATAGTTTCTTTACTACTATGTTTGCTTTCTCCATCAGAATCACTCATGCTTTCCTCCTTTTCAGGTTCCCCCTCCTCCTCTTCCAACTCGACTTCTTCGTTGTCAATTCTAGGGTCTTATTTCATCAGAATGAGCCAATAAATTCTGTCCCCTTGTTGCTTGTATAGACGTAATATGTCCCTTTGGCACAGTGAATTTATTTTTTTCAGAACTTGATTCTTTGTCTTTTTTTGTACCACATTTTTTCATTTGTTGAATAGGACTTTGTTAGAGGCAATCAAATTTATCTTCCCATCGTTGCAGAGGGACTTTGCATTCTACCAGCATGTGGAATAGACCAATATAACTGAGTAACAGTCTTGGTAGGTAACTATCTATGGTATCTCTGAATTGTGTAAAAATGCCTTCAACCCCATTTTCATCGTCTGCACCATTTTTTCTGAAATTCCATTCAACTGTGAGTGGTATGGTGGTGTTTTATAAGGGAAGCATCCAATTTGTTTTAACCATGAACACAAAGTTTCATCACAAAATTCTAGTGCATTGTCAGTTTGTGGAAAATATTGAAAAAGTGTCAATTTCTGGATAATATTACACATAATATTTGCTTTACGATGGTTGCTTTCCTATCCTGAATGCTGACCACTTCAGGCCATCCAGAGAATGAGTTGAAAATTTCCAAATTGAAAATAGTCCTCTGCCTTTAACATGCACATGATCTATATGAACATGGGCCCATGACTCTTTTCCTTTAGGCCATGAGTGTATCTTGGTTTGCTGAAAGTTTTTTATTTCCATACATTTTAGGTATTTTTGTTCGTATTTTTCTACATCACATGAATACCAAGGCCACCATGCTTCTAATTTTAAATGTATCTCTGTTGCTGTTATTCCACAATGAACAACATTGTGTACACTTTTTATTGTCTTTTCTTAAACTCTCTGGTGGTATTAAAACATCTCCATTGCATATACGACATTTCTCTCTAGTTAACCTGTTCCTTATCTCTTTATATGGTCTCTCTGCATCAGAACAATCACTCCATTTTCTTTTTATTCTTCATATAATCTTGCTTAATACTGGATCCTGTAAGGTTTCAAATGCAAGACGATCTTAAGGTAATACATCTGTTTCAATCCAGTCCATTATTTTATCTTTTGAATTGTCTGATCTTTCTAATGGTTCATTGTTGAACTTTAGTCTTGATAGAGCATCTACATGTGGAATAGTGTTTCCTGTCACATATTTGATGTCATGAGCTTTATGGCCCATCTTAAAATTCTAGATCTAACTTTAGTTAAATCTGTCCTGATGTTAAAAATATACTCTAAAGGTTTATGGTTCAATTTAAGCAGAAACTTCCTGCCTCATAAAAATTGGCAAGCTCTGTGCTCCATATGATAGCCTATGTTCCTTTCTCAATATTTGAATAGTTAGCCCCAGCTCTTTCAGCAAAACATTAGGCTATCAAAGTGCCTTAGTTTAAGCCAACTTTTCTTTAATTTGGGTTTGGCCATTCATACCCAGAAATTTATTGGTATGTCTATGAGGATGACATCACAGGAAAAGTTATACCATTCAATTTTTTCTCTAGCACTTTTCTCTTTAGGTCTTTGTATGGCAAATACAGCTTATTTTACTGAGTTTGAGGGTTAAATTTTCTACCCTATTTTCCTTTTATGCTTGCACACAGACAGGAAATTTTTCTTTTCACAATTCCATAATACTGGACATTTTCTCTTGTCCTGTTCATGCTTTTCATCATCGTATTTGCATTGCACAAGGTAATCTGATATGCTGTATGATTCACCATTGTTCTTGGATATATTGAATTTTTCAATTAACTAATTGTTGCCAAAATTCTATAGATACATCCAATGACATTTTAGTCAGTTGTAGTCATTCTAAAGTTTTGTATTTGTACAAAGCATAACACATACCCTCAATTAATCACAACTGTATCAACTCATCTTTGACGGTCATTTCTCCAGACAGAATTTGGAAGCCTCTCATATCTTGTATACATACTGTATTATTTTTTAGTTCAGCTAACGAAAATCTTTGTCCTCTCAGGAATAACCAACTTCTTTTGCAGCAGCAAATTTTCCATTATGTACAAAATTTGTGAAAAGGTCAAATTGTTCAATTCTCTGGAATATGCCATGACAGAAATCTTTCTGATAGCCTCACATCCTGTCAAAACCAAATAAAGATCTGTAATCTTGTTCTTCCCTGCTGCAATTTTGTGATCTTTTAACTTCTTGGTCTCTGCTGGGCAACAAAACAATGAATCCATATTTCCACAAAGTCCAGCTCATCAGTGTTAGACATCCTATCAGCAATGCCATATTGTTGTGATGTCTTCTATGTCAGTGATATAGAAATTCTACCTTCATACCGAGTGACGACTGGCTTATTAGTAGTTGCTTGACTCTATGCCAAATAGGGCAAGTCCATTTTACCTATGTCACTACATATATGTCATTAGCATTCTTACATTCATTGCTTTTATTAATTTTTCAAATTGCAGCAATTTTCTATTGCTTTCCAAAGATCTTTGTATGAGAATTGTTTCCTATTCTCATCTACATCTCTTTTAATGATAGATTACAAGTTTTCTATTAAGTTTATATCTAGAAAGTCTGGGCCTATTCTATTGATTTGGTACTTTTGAAAGCATTTTGGCAAGGTGAGAAATAATTAACATTGTAGAATGTGAAAGAACATTGTCTTGCTTGAATATATTTTTAAGCTAAAACATTTTTTTTTTGGTATTGAGTTGTACTATTCAAAAAACATCTTGTCCAAGGACTTGTAATAATTTTATGCATTTATCTTGATACTGCCCTCAAATTTCAAAAGACCTATAATTTTACTTGTTTTAGTAACATTATACCATCACTGAATAGTCCCTGAACTTTCACCTCTCATTATGGATGGGTATTCTCTAAAGGAGGCTCCTTATCCAGAACATCTATTCAGACTGACACTCTCCCCAGACCTCAAGTGGAATTCGTATATACAATCTATTGCTAAAGATACTGGGAAAATGGTCGATTCATTGTACCGCTCTAGTAAGTATCTGACTGCCTCTCCTGCTATACTCTATGTTTACAAGAGCCAGATCAGAGACCCAAAATTGAGTGCTGCTGCTATATCTGGGATGGTGCTGCCCAGTTTTCACAATGTTCAAAAGTATCTATGTGACCTTGTGGGAGATGAAACTATGCTCTTTCCCACAGATGAAATGCTGCAAGCCTCTCACTGCTGTTCTTACAAGCTACATTCTTTAGCCCCACCATCCCTGAACTTTGCAACTGGGATCTGCCATGCCATATTCCCTTCTTATTCCATTAGTAAGAAGTAAGTTCCATTTAGACAGCTCCTTCCCAAGAACTGCTGCTTTGTGGAACAGACTCCCAGAAAGATGTTTTCTCAATCCCTACAATCTTGACCTCTGCAAGTCTAGGATTAACCATTATCTTTCCTGCACAGCCCCATGAACTTCACTTTTTGCCCTTTCTTAACTCTCTAACTTGACTGTTTTTTGGGCATTGTATTATGTGAACATTAGCATAAAAAAACCTACAATACGAACCCAAAACATTACTCTGCTTTCTAAGTTATGTTGATAGAGTCAACTTAGAAGACAACAAGGTTACGTAAAGTAACAAAAGACCCAATCTTTTACCAAGTCCATTTTATGTATCTCTATATTGATCTCTAAAAAAGCACAGTTGATAAATCAGTTTTCATGTACTACTTCACCTAATTTACATGTTTTTCTTTTTGATGTTTACATGAATGTGGTAGTTTGATTGTTTTCATGTCTTTGACTCAAGTTCTTAATATTCTGCATCTTTTCTCTGTTTATATTCACAACACCAGCTTCTTGGGAGGTTTTCTTGCTGGTCAATACACTTGTGTAGCTTATTATTCTTTTAATTTTTTTCAAATCTGTTTTTGTTGACATTCTTAAGGGCAGTTTTTTTAAAAATCAGTTTATTTTAAAACTGGCTATATTTATTTTTGCTTGTTACAGTGGAATAATGGATTGCAACTCAGATTGAGGAATCAAAGGGCCAAGTTCAAATTCCAGTCGAGTTCATTACATTCACTTATGCACTTGGGAAAGGCATGAATACATCTCTTCTCCTCCAGCTATGGGTAAATAGCAAGACAGACTGGATTCTGTAGCCTTGTGTGTCAACTGGTCTAGGAAAAGGAAAACTCTGAATTCAAACCAGCCTGGAGAGGGTTGGGCTCTGTCAGGCTATCTTGCCCAAAGCACACCACTTCAACTGCAGCTGCAGTACATGTGATGCCCCTATGAATCTAGTCAATTATGGAACCTGTGATCGTGGGATATATTTCACAATCTGTGATAGAGTGTATAAAAATCTAGACTTTGAGAGTATGGACATAGGAATCAAGACAGCATGATACCTGATAGTTTCATTATGTGTCAAATTTTAGATGTAACTAAAAATATATATTTATAAAGGGACAATAAAATACATCCCTTAGCATCTTAAATTATTTATCTTGACTTTTCAGTTAGCCTGGAGTTTATTTATGAGTGTTCTTAAATTTTTAAAATTCTGAAGTGAACAGCATTTTTACTTTTGTTTATAAATACTTGTTGCAAAATAAAATCCTTTCATTTGCCTTTATAAAGTCCATCTGAGGATAAAATGCATCAGCTAAGTTTTCCTTTTGTCTTTATTTATATATATAAATTGAAATAAGGCAAGAGAAAGGAATGATAGGTATGACATTGATTAATGTGTCTATATATCTTATTAATAAATGTCAGATATGAAGATGTAAAAAACACCCTAATAAATTTGGATTTTTAAAAATTGCCTAAAAATTGTCTGTTTGTAACTTTTTGAAAATTAATTTACTAGCTCATGTTAGGTCAAAGGGACTTTCCCTGAAGGATTTTATCATATAGCCAGTAATAACAACAGTAATAATAATAATAATAAAATTAACCCACTACTGCATAAAGTTCCTTGAAAATTTTAGCTATTTTACTTAATCTACCTTGTTGAATAATGGTCATCTTAATGATGGTAGATCCTAAATTTTACCTAACCCATTCTCTAAAAAGTCAGATGTCATGCACTAATGGGTTAAATAATTTCTGCATCCTGGCTAATTAAACTAAAGAAAGCATGAAGCTTAATAATTATTAAATCCAGAAGTTGGACCCACACTTTTGGCCAGAATATTTGTGTAACAACTTTTCCTCTATACATTTTTTATTGAATTTGCTAGACAAGGAAAAGTTTTTATTAAGTTTTTCTAATGTTTTTAAAGTTTACTTTTTGGAAGGACTAAGGTAGTGCAGAAACTGTCCATTATATATATATATAGTGAGAGAGAGAGATATGATATTGATTAATGTGTCTATATAGCTTATTAATAAATATTATATATGAAGGTGTTTCTGAATGACAGTCTATCTGAATGTCTATGAATATACATATAAGTCTGCATAATGTATTTCATACATATTCTTAAATCAACATTATGTGTACATACATAGGAACTTTTCTGATTACTTTTTGACTTCATATAATTAAATCCATACACTGAAGTGATTTATGAAAAACATTAATCATTTTTATAGCAGCTGTTGTTAAAATATTTCATCTTGGTTTCTTAACAAAATGACTGCATATTTATAACACTGTTTTGATGTTCTTAGTTTGGGAAAAGGCTCATGGGAAGGGAAAGTACTGTCCCAGTTTTCCAAGTGGGAATTTGTGTATCTTGAAAAGCACAATGTCAAATTCTGTTATTATTAGGAAATACTCAACCATTTCAGCTTTCAATATACAAGTGGATGTTTAATGATTTCTGTATTTTGGATTTGTTAATTTTCATAGATTTTGAATGAATTTTTTTTTGTTTTGCCAATCGGTCCACCCCAAGCAAGGTGATAATGCCATTAAGATGCAGGGAGTTACAGGGAAAAAATAGAATGAAAAGAATTTATTCAGGATGATTGAGGAAAGGACAATAAAGGATCAGAGTTCCAGTAGACAGAAGATGGCAATTGACATTACATTTAAATTTTTTTGAAGATTGTAGATGGCAGGGAAGCAAAAAATCAGAAAAGAGTTCCACAGGTGAGAAGTGCGAAAAAAGAAACTGTTAAAATAGAAGTAGTGGTTGCATCTTGCTAGTTCAACAATAAAATAGTGTGACTATCTCATAACACATTTAAATTCCTGTCATCAAAGCACGGAGGAAAAAAAGCTCATCAGAACAAGTGTCATGAAAATATTTATAGAAAAGACAGAGGAAAGCAACATCACATCAGTGAGAAAGTGACTGAAATCGAGATACCTGGTCAGGATCAATTATGTTATAGATTCTTCTTCTTTTTTGTTATGAATCTTGAGATGTACAGCAGGAGCACCAGACCAGATATGGCAACAGTATTCAATGCACAGACGAATGGTAGATTTATAAATGTGAAAGATTTTCTGTGAAATAATTTTCCTAGCAGTAGACATAGCAATTGATTCAATATAGTCACTCCACTCCAAACATGAACCCAAGGAGGTGCAGAGTTTAGCTCTCTTGGAGTGTGGCATCAGCCATGCTGATGGCAGGCAGAAAATGTTCTTTGTGGTGATTAAATGGGAGCAGTTGTATTGGCAGTGTTAAAATTTACAAGTCATTTCTTGCTCCAGTTAACCACTGATTGGGGGTCATTTTCTAAAGCACTTGCCAGGTTTACTTTGTTGGGTCTGTCAGACTTGCAACTAAGTAAATGGTTGTGTCATCTGCATAAATACCTAGTTGGGAACTGATAACATTGGGGAGGTTATTGATGAAGATCAGAAACAGTGTAGGTCCAAGGATAGAGCCGTGGAGGACACCCACATTAATATGAAATGATCTAGAAGCATCCCCATTCAACATAAACTGCATTACATGATTTGTTAGGAATAATTGGACTAAACCAAATTTTTGTCTCATGACATTGTATCCCTTGAGGTTGCGGAGAAGGCAAGCAGGCTAAAACCTGTTGAATGCCTTTGAGATATTTAAAGCCACAGCCCAAGCTTCATAGACAAATTCAATGATGACTGTAAACACATAGGCAGTAGACCTGGCGAAACAGCCATTAGATGCTTTATTTCTCTAATCAGTCAAACATTTTGATTATGTATTTTGGGCAATGATTGTTATTATATTTTTATCATTCTAACACAATGCTGCACTTTGTATGCTTTCCTCATTAACAGGACATATATTTTTTTAACAGAAGATGCAGATCAAATATCAGAAAAAAGTTCCTATAAAGAAAATGGCCATATAAACTGACTTATCACATGAGATCAATGTAAATTTTCCAAAGTATAAATATAAAATTACATACAGATATACATATTTATTTATTCTTGTGTAAATTAATGTGTAAATATGCGTATGTGTTCAGTTCTTGAACACATAGTAATTTTTGTCTCATCATATATAATGATTGGATACTCATTTCCATGTATATCTTTCTGCTAGGGTAATTAGCCACTTCCTGTTGCAGATGCCTGCTCAGGCATATTTGTGTTTATTCAACACCAAATAGAGCTGTCCTGTTGTTTATACTGCAACTATGCTGAGTGAACCATAGTTACAGTTTCTGGAAGAAAGCATGTAATCAGGCATGATCAGCAATTTGATCAAGGCCAGTACACTGAAACACTCAGTCATGATGACTTGTGACTTTGTGCTAGGTCAACCAGTGATGATTTCCAAACAGTTTTGTCACTCACAAGGCTTTGGTAAAGCTGTACTATTATTTTCAGGCACTTTCCAATGGTGCCACATGATGTGATTGCCTCTCTATAACAGTAACATAGAGAAGTCACTTTCCTGAAGAATTGGCTATGATGAGATTGGAACTAAACTCTCTTGGTCAGAAAGTGAACATTCATTATAATTATGTATATATTAGTGTATTTTTGCGAAATATACTTTTTGATTCACTAGGATGTTTTATAACTGGGATCATCAGAGATTTGGGGTCTTTCAGCTTCAGGTACTCTTTTAGGAGTATCTAAATTCAGGTCTGATCTGAGCCGGATTCAATTCCTTGTAACTGTATACAACTTCATAATACACCTCAGATTGATTGATGGTTTTGAAATTTTATGTTTTAGTGATATCACCATCAGCCAGTGACCTTCAGGCAGTGATCAACTGTCCTCTATTTAATTCTAATTAAATTGTTAGTTTGATTTTTTCTTTTTTTACAGTAAGGTTCAACCTTTACAAGGCTCAGCAACCACTTGAGATATAGGGTTACGTTAGGAAACCATTTATATACATAGGAGTGGAATATAATGGATAACTCCAGCATTAAACAGTGTAGTAATTAGGGAAGCATCCTGTTGGGAGTCGGTTCCACAGGGCAGTGGTTCACAGTAAGAAGCTGCTCAAGTGGAACTTACTTCTCACTGATGAAATACAGGGGGAATGTGGATGGTTTGCTACTATGTAAGTGGCATGGAGTGTTCTTGCTGAGAAGGTTTGACTGTGCAGGACCAGGGAATGTAATTCATCTGAGAACTTTCTGTGGAAGTAGTGGTAGAGCAGTGAAAGGCTTGTATTATGCCATCTGTGGGACAGAGGTTGAAGGGTGGAGAATAATTTGTCACCCACAAGGGCTTGTAGATACTTTTGATCTCTCTGAAGAATGAGGTTTGGGCAGCTCCTGCCAAAATATGACTCCATTTTTGGCCTAATGTAGCTCTTGTAAAGGTAGAGGATAGCAGGATATGCCAGATATACTTACTGGAGTAGTACAAAGGGCCAACCATTTTACCTGCATCCTTAGCAATGGATTGTATCAGGTGTGAGATTGAAGCCCAACTGTCATTTGCGGCATGGTGCTTCCCTGAGAGGATCTCTGTCCATCCTGATTGGTGATAATTTGGTAATTTTGATCAGTGATGGTGGAATATTACTATTTTGGTCTTCAAGGCATTGAATGTAACCAGCCAGTTTTCATCCCATTGGGTAATTTTACAAGATCAGAAGAGAGATCAGTCACCAATCTCTGACCATTGACAGTTTTAGAGGTGTGCCCTTATATAGTTCTATCATTGGCATAGATCTTTACAAATGATCTGAGTATATTCTTATGTAGATCATTTATCTAAATCAAAAAGTGGGTCGGTCCAAGGAGTAACCCCTGGTGGATGCCTGCATTGACTGCTAGGACTCCAGAGGACTGGCCATTAATAACTATCTTCAGGGACTTACTTTTTAGCAAGAATTTTATAATCAGGAATACCCTTCTGGTGATGCCATAACGAGAGATTGTGCAGTAAATCTTTATATCACACTTTGTGAAAGGCCTTTGAGATATCTACTGCTGTGGTCCTTGAGTTGTGTTTGTCATCAATAGCTTTATTGATTCTGTGAATGATGGTAGTTAGGACATCAGCAGTGGATTGAGTTATCAAAACCCATATTGCTCATTGCTGAAGAGTTTGTTCTTTTCTAGGTGCTTGACAAACTTCTTACTGATTATGGCCGCCAAAACTTCCTGATGATACTGGGGAGACTGATGGGTCTCTATACTGGGGTATGGGGAACAGTGCACTCATGTATTCTTGAAAACCTGACATACACTTGACACTTTCCACTTGGGAAGCATTTCTCCTTTAAGCAATGGTTGAATAACTTTGCTAGGATTGGGGATAATTCCATGTTGATATTCTTAAGGACAACCACTGGAATCTTGTCTGGACCAGTGGATTTGTTTTGATAAGACTAGAGACTTCTTGTACTATGATGGTAATATTACTGATAGTGTGCTCAGTAAGACATGGGAAGTTGGGGAGGGGATGGTCTTAGTCATCTAATATTGAGTTTGTGACAAAGATAGGGGTGAAGATGTTCACCTTATCTGTCAGGGCCATTTATAATTGTGGGAACTGCTGCTGTACCTCTGTTCATGATTTGGTTGGTGATCTTCCGGAATTCTCAATTTGTTTCTTTTCAAACTTGGTCTGGATTGTTTACATTGTTTGGTCGGCTGTCCTCATCTCTATTGTCATATTCACAATGTTTCAACCATTGTACCCTCTGGCCCTCTTCAGGTGATTGGAATTTTTGAACTGAACCGTTTATTTTGACCACCTGGATAGATTGTTCTAGTTCCACATGCCATGTCTCTTCTGGATGTCTCAGTTATCTCTCTTTAACCCAACTCTCTAAGTCTTTGTTCTGGATTGCTTGTGCATGCTTGGTGTTTTCTAGAACTTTTTTGCAGCAATTGTGGGCAGTTGTGATTGCAGTGAGGGCTGAACTACATTGCTTGTTGCGATAGATATTGAAGTATTAGTTTTGATGAGTTCAGGGGTCAACCAAGGTTGACTGTTGGATTTTTGCTGGAAATTTTTGGGTGTATAAAACTCAACATTCCAGAAAGGATCCAGTCAGTGACAAGGACAGCAGTTTTGGAGGCTTGAAGAAGGTTGGGAGCCCCATCATTTCCTGACAAGAAAACATTTGACTTTCATTGACTAAGCAGCTAGTACTGATGTCAGTCGAAAATTTATAAAATCTTTCTCTGAAATCAGTTTTTCAGGAAAATAGGTATTCGTAGTTGTTATTGCTCTTTCCAGCATTGATGGGAGCAAAGTTCCAACTCCTGTTGTGTTCATTAAATTCATTTACACACAAATACACTTGGGAAAGGTATAAATCTACCTCCTCCCCCCATAATTATGGGTTAATTAATAAGACCTTTATCACTAAGCCATTACTATCTCAAAAAGAATTCTTACAATCTAAAACCATTTTCTGACTGTACTATTTGCTACAGTTCTTTGTTTATGATTCTGTAGTGCCAGTACACAAGTTTCAAAGAATTCTAGTGTATACCAAGACCCACAATCTTTACTCACTCAAAGCCATTTTTAACTATTGATGTTAGAAAACAGTTGTATACAGCTAACAGTTGAGATCTTTCTAAACAGATTTGGTGCCATGTATGAGATCCATATGTAAGTTTCAGTCCATTTAAGAACATGACTCTCGAGTTTTCAAACTGATGTATTTTTGGGGTTTTTTGTAGCAGTTTGTGGTGTTGGGTAAAACTATCTAAAGTGCAGCCAATTCTACGTTCAATTTCCTTTTCTCCTACACTAAATTTGTTATAACAGATTCATATGCCGAGGTAGTTGAAGTATCATTGTCTTCTATTGGTAGATTCTTTTGAGCTTTAGTAAGTTACTGTCTATAAATTCCTGTTTAGTCAAGTTTATTGGAAACTTAATTAGAATTCATCTTTGTAACATCAACCCAACATTCTCAGAGATTACTTCCTGTAATCGTCATCAGGAGATAATAAAAATTTACCAGGGAATTGGCCACTCAGTTTTAAGTTAATAAACTATACAATACATTCGTGAAATAATAGGAAATGCTTTGCATTGTATTTCTATGCCAATTGTGGATTCATTGAGAAATCCCAAGACTCCAGATTAATATCTATATAATTCTCTCATGAATGGTCTCTATGGAATCATGTTAATCCCAGCAGCTGAATCAATTCCAAGCACATAAGACAGAAAAACAATGATTTTTTTTTTTTTTTTTATTCACCAGATTTATGAATTATCTGGGCTGGAAGCAGTGAAGTGAAGTAGATAATGCTGAATGACTTGTTCAAATTGAATGCCATAAGAATTTCAATGTTTTCAAATCATTCACAGAAAATGTTCACATAATAAAAATAATTTGTATCAAGCAAGAAAGATACAGGCTGACTTATGTGTAGTGCTGGTAAACCTGTATCACTATTAAAAAGCATGAGATTTCTGTTTTTATCTTTTCTAATCATCAACAATCATAATGACAATCTTACAAAGCATTGGAGTTAATCCACTGACTTTGTAATCCCCTTACTAGCTTTTTTCTTCTTTTTTTTCCTCTCAAAATATTGCAATCAAAACAAAAAAGATGCCAGATTGAGTAATTCATAAACAATCCTTCATCAACAATGTTTCACTTTCCTGTGTTTTTCCTTCATATGCATCTTATTATATTTAATGTATTATTATACATTATTATCTTATTAGCATCTTACAATATTTAATTTAATAAATTTTTACCTTTTAAATGGTATTCATCTTATTATTCAATGCATTTCTTTGGTCAACTACATTATAAGTTCTGGTTCTATTATTATCATAATGAACATGAGGCCTAATAAAAAGGAATTTAATGTTTATGACTTTGATGTTTTCTTAGATTTTTGACTGGATCAGAACTAAAAGTGACAAGTGTTTTTTGTAATTTTGATTGGATGATCTCCAGATAAATCTCTTGGAAGTGAAATGCTGCTGGATTCTTTCAGGGCTAAAGATTTAATCAAAGTTAATTGTAAATCTAACAAATCCTGGTGGGATTCCAAAATCTTAGCTTCAATGATTGAGTTATTCTTAAATTGTGGTTGGCAATAGTCTCAGATTTAAGTGAATGAGTTGACTGATTATAGAAACTGGATTAATTAACTTTTTTTGGCTAACGTTTGATATTTTTCTTCCCAGCAAATTAATTTTAAATTCTCAATCATTTTCAAAGAAAATTTCTTCTGTGCTCTGTAAAATTTCCTCTCTCTAGTTTGTTTGCTAAAGCATGATTAAATATCTCTCCAGTTTTCAACGCAGGTCTGTAGAGGGAACTGTCCAGGTGCTCTGCTTCACTGCAGCCCTACAACTGTAACCGGTCAAGGAACAGATGATGATGATGATGATGGTGATGATGGATAAATCACTGAACCTCAATTGGTTGCAGATGAGATCATTAGCACCGTTCTGCTTCAACAAGGTAGCACACCTCATCATGTCATAAGAGTTCAGGATAATCTGAATGCACCATTTCCAAATCAGTGGTTTGGATATGGAATTAACAGACCATGATATTCTAGATCACTAGATCTGATCCTTTTCCATTTTTTTTTTTTTGCTTGGTGTTATATCAAATTCTATCATATAAGGATTATAACATTCCAATTTATATGAGATCTCATTTGTATGCATAGGAAATGCTGCAGATAGCACAATTTTAATGTGTTTCATTAAAATGATTTACTGGTCTGCTTATAAAAAACAAGAATTTAATGAATATTTCAAGTTTTAACAAGATTCATTTTTATTTGAATTTTTGAGAAGAGATATTCTTCCTATTGTTTTTTTTTTAGAATAACATCTTCACCATTTTTTTTTTTATCTCTATATTTCCAGCAACATAATCAACAACTTTCTTCCTTTTTGATGGAAGCCATTGCCACAGGAAAGTCAATGTGTCTTTCATGGATTTTGAAACAGAATGCAGCTACTTTATAAAAACATTTTATGTTCAATGATGAGAAATTATTTCCTTTATAGGCAAATTTAACAAAACTTTAATAATAAAAACTATCTTTGGCTCTACTCATTCACTTGAGAGAAATTACAAAAATTTTGATGAAGATTCCAAATTTTCTTAATTAACTTACCTTGAGAAAACAGAATTTGTGTGTCTATATTCGCGAAACTGTCAAACCAAACATAAAAGTGAGATTTGTTAACAAATAAACTCAGTCATATGAACAGTTTATTTTAAATTATGAACCCAAAATGACAGGCAGACATATGTAAAAACCAAATCTACCAGCTCACAATATGACTATTCTGCCATTGTTAAATGTAACACTTCTCAGTTAACTCGCATCTACACACATTAAACATTGAAGACTGACTAGCGACAAATGTACACGAATGACAAATGTAATCTAGTCTACATGGCAACACAGTGCCTGCTACCATAAAATTTCTTTAAACTTAATAACTCAAGGATTTGCAGGCATATGTTTATATGAATTCTTGTCCTTTTTGAATCGTGTTTATGTCGTAAGAAAATGTTTAATAAGTTGCTAACAATAGTACATTGGTAGTCTTCACTTTAATTTTCTAAAAACAAAAATTCCCAATGACATTGCCTAAGGGAAAAAAACCCTTAAGAGTGATAATCAAGTTGTTAGGCTAAAGGATAATGTAAAAACCATGTTTTTTATTATTCTAACTTTGCATTTTTATGTTGACAGTGGGAAATTAACATTTTATTGATGATCAAGGAATCATGGGAAGACAAATGGTTCTCCCATTTGGACAGTTGATATTCAAATAAACTATCCCAATTGCATGTGTGTATCATGATTCTTGACTTTTACAGATCAAGAATGAATAGAAGTGTAAATGAAAAATGGCCAAGAAAAATTCTGGCAAGATACCACATCTTTTTTTTTTTTTTTTACTCATTGTCAAGACAAAGCTTTGAGTTTACTGTTCATCTATCTTCAGTGGAATGTTTTTTGCTTTTTCATTAGGCTTTATGTTTCCTCTTTTTCTTTTTAAATTAGCTGAATATTTGCCTTAACGAATCAGTGAAGCTGTTGAATTATGGGATGCAAAGATTGTTGTTTTGTAGAACTTACATGCTATCATGTGAGTTATAGTGTCAAGAATTGAATAATTCATGAGAAAGTTCATTGTTTAGACACTAAAACAATATATTCTAGAAAATGTCATGACACAACTTGAAAGATAGTCAATCTTATGAATACAAGATTATCGAGTTATTGTCTTTCTAGATCAAAGTTTAAAAAAACTTAGATACGAAACTTCTGATCAACTGGAATGACAGTTTCTGTTTGTTTATTTGTTTTAAAGTTGTTTCCTTGTTCAAATATTCTGAAAAGATAAGCTCAGTCAGAATTATTTGTTTAACTGTAAACAATAAATAAATACTTTTAGTTGAGTTGGGTTATGTCATTCTTTATCCAAGATTTTGTGTGTTAAAAGAGATCAAAACTAAAGCTATCATTCACTGCTAACAATAATTTAAAAATAACTACATTTCTGAAACTCAGATGAAAAAAGCATCAACTAAAATATACATTGTTATGAATAAAAAGATGAGATACAATTTACTTGGTATGCCACACTTTTGTTTTGTTTTAGTGGGTAACCTTTGAGATAGAGAAAAAAAATGAAAAGTGTTGAATTGGTTGAAAGAAACTGATCAACAAGAGATGGAACAAGATGAAATAGAAATTTTTATTCTATCCAAAACATTTAGTATAGATTTTTTTTATTTTGTTTAACTTCTACAAGACCTAAGAGCCCCCCCCCCAACTGTAAGAGGCACAGTTTGATGTATATATTTTCATCTCTATTTTTCTTTCTCATTTGCCTTACTTTGTAAACACTTGTCTTAATCTTCCAACATATTTACAGACACACACACACACACACATACATATCTTCCAATTTATCTACACCCACAAACTATATACTACAGGTTTTGTTAACCAGTATTGAAAACATACTTTTGTTAATTTGTTTTTAATATTATTCTATTATACAAATGTTTTATTTTCTGGAGTTAATAAGTGTAGAAATTGTCCAAATGTTTATTGATTCCAAGTGCTTTCAGCCAATCTATTAGCTATTTTCAAGGATTTTATTTATACTACTATAAAAAAAATAGTGTGCAAGTGATATTCTAGACAGTCTAACAGCATTTACATACCATTTATTATAGTAGCATAAATTAAATCTTGGAATTATATATATATCTAAATTTTGACATTACTTTCCTAAAAAGATTTGAATATACTGACAACATCTAGTTCTTGATAATGACTGATATGGTTAAAAAAAAGTTATATATTTAGGCAGCGTATTTACATTTAAGCATGTTTGCCTAATAGTTTAGAATAATTAAAAATTTTACAGTGATCAAAATTACCCCCACCACAAAAAAATAAAAATCACGTAAGTTATTTCCATTGCATAACCAGTAAACATTTTGAATTTTGCAGTGTGTTCATGCACATATATCCACAGACACTGAAGATGATCTCAGAAGAGATGTAAATACTTGCAAAAATAAAAATTAATTGAAAGAAAAGTTTGGAATTTTTCTTGATCAGTTTCCTACAGCAACCAAGAAATTAATCCATGGACGTGAGAGGATTAAAGTTAAAATAAATAGACATGATATGTTTAAATTATTTAAACAAACATGCTTGAATATATATATATATATATATATATATATATATATATATATATATATATATATATATATATATATATTTTTTTTTTTTTTTTTTTCTTACTGACAAATACAAGAAAAATCTTCATAAACAAATTTAAACCAGCACTAAACAGATCATAACCCACATACATAAACACACAGCATACACACATAATGGCCAAATACACTGGTCAGACCACACACACACATACACACACACACACATCTGTGGAGAATGAATATATATGTACACATACTGGCAAAAACAAACACAATAGACTACCCACAAGCACACACATGAACCTTACACAACATAGGAAGTGTGTGTATATATATATATATATATATATATATATATATACTAATTCCTTATAATAATAAAACAGTATATATGTGTAGAGAAGGAATATGCATACGCATACTAACAAAAACATGCATGCGCACACAATACACAAAAATGGAGATCGGTCTAAGAAGATACATGGGTCATAAAAAGATAAGAATGAAGACCTCCTTCCTTTGCTTTTCTCTGAGCAATCCTAATTGTTTGATTACCCCTTAAGCAGAAGAATACTTTCTCCACAAGTCCAAGAAAAATATAGTTTACTACTACACACAAAAGATAATGGTTGAACATCAGAAAACATAAGATTAATTAATTCCTTTTAATAATATATGGAAATAACCACTCTTTGCTTGATGAAGGTCACGAGACTGGAAACACGTTTAGCAAAAATATGGAAAATAACGTATAATATCAACATCACTGGTTGAAATTCTAGCCTTACTTTTAAAAATCCATATTATAACCAAAAACGTTTGCAGTTTCTCGCTTCTCCTTAAAATATGTTTTTTTTACATATTTACATACATACATGCATGTAGCCAACTGATGATTTTTCATTGCCAATCCCAGTTCATTACACTCACTTATGCACAAATATCCTTGGGAAAGGTATGAATTTATCTCCTCTCCAGCTATGGGTTAAATAGTGGGACTTGTATGTGGTAAAAAATCATTGTTATTCCTTAAAATTTGTGAGTGAAATATTCACTCACAAAAGAAGAATTCTGACAATTCAAAATATGTTTAAGTTTTAAATAATCCACAAAAGATTGATAAACCATAAAAAAACAAATCAATTCTTTGCCAGTCACAAATTTAAGATTAGTCACAATGAGAAACTGAGATAGTTATGAGGAAATGTATGTGATGTATGTATGTGATGTATAGTGACAAAAATGAACAGCAAAGACCAAATGTTATATAATATATAACAAATACAAGCTAATTACATTTCAGCATATATATATATATATATATATATATATATATATATATATATACACATATATATATATACATCAGTAAGTCTGAAGCCTAATGATGAAAAAAGCATTTATTTTATGTAAAAATATTTTTCAATATAATATCCTTCTTTGTTAATGTGCTTAATTATGTAATGAATATTTCTAAAATAGATTAAATATTATTGAACAAAAATTTCAGATCAAAATAATAATGCCATATCAAGCTGCATACTTATTGATTCACTCTTTTATTTATGATTAAATATCGAAAATTCTGGAGATTTGTGTGTGTGTGTGTGTGTCAGTATGTCAGAGTATAATAATTTGAATCTGGTAGTAATGTTCAGCGAAACAGTGAGGAGCCACCCTAGGGTTGCTATTACCAACTGGTTATATCTTTACTTGTGTGGTAGGACCTGTTAAGGGTTAGATAATATGTTTAAGGAAAAATATGTTGGTGAAGTGCTTAACTTACTGGGCATGATGCACTCCCAATCTTTTGTAAAACTGGTATTGGTAAGCTGCCTTGCTCACTGAAAGAGATGACCCACCCAGTCTTTATTAAGACATCTATCGCAAATTGCATCCAATGATGTATGATTCTTCCTTTTTGGCTAACGCTTTAATTGTTCAGAGAGTAGGATTGGTCAGTGCAAAGCTTTTCCTGACTTTAAAAATGTCATGATTTGTAGTGACTTTACTGCAAAGGCTGGAAAGAATGATCACACATGGAGCATTAGTGGAAGGCAATGGGTAGGAAATCACAAAAGTAATGGGTTATTACTATTGTAGGCATAAGTACAGCTCAATTTGGCAAAAAGACAAATTTAAAATACCGTGGGATGATGAGAACATTTGGGTGAAACTGAAGTATAGTACATTTGTGATAGAGTGTGAAAATGAGTGGATGGATTCTAAAGTCTGTTCTTATATTTGTCATGAAGAAACATCATCAGTGGTTTGATGAAAACAAGAAAGAGATTGAGATCCTTCTATAGGAAAATAACAAGGCACAACCCTTCTTCAATCAGTTATGTGCAATACGTGATACATGCTTAGGCAATCATGTATCTTTTGATACATGAATGATAGGCTATAGGCAACAGTCTGTCCTACTATTTACCCATAGCTGGAGGGAGAAGAGGAGGATTCATACCTTTCCCAAGTGTATTCGTACATAAGTGAATGTAATGGATTCAACTGGAATTCAAACTCCGCACTCCGATTCCTCAATCCAAGCTGCTATCCATTACACCACTGTGCAACCCTTAAAGGTGGTTATTCTACTGAGAATTACACGAGACTCCCCAGTGTATTCAAAGAGGTGAAAGTTTAAATGCAGCAACAACTTAATAGGATATAGGACAAAGGCTATTAATGAGTTTCAGTCAGTTTTTAACTTAAGCAAATTGAGCTGTTATAATCTTCTGTAGGAAGTTTATGGATCAACATCTTCTCTAATAGCATCATTGTGTACCAAGTGTGGTAATGACTTGTTGTACCAACCTAAAGAAATAGGTGGAAAGAACATTACAATCAATGCCAGCTACAGTCAGAATCACAGATATTGTACAAGGCTGGCTACAGTCAGAATACTGGAATCATTGTACAAGGCCGGCTACAGTCAGAATACTAGAATCATTGTATAAGGCCGGCTACAGTCAGAATACTGGAATCATTGTACAAGGCCGGCTACAGTCAGAATACTGGAATCATTGTATAAGGCCGCCTACAGTCAGAATACTGGAATCATTGTACAAGGCCGGCTACAGTCAGAATACTGGAATCATTGTACAAGGCCAGTTACAGTCAGAATCCAGGAATCATTGTATAAGGCCAGCTACAGTCAGAATACTGGAATCATTGTATAAGGCAGGCTACAGTCAGAATACTGGAATCATTGTGCAAGGCAGGCTACAGTCAGAATACTGGAATCATTGTACAAGGCCGGCTACAGTCAGAATACTGGAATCATTGTATAAGGCCGGCTACAGTCAGAATACTGGAATCATTGTACAAGGCCTGCTACAGTCAGAATACTGGAATCATTGTATAAGGCCGGCTACAGTCAGAATACTGGAATCATTGTACAAGGCCGGCTACAGTCAGAATACTGGAATCATTGTACAAGGCCGGCTACAGTCAGAATCCTGGAATCATTGTAAAAGGCAGGCTACAGTCAGAATCCTGGAATCATTGTATAAGGCAGGCTACAGTCAGAATCCTGGAATCATTGTATAAGGCAGGCTACAGTCAGAATCCTGGAATCATTGTATAAGGCAGGCTACAGTCAGAATACTGGAATCATTGTACAAGGCAGGCTACAGTCAGAATACTGGAATCATTGTACAAGGCAGGCTACAGTCAGAATACTGGAATCATTGTACAAGGCCGGCTACAGTCAGAATACTGGAATCATTGTATAAGGCAGGCTACAGTCAGAATACTGGAATCATTGTACAAGGCCGGCTACAGTCAGAATACTGGAATCATTGTATAAGGCAGGCTACAGTCAGAATCCTGGAATCATTGTAAACTTCATGTTTCTTTCATTAACTGCATACTATCATGTTACATATAATTTGGAATTTGAAGTTTTCCTTCTACTAGACTGGTTGCCATCCAAGACTGAACTGCCCAGTCTGTCTTATTATTTAACCCATAGAAAGGTATTTATGATTTATATTTTTTTCTAAGTTGATCATCAGATCAGTGTCATGTAAACCAATGAAAATTCTTCTGGCCGAATCTCCTCCTCCTCCTCCTCCTCCTCATGAAGAAGATGAAATAGCTGTATGCAAGTTGAACTGGAAAAAATCCTCCTGGCATGGATTGTATGTATGCAAATCTCTTAA
The DNA here is from genome assembly GCA_964036315.1 of Acanthosepion esculentum. Classification (NCBI taxonomy): domain Eukaryota; kingdom Metazoa; phylum Mollusca; class Cephalopoda; order Sepiida; family Sepiidae; genus Acanthosepion; species Acanthosepion esculentum. The sequence continues at coordinate 54,344,588 of OZ038490.1, forward strand.
AACGTAGAAGCCAGAACTTGATGTAATGCCTGACTTGTCTATTAGAGAAGGAATGAAATAAAGACTCTGTTCCATGAAACAAAATTGGAAAGATGCTTTGATAGTTGGTATTTATATGTACTGAGATCAGCACTAAGATGAAAGTGATATTATCATTGATTAGAGAGTTTTTGTATACAGATGATTGTGATCTTGTGGTGCACTCGTAATGCAATATTCTGTGGATTCATTTTAAAAATCTTGCTGTACTTTATGGCTTCTTGAAGGATTGCTGGTATGTTTTGAGTAGAAAAATGTCTCCTGGAATAGTTACCCCATAACAATTATTGCTGACTTGAGTCCAGGTAAAAATGAATAACACTAAACAATATAAAAAAATGACAACTAATTGTTTGCATTGACAAAAAGGAATTACAATTACAAAAGAAGAAAACATATAAAAATTAGTTACATAGAAACATTTAAACTAGAGAATGTGTGTTTTTGTGTGTGTGAAATTTGTGTAGGCCTACATGATAGACATGTGTGTGAAAGAGTACAAAAAATCAAGAGAGAAAACCATTCAAAAGAATGTGTTCAATGTGGGACACTTTTTTCCCCCGCATGCAACTACATCTTATAACCAGAACTGAAAAGCTCTAAAAGAAAGTAGGGAGGTAAATGAACACCTTTACATAGGCTTAAGGAATATTCCCTTGCAAAGTATTTTAGCAAAATCAAGTGGGATAACCCACAAGCTTATGATCAGTCTGGAAAATACACCAAGCAAACAATTTTCTTAAACCCTCCCCCATTAAGGTTTGAGTTACAAAGCTGTCAATACGTTTATGTACTTAAATCTTGAGTTTGACATTCACACTGAACAATAAGAAGTCTCTCCTAATTTGTTGTGCATGTGACGAGCTGATAAAACAGCTATGGTCTCATCATGTCTCTGTTGAGATCAAAATGAAAGGTTACAATATGAGTGTTTTGGCAAATTTGCCATATGTATGTAATGTGCACAATGTGAGTATTTTCCTTGGCAGTTTCTTGGACATATTCTTGCTATACATTAGAAGATTCATGTTAGTGAAATAGAAGTCCTACAAAGAAACAACTTTGATAGTATTGATTCATGGATTTGTTTTTGTTTTTTTTTACAACTTATCAACACCTAGTTGCTTATTTAAAGCTGAAACATGTTTTGGATTGTAAGAATAATTGTTCTTTTTTTTTTTCAAGTGAATATTGCATTAGCAACTTTTAGGAGCTAACAATGATTTTTCCAGATACAATCGTACTCTTTAACCCATAGCGGGGCGAATGGATTCATACTTTCCCCAAGGATATCTGCTTGTAATGAACTCAATTGAAACTGTGATCATTCAACAACATCTGACATTTAGTGCAAATGGAAGATTGTATCATTTCTAAGCAGCTCCTGTATAGTGAGCTTGCTGAAGGAAAGTGGTCTGCCCAATAACCAAAAGTGAAGTTTAATGACATTGTGAAAATTACCCTGAATAAGGCAAAACCCTTGAGAGAGAAATGGGTGGATTTGGCATAAGATCAGACTTTGTGCAAGAAGGTGGTTTATGATGGCAAGAATGAATTTGAAATTGCCTGAAGAGAACATGAACAGATGAAAAGAAATTTGGTAAAAGGATTTGAAGGTAATCAGCCTGAAACTATGAGTAATCTTCAATAACTAACATGCAATGAAGGCTGCAGAGTTTACCTTATTTAAGCAGGGTGGAAAAGTCATCATAGGTGTCACCATCTTGGAGTTGCTGTGAACTATGCCATAAGGGATATAGCTATATTTTGTGAATGCAGAAAGGCATGTAAAGGTGTTGTTAAACTGGAATGTCACTCACATATTGACAGTAACAATGGAAATGGTACAGACTGTGCTCATTTAGAAATATCTAAACGGTCAGCAACTGCTTTCTCTGATAAAAATGGTTAAAAATGGCTTTGAATGAATGAAGCATGTAAGTCCTAGCAAAGACCATTCTTCTTTGAACTTCACTGACTGGTGCTACAGAATTACAAAGAAAGAACTGTACCAAATACCAGAAACTATATCACTTGAGGACTTTCAACAGCAGCAACAATTAAAATGGATAGTACATATAATTCAAAGTGAAAATCATGACATAATCAAGATGCTGATATTCCACACTACTTCAAACAAAAGGTTAGGAAAGAACCCCCCCCCCCATCAATACTGGAAAGAGTGATAAGAGTTACTGGATTTGAGAAACCTATTTTCCTGAAAAATTGTTTTAATAGAAAGATTTCAGCCCAAAATAGCACTGGCTGCTTTGGTCATTGAATGGCAAACATGTGCTTATAAAGAAGTGGCGAATATTATGATTATATAACAAATTTCTTCTTGGGATATTTACTATATTTTTTGTGGAAAAAAGTTTGTTTTAATATATTTTTTGGAAAATCCTGATCTTTCGTTATGGGACAACTTTTCCTCCATAAATAAATACCATTTAATTTTGTGAACATTTCCTATTTTAATTGTTCTTCTTTCAAACACATAAATCAAATATAATTTTGTGTGCTGTTTAAGTTTTATTACTCATAAATATGTGTATTTGTGTCTCTAAAATATGCCATTCATTTCAGTTTGATGAGGGATGCCCATCTGCTTTTGGACTAATCAAGTAAAGTCGGCTTTAATCATGAAGATATCTCTGAGGCTTTCTTAAAAATTGGATTAGCAGAAAGTCAGAAGTACCCCTAAAACATTTCTGTCAAATAATGTTGAATTATGGGATTCCTGACACAGTTTATCTTTGTAGAAAAGAGCAGATGAGTTGAAGAATAATGCTAAACATTTAAACAATGAAATTGCCAAAGACTCAATTACAACTTGTTCTGCCTATAGCATTACTCATCTTAATGACACTAACTCATATATTCTTGATCTTTCTTCCTGACATTTCTACAATGCTTATATCAAATTATAAAAGTTACTCTTCTGTGGAACAGTTAGCCAAAATTCCAACATGTGCATTTATATTATTCTATGCATTTTCTGACTAGTATCCTCATTATTTTTGTTTTTATCATATTTTGACTGAAATTTTTTCCACACTTCTTCAGATCTGTTGAATTCAGTGGCCTTTTTAAGACCACTGAAGGAAGCAAACCCTTGTAGACTGAGGTACATTTCAGGTGAAATAGGATTAAAAAAAACAGCAAAGAACTCCTTTATTTTTACACTTTTTTAATCAGCAAACAAAACAAAATGTGGAAATTAAAATCTCTTACTTTTCAGCTGGAACATTATTGAAGGCTTTTTTAAGTGTTGAACATTGTTGAAAGCTTTTTAAGAGTAGAAGAGTCTTGAAGACTTTCTTTTAAGTATTTAACAATGTTAAAGGCTTTTTTTAAGTGTTGAAAGATTTTTAAGAGTAGAACAATGTTGAAGGCTTTTAAAGAACTGAACAATATTCATTGGAAACAAAATATTCTTAAATCAGCAGAAATGTTCTACAGAAAGATGCTGGCTATACAAGGGACTGAACATGTGAGCAACAATGAAGTTTTACAGAAAATGGAAGCAAAAAAGACATTTATACTGAGAATCAGAAAGTGACAGTTGAAATTTCTGAAGCACATGAGGCAGATAGAGGCCTTGGAAAATTTGACAGCAAGAGGGACGGAAGTGGACCAAACTAAAATAAGCTTAAATATTTGTTTGCAAATCTGTAATACAATATGATGGTTAAACAAGCTTCTCTTGCAAATCATTGCTCATGTGGCTTTATTAGGGTTCTTTTAATGTGACATTGTGTCCCACAATGCTGCTTAGGAAAAATCTGTTTTGGTACCTGCAGTAGAGCAATTCTTATTGACTGTCTTGATGAGTGATTAAAAAAAATGTCAAAACTGAGTTGACCTTTGATAAGCATTGAATGTTACTTCTATTTTACGACTGCTAATACAGCATGCGATGGATAAATTGTCATCTAAATGACGCAAAAATGAAAATAACACTGACATTTCGTTTTAACAGATAGATTTATCAAAATTACACAAAAATATCTTGACATACTAAAGAGTAAATTGATTCAATAAAGTTGCCATTGGCTTCAACCACGGCCTTCAGACAATTTTGCAATCTTTTCTAGACAGTCTCCTTTTTTAACTTGGTCAATGCTGCTATAATACTTGTCTTCACTTGTAGGCCTTTGTGTTAAGTCTGAGGTCCTGTGGGAAGATGACTGGAGGTATAAAATCACCATCACCAGTGATCACTCCAAACAACATGGTGTTGACTGGATATTTGGTTTTCAACATTCTCAGTAAATCTTTCAGGGATACAGCAAACCAACAGTTGTTCTGTGTATTCGCCATCTTATCCTGGCAGAAATGTCCCTGGTTATGGACCTGATTGACTTGGAGGAATCATTGTCAATCCTGGCCTGGTTCTCACCAACCAATTCAAGAGCTCTTTTCGTATCAAAACAATCAGAGTGAGTTTTCTGAGTTGTCATACCTTTGTAATTGCCATTAGACTCATCCAAATCTTTCCAAATCCTCTGCACTGTCCTCAGATTGATACCAAAACACTCTAAAATATTTGTATTGGAGCTTCCAGCATGAATGCCAAACAATACAGCATGTCATTTCCATATTTTTGGTGGAATGAATTGCATCATGGTGCTCTTTTTCATCACAGACAGTGCCCAACTAATCCTACTATACTGTGTGCAGTCACTAATTCAAAAACAAACAATGCACAAAATTAAAAATATAAAATTGCGTCAATTTACCCATCACCCACTGTGTGTGTATATATATATATATCTGTTCCCATGCTAATGAGTTCCATCAACACAGGTTTGTAAAACCCAAAATTTTCCTAATCTGAGACTAGTTGCCAACTAAGACTTAAGAGCTCAGTTTGCCGTACTATTTAGCCAACACATCAGGGGAGAAGAAATGGATTCATAGCTTTCTAAAAGGTAATTGTGTGAATGTGAATGCAACGAACTCAACTGAAATTTTAATTCATCTCAATGATTTCTCATTCTGAACCAGTTAACCATTACACATTCCCCACCCTCTCTCTTTCATTATATATATATATATATATATATATATATATATATATATATATATATAACAACTGATAAAACACTGAACTAAAAGACTGATCAAAGTTCTAAGTGCTCTTATCAACCATAAATATTTGCGATTACTGAGTAAATTCATTAAATATGATTATTTACATATTGTGAATAATAAATGGGTACTAATACGTGAAGTTTTCTGTTTATAAAATGTGTCTACAATAGGATTGTACTTAAAAAAAAATAAGGCTCACTTATTTTTGGCATGAAGACTCACTAAACATGCAGTTGTGACACGTGATGTTACCCTCAGAAGTCAATGAAATCCATTCAAGTGCACAGCATGTCATTTCTAAAAAGAAATTCAGTTGAGATAGTTGGCAATGAACTTTGAAAATATTTTTTGACCTCATAAATGGTCAGTGGATAAAGTAAAATTCAACCTCCAAAGTCACTGGAGGTCGAATTAGTTTGTGGCTTTCATAATCTGTATTGATACTAAGTAATAAAAGATTTGAAAATAAATTGGCAGATGGGGTAACTTTCATAGAAAAAAAGTTAAGGAATCAGTAGTACTGATCTCCAAGGTCACTAGCAGTCAACAGGGATCACTTTGTGACTAAAACATCTTGTTTAGTCAAACAAAAGAACTTAAAGTATTAAAAGATTGATTTTTTTGTCATCCTTACAAAATGTTGCACAATTGTAACAAAAAAATTTAAGACATAAATATTTAAATTTTCTTGGGAAAAAAAACAGAAACTGCCAGTCAGCTCGTGAGAAAAGCATTCTTGTTTCAAAGAACAATGGATGATGCAGTTAAAGTAATAAACTCAAATATTGCAATTGATTCCTAAAGTGATTCAGCTGTACACATCACTTGACACAGTTCCGGACATCTGTAATGTTGTTCAGAAACTTTTAGGAGCTGTCTGGTCTTCCTCCTCACAGGCTTCATCTAATAGTTGGGAGATTTTCTCAGAAATCTAAACTCTCCAAAAGTTATATTGAACACCCCTAATTTCTGTCTGAGTTTCTGGATGAAAAGTTATCATTATTTACATAATTTATATTTAGACCATTGTCCTCATCTTTGTTGCTATTCTCACATTGCTTCAGGTATTTTGCCTTCTAGTCTTCATGAGGTTAACTGGAACAATAACCATTTGATTGGTACAACATCCAAAACATTCTGATAATACAACAAAGATGAGGACGACAGTCAGAATGTAAGTAATGTACATAATACCATCTACCCTCCTAGCTGAAGCAGATTCACCCACATCTCCTCCAGGCTACTGTCCAGACTTGAGTAAGCAAATTCTTCTTTGCTTAATTTTTATAAAATACTTAACATTTAAGGAATTTGAATTCTCATTTGAAATCATTTTTTTCTGTATTATTCACAGAATTATCTATCTCACCTGGGCTGTTTCAATATGTTAAAATAGTTTTTGATTAACAATTTTGAGCTGTTATATCAGAAGAGGTAAGAGATGTTCTTTTATAGTTTTCACAATCTTGAATTGTATAGAAAATAATTTTTAATTATATTATTCCTGCTATGACTGTTATGCTTCTTGATTCCTTGGAGAACATAGGGCCACAGCAGCACCTCACCAACAAACGCAGTTCCAGGCGATCCTAAAATGTAAACCACAATGAAAAATCTTATTATTACTTGGAAATCATTTTTTAAATGTTTTTTTATGTTCAAGAATCATGTTTACCAAATAAACTTGCCTCATCAGTCTGATGGTCTTCAGATAGGATTTTCTTTTTATTATAAACTACATTTCATACTTTACCGAACATTTTAATTGCCCAAGATTTCAGCCATAAGATTTCTTTTTCCCAATAAATTATCTAACACTGGAATCACTTTTTTGCTTTAAAGACATTTTCAAAACACTTGCAGGTATTTGATTTTTTGTCCAAATATCAGAAATTAATCTGTCTGTAGACAAATCAAAATAAATAAATAAAAAACAGGATAATTCGATCTTTGATGAACCTTCAAATTTCAAATCACTTGATTTCTATTTATAGGCGTTTTCATTGATTTTTAATAATTTGACGTCTGTAAGTTGAATTCTTCAGTTCTGTTGACTGGTTCTGATTTATTCACAGATCTTCCTTCATTGGTTTTTGGTTATGATTAGTGCCACAATCTAACTCTGCCAATTTAAATGCTTCATTTCCAGTACTTCTCTGCCAGAATTGTTTTCCATAGACCAAAGCATGCTGTTACCAAATTCCTTGCCAGTAATTGCTTCCTTTTAGGTGTTCCAAATTTAGACATTTGTAATTGTGATTTTTCTTTTTTACTTGGAAATTAAGCAAAGCCAATGATACTATGATTGTTTAATTGAAATAAATCATTTTTCATACACAGACTGAGTTACATATTCATCAAATGAAATACCAGTTTAAATTTGATAAAAGGCCATACGGTTCAAATGACCCACTTAAATCATAGATCTATATTCATAATAAACTCATTATCAAATGAACTCACTGTCACTGTAATCTTACAGCTATATCATGTTGAAACTCTGGTTCCCATACAATCACCGAAGTTAAGCAACATTGAGCCTTGTCAGTAGCTAAATGAGTAACCATTTGGGAATACTGAATGCTGTAAGCTTGCATATGTGGGTGGTGTAATGGATAATGGCTCGGAATTGTTAATTGGGGAACCGAGTTCCAATTTCAGTTTGGTTCATTATATACACCTATGTGCAAATACCTTTGTGAAAGGTATGAATCTACGTCTTGTCACACCAACTATGGGTTATATAGTAAGACTTGTATTACTAAACCATTAATCTCTTGAAAAAAAATTTCTTGCAATCTAAGAATATTTCTGGCTTTAAATAACCTGCAAAAGATTGATAAGCTACAGAAAATGAATCATTCAAATCACTACCAATGGATTGCAAGATTGTTGCTAACCAATACTCTTGGCTTAGTACTTTAAAGATAGAGATATAGACTAAGAGAGAGGAGGTTTGTTTTTATCATATAAATATTAGACATGCTCATATGATCTTAAGATGACTTGAACTTCAGCATTCAAGTCATCTGAAGATTGCATGAGTGTGAAACTTTAGTTTTGACAAGGGCCATCCTTTCATAAGATTTAAAATGTTTAAGCATCTTTTGCTCTGTCTAGGCAATCTAGACTTTGGGCACATTACTTCACTGAGTAGGTAGGTTTGCCATTAGGCCTTTTTTCAGTATTGTCATTTTTTTCAAGACTTTATCAAGTTTTAGGTTATCGAAAATTGTCCATTGGTTCCATCAACAGTTTTAGTTTTCCTTTAATAATACAGGGTGCGATGCATAAATTTTCACCATTTATATTTTTAATTTAGTGTATGTGTGGTGTTTGTTTTTGATTTTGTCAACGGCACAGTATATTAGGGTCAGTTGGGCACTGTCTGTGAGAAAAAGAGCATCACGACACCATTCTCTCTGCCAGAACTTTGGAAATAACATGCTGTACTGCTTCGCATTTGCACCAGAAACTTCAATACAAACATTTCAGAGTGTTTGGGTGTCAATCTGATGACAGTGCAGAGGATTTGGAAAGAGTTGGATGATATATCCTGTCAACATTATGGTGTTTGGAGCGATCACTAGTGATGGCGACATTATACTTCCATTCATCTTCCCACAACAGATCCTCAAACTCAACATAGAGGCCTACATCAAAGGCCCTGGGTCAAGAGTGTGGCCTCTGGAAGAACCTCTGTCTGGCCACAGGACTCTGCACCATGCCACAAAAGCAGGAGAACCCAGTCATTGCTGTCAGACAAATTCTGCAACCACATCACCCCTTATATCTGGCCACCTAACTCTCCAGACTGCAACCTCCTTGATCATTATGTGTGGGATGCAGTTGAGCTAGAGACCAACAAAACTCCTTGTAATGCCAAAGATGAACTGAAAGCAAGGATTATGGCAGCATTTACCAACTTAAACAAAGAGACCCCCCAGAAGGGTTTCAGGATATTCTGAAGTCATCTGGTGGCCAATGGCAATTTTAATGAATAATTTTACTTTTTAGTATTTCAAGATATTTTTGTGTGATATATATAAATATATCTGTTAAAATGAGATGTCAGTGTTATTTTCATTTTTGCATAATTTAGATGACAATTTATACATCGCACCCTCTATGTATGTGTGTTTATATATGATGGACTCTCCCGTCGAACTCGACGTATGAGGGCCAGACAGATCAGTTCCCAGAAACTGAAGGCCGGACACCCACACAAGATTTGATTATAGTGGTGAAGGCTTTGTGTAGGGCCATCCACACTTTTTGGAGGGACGAATACAGGGACCTGGTGCAACGAATGCCACAAGGTCCCCAAACGACCCTCCGCAGGTTTTGAATTCAGAGTTGTCCTTCTCCTAGACCAGTTGCCGTCCAAGGCTATAGAACCCAGTCTGTCCTGCTATTTACCCATAGCTGGAGGGAGAAGAAGAGGAGGATTCACACCTTTCCCAAGGGTGTTAGTACGTAAGTGAATGTAATGGATTCGACTGGAATTCGAACTCGGCTCTCCGATTCCTCAAACCAAGCCGTTATCCATTACTCCACCGTGCCTCCTATATATATATATATATATATATGTGTGTGTGTGCACATGTGTGTATTTATTCTGTTCAAATCTTCTCACCTGATGTTTTATTCGATATTCAAATTATTTGAACGCAGCTTCAGGTATAAAATAAAAATTGTTCTTTTGAAATATGATGACTAAAAATCTTGATCTTTTGTGTTCTTTCCATGTTTTTAAAATTCACCTAAAACTGCTCTTTTCAGGGTTTTTCTTTTTATTTGGAAACTGTTGCTTGTGTAACTGTAACAAAGTTATGATATATTGCTATCTCTCACCTGACATTTGACATTTTATCATCAATGAATAAATTGAATAATGAATTCATATTGTGTGTAAAGTAGAAAGCACTGAGAGTGAATACTACTGCCAATGCCATTGTCGCAAAAAAAATAAACATTCAGCTTAGTGAACCCTGACTATTCAATCAAAAACAGACAGAAAAATATGGATGAATGCTTTACATTATTTACATTATTCGGACTATTGTCTTCATCTTTGTCATTTATTACAACGTTTCAGCTATTGTACGCTTCAGCCTTCTTCAGGTTTTTGGAATGCCGAACTGAACCCTTTATTTCGCTCACTGGGGTAGACTGTTCTAGTTCCATGTGCCATGTTTTAATGGATGTCATTTATCTCCTGTTAATTGCCCTCTCCAAGTTCTCCACTGCTTTAACCGGGTATTGAACTCACACAGTTTTGCGTCCTGTCACTGAATGCTTAATATATTTTCAAGTTTATTGACAGACACAATAATTTGATGATAAAAGAATTTTTCAAATATTAAATGTTGATGACAACCAGTTCATAGACAGATAGGATGGGGCACTTCAACATGGCCTAATGGTTAGCAAGCCTGTCTCACTAGATCAATTATGACTGCTTAGGGAGTTCAATTCTCAATGGGTGCCTTGTTGTTTTTTGGGTTTGTTTTTTTTAAAATCATTTTACCCCAAGCAAAGCTCTTCAGAACAATTGACATGAAAATATTTGTAGAAAAGCTACATTTTGGTTTGCTTTCAGTATATTACTTACATGAGGAAAAGAAATGAATTATTAACATTATATCTTGTTATTTGGGAAAACTGATAACAGTAAAAGAAATGATAAAGAAGCAAACTGATTGTTGGTAATAAAAATAATACTTCTTTTAATATTGAAATATAAAGACATCACAAGAAATTTATCATAGAATAATTTCTTGAACGACAATGGGAAGGAGAAATACTCAAGAATCTAGAAGAAGGAATACTTGCATGTGACAGTCATTGGTAGCATTTTAGAAGATTTGTAGATGGTAGGTAAGCTCTTTATTTTGCAAGAAATGTCTGAGAGTTGGCAGTAGTGTCTTATGAAAGTGACTGGTTTAATAATTCTATCTTCCATGAATCTTCTATTTATAGTCCTAAAGTTTTGGGTGCATTACCAAATAACAGAAACCACATCATTTGAAGATATTTGACAGCAGCAGTATCTAGCACATCTAATTCAAAGAGAAAATAATGATATAATCAAAATGTTCACTTTCCACTCTACTTGAAACAAACATTTTGGAAGGACCCCCCCCCCCCATCAATACTGGAAAAGATAATAAAACCTATTTTCCTGAAAAAAAAATTTTTTAAAAGAAAGATTGTATATATGTCAAACACTAATCACAATGGTTGATCAATGAATTGACATTACACTTAAATAGTTGGAGATTATATTTGTCAGGGAAACAGGAATAAGGAAGGGAGTTCCACAGGCGAGATGTGCGAGACATGAAGCTATTGGAGTAGAAGAGATGTCTACATCTAACAGTTTCAACAGTGAAGGGGTGGGAATGGGATGCCAGCCTCGTAGGACGTTTAAATTCATGAGGCCTGGGAACCAGCGAAAGCAGCTCATCAGAGCAATTACCATGAAAGTATTTGTAAAAAAGACAGAGTGAGGCAACGGCGCATCTGTGACAGAGCAACTGCAGACGAGATGACAGATCAGGGCCAATTACATTGCATATCTGTCGCTGGATCTTATCAAGAACCCTGAGGCAAACAGCAGGGGCTCCAGACCATATATGGCAGCAATACTCCATGCAAGGGCAAATGGTCGATTTAGAGATTTGGAGGATCGATTCCGGGGAGAAAAATTTCCTGGCTCGGCACAGGGAGCCAACTTTCCTTGTGGTGGATGAAGCAATTGACCCGATGTATTAGTTCCATCTCAGATCAGCGGACAGCGTGAGACCGAGCAGCCGCAGAGAGGAGCTCTCGAGAAGTTGGTCTTCAGACATTCTAATGGGTTGCAGGGATGGATCCCTGTGGTGGTTAATAGAGAGCAGTTTTGTTTTAGAGGCATTAAAGTTAACCAACCATTTCTTGCCCCAGTTCACAACCGATTGTAGGTCCTTTTCGAGTCGAACTGCCAGGTTAACTTTGTCAGCATCACTAGATTTGTGTTTGAGGCAGGAGTAAATTGTGGTGTCATCCGCATAGATGCCGACTTGGGAATCTATGGCATCAGGAAGATCGTTTATGAATATGAGGAACAGAGTAGGGCCTAGGATGGAGCCTTGAGGAACACCTGTGTTAATGGGATAGGAGATGGAGATGAATCCATTGAGAATGACCTTCAATTCACGGTTTGACAGAAATGATTGTATTAGGTGAAACAATTGACCTGTAATACCATAACCCTGAAGCTTGCGAAGAAGGCCGGCATGCCAAAGTATTTTATTTTGTGAACTTGTCGGGATCATAACATTTTGCACGTTCTACTTGTAAATTTTACTTTTTCTACTTTTTTTAATTTTATTGTAAAAGTAGGTTTAGTTTTAAATTTTACTAATTTTAAAAAATATTTGCATTTGATTTTAACATGACTAGCTGTATTCTCAATACAGAAGTTCCCACTTGAAAAGAAATGTGTTAGTAATAATGAAAATCATTCTGTTTTCTCCATGTCACAGTCCTTCCTAAATATAATTTATTTGTTTTGATAGAAAGATCATTTTCTTTTGTGCAAATTTTTATTTGTTTCAGAGCTGAGTTATTATTATTTTCTTGTTCATGGTTATCTTCTTTCACTGTTAGGTATTCCCTTTGCTTGATTAATTCCATATAAGGCTTCAATATGTCCACAGAAACTTAATCTTATCACGAGTCTCCATTATGAAATAATTTGGTGTTTGTTGAAGGATTTTGTAGCAGCCTGAATATGATGGTTTCGAAGGTCTTTGAACACAAGCTATTCTAATCCATACCTTATCTCATGTTTGTCTGGAATGTAAGATATGAAATTTATGTGATTTTGTTGAAATATCTCTAACGGATATTTGAGACATTTCCCTACATAATTCTTTTATAAAATTCTAAGTCAATGATTCACTATTTGCAGTCTCAAATTAACAACTAAGGAATTAATATATGTCTGCCTATAAAAGTATAGAACAGTGATTTTTTCAACTGGAATTCAGTGAGAAGATTGTAAGTAGGCTGTGAACATTTTTAAAGATCATAATTATTTTTTAAATAAATTCAAAGTACAAGTGTACACATCAAAATTAAAACCCCTTTAAATTGATTATTCGTGTATGTTATTGTTCTAATAAATAAATGTATACATAATATATCAAATAATATAAAAAGCAAGTGTTTATGCAATAAACAATATTAAAAACCAAAATTGATCACTGCTACAATCCTTGGAAGAAGATATAAGAGTATGTTTGTCCAAAATTCAACTTTGCAAAGATAATGTTTTAAGAAAAAACATCAGCAACTGTTAAACTATAATAAACAGAAAAATAAATAAATAATTTTTTTAAACATTGTAATTATCATTTTATTACAAATTATAATAAATTGTTTTGTGTGTGTTAATAAATCATAAAAAGTAAACCCTTTTTTTTGTCATTATAATTTAAGTGTGCCGTAGAAGTTTAACTGTACGTTCAAGTGTACCATGAGATAAAAAATGTTGAAACACATTGGTATAGAATGTTGAGAAAGCTGTGCTGATAGATTTGTTATGTATTCCAAACAGGATAATAGATAAGGCAGAGAAGTATGAATCTTTTTAGCCTACAATACTCTTTTTAATAATCCTGTTTGACTCTCCAAACCAAATCACTGCATACAGACTGTGTGTTTGTATATACTTAACTCTTGATAAGATCTATATAATGGGCAAAACATTTTATAATTTTGTCTATTCCTGGCCCATATTTTATCACTTTGATAGATGATTTACCACCTGCGTATATGATGGTGAATGTCGTCTTCTTCTTCGTTTTCTGTATGCTGTGTCCCTTCAGGACATGGGTAAACATAGCTCTCCTATCCTTTGTAAATCTTTGTATTTTTATCATCCCTCCCGCTCTCTGTTCTGTTATCCAGTTACACATCCTTGTTAGCGAGGTTACTCACTGTCTCCCTGCTCTCTCTCTCTCTTGCCTTCAATATGTCTTGTGAGTGCCCGATTCCACAAGCCCTCATTCTGTGCCCTAGAAATTCCATCTGATTCTTTCTGGAAATATGAAGCTGTGCAAATTATTTGGAATCATTATTTCCCAGCAAGAAGATCTATACTGGTTGGTGTAAGATTTAATTTCAGCATCTGATGTTTGCCCTTCAGCAAGTGTTGACAAGCCATCTCAACAGCGAGTTATGGATGGGACATGCAAACAGTCACTACACTTTGATTGGCTTCTATCTGGACTCTATCTGAGATATATCCTGTAAGAATTGTTAGCTGCCTTTATTGTTCATCTGGGTCCATGTTGTCAAAAACACTGCACAATCCTTTATGACTGACCAATAGTAAATACTTGAAAAACTTGTACAGGGCATGAAAATGTACCAATACCAAATAAGCAACCAACAATCAGATTAAGCATTTTTGTTTATGTTAATTTTTTGGGCAGTAATCCGCATATTAGTTTTCCATTAACAACTTACTAGTATTGTATTTCTTGCATGATTACTGTTGTCAGTGACTAATTGATAATTGATAGACATAGGTCATGTTGGTTCTAGTGCAGATAAATTACTAAAGTGTAACAGCTTTGAATGATTGTTTGCCTGATTCAGTAAACATCATTTTGTCCTTTGGAAACAACCTTATTTTGTCTCTCAAATTCTCTGGACTGAGGAGTTATCATTATTGACATGTGGAATATTGGTCTCCTCTTTGTTTTGGTTATCACAGTTTCTGTCATTGTAACCTCTGGCCTTCATCAGGTCATTGTTGATCTGGATAACCATTAGGGAATTTCAAACTGAACCCTTTATTTAATCTACATTTCCCTTTCTTACGCTATATATATTATGGATCTAATTATTGAATTGAGTTTCATCGCCTTTTCAACCACCTGATGAACGTGCAACCACTGGCAAATAAACAGCACATATACATGGAACTTTAAATCATAGGAAAACAGATAGCAAACATATATTCAGGGTGTAATATTGAAGATTATGATGATTTCTGGAATTTTATTAATTTCTCCCCAGGTTTCAAGTCAATCTGGAATCATTGTCAGGGGAATGAAACCACGGGTAAAATTTAACTTCACACTTCACCTCTGTAATTGTCAGAACTGAATTGAAAAGTAGACATTTGTTACTGGTTCCTTTCCCCTGACAATGATTCCTGATGGAAATGAAATCTGGGAGGAAATGAATGAATAAATTACAGAGAGCATCATAATCTCCAATTATATATATATATATATATATATATATATATATATATATATAGTAAAGGTAATAAATCCATTGGTATATAATCCAAGAGGATCCTAATAATATAAAATATTAAAACTGATCCACAAAAAGAACTTAATGTACTTATTTTCCAGAGCAAATAAATAGTTGTACACCATAAAATCTAAAATTACCTAATGGTACCAGTTAAATTTCTAATTCCGACACAAATTCAGTCTATATACCGGGGTTAAATAAGACTAACAAAGTTTTCGTCGATTGAAATAAGTACCCCATATGAGGTAATTTTGGATTTCATGGTGTATTTATATATATAGAGAGTGAATTTAGGCAACAAATGTTTTTTAAGGCAAATATTATTAAAAATGACAGACATCACAACTTGCTTATGGCACAACACTCACTAGTTCTATGAAACACCATTTGTCTCTATCTTGTCTAATGATGACTTAAGAAAGTCAAAAGCTTGAACTATATTTCTTGTATTTTTCTTCCAAAATGAATGTCAGACAATTTCTGATGAAATTTCCTTATCTGAAAAGGATTATTTGTAATTTGGAAAAGATGATCAGTAAAATGAAACAATACAAAATGTCTGTCGTTAATATATATATATATATATATATAACCAAATGACTAAACAGGAAAATTTGGGTGGGAGGAAAATCTTGAGTGGGTTTAGAACTTTTCAGTAGCCCATTTTTTTATGTATGTATGTATGTATGTGTGTGTGTGTGTGTGTGTTTGATTATGTGTTTTTAAATATTGGCTTGTTATCACAAAGAAACTGATGATAGATTCATATTGAAGATAGACTCATCTCTAATAAATACAAATATATGTATTTATCTGAATAGGTAATGATAATATGTCTATGTCTACTTTCATCTGATTTTATTACAACACTTATGGGTACTTTGTTTCTCATCGCTGTCATACAGATTTACCTCCAATAAAATATATACTTTTCCCTTTAATAAAGATTACAGTTGTCCATACACTCTGATCAAAATGAACATTGCACAAATCAATTAAATTACTGATTTGGTGACTAAATATATTCCCAAAATCAAAGCTTCTTACTCAGACATACAAGAATTAAAGAAAATAAAATGCCAATAATGATTGATATATTTTCATCTGCTCAGTATTATTTGCATAATGGTAACTTTGTTGATAAGCAACACTTCACATTTGATTTTGTAGAGATTCTAGAACAATTAGTCTCATCACTCCATAGAATTGATAGAGCAATAAATAAAAAGAAATAACAAGAAGCCCAAAATTTCAACATCTCTAAAAGTAGATGGATAGTAAAAATTGCCAGGTAAACAAAAGCATAGTTTGACCAACCAATCAGAAAACTTTCACATCCAGGATGTAAGAAAAACAAAATAAACAAATAAGGAGACCAAAATTTCACTATGTCTAAACATAGATAGCTTGACCAACCACTCAGAAAGCTTTCACAAACAGGATATATTGCAGGTTATTTATAGCTAGAAAATATTTTTAGATTGTAAGAATATTTTTTTATTTTTTGAAGATAATAATTGTTTAGTAATACAAGACTTAGCTGGGGGGAGAAGAGCTGGATTCATACCTAATCAGAATTTGATAAACAAGAAATTATAATGTGGATATAAAGTGGGGGATCAATTCTGTATTACTGTATATAAACTTATCCCTCACTTAGTGGTCACGGTAATTTCTACACATTTATATTCCAGAGAATGTAAATAAATCTGAAAGACATGCCTGTATAGCTAATCCATATTGGAATTTGGCTCTCCAATTAACAACAATTGGTGTAATTATACATTACACTACCCACATATTGAATCTTATAGCACCTGGTATTCCTAAGCAGTCACCCATCCAGGTACTAACCAGACTTGACATTGCTTAACTTCGGTGATTGTACAGGGAACCAGTGTTTCAATATTATGCAAGAATACATATTCTATTCATATGAATCTGTCCTTAAAATGTTGTTGGCATTAAATGACCCATTGAGGTTGATATGCCATAAAACAAAATAAACCCAACCAAACCAATATGATGCAGCCTGTTTTTTGGGTTTTTTTTTTAATTATAGGAAAGTAACTATTGATTGATGTTTATTAAGCACAATATCTTTTAGAAGTACTTTAGGGCACTTGCATTCATAGACAGTTATTCTTTGCACTCTTAGGCAGAGTTTAGGCTTAAAGGAACTTCAGGAAAAGAGTTGTTACATTTTTGGCTAGCTCTGCAATTAATTTATTCAAAATTTGTTGTCATTCAAATGAAGAATTATTGTTTTGAATCTCCAAGTGGCTTCATTATTAAACCCTTAAACATTGATTGTCTAAAATCTGAAACTGAAGATAAACCCAAGTTAATAGGATTATCAGAAAAATGCTTTTTTAACAATAAAAGTTTATCTCTTTAGATAATGACTGTTGAATATCTGTTAAAATAGAATGTGGTAATATTCAAATTACCACGGAGAACACAAAACAAAAAAGAATATACTAGACTGACAGTACAGGTCACCAATGCCATAAAGAAGGAAAAATTGCAAGCTTTTCTGAGTTTTCAGGTTGTTGCAACTTGTTGCCACAAAAGCTGCATCTTGTGCTTTGTAATTCTTTGTAGTGTAATAATTTAACAATTATAAACAATTTTCCTTACGGCAGGAAACAACAGAACAAATAGAGAAGCAGAAATCGGTGAGCAAGCAAAAAAATATAGAATATTTACAAACATAATATAGACCCAAGCTCTAGTCACATGCTAATTAGCCATATGCTAAGAAAGGACAGTGATTGGTCAATGAAACATATAAAAAGTTGGAAAAATCACTCCTTGGATTCTTTGATTACAAAAAGGACAAGATCAGAAATGACTAAAATCATCCTTCAATGCAACAAATGAGCCAACTTTGCAATTAGCCTAAATCCTTATAGGAATTCTGCTAATTCGAAATATTGTTCAGCATTTGAGAGGCTTTGGTTACAATCTATCGATACACAGACACACACACATACACGCACGCATTTTATTTTCCTTTGCTGCCACCTTCTGTACAAGCAAATATTGACAAATAATTTCATGTCTTTGGGTGAGAGTGGAGGGAAATCAATTTTTTCTAATTTTAGTCATGAAAAGTAGCGTTGCATACAGAATTAAAATATATATTTTTTTAAATTAGGATAAAAATCAAACAAAAAATCAGTTCATAAGTTCCTTACTTAACTCTCCAAAGGGCTCATGGTTTAGCTGACATTGGAACACAAGAATTTTTCAAATGGAAATTCACTTCTTGTCAGTTGAAATATTTCATCAATGCCAGCAAACCTGACATTTTTAAATGGGGGAAAAATAAAGACTTGAGAAGTTATGTCCACATCAATCTTTTTTTTTATTTCCTTTTGCTTAGTCAATATTGACAGGATGGTGAATAGTGACACTGGAGAAAAAAAACACACACAATAAATTAAGACCTCTCATTTAGGAATGTCTGTTTTGTTTAACACATAAAATGAAGAGTACTGGGAGAACATTCTTTTCTCCTTTTACAAATCTTATTACCCAAAATGCAATGCTGTTAAGTTTAACATCTGAGTGATAAAAAAACAGTTCAAAACACACATCACTGTCATTTCCTATTTAGCCATTGAAGTTGAGAAGCATACCACTTAGCATATAAAAGTTTGAATTTAAAAATAAACAAGCTGACAAAATAAAAAAAAAACAAGACAAGATATTGTGATGGGGTAAATATAGAAACCAATCATGTCAATTCACAAATTTTCTCTGGTAAATTTAAAAGAATCTTGTACAAAATAGGGAATCCCTCATGTGCTAAATTTTCCTGATGAAAAAAAATTCATGCTCTGCCATAAAGTAATGGTTTATATAAATTAGAAAAAAAGAATGAAAATGTCTCTAAAATAAGCAAATAGTCCAAAAGAAAGAAAAGGTGTAAATGAAAATGTATATTTATGATAAAGATTACCAAAAATATTTTGTTTAATGTCTTGAAAGATTGTGTAAGAAAATTAATTTTAATACTTTTTCACAGACATAATTCAGAATTACCTTAAAACTCAATTATATCTGATTATTTATTTCTTTATGTGAGTCTAAATAAAATCATTTTGTATCACCACAAACACTAATCTGTAACCCACAATAGTTTTCCATCATACAAATGATCTTTTTGGAAATCTAATAGACTCATATGAACTTGGCTTTGCCATATTTCAGTAGTGTAAAGAATGCAGTGAGTGATAGGCGTGCAAGTTTATTTCTGCCTTCTTCTCAGCTTGCTGGTCAATCTCTGCAAAGGCAAGGTTTTCATTGATCTAAAGAACATTTCACATAGGCTCACAAATTTCTTAGTCATTCAAATTTGAAGTAGTGGGTGAAGGGAGTTATTTTGTACTGACGACAAGATCAAGAAGCAATGCCAATTGTGCCAGATTTATCAAGTAAAATAGCTCATTTCAAGACTTATATACTTATTATAACTATGGTAAAAGATTAATATGAAAAGGATTATTTTCTCAAATTTTAATTGTATTATTTTCTATTTCAAAAGACTAATAATTCTAGAGATAAATGATATTTCATTTTCATTATAACTGTTTGTTTAATCTCCAAACTATATAAAGGTATTCTCCCCAAATCCATGCTTATATATGACAGATTGATAATTCTCTTGCTATCCCCCCACCAAACATAATCAAACATAAACTAACATAAATAGATTCAAATTTAAAAAAATAAGTAAGTTTGTCTGATGATCACAAAAGCATGAAATCCAGGGTTACAAACTCATATCCATACAACTTCTTATATATATATATATATATATATATATATATAGCAAGAGACTGTGTATGCCTGAATGCACAGATGTGTGTCAGCGTATAGCCTCATATTGCTTATATGGATGTGTTGGTGTGAACTAAAATGCATACAACTGTATGTATGTGTCTATGCGTATGATGGTGCCACCCCAAACAAACACATAAGTAGATACACCCTCCTGCCACCAAACATAATCGAACAAGCATAAATAGATCCAATTTTAAAAAATAAACCAGTTTGTTTGATGATTGAAAAAGAGTGAAAGCCGGGGCCACAAACTCATATCTATACTTCTTATATATATATATATATATATATATATATATAAGTATATATTACTTTTTCAATTGAGGGAAACAGATTGATATAAAATTATGTTGATTGATTGATTGATTGGCAAAGTAGAAATCAAGATATTGATTATTAGATGAATCTCATCAGTTGCCTGAAAAATCCATGAATGAAGATGAAAATAATATTTTTTTCTTATTATTCTCATTATTCTTATTGAAGGGACTTGAAAGAAGGCTGCTGATTGTTACTTTGTATCAGCCTTGCAAATACAACAAAAGGCAACCAATAAATTATTACCTACAGCAAACAATTTTCTCCCACGTCCATCTGCTGATCCAAGCCTGAAGTGCCATACTTCATGGAAGAGTCTTTTTCTCTGATTCATGTATTTTTTTTTATTGTTTCTCCTTATTATTAGTTGAAGCAGCAGAAGATGGAGGCATATGATGGAATTGGTTAAAAACTGATTTAATGATGAATACCTATTGTATCTTGATAATAATAATGAGGAAAGTGGGGGTGGGAGGTGTAGTACATAGATTGTCGATGGCAAATCAGTGATCAAGTTTCAAAGATGTGTTTGTTACTTGTCCACAATTTTGAACCATTATACACAATTCTATCAAATTCTTGAATAACAGTAATTTATAAACTAACATGATTGCTTTCTTCATTTCTTTCTTTTGGTTTTCTTTCATTCGGTACAAAAACATGATTCAAATTCTCTCTTGGTTATAGTAATTCAGCCAGTGATTTTATTTATACAAAAATATATAGACAGATATTTTTTCCTACTTCCACTCAACCTATTTCCATCCCACATACATTTAAATACAATCTATTAAGAAGTATCACTCAAACTGATAATCACATGAAAATGTGAAACTAACAGTCACTATACAATAAAATTATATATGAAGAGAGAGGGTAAAAAAGTGTGAACATCAATATTGCATGATGTATGAAAAAGATGATGTTCTAATTTTTTCATCAGAAGAATGTCTTAGTTTGAAACTCACAGTAACAATCTCAGATTAGAATCCCTGAGTTTGTTTTGGTGTTTGTTACAGTTACAGCTCTGTCTTAGTTTGATTTCTAGAGACATTGAGCACTATAGGATTTTGTTTAGGTAAGTTTTAGTCATATTATTTTTTATTTTTTCACGTTTACTTTTCTTTGTTGGCAGGTTTGATATTGTATTTTTTTTTAATATTTTTCCTTTACCAATCACTTGTTTCATTCACTCTCTCCCTATATATACTCAAGATGCTTATGATATCTTGGGTGGATTTATTAAATAAACACACCAAAGGTTTCATTCACTCTAATGGTTACAACAAATACTAAAAGTGAATAAAGGAAATAAACAGATACCAAGATTTCCACAATACATTCAACATATGAACAAATTCAGAGACGATAATACAAAATATTATTTCATATTTATCTATATTCTGCCCAAAATCCTATGTAAAAGATTTTACTTGAAAAGCAAGTCTGAAGGGTACAGTTTGAACCTTGCTATATGCAAAAGCTCATGTCTTGTGGTGCAAGGTGAATATAGGTCAGAAAGTTGTGTGATTGGACTGACCCAAAAATTGCCTGTTTGCTTCAGCCAAAGCAATATACTTTCAGTTTTCTACATGGGAAGAGTTACAAATGGGAAAACAGAGAGGAAATAAATATACAGAAAGCAATGAAAGAGAATATGTGTTTCGTGTGTGCATATATATATATATATGTATATATTAGGGGACTATTGAAAAAATTAATTCCCCACTATATTTAGGTGTATAGAAATTTGGTCAGATTTTGGGAAGTGGGTTGCGTAGAGAACATTTCATCACACCCTCCTATATATATATATATATATATATATATATATATATATATATATATATATATAAAAATGAGGACATTAGTTTAAATGTAAATAATGTAAGTAATGATTGGTAAACATAAATCTTAACATAAAATATGCAGATGACACAGTGTTGATAGCAGACACAGTAAGGAAACTACAAGAAGTTCTACAGACAGTAGTGAAAGAAAGAAAGGACTAAACATCAATTGAAGGAAAACTGAATGCATGGTTGTTAGGAAAAGGAACAACCCAACATGCAAATTACAGATTGGCAGTACCAAAATCACACAGGTTTTACAATTTAGATATCTGGGAAGCGTATTAACAGAAAATGGAAAGTGCTACACAGAAATCTGAGAGCACATTTGGTTAGCGAAGGATGCCTTCCAAAAGCTGAGCAAGGTCTTGAGAAACAGAAAAATATTGTTAGAAACAAAGAGTCCTGAAGTATCAGTCCTTCTATATGGCAGTGAATACTGGACAATCTCCTCAGAGTTGAAGAAGAGCCTTGAAGGAACAGAAATGTGGTTCTACAGAACAATGCCAAGAATACCCTTAATGAAACATGTGAGCAAAGACAAAGTTCTAGAGACAATGGCAAGAAAAAAAAAACACTTATCAGGAAGAGACAGTTGAAATTTCTTGGGTACATAAGGAAGAAAGAGGGCTTGGAAAGTTTGATACTCACAGGACAGATTGAAGGTAAAAGAGACAGAAGAAGACAACACACAACCTACCTGGCAAGCTTGAGTGAATGGATGACAAAGCAGGGTTTGGGAGACATGGCAAAAAGATAAAACTTATTAAGAGCTACAAGGCACAAGATATTGTGGAGAGCCGTGATTGTCGAAGTACAGATATATAATTCTATTTTCTGTTTTTTTTTAAATATGATAATATTTATCCAATCTGAAGACATTATATCACAAATTTATGTTAATAAATCTAAAATGCACAAGTTTTTATTAAATGAATAAAATGTACTTTTTCTCTTTTTTGCAGGTAAGTGTTGATTTTCATGGCAAATATTCTACAGTTTTGGTAAGATATTTTCTCATAATTTTTAAATATTTTTTTTTATCCACCATTATATCTTTTTATTGTAAACTCCATTTTAATAGGTTAATGTGTTTGAATTGACATTGCTGTTTTTTATTTTCTTGAGCAGTGAAACTAATATCAATCAAACTAGATTGAGAAGTCCCACTAAAAAAAATAGACCTCTCAACAGGAATCAAATCTGTAACCCACTTTTTTTCTTACATCAGGGAAACTACTCTTATAGCTAAAGTGTACTGTTGCCAATTTGGCCAGGGTAAGCCATCATGTCAAAGGGAAGCTCAATTACCTGTTATTAAATTTCTTGTTGGTACTTCTTTGAATTAATATTTACAAACTTCCTTTTTGCGCCCAAAACATGAATGTAGTTATTTTCAAATGGTTTTTTTTTTATCCAACATTATTTTTTTATTATTACAAATGTCACTTTTCGCAGATACACAATTTTTGAGGTGATATCCTTGTTTTCTTGTGTTGTTCTTTACAATTTCTGATCTCAACATCAAGGAAAGTGAAATCAGATTCTGGTGATTAATTTAAGATTTTTGTCTATTGTCTGATATTATCTCAAAATTCTAATTTTCTTCTTAATTCCATGGCTGACTTTGGGAGAATATGATATATAAATTTCTTCATATCGGAACAATATTAAGTGCATGAATGACAAAGTGGGAAAAAATTCTGTCTCATGAGTTTTGTCCTCTAGAAGGACAAATTACCTGACTTTGCCAAATTGTCCTTGAGATTCTTTATGTATCTTTTATTATGTTTTTCTACTTAGAGTAGAAATTGAAATAATTTTTTTGCAGCATTGGCAACCAAAATCTCATGCTGTCAGTGGTTGATTAATGGAATTTTGTCTACAAATATTAGGTTGAAGAAAAATAGTAGATTACCAGCACAGACTAAGACTGGTGGAGATGTAAACCAACATAGAAACTGTAACACAAGTAGAAAGATTCAGTTTCTTTTTTATGTCTGACTCAATGACTAGAAAAGGAAAATCTCTCTTCTTCAATTACAGAAGAACTTCTAGTCTATTATTAAAGTGTCTGAATCCTGCTCCTTTCTTTCTTGATTGTCTTTAAAATGTATTTTTTGACACACCCTTTCATCATTTATTGTTGCAATCGTTTTCATTTCTTTGCCTTTTCTCATCGCATCTGTTTCAAAGTCATGCTTTTGAAGCTTAAAGAAAATCATAACAAAAGTATTAAAAGATGCCATCATCTTTTTAATTTCATGCCTGACTGCATAATTTGATCTTTGGATTCTATCTGTAGAATGTGATACTTCCTGCTGATTGTATTTTTCTGAAATTTCTTCTTTATTCTCTTCAATAATTTTCAAGTAATAATCTATTAGTTGCGCTCGAGATTTTAAGTTACAGTTTCGCTTTATCAGTGTATGAATAATTGAAAACGTGTTTTGCATTTGAATCACATGCTTCTCCTCATTTATGACTCATGGTAGATTAGAATCCTGATTTTGATTGAGATACATGTTGCTTAAAAAAGTTTAGTTTTCTTGTTGCTATGATAATGAGCATCACAAACCAGATAGACATCAGTGAATCTCACAGTTTAGACCTTTCTCTGTATGCTTCCAATAACAATATTTTCACAAGATTCCTGTGGTAAAAAGATTTAAATGTATAAAGGATTTTCTCTTCATCTATTTTAATTTGTATGAATTTCACTTAAAAGATTCTGCCTTATACAAAATCTCTCAAAAAATGTCTACACATTTTGAAGCTTTCTCAAGAAATAATTCAAGCAACTAGAACCAACTCTATCTAATTTAAATAAAGCACATGGAGACAGTATTTAAAATAAATGCATGCTCTTAAGATTTTGCCATTGCATGTTTTAAAATTGATGTCCATTATGGTCCAGACATTGTTAACAACACAACATAACAGAATCACAAGCAGCAATCAACATAGGTTTCTTGGACATTTGTGGAAACTTTCCATCACTTTTTCATGCTTCACAGGGTGTGGTTGATATCCATGGTTTTTCAGAAGAGTTCTTGTGCCCATCTTGAACAGTACCATCAGGTTTAAACTTATCTCTAATTTGTGAGATTATAAACCACACGAGTTGATCTGAATGTAACACTCTTTGATACCGCCTTTGGACTTCAACTGCATTTTCATATTTCCAGTAGCATTTCAGGATCAACTTTCTTTGTTCAAAGCTAAGCCTGGATGACATTAGTAATACTAATGTGTCAGTCTGAAAAGAAACAAAGTTGTTTTGAGCTGTGCACTGTAAAAGTATCTATAGATTTTTTTTGAGATACTCTGTATATTTGACCAAATAACCAAACATGATATGTTTTGTTAGAGAAAAGGCTTTCTGATTAGGTGGAGAATTTTTCAGGATATCCTCATATGTATTTTTTTCAATTAAAAATTACAGTAATTAGTCACTTACAGGGGATTTTATTAATGACATCAGCTCATTGTTTTGCAGTATAAGTATTCAAGTTACTGCATTTTAACATGGTCAATAAGGCCTTTTATTTTATACAAGAAATATTAATTTTTCAATATAATCTCTTGACATGTCAATGCACTTAATTCAGTCATGAGAAGCTATTAGAATAGAACTTACAGTTACATCTATTTTGACAGTAAAATGATAAAACCTAGTTGCCTGTTTACTATTATGTCTAAATTCCTGCTGTCATGGTACCAGGGAGGAAAGTTCAATTGCCATGAAAATATTTATGGAAAAACACAGGGAGTCCATATCATGTCAAAGAAAGTGACTGGAGCCGAGATGCCAGGTTAGAACTGATAGCCTTGCAGACCCTTCTTTCAATTTTATCAAGAATCTTGAGATATACAACAGTAGCACGAGAGACCAAATGTGACAGTAATATTCAATGCATGGTAGATTAATAAAAGAGCAAATATGGATTCTGACAAGGCACAACCCAATGATCCAACTTTCTTAGCAACAGCTCTAGCAACTGATTCAATATAACCATTTTATTTTATTTCAATAGAAAATGTGAGTCCAAGAAGTTACAGTGAGTTTCTTTCCTGGAGGTTAGCATCAGCCATATGTTAATGGAAGGCAAAAATAGTTCTCTAAGACAACTAAAATACATCAATTTAATTTTGGAGGCATTAAAGTTACAAGCCATTCCTTGCTTCAACTAACAACGGATTGGAGGTCATTTTGGAGATCAGCAACCAGTTTTACTTTATCAGACCGAGGAAACTTACTGTTAAAACAGGAGTAAATAATTGTGTCATTCAGTGCAAATACAAAGTTGGTAACTGATGACATCAGGAAGGTCATTGATGAAGATAGAAATAATGTAGATTCAAGGAGACCTGGGCGACACTTGCATTAATATAGAAGGATCTCGAAGGGATACAATTTTCATTATGCAGTTTGTCAAGAAAGATTGGATCAGGTCAAAAATTTGGCCAGAGACTCCATAGCCCTTGGACTTTTTAAGAAGACCAGCTTGTCTTTGAGATATTACAAGCCACATCCTGAGCTTTGCCATTCTTATCTAAAAGCTCAGCAGACTCTCCCAAAAACAACTGTTACCACAATGGCATTTGACCTCAAGAAGCAAAAATTATGTTGTTTTTCTGAACAAAGGTCATGCAAAGTGAGATGTTTAAACAATTTAGAGTTGATTAGAACCTTTTTACTTTGTCATAAAGAGTTAGAAGAGGATTTCTAAGAAGCTGTAGAACCAGTTCAGGATCAATGTTTGCCTTTTTACTCTCCCTCTCCGGCATCCATTTACTCAAGCTCATTAGACAAGTTGCTTGCTGCTTTCCTCCGTCTGTCTAGTGTTCAATATATCCTGTGAGTGTCAAATTTTTCAGGCCTTCTTTTCTCATCATGTGTCCCAGAAATTTCAACTGCCTCTTTCTGAGTTTATGTATAATTGTCCTTTTTCTTTCTATTTTCCCTAAAACTTGCTCTGTTCATGGTATGTATTCTTGACATCTTTATGTAGAACCACATCTGTTGTTTCAGATCTTGTCTTCATCTGCAAGGAAATCTTCCAGCATTCGCTGCCATATAGGAGGATTGATATTACATAGTAGTGAAACTACAATTCAATAACTACCTGGGGAGTTACTTGACAAAATCGAGTATAATGAATTTGTGATAACAAGACCTGGCTTTTGAAAACATAATATTGACCATTAAATAATAATTTAATCTGGAAAACAGTAATCTCTGTCTTGATCAACTTTTATATGGTTAGTGTAGAACATATCCAGATATATTGAATATTCAGAGAACCATATTGTGTGACATTCATTTAACTTGGCAACCTATCAAAGGCATGTTGAAACACTGCTTCTCATACAATCACTGAAGCAATGTTGAGCTGGGTCAGTACCTAGACGGGTGACCACTTGGGAATACCTGTTGCTGTAAGCTTGGATGTGTGGGTGGTGTAATGGATAATGGCTAAAAATTGGAAATTGGAGAGCTGAGTTCCAATTCTAGTTGGGTTTATTATATTCACTTACACACAAATGCCTTTTGGAAAGGTATGAATCCACCCCTTCTCTCGCCAGGTATGGGCTAATTAGTTGGACTCTCATCAGTAATAATCATTATTATCTCCAAAACATTCTTACAATCTAAAAATATTTTCTGGCTTTAAATAACCTGCAAAGGGTTAATAAGCTGTGAAAAACAAATTAATCAATTAATAAACCTATCATTTAACTACTTTTATATATTTGTAACATCTACAGTAGCAGCTGCATAAATATTTTTAAAACTGTTTGAATAAGACTTTTTTCTTTTTTTTTTTCTACACGTCAAAAAAATTTTTCTTTTGGTTTATTTGCTTTATTCACCTAATACCTGCCATGGTCAATTGACTCTTTAAGCTTGGAAGAGTTTAAAAGTCTGAGACAAGATTCTGAATGTGAAAAAAAAAATGATGTGAGAGGAAAATAGCAAAAATAATAGAAATAGATAGAAACAGAATTGATAGTGTATGAGCAGAACTCAAGGAAAGAGAAGACACAATCATGAGAGAAAGAGAGAGAGAGAAAGGAAAAACTAACAAATTATATTTTTTATAATGTGCTGAATAGAAAAAGAAAAAGAGTAGACAAGATAAGTTAACAATAAAACATAAAAAAGGCAAAAGAAAAACCCTTCAAAAACCAAATGTAGACAGTTAACATGGCCTCTTGACAAATGCGAGGTCAAACATAATAGGGGTGCATTATTGAATCTGTCTCTCTTGCTGAATGAGCATACTTGAATAAACTATTATGAGAATTTTCTACAATGGAAGAATTTTAACCCTTTCTTCTCAGAATTTCATTTTATCTTCTTTTAACTGTTAGACCTCAATAAAAAAAATTGTTTTTTAATTACAAATAAATGAAAAAATTGTTATCAAATTCCAATAGAAAAACAATGTAGATTAATGAAAGAACAAAAAAAAATGTTCTTAGGAAATACAGGTTCTTGTTCAATCACTAAAGTTAAGCAGTGTCAAGTCTGGTTAGTACTTAGATGGGTTACCACTTAAGAATACCAATAGCTGTAAGCTTGGATGTAGAAATGGTATAATAGATAATGACTTAGAATTGGAAATCAGAGAGCCAGTTTCCAATTCGATCAGCTTTGTTATATTCCCATAAATGGGAAAGACATAAATCCACCTCTCCTACCCCCCAGCTATGGATTAATTTGTAGAACTTGCATCAGTAAATCATTATTATCTCAAAATAATTTTTACGATCTAAAAATATATTCTGGCTTTAAATAATCTGTAAAAGTCTGATAGCCTTAAAAATTCAAATCGGTCAATCAATTGTTTCTCAGGAATTGCAGAAATAAATTGTGATTTGAAAGGAGGCCTGGAAAGGTAGCAACTTGAAAATCAACTTCCTGTGGATGAAGTTTGTATGTGACTGAACAATAAATTCAGACAGCGATAAACAGTAAAAAAGAAATGTTTGGATTGTCTGATTTTATTGATTCTTTACAGGTTTGATACCCCCACTCTTCCGAAAAAGCTAACATCGACTCATTGTCTATTGTTTGTTCACAGACTGACTTAATTTAATTGCACCCTATGACCTTATTTGCTTTGTTTATTGTTTTATTATTTAGAGTTTCATTTTTGAAACATATCCTCTTTTTGAGCAACAATTCTCATTTTATCAAATTGCCCCTTCAAAATCATACTCGTTTTTTATGTTCTTTGCTTTTGATACATAAACTCTCTCTGTTTTTCTTTTTTGTACTCTCTCTCCATGTCCTGAAGGGATAATCATTGCTCTCCACAACTTCTTATCCTTTGTAGTTCTTAGCAATGTTTACTTTTTTTTACTATCACTCCCATCTGCTGTTCTGCCATTCCTTTACACAAGCTCATTATGTAGGTTCCTCTCTGCTTTCCTCTGTCCATCTTGCTTTCAGTATATTTTATTATTTAGAAATGGCTAAAAAAAAATTCTTCGTTCTCTACTTTCATTCCTCTTCACTTTCTCTCTTTTTCTCTCTTCTGTTGCTCTCTCACTGTTGTACTTTTCTTTTCTGTCTCCCTCACATTACCTCTTAATTTTTGACATTATTTTTTATTTTATTCATTTTTCTGTCTTTTATAAAATTTCTAATAAAAACACTCTTATAAGTCTGATTAGCAATTATTGTAAATATATTGCAATATTTGTGCAATTACGATATAGCATTAGTCAGCAAGACAGACTTGCAAGTGATTCTTAAAGAGTTTGATCAACACAGGCTGCTCCAGATTTATTCCTCTGTATCAGATTAAACTAACTTTAGTAAATATCTCCTAAACACTTGATATAGAATCATGCTTTGTAATGACGATTTGTTTATAATGCTATTTTTTATAAGATTGGACCTAACTTGTTCCTCATTACTGTGACTTTGTTCAAGACAATGCTTAGTTTAGTGCAGCTGTTGTAAGTCAATTATTAGTGAGCTAGACATGCAGTCCCATTGGTGAGTTTGATCTTCACTAAGTGCCCAACTATTTTGACTTTGTACTATACTAAATCCAGTAAATTCACTGAGAGTATTTTTTTAGTTAAGGCAAAAGTTGTCATTCATAAAAAAGCAATAAAAATCTTCAGAAGGTTTGATTTAGTTTCAGATATACAGCATTTATCAGGGATTATTTCATGATGAATAAAAATATTTCTATTTCACTTTTGGAAACAACATAAAGGTAATAATCCATATTAATGACAATACATAAAAAAATATTTCAAATGAAGTCAACAAGATAGCTGTAGATTTTGTATGGAGTCTTTTGTCTTCTATATGCCTTGTCCTTTCAAGATTTGGACTGTGTTAAAATATCACTTTTATATTTTTGAGTTTTGAAAAGAAAACTAATCAAACAATAAAGTTGGTGACATACTTCAACTGAAAATATTTTTCATAAACTTTCCAGACAAAATGACAAATGTTAAAAAAACTAAAAGTCTCGAATATAACAAGCATTTTTGGAAGTGATAATGAGCTTTCACTTGACATGGCAAAAGTGACAACAGAAGCCGTCCAACATCATAAAAAATTGGGACCAATCAGAGTGTTTTTACTTTGCCTTAATTATGACAACCATAGGACTGCCATGATTAAAACCATAACATATTGTGATAGAATTAAAATCAGAAACTCTATCAGATGAGTCAGATTCAGATCCCCATGATTAAATATTTTATTATTACTCTGATCTCTGTTTCCTTTTATCTCCTCCCACAAGCTTTCTCTGCTTTTCATTTTTCTTTCACCTTTCCTTTATTTATATTAATCTGTTTATTTATATTCTCTCTCTTTCTCAAATGTCAAGCCTGAACAATACATAGATGAATGACAGCTTCAGAATACCAGGTGCTGTAAGCTTGGATGTATAGGTGGTGTAATGGATAATGGCTTTGAATTGGAAATAAGAGAGCAGAGTTCCAATTTCAGTCAAGTTCATTATATTATGCACAAATACCTATGGGAAAGGTATAAATCCACCTCTTCTCCCCCAGCTATGGATTAATTAGTAGGATGTGTATCAGTAAATCAATATTATCTCAAAGAAATTTATTTCAATCTAAAAATATTTTCTGGCTTTAAATATCCTGCAAAAGGTTGATAAGCCATAAAAAAAAACAAATGAATCAATCTCTTCCTCAGCTTTTTCTCTTCCTCAATCTCTTTCACCTTCCTTTTCTGTCTTCTCTTCTTTCCTTTTTAGTCCTCTCTCCATTTCTCACTTCAACCCAGAAATCTATATATTATTCTGCATCCAATATACTAAGCCTTGCTGGCTCAAGCTATTCAGCTCCAACAGATCAAAATGAGTTGCTATTTGAAAACCTGTGTCTTATATGACAGCAAATCTGATTATTGTACTAAAGCATCAAAACTAGGATCAAATAACAATATTTTAATCATGTCTCTCATTCTCTTAGTCAGTAACTGATAAATGATTTATGTTATCCATTGTCTTATCAACATTTTTCTCATGAATAAACACTTTTTTGATTGCCAACATCATCTTTCAACACCAAGAAATATAGGAAGATGAATTAAAAGTGACAGAAATCTGGCAGAGAGAACTTTCTCCCTCTCTCTCTAACAATTTTCCCTATTCTTTGTGCATTAAATTCTTGAGAAAAGGATGGGAAAACTTTCCTTTGATTGAACAAAGATGTTGTAAGATCAAACCAAACATTGGTAAAATTCTACTGAAATTGGGTTTCAATATATTTTGTGTTGACTCTGAAACCTTTGCTCTGTCAGCTGGCTGAATTGGCAATAAAAAAAAACAGTGAAGACAAGGATGCTAGTTATGCATGTAAGACTTGAATTTATTCTTGATGTGTTTTTCCCTGATTTTTTTTTGTTTTTTTGCGACATGATATAACACTCTGGTAGTTAAGTATCATGAAATAAAAAAAAACAACCTTTTTCCAGATTTCTAATATATTTCTATAAAATAATCATAAGTATCTGTTTAAATTTCTGAGATGAGTTATTGTAACTATTTACATTGTTTTGACTGTTGTCCTCATCTTTGTTGTCATATCCATGACATTTCAACCGCTGTATGCTCCAGCCTTCTTCAAGTGATTGGAATTTCAAACTGAACCCTTGAGGACACATGGACACTTGGCCCAGTGGATAAAAGCATTGGCTGAAGTAATCCAGTGACTTGACCCAAAGAATTGTGAGTTCAATACTTAGTCACAGCAGAGGTGAACATAAGATTGGAGATTTGAGTTACTAAAGGGAAATAACTGAAACTGAGATATCCAGAAGATGCACGATTTTAGGTCAAATATTACAAAATCAGTGCTTAATCATCATATTTTTCTCTGCCTGAAAAAATAGTTTGTTAACACAGAAAGTGAATAAAACCAAATAGTGTAGGAATGAGAGAGTAGTGGTAAAGTAAGTGGATAGCAATAAGAAAAGTTGAAACCATCACACTCAAGCCCAAATGCAGTCAGCATGAAGAACAATGTCTATTACTTCAATTTTCCTTTCGAACCCCCAGAATATATTGTCTCACAATATAATCTTTAAAGAGAATGAAAGTATACATGCCTTTATTGAATAAAGCCTACCTGTGATATCACAGCTGGAGTAAAAAAAAAAAAAATACAAAAGAATCAGTGAAATTTTTTTTACTCTTTGACCCCCAAGCAAAGCTGGGAGTGGAAGAGAATATGAAGACTTTATCAAGGAGAAAGGACAATAAAAGAACCGAATTTGGGAAGACAAGAATTCTACAGAATTATGATAAATTCATTTACATCAATGAATTATAAGTTCTGATCTATAATTATTATGTGATTAATTATTAAGATGATGTTATAGAATTCTTTATGCTTTCCATGTGATTTAAAATCTGACAGTCAAAACAGCAAGTAGTGTATAGTGTTGCATGGTTAAATAGCATTGTGCATGATAAGTAGTGGACAAGTTGTCAGTGTAGAATATTAATGCATCAATAAAATAACAGTTTAGGCCTGAATTGAATTCATGCTAATAATCAGCTCTAGGAAGTTTCTTTAGAAAGATTTAGCTATCTCTCTCTATGGTGTTACAAATTCTTTACATTGAAGTGGACAACATAAAGAAAATTATGATATCATGCAAGAAAGATGTATATAAAAATGAATGTGTGTATACATGGATATATCAATGACAATATATCATTTGGGAGATTTCAACAAAACTCATGAGGCCTGATTCAGAAATTTCTCTGCTCACTTTCAACAGTTGTACTGTCTTGGGAAAACACAAAGATTGCTTATGGAAATCTATTTTTTGCAATAGTATTTGAATCAGTTATTGAAGACATAAGCAAGGATTCCATATTTTTGCTTGAGTGAAATTGAATAGGATATTGCCTCTGAAGACAAACAGATTTTCAAGTTTAAATAAGAAGGGCTTATCCTATATGTATGGATAAGAATACAAAGTAGAGGGAAGATTTATCTATAGATCAGTTGCAGAGATAAAGGCATGGATATAAAGATAGATTGATAAATTATGGGATAGCAATAGAAGGTTGAATGGGAAAGATGAACAGACTGAGATAGGAATAAACAGAAACTGATAGATTTCAAGATGAATTTAAATATTAAGGCTGAAACAGACACAGGAAAAGACCAAAATAGATGTTAACAGAGAGACAAATAAAAATATCTGAAATAGATATGAACAAACTGAGATTGATAAAGCATAACATATATGGAGTGATACGGAGAGTAAGAAAAAAGAGGTATTTAGAGAAAGAATGAAATTAAAAGAATAAAAGATATATAAAAAGGCAACATAAGTTTCACAGGCATAAAAAGAGAGAAGCAAAAAATGAAATATTAATGGTAAATATATAAAATGTTTAAAGAGAAAAAGGAAAACAACATTTTTTTTTATCTGTTTTATTCTTTTTCACATGTTTATTTTGCTTCTGGTGAATTTCTGATGGTGTAACGAATGTGATATAATCCCATCTTGGCCATTTCACTTATTTTGATGCTTTGTACTTTTTGAAAGTTATATATTTTAATGAGACATATATTGGCTTGAAATGAAGGAATTTTTTTTTTTTTCAAATAACTTATTTTCTTCTACTTCTTATGTTAAAAAAAGCAAGGCCCACTTTCGTCCAGTGAAATACTTTACTATTTTTTTATTTTTTATTTTATTTACGAAGTAAAATCAATGATGCCAACTTTCTACATTCTCCATACTTTTTCACCAGCTTATATGATACGTCTCATCCACTTAATAAAATCAATGTCATTTTTCTCCCTCTCAAACACTCAAATTATATATGTGAGGGGGTGCTCAGTACTTGGCCTGACCCACTTCCAAAATTTTGTCTATAGGATAAAACAGAAATTTCCATTTGTGGAAATTATTTTTTGTTAGGTCAATGAACTTTTCAGCACCTGTTGGGATCAAATATCGATTAGAATCCGACAGAATAATGGGTTAATGAACAAATAGAAAGCATTTATAAATTTAACATGTTTCATTTTTATTTAAGCGTCATCAAAAAATGAAATATGGAAGAGAAAGATTACACACAACCAGTCTAACCTAAATTTTCTTAATCCCACAAAAACCATCCCCTCAATCAATATATGGACACTACCAAACAGAAATAAAAATGGCCATGAGATTAAGACACACACACACACCCACAAACACACACAAACACATGTATTATCAACCAAATCCAACTAGAATTATAATACGCAAACACACAAGAATTATAAACATGACCGCTACCAGACAAAAGAAATACATGTAAAGTCTATTTAACCAATGAAAAACAAACAACACAAAATACCTTAACTTTCTCTTCCATGTTACATTTCTGATGAAGGTTAAATAAAACCAAAACATATTAAATTAACTGTTTTCTATTTGTTCATTATTTATTTATATATATATATATATATAATTATATCACCCCATGCACTGCAGTAAAACCACTAAAATACAAAATGGTCACTGAGTGTGAAAGAGTAAAAAAAAAGAGAAACATTATTAAGGAGTGAGAACAATAAAAGAGTAATTAAGAGGATAGTTAATGATAGACATTGTATTTGAACTTTTCGCGATCAAGGTTGGCTGGAAAGCATGAAGCTGGAAGAAAAGAAATTGTTAGCATAGAACTTACAGTCTTGTGTGTGAGCAAGAGAATTTTTTTTAGCTTAGTAGAAATAGAAATTGTCCAAATGATGATTTGTTTAAAGTACTTTTAACTAATCTATTAGACATTTTCAAGGACTTTGGTTGTGTTATTACAAATGGTGTGTATGTTACTCATATGTAGACAGGTCTTTAATTCACAAACACAGTATCTGATGACTGTGTTCATAATTCATGTTTTTAAACGTTGTTTTTTTTGCTTTGTTTTTATTTAGAGGGATTCTATTATTTTTAAGTTTTCTACAATTATATATATGAGGGCTGATCAGTAAGTCTTTAGCCTGACATGGAGTTATTATCTGAATTTTTATCTGTAGCTTTCACTGTATAAAGTTCAGTCAATATAATCAACGAACGAAGAAGCATTAAGTTAATTACATTGAAAGGAGGGCACAGTAAAAAGTAAATATTTATTGTGCTAAATAAATTTTTTTTCCATCACGAGACTACAAACTTACTGATAAATTAACATATAGTACATATTTTCTCATATAAATCTGTGTCCCAAATTTTTTCAAATCTCTCCATTTATGTAAGAATTACTCCTATCCCAAGCCAACATAGATGAATATAAAAATGTTACAAAATTAAAAGAAGATGCTTAAATTCATAACCTCATGTTATATGTAAAGCATAAATTTATCCCACACTAAAATAATTTAAATATTAATTGCATATTATTATTCAGTTTCATTTATTAGACATTAAATTACATCACTTAGCATCTTCCATACTTTACTTAAACATTTCTGTTAACCTGTTGAATATTTATGAGCATCTCTTAAATTTAAATATTTTGCAAACCTAAGAACATTTTTACTTTTGTTTATAAATACATGTTGCAAATTAAAATCCTTACATTTGCCTTGATAAAGCCTTGATTTATCAGAGGACAGAAGACGTTGGCTAAGATAAGTTTTCCTTTTGTCTTTATTCATATTTTTTCAGTGAAAACTGATTTTCAACCTATAGACAAAAACTTGAACACACATGCACAGATTTAAACAATATTTTTGGCCTACACTATTGCATAATCATTCACCTTGAATAATGTATTTGCACAGATGGGACAGCAGAACTGAATAACAATTTAAACAACATCTGATACCTTTTTTTATACCTATTAAAACAACTGAAATCAGAATGAAGGGTTACATTGTCAATATAGATAATGATATCTATATGCTTCCAAACTCATAGAGGTGTATTTTAGAAAAATCTATGACAAAATGGAAAATAGTTTCATTCTTAGGACTTCATCAGACTAAAATGATGTTTACATCGATGTGACTACATATGTGCCTGAAGGAGAGTGGATGCTGAAATTTTAAACTTTTAAATTTAATTTTTTTTAAATATTCTTTTTGGGTATATAGTCTAGCCAATTTCATTTCTTTATTTTTCTTTTTGTTTATATTTTCATTGTTTTTGTTAATAAATATTCCACATTGTAATGATAGATCTACCAAGAAAGGTGAAATATTGCAAGAACCTGAACACAAATTTACTATTGATGATCTTGCATTTAAAGCACTTTTGAAACAATTTTGTCTTAAGGAAATACTTTCTTTTTAATTAAAGTAGCATTTTTTAAATTGAAATTATGAACAGTGTTGTTTTGTGAATGACCTTTTATATGTTCATTTAATCTTTTATTTAGATTCCTTGAGATTTCTCTAATGTATTCTTTGTAGCAATTATTACATGTGAAAGAATAAATTCCTCATTCAAGTTTTAGCTTGTTATTTTGTTTTGTATTATGCCTTTTACTTTAAAAATAGTTTTAAAAATTTTTATATTGATCATAGATAAATTCTTTTCAATTGTACTTGTGATGGACTTGTTCTGATATATAAAAATTTACACGTCTTTTTCCACATATATGTTTGTATATAAATAAAAAATGTGTGTGTTTTAATTCTTTTCATCATTTCCTTATTTTTCTTTTATCCATTTTTCTTGCTAGCATTTTCTTTCTACGCATTTTTTTTTGATTCTGTAATTTTTCAATAAATTTTTTTCACTTGTTTCTCCACATCTACAGAGCAGAGGCCATTTTAGAATTGGCTGGAAAATAACAGCAAGATTTCCGATAATAAGGATGGAATGTACAATAGTTGTCATTTTACACTGAAATGAAATATACATTTTTATATTTTCTTTTTCCTAGAATGATTTGGGCCATGACTGATATTATCTGATACAATTAATGTCAGTTTGAAACAATTAACATTTTCAGAGGATTGCATAACCAAACAAGTATGGCTTGTCTCTAGTCAAATATAAAACACTTTTCACACATTTAAAAGCATAATTTTTGGTGGGATTTGATTTGAATCCCCATGAAACAACATTGTCAATAATGCTTTCTCTCTCTCTCTCTCTCTCTCTATATATATATATATATATATATATATATAAATAAAAAGAAACCGTAAATTTTAAAAAGTAAGTTACTCCAAAATTTGCTTGATGAGGAAATGGAACTAATGTCTTTGGTTTAATAACAAAATTAAATTCAAGGGCTTTAGCTTCCATTTCTGAAACATGGTTATCACTGTGTAGTGAAAAAACCATATTTTAAATCAATTAATTTATAATATATATATATATATATATATATATATATATATATATATAATCAAGCATGTGTTAGAGTAGATGCCCTTTGTTTTCTTTTTTATTTATTCTAAAGTGTGAATTATGTTGTGTTTGGATAGGTGTCCTTACAAGCACTTCCAGTGGACATGTAGTCTCTGCCACATTCTGGCTGGCTTGTATTGCTTTAGACCAGTGGTTTCTAAACTTTTTTCTCTGTGACACGTTTTCATAATGAAAATTTTCTCATGCCTCACCAAATTATATGTGATAAAAAATACATTTAAAAATGAAAAACAGAGAGAGGGTTAAAGGGAGATAACTACGAATTCAAAGTCAGAACATTATCATTAATGACTCTCTCCTCCAATTTGCAGGCCCTATTTACTATATTCTTAATACTTGATAGAATGCAAAAATACCAAAATAATAAAATTAATCAATAATTATTTATAAGTATTTATACCGGAACTCGTACATGCAATTACAAGTAATTCATAATAATATTTTAAATTTTGAAATCATATTTATTTTTGGCATATGAATTTTTTGAAACTGTTTGATTGTCTTCTTCAATCATTCTGCCTCACCAGCTACCCTCTTCTACTGCACCTATGAGGCACGCTGCACTGTTTGGGAACCACTGCTTTAGATGATGGGCGAATACAGTTATTCTTGGCCTTATTCACTTAAAAATATTTCCATTACTACAATGATGAATAAAAATAGTAAACCAGTTTGCAGAAAACCCACCTAAACCTCTCAACCTTTCTTTCTCTAATATTCATGGTATCTGTAACAATTTCTGTAGTGTAGAATCTTTTCACTTGGCACACTCTCTGGACACCCTAGCATTCTGTAAAAATAGCTTAAACCCCACAATCTCTACCAATGAATTCTCTGTTTCTTGCTATCTTTCAATTTATTGAAAGGATTCAGTATTTATGATCAGGAAAATCTCTCAATGTTGAGGAAATCATTTGAATCTCTGGATTGTTCGTCATGTATCAGTGGCTATTTTTAAGTGTCTAGTTTGCATCATTGCTGTGTTGTGAAATATATTTGTCCTGCTGGTTCCGAAATTACATTTTATTGATGCTGAGTTATTTGCCTTTCATGGTTAAGTTTATTAAAATAAATAATAATTTGTTGAAGTTTATATGGGATATTATTTTGGTATTATTGTTAAATACTTATTTATCTGATTTCTTACTGTGTTTTCTATTGTGTTGGTTGGTGATGTATAATTTGGGTTATTATTGGATAAATTGCAAGTTAACTGGAAAGATAATGTAGTGATTGTGTAACCAATGTATATGTTTGAATTTTTATTGTCATTACAGAGAGATTCTCAAAGAACAAAAGGGAGGAACTGTTATTAATATTAAGTTCATATGTGATATTAAGAACTGAGTTCTTTTCAAAGGTTATTTTGGATTTTTAACTTTATCCAAATCTTTAGTTAATATATTTGTTTAGTTAGTTAATATATAATCTTTAATTAGGGTGTAAATTTTTTGATTAGAGTGTTGTTTTTTTATTTTGTTTTATAATATTTACAAACAAAACTATGATAATTTTGGAGTGATAGGTGAACACATAGCAATGCCATTAATTGGGTGTGAATATATTTTATATTTATCATAAAAAGGAACTTTTGTGGTACAAATTGAGTAGAGTTGATTTTAATTTTTGAGTTGGAAGTGGCAGATGTTTAAAAATTGCTAACTATAATGCCTATTATTTCATTGATGGATATGTTGGCAAATAGATTTTCAGTGTTTAATTTAAATCATGCTATATTTATGGGAAAAATTGCTCTCAATATCAGGGATAGAGTGATACATTGGGGTCAACACTGATTGGCAACAGTCAGGCCTGAAGTATTGCATTCAGGCACAGAATTGACTGTTGCCATTTTATATAAAATCACCGCATTTCTTGGCTTGATCTACTTTTCAAGTTCAAACTAGATGATTAAATATTAGATTTTTTATTATTTTATTTTACAAAGGCTTCTAGACTAAAGTTAAGAACTTTTTACCAGACACCCACCCATCCACGCATGTGTTTTGTGATATATGTGGGTGGATCAGTAACTTGACTAATTTATCAACTAAATCTTGCTTCATGTTCAATTTATGTGATTAAAAGAGAATCATTGGGTTAAGTGCATTGACAAAGAAAATTCTGTTGAAACAAAACTATTTGTTTTTGTAAAATAAATGCTCTTCTCTTCATTAGTCTATGCACTTACTGATATACCCCTCCATACAAATACGCAGAAAACTGTTGATTTCTCTCCATTTTCTTGACTAGCTGATTTTTTTTTTTTTTCAAAAATATAGACAAACAGATATTCTGCCAGATCAATTCCTTGTCTAATGTCTTGTCAAAGAGCAATGAACCAATTATTTTTAAGACTACTTTTTTTTTTTTTTTTGGTTTCAGAAATAGAAAAAAAAATCAGAAAAATTCCAGTATCAGTGAAACTTTATTTCTACCAGAAAAATGACGGATAACATTTCAAATATTACCTTTATGGTTGAGGATAAAGTTAACAAAAAGTGATGCACAGATCTGTTCCAGCCTTGTCTCACTGATCAAAACTCAAGTCAAAAGATAGAATCAAATCCTAATATTTTCCTAAATCTCTGGAAACTTTCAGATTATTTTATGTGAGAATTCTTCTTGGTTAGCCATAAATCAAAAGTGGAACATCCTCCAAAAGAAAAACCAGCATTTGAAGTTGAAGTTGATAAGGAACCATTTCAAAGAATTGATCTTTTACTTTTTCTAGAAGCTCAGTTCATTTGGTAAAATCAAAAACTAGAGCTACTTTGATAGATTAAGCTGTCTCATAACTATAGGTTAAGTTTGTTTCATGACATTTACAAGACTCTAATTTAGAAACGTGAATTTGTTTGGCATTTATCTCATAGCTTGCAGGAAGTGAATCCCTTGTGAATAATTATTACTCGTAGCAAATTTATCTTCTTATTTTCTAAATTTAAAAATTTGGGATTATCATAGATTTCAGCAGTGAATTTCTGTTTATTTTGTTGGATTACCACCCCCTGATGATAATCACAGACATCGCAAGATTTGAAAACCACTTCCTCTTTCCTTTTTGAATTTGGCAGTGACAACATATTCTCTTCTTCTCCTGTTGGCACGTAAGTACCTCGTGATCTATCCTACATTGTAGGCATTTTATGTCATAAATTCCAGCATCTGACACAGTGTTGGATTTATTTTTCTGTGATTATTTTGGCAGTGGTGTTAAAGATAAAATTTTGTTGACAGAGTGTTAGAGGATATGATTATTAGGGTTCTTGTTGTCAGTGGTGGTGACTACTTTTTTCTTGTCGGTGGTGATGACTACTTTTTTTTGTCAGTGGTGGTGACTACTTTTTTGAACTTGTAAACTTTGTTTTCAAGCATTGTCAATGAAATGATGTGAGTAGTGAAAAAGTGTAAATGTTTTTTCAATGTATTTCTCTTCTTCATACAGATATTCTAAAGGATTCTATGTAAAAACCTATGATTATTCCGGTTTTTACTTTTTGGCTGTGGTAGGAATATAAATTGATTAAATCATTTTTGTTTGTGGATTTGTGGTAAACATCAATACTTAGATGAACATAAGAATTACACTGAAGAAAACATTTAGATTTCTTCTATATATATATATATATATATATATATATATAT
This sequence comes from Acanthosepion esculentum, assembly GCA_964036315.1. NCBI lineage: Eukaryota > Metazoa > Mollusca > Cephalopoda > Sepiida > Sepiidae > Acanthosepion > Acanthosepion esculentum. Next base: position 54,386,621 of record OZ038490.1, read on the forward strand.
ATATATATATATATATATATATATGAGGCATGATGGAATAGTGAATAGGGGTTCAGATTGGAAAGCTGAGTTTGAATTCCAGTTGAATCCATTACATTCACTTGCATGAAATACCCTTGTGAAAGGTATTAATCCTCTTCTTCTCCCTCCAGCTATGGGTAAATAGCAGGACAGACTGGGTTCTAAAGCCTTGGATGGCAAATGGTCTAGGAGAAGGACAACTCTGAATTCAAAACCTGTGGAGGGTTGTTTGGGGGCCTTGTGGCATGTAGTGCAGATCTCTGTATTCGGCCCTTCAAAAAGTGTGGTTGGTTCTACACGAAGCCTTCACCACTATAATCAAATCATATATACTGGTGTCTGGCTGTCGGTTTCTGGAAACTGAACTGCTTGGCCCTCATGTTGAATACAACGGGAGAGTCCACCATATATATGTGTGTGTGTACTCTTGTCAGATGTATAATAGTATATGAAACAAAAATGTTGAGGATGAAACAAAATGAAAAAGCTATAAATGATGTGTTTTGTCATTTCTGCTCCATCTGGCTTCTTCAGGTTATAATGAAAGAAAGATAAAACTACATGTAAGGGAAAATATGTTGGAATCTCTGAGGAACAGTGAGGGCCATAAATCAAATTACTTTATCATATCCATAGCCAGACCACAGAGTATATGTCTTTTCCTGTTTGTTTTATATATAATCATTGCCTCATCTGCTGTGAAATATGGGAAATGATTTTGCTTTGATACAAAAAAAAAATATAACCAGTTCTAAATTCCCTTTACCTAAGTTGGTATATTTTTAATTGGCTCAACATAGGCAAAAGTTTTCCTTTGCAGAGGGTCGCAGAAAGAAACTCACTTACAATGGATTGAAAGAATGGCATACTAGCCATCTGTTTGTTAATAAAAGGCAGAAAGAAGATAATAATCATGTCATCAGTAAAAATCTATGCAGATGAAACCATGGATCATGGAAGCACCTCCAAAACTCAAGATGATCTGAGCCTGGCACCTGATCACTCCTCTCGCAGCTCAATGGAGGGAAAAGCTGGCTTGTAACTTTCAATAGCTCAAAAACCAAGCTCTCTCAATAAGAATCCTTGATTTGAATGTCCACTCAGATTCAAGTTCATTCAAGACATCAAGTAGAACTTTTATATATATATATGACCATTGCTAAAGAAGCTTGAAAATAGTTTGCTCCTTGTATGACTCCAGAAAGTAACAGACTTCTCATACCATGCTTTATCTTTCTCTCAGATTAGACCAAAAATACCCTCATTTCTGAGTTGGAGTTGCCCAATCCTGACATTTTTATATTTCATAGAGTTCATGGTTGTTTATGTGGCCTTGTTAGGATGATTTATTTTCCATCCTGAACACAATGTTCAAGCCTATCATTACTCTATTGCTATTTCCATGACAAATGTTCATATGAGCTCCATTCTTTAGTTCCACCTGTTCAGACCTTTACAGCTAAGACTGGTCATGTTCTGTCCACAGAATTGAACCACCTTCATTTCCTCTTTCTTCAATTTTAAGTATAAAGTTCCACTCAGTCAGATTTTTCCCCAAGAACCACTGCTTTGTAGAACAGGCTCCCATGTGGATGCTTTCTGAATGCTACAATTTTAACCTTTTCAAGTCATGGGCCACTTTTAACTATCCTCCATGTCCTTAGAATCTTCACTTCTTACTCTTACATTCATATCATACACCTCATTCAGTAATCTTCTACCTTGAGTGGCTCTTGAGACTTGTATCATAAAGGAAAGGGAAGAAAGAAATATGCTTGTATTTCCTTTTATGCAAAACCAAATTTATTATTTTATATAATTTCTTAAGATTGTATGACATATATTGATCTGGTAAAATCAGATCTGATTGGGACCAAATAATCCACTTCCACCACTGCAAATTGATTCTCTTCAAACAACAAAAGCTACAATTTTATTTTAGTGGGAGAAATGTAATTTATTTAAGTGGAACATTTTTGGGCCAGTGGTATTTGGTTGGTTTTATTTGATTGAAAGAAAAATAATCCACAAGAATCTGTCAAACCCTGAAAAGGTTCTGAATTGATTGCTGATCAATTGTATTGACAGTCGATTCTGTGATTAGCTCTCATTTAGGCAGAAGGATTTTATTCATTTCTTTCTTCTTCAACTGAAACACATTGCAGGGCATGATGGGTAAATTGTCACTATTTTATATTTTTAATTTCACACATACGCATTGTTTGTTTTTGATTTTGTTGACAGCGCAGTAGGGTGAGTTGGGCACTCTCTGTGAGAAAAAGAGCATCATGTCGCAATTCATTCCACCAGAAATTTGGAAACAGCATGCTGTACTGATTGGCATTCACACCAGAAGCTCCAATATGAAGATTTCAGAATGAGTGTCAATATGAAGACGTGCACAAAATTCAGAAAGAGTTGGATGAATCTAATGGAGATTACGAAGGTGTTTGGAGTGATGGTGCTGTTATGCCTCCATTCATCTTCCCACAGGGCCTCAGACTCAACACTGAGGCCTACATCAAGTGCCTTGAGGAGTTAGGGTCTTCCAGCAGCCACCCTCTTGACTCAAAGGAAGCACTATCTCTGACAACAGGACTCTGCACCATGTCATGGCTGTCAGATAATTTCTGTGACTATATCACCCCTTACATCTGGCCACCTAACTCCCCAGACTGCAACTCCCTTGATTATTATGCGTGGGGCACATTGAGTGAAAGACCAACAAAACTCCTTGTAACACCAAAGATGAACTAAAGGCAAGGATGATGGCAGCATTCACCAACTTAAACAAGGAGACCATCCAGAAGAATTGCAGGAGATTTTGAAGTCCTCTGAAGACAGTGGTTGAAGCCAATGGTGATTTTATTGAAGAAATTTAGTATTTCAAGTTATTTTGGGTTAATTTTGGTAAATATATCCGTTAAAATGAGATATGTCTGCATTATTTTCATTTTAGCGTAATTTAGATGGCAATTTATTCATCGCACTCTATTTGATGTTTAAACATGTTTGCTCTCCTATTTTTTCTTCTTTTCTTTAATTATTTATGGTTTTGTAATTTTTGTTTTTTAATAGATTTTTTAAAGATTTGACCATAAGATCCTGAGTAAACCACGGACTGAACATGGGAGCAATGATAAATTTCACCCCAAGTAAGGTAATAATGCCACTAAGACGCAAGTGATGAAAAATAAGAAGGCTGGAACTGGAAACCTAATCCTAAACAGGAAACAAGGATAAACTTCTACTGTTCAAAAGATAGGGAAAGAGAGTGAACCAGCTAACATCAGAATGTGAGACTTGAAATTTCTAGAGTAGCTGGAAAATTTTATAGTCACAGGAAAGATTGAAGGCAAGAGAGATAGAGAAATGCAACGTATAACCTACCTACTGAACCTGAGTAAATGGATGGTGAGAAACAAAAGTTTTAGGAGAGATAATAAAAACTTATAAAGAGTTAGCTATGAAGTACAGGAAATTGTGAAGAGCTGTGAATGAATATGGCGCATAGAAGAAATGTGGTTCTGTTATTATTCTACAATCTATATCCTTATTCATGTTTTTTTTTAATCATTAAATTTCAGCCAATGCATCATCATCTTCTATGTGCCATGTCCTTTCAGGATGTTGGCAATCTCAGCTTTCCACAATTTCTTGCCTTTTGTAGCTCTTAGTAAAGTTCATGTTTTTGCTAATCCCCATTCTGTCAACCATTTACACAATCTTGTTAGGTAGATTATATACTGCTTTTCTTTATCTCTCTTCCTTTAATATGTCCTGTGAGTGTTAAATTTTCTAAGCCCACTTTCCACATTATGTGGCCTAGAAATTTCAACTTTCCTTTTCTAGTGCGAAATGTTCTTTCTGTTTCCATTTACTCTACAACTTATCATTGCTCACATGTTCAGTTCAGGATCTCATCATCCTTGTGTAAAACCACATTTCTGTTGACCCATGTCTTTTTTCATCTGTAAGGTTTTCCAGTATTCACTACCAGATTGGGGGACTTGGATTACATTACAGTTCTGTACTCTTTAATTTGTTTCTACCAAAAATTGTCTTTTTAATACTTTACTTAGCTTTTGGAAGGCATCTTTCACTATCCCAATGTGGCTTTGGATTTCGGTATTGCATTTTCCATTCTGTTTAAATACTTACTAGTTATTTAAAATTTTGTACTTGCTTGATTTTGGGCTTTTATTACTTCATCCAGTTGCTTTGTTTTACACCTGAATAACAAAGATTTGTGCAGACAGAGGCAACCCAGGTGTATGGTAGAACATACATGAAAAGGAATTGTTCAGATCTTTCATTTGAGGGTGTATAATTGAAAGGGGGATTCACACATGTACTTGATAAGAAGCTATAGGCAGACCCATTATGCAGTTAAATTCTATGTGGGGAGCTTATAGGGCCTTCCTTAGCTCAGAAAGAACACTGTCAGTATTTTGTGCATGTCTTCAGTACTTAGGTGTTGTCACTGGCCCTTTTCTGACTTTCTTCCATTCATTCAGTTATTTTCTTCTTTTTTCTCTTTCAATTTTCCTTTTTTTCTCACTCTGATATTTTCTTTCTTTTTTTGTTCATTGTCCTTTTTCTTCAATTTTCTTTCTTTTCCTCATTTTTCATTCAAGTCCATTTATCATTATTTTTCTTACTTTTCTTTCTATATCTTTCTAACTCAAGAGGAATTATTTTCAGTATCTGGAAGAGGAAAGAAATAATTTGCATCTGTTCTTTTGGGATCAAAAAAATTATGAAGCCTGAGCTTGGATATTCACACACACACACACACACACACACACACACACACATACATACATACATACATATGTATGGAAGTATGGAAACCCACGGGCAACCTAAACAGAATTTATGATACAGGCCAGGTTCTGTACAGAGCAAATTAGTTTGTCACATCTGCAATAACCATTGCAAGTTCCTTGATGACTATATTAACCTATTGTCATTTTCACTAGAACTAAAGCCATGGGTCAAACTTTGCAGCAATGGTCATACTCTGTTCAGAGTCAACAGTCATCTTGTCTGGATATATTTTTTTTTGTTTGTAGAATTTATGGTGCAAAATTTCTTCTTCAAAGGAAGCAAAAAAATTGATAGAAAACAAAGTTTTTATTTATTTGGAGTTTAACTGAAGTGTTTAAACCAGAAAGGACTATGCAGCACTTTGCCACACAGCATGATGAAACTATATATATATATATATATATTAATAACAATATAATTTTGCAGTGTGCTATATTTACTAGTAAAAGTGCTCAATATCAGGGACAGAGTGTATGTAACTATGTAAGTGAATACTGAGGAGAACACCAAGTGGCAAAAGTCAGATTCATGTTTGAATGCAATCTTCAGACCATGTTTTTTGTGTAGTGGCTCAACTATATACGCTGGTCAGTGGTGCATTATGGGTAACAAGGTCTCTGTTCATCTTTATCTAATGAATTTTCTCGCTTTTGCAATGGTATCTTTGATTAAATTTGTTATTTAAAATTAGTCTTCTTTCCATGTATCCATCTGTAGTTGGTGATACAAGGAATTTATTCCCTGATATTTCGTCTCCTTTCTCTTCCATTCCTTTGCTCTTTTCCTTCTTCTGTCTTACTTTATAGACTTTTCTCTTCATGGATAATGTCAACAAAGTCTTTTATACATATTCACACAATCTCTCGCCCTAAAGAACGGAGAAGTGAAAATATCCACTTAACATTATTCATCCCAAATGAGACAGTTGTTCTGACACTCACAGACATTAAAGAGTGAATCCCCACTTTTCTCTTGCCCCCCAAAAGAGATGAGAGCAAATAGCCTCTTAGATAGCATGACATCCTCTTTTTATTGAAGATCCTAACAAAGAAACCAATGAATTTCACAGATGTTCGAAGCCAGGTATTGATATTTTGTCACCTTAACTCTAGCCTCATAAACTTACTAGAGACATTCTTAGAAGGCAGTTATCCTTAATATGACTCATACTTTTTTAAAACATAACAGTAATAATAGACTCTATTTTTTAAATAAATGTGATTTAACTTTGCAAATATTTCCTAAAATCTCTCATTTTTTCTTAATGCATATTTTCATGTATGTTTACATGTTACATGAGAATCATATATTTTTTGTTTTTAATGTTTTAAATAAACCAGCAGTTGATTCATTTGACCAAACTATGTTACATTCCTAACTTCAAACCTGGTTACACTCACCAGCTTGAATAATCTAACACTGATTTGCAAAACCTATGCATTTACTACATAGCAGCATCTTAAAAAGAACTGACAAATTTTCAATGTTTATTTGTATCATCTTCAGAACATTATCATGTTTATGGACCTCATCTTATTTTGAAGATGGTACAATAAAAACATAAATTAATTTAATTAGTTTAGAAATTAATTAATATCCCTATATATATATTAATTAATATCCCTATATATATATATATATATATATATAGTGTGTGTGTGTGTGTGTGTAGGCAGTATATTTTCATTCAAGCATGTTTGGTTAATTAATTTTGATGTATTTTGTCTATTTATTTTAGTTTTAATTCTTTCAAGTCCACAAATCAATTTCTTGGTGGCTGTAGAAAATTGATTTAGAAAATTTCCGAAATTTTTTTTCAAATTTTCATTTTCCCAAATATTTTCATTCTCATCTTCAGAGGTTGCATATCTATGGATCTGTTATTCGTTAACTCTGTGAATTCAAAATAATTTTTCCTCTATGCAAGGTGGGTAACTTATGTGATTTTTTTAAAATAGATTTTTTAATTGTAGTAATTTAATTTAGTATTTTTTATATTACACTTTGCTGCTACAAACATTTAAGAACTTTGTTGCTATACTCATAGTTGACTTTATTTATTTTTGGCTACAATTCTCTGATATAAAGGGCTTATCATGATGAAGCACTGATATATTTTCAACTAATATCTGTCTAAACTGTGAATGTTCCTTTAAATGTTACCAACTAACCAAAGTTATTAAACAACTAATTACACCATATATACCCAATAAATACAGCATTAAATCAACACACAAACTTCTTGAAATTCTAAAGACACAAAAACCTAATAATGAAAGCATTGCTTCACTTGACATTGAAATTTTATTCACCAAAGTCCCATTCAGAGAAATAATAGATATAATCATAAAGAATATCTACAATAATCTATCTCTCCCTCCATTAAAGAAAAATTCCAAAATTTTCTTTCAAATAATTTTTATTTTCCCAAGTATTTTCATTCTCTTCTTCAGGGGTTGCATATCTATGGATGTCTTATGCATTAACAACATAAATTAAAAATATTCTTTTACCTCTATGCAAAGTGGGTAACTTTCATTCCAATAATTCAGTTCCTACAACTGAACAGCCAGACTCCATACAGACATTTGATTGATATGTGGAAGGTTGCCTGTTTGATCTAGTGCTTCCATGTCATTCTGTCAGCTCTTCTTTCCTCAGCTTTAGAATTGTCCTTTGTCTAGACTGGTTGCCAAACAAGGCAGAGGAGCCTAGTCTGTTCTACTATTTAACTCATAGTTGGGGACATAGAAGCGATAAATTCATACCCCCTTTCTAATGTGAATAAGTGAATGTAATGAATTTGATTGAAACAGTTTTGTCATTTTTATAGTTAACTTCATCTGAATTCCATTTCTTATTAACCTTCTATCATATAGATAACTAAACATTGAATTAAATAAACTTCTTACTTTTCACATGACTAACTTAAAAAAATGAATTCTCTAGAATAAAAACAACTAAAATTACCCAATGCAATCACTGGATTTTAGTAGTTAGATTTCCATTATTTCAATTAAAATTCATTACTTTCTAGCTTTCACTTTTGGGATTCTTTTTTTATGCAAAGTTTGAATAAAATCTGCCCCTGATATTGTATTTTAAACATTGCTTTTTATTTTTTAATAAATACATTACATTTCAAAATCTTTGTTTATCAGAAAAAATAATGCTTGGTCTCCTCGTTTATGTATTTCTATAAGGGAAAAGGAAACGTAAATACAATGACACATAAAATATCCAATAGTCATGCTGAAAATACTTTGAAAAGCATTAAAAAATCTTTTCATACAAAAACTCGGATATTAGCATATGTCCAAAGCAGATCGTGAGGATAATTGAATTTCTGAATATTTGGATTTTTCTACACCATCCCAACCCAATGGACATATATAAACCAATTATAATTGTTATTTTTCTACAAAAAAAAAATGTTTGTGAAATAGAAAAAGAAAAATTCTGAGAACATCTTTCTGGTTTTCTTATATATATATATATATATACACCACATAATTATAATCTTTGCAGATTTTCTCTGCTTCTGTTTTTTAATATCAGAAAAGCACCAGTTATGAAGCAATTAAATTCACCCTGACAGTAATCTCAGTATTTTCAAAGCTATATTTAATTTTTTTCTTTCTTTTTTTTATTCCATTACTTTCTAGAAAGAAATAATGTATCTTAACTTTTTTAAATAAGCATAATGTTTTATTTGTCACCAAAAATTAATTTTCAGACTCTGTTGTGAGCTTACATTTTATATTTGTGCAAATTCAAAGAGTTTAACATTAAAACTGCTTAAGAAAAAGTGTTGATAAAATGACAAGTTTGACATGTTTAAGTTTACAGACATCAATCTCAGAAACCCAATTTATAAATACAAATGTAACATATTGATTATAACTTAGAAAAGATGAAATAAAATAAATATATCTATAATAAGACCAAAATAAACTTCTATAAATAAAATACTTATAATTATTATTGGGAAATTTCAAAATGGAAAATTTGGTAAATGAAGATAATTTTTAATTGAAAATTTTAGACAAACAGAAAAAAAGTAAAATGCACAAAATAACGTTTTGAGTTTGATGTTTTTGTATTTAATGTTTTTCGATGCAAAATTGTTAAATATATTTGTATAAATAACTTCCTTACTTATATTGACATTTGTGTATATAGGAAGGTATTTTCTTTAGTCTATATGTATGTATATGTGCCTGTCCGCAGTATTTGTTATTTTTATGATTGTGATTTTGTGCTATGAACAAAGATTTGGGAAGGTTCTCTGCATTCATTGCAGGTTCTCAGATGGTTAGCAAGGCCAATATGAAAAAAACATCCTTTACCGCATCAACTGCTCAAGATTAACAGGCAGGCAAAAGAGGACTAGATATTCAGTTCTTTTTTGTGGGAGGCTGCGTTTCACTTTGTCAGCTTTTTCTGTTTCTCATGGATAGTGGTTGATTCCATATTCAGTGTGTGTCTCACCCACAATTTTGCAAGAATAGAACTTACACTCAGTATGCCACCAGATCATCATAATTGTAGGGTTAAGCTGAGGTAACCTCCCAGCTGCCAAATGCAGATGGATGTCAAGCCCAGCTGCACCTGGGTTGCAAGTGTGGGAAAAACAGATGTGAGGATATAAGGTCCACATTTCAGATGAAGGGCCCAAAGCTGCTCACATACACACTGGCCAATAGAAACTGATTGTTTTCACACAATTGTCAAGTTGAACACAAAATGATGTTTAATATGAGACATGAAAATTTGTGTTATCATTAATATGCACAACAGTATCATTCCACCTGGATAATGATCCTTTTCAAGGAGTTATTACATCTTTTCATTAAGGCCCCACATCTCCATCCACCATGGTGTTACTTCCTTGAATTGCAGGGTCTTTGGAACATGGCTGTCTTCCCTCCTGGTCATATAACCAACCCATCATAGTAGATAATTTTAGTTCATTGGTGTGATGTTTTTTCTATAGTAATATAATCTGATGATGATCCTTATCTCATTTTAGCTTACAGTCATATCACATTGAAACACCAGTTCAACTTGAGAATACCAAAAACTTGGATGTGCAGATAGTGTAATGGATAATGGCTCAGAATTCTTAATTAGAGATCCAAGTTCGAATTCTCATTGGGCTCATAATATTCACTTACGTACAGATACCCTCGGGAAAGGTATGGATCCCCCTCTTATCCACCAGCTATGGGTTAATTAGTAAGACTTGTATTACTAAATCATTATTATCTCAAAAAAAATTTCTTGCAATCTAAAAATTATTTTTTGGCTTTAAATAACCTGCAAATTGTTGATAAGCCATAGAAAAGGATTCAATCAATTATATCATTTTTATATATGAGAAATACCAAGTCTAAGTGTGGTTCTACTTTGTCATTGATCATGTTGAAACCTAGTGTCAGATATAATCAAGGACAGAGTTATGTTATCCATATACTTGGGTGTAAAGGATGCAACATATTTTTATGAGTACACATTTCAGTACATTGATAGATATATATTGATATTTAATAAATATAGAAATGGTGGTCAGAAGATTCTATTGCACCATGTTGTCTCAAATGGGGATTGAATGCCTGCCTTTAAAATCAACATTCAGTACTTTGGCTTTAGCATGAGTTTGTGCTCATAATGTAGCAATTATCAGAAAAATAGAAAATTAAATCAATCTGAATTTAAATTACATCTACATTCATTGTGTTCACTTTTGCACAAATAATCTAGAAAAAGGTGTAAATCCAGCTCTTCTGGTCCAAACAATGGGTTAAATAGTTGTGTAAAATGGGTTATCTAGCCTTAGTTGGATAGTAGTATAGAAGAAAGACAACATTTAATTCAAAATCAATAACACCACACTTTAAAAATCTACTTGCTGCAGAAAAGACAGTAGCAGTAAGAACTAGTGTGGTTAGGCTTTAGCCCTAATTGTAATGGTAATATTAGCTGTTTCCCTACAAGGAAACATTTGGCATTCATTGACTGAGCAGCCAGTAATGTTTTTGGTTGGATTTATAAAATCTTTCTTAAAACAATTTTTTAGGAAAGCAGGTTTTTCAAGTCCAGTAGGTGTTATTGCTTTTTCCAGTATTAATTGGGGTTTCCTTCCTAACCTTTTGTTTGCAGTGGTGTGGAATGTTAACATCTTGATTGTGTCATTATTTTCTCTTCAAGTTACATGAGCCATCCATTTTAGTTGTTGCTGCTGTTGGTAGTCTTCAAGTGATGTGGCTTCTGTTATTTGATACAATTCTTTATTTGTGAATCTGTATTGCTAGGCTACAATTTTTAAAGAAAAATGATCTTTGCCAAGACAGGCTTTACTTGCTCAAAGCGTTCACCATTGAAAACTGAATGGGTTTGGTGCCATGCATATGGAAGTCTTGATCTGATGAGGCTATTTGAGAACATGACTCAAATTTACAGGTTTATATTTTGGTTTTGGAGCAATTTGTGGCATTGGGTGAAACTACTTCTGGCACAGCGTATTCTAGGTTCAATTTATTTCTCCTTATTAATTTGCTAAGGAGGAGGACATTGAACTGGAATACTGCCTATGAGTGCCACTGGGAAATATGCATATTAATCAAAAACACTTGATTATGTTGGCAAAATGTCCTTTGTATAAAATAGCTTTGTCATGAAGAAATATAAAGACTGAGTGTTGTTAGAGGAATGGTAAAAAAGCCTGCAAGGAAATTGGTATTTCTTGTGATTATGGCTTTTTCTGCCTTCTTGACAACAGTAAAATGAATATCAACTCAATGATTATTGATCTTTGCAGTTATCTTCCTGACTTTGTTGATAATACAATCAACAGAAATGTAAATGATACTATTATATTCTGTGCTAATAGGAATATATACTTGTAAAACAAGGTGGATAAAATAAGTAAAGGTTTATTGTAAAAAACCAGTACAATAAAACTAAAGGTAACAGTTATGCACAAGGTCGTCGCAAGTCAATCCAGTAGTGAGTGCTACTATTGGAAGGTCAGTAGTTCTCGTGTAAGTCTGAGTCATACTCAACAGCTCCCAGCTAGACTCTGTAGTCTGTTGACTTAAAGCTACTTATAGGTAGTTACTACCTATAGTGTAGTTACACATGGGGGTGACAGGTTATTCTGTTACATCAGATACAAAATGAGTGAATGGTTCAAATTTGCAGAAGAAAAAAGTTGTCTTTTAAGATACAAGACAAAATCTAATTCTGCAATTATCTTCTATTATATGTAAGAAGTATTGCATAAGCTAAATTATTTCTAAGTTCATGCATTGTCTACTTTATTTACATTTGGACTATTGTCCTCATCTTTGTAGTTGTTGATATCCCAACATTTCAGGTATTGTCCCCTACAGCCCTCACCAATCCTGCCCAGGGATTGAACTCACAATTATTATCTCACCAAATTCACAAACCAACACTTTGATCTATTAGGCTATTGTCTCAGAGGACAATTCTCTGTGGTAAACTTGGAGCCTTAAATCTAATGTACCTGCTGATTAGTGTTTGTCATGTTTTGACAGTTGCTGTTATTGCTGAAGACTTGCAGTCATTAATTTTTCTTTTTTATTAGTAATTCCCATATTGTATTTATTTTTATGCTAGGCCTACTAAGGAGGTTCTATTTTATTGAGATTTTAAAATGAGACCCATATAAAGAACAAAGTTATGACAAATACCAGCCCCTATAAATTTTATGAAATGAATTCTTAAAAACATTAATTTGCAAAATTTTTGGTATCAAATAACAAATCATTGTTTGGAAGAATGAGTTCTTCTTTCCCTCTACAAACTATTTCTTTTTAAGCAGGGAAGTCGTGAAGGTGATAACCTTTGTCATCTAATATGAAATCAGATCATAATGAAAACTTTACCTTATCTAACAAGGATAAGATAATCTCAGGTACTGATACTTTGCCAATAAAAATCAGTGCATAATTTCTTACAAAGTATATAACTACTTCTTTCCTTGGGAAAGGTCAAGACTATAAATTAAAATTATAAAGTCCAAGAATATAAATTAACAAAAACCAACAGCACCAGTTTGGACTTTTACAGTCAGAAATAAAATCTTGTTGAAAATTTTACTTTTGTTTTTCTTTCTTAAATTATTTCAATTTTTACATGATTAAATTGATTTAAGTTGTTAAAGTCAAATGTTCGTAATGTACCTTTCTCAGAATTACATGACTTCCTTCTCAATGTTCACAATCAGAGCTGGTACGTACTACCTTTGAGCCCCCTGACTGGGTGGGTAGAGGCAATCCTGATTGGGAGATGTGTTTTGTAACCCTTGTTATCTTAATGTATTAAATTAAACTAAGCACAACTGACTATTAAAGGATAAAAGATTTTCATGGATTCTGATGTCATTTTGTCAGCCATTTTGTCTAAATTCGTGAAATTGTTTTGCTTATGCTAAGTTTTGAAAAAACACTCCATAAAATTCACTATTTTTTATTCATAATGTTAAATGTGTTAAAATTATTCAACTTTTTACAAGTAGAGGGTCATAGCACAGATTTGGGTCAGGGAACAAAATCCTTATACTGGCCCTGTTCACAAGGCATATTAATTGGTATTTCTATAAACCAGCATTTAAATGTACATATCTATGGTGGCTTTTCTTTCTAGCCTCAGAATAATATATCAGGTCTCTGGCATCTTGCTGACAAAAATGTTCAATATTTGAAAGACATGATCTCATAGATCTACTTAGAACTTTTGTCCTAAACTTTTGATGGTATTTTCTGCCCTTAATCAGAGAACTAGCTTCATCCTTTATTTAGCTTTTATTTTTGGAAAGAATTACACACGCGCCTTTTGCGGATTTCCTCCTCTATTTGTTGTTGGTCTCTCTCACTATGTCTATGTCATAACATATTCTATCATTTCTTATTTGAGAGCCTTGTTCTGTAAGTGATACTAAAAGAATAACTATAAACAAACTGGAATAGGTAAATACACATTGTTCAGCACATATGAACATCTTAAAGATATACCTGAGAACTGAAGTTAGAGTTTTACATTAGCAGAATTTATTTGCTACTTTATGCAACCTGAGAAAAACAAGAATGCAAATAGTAATTCTCCAACCAGGATTACACCAATATAATAATAGCTCACAAAGAGAATACCAGATACAGCATTGAAGATAAGGAAAAATGATAGTTGCAATATTTCTTCAGGTTTCTTCATACCAAACAAAGTGATTTTGTCTCCTGTTGTATTTATTTTCAGCAGTTGCTCTTTCTTGTCAGCAAATAAAATGTTATGCATTATGTGTACTCTTGTTTAGCTCAGAAATTTATACAGATTTTTTTTCTCGATTTATCTTTATCTGATCAGTGAATTTTGTTTTTTATGGTTTACCAATCCTTTGTAGGTTATTTAAAGCTGAAATGTATTTTAGATTGTAAGAAAATTTCTTTTTTATTAGATAATATTACATAAACAAATTCTTTTGTCAATAACAATGATTTTTCCAAATACAGGTCCTACTATTTAATCCTTAGCTAGGGAAGAGATGGATTCTTACCTTCCCCAATGGTATTTATGCATAAGTTAATGTAATGAACTTGACTGGAATTTGAAATCAAATCTCCAATTTCTCATTCTGATCCAACATACATTACATCACCCATACATCTACAATCTGATGAATGACTGCCGAAACAGATCTAGTTAGTGATTCCAGACGGGATTTTTAAAGAAAGGAAAAAATTTGGGACATTACCAAGAAAGGATCCTAATGAAAATTCTGAATATTTATATTTGGACTATTGTCTTCATCTTTGTTGTTGTTGTAATAACCTTTCAGCCACTTTGCCTTCAAGGTGCTTGTCCATCAAGGTAACCTTCAAGAAATTTCAAACTGAACCCTGTATTTAATCTACATGAATAGTGGAAACCGATTGTTCAATAACTGAGCAATACTAAATAAGAATAAGATGAGATACGGCTAGACATGGTAATAGTGATCATAACCATTTCCTTATAAGGAAACACTTGTAATTTAATGATCAAGCAGCCAGTACTGCTTTCAGTTGAAATTTATAAAATCTTTGTTTTAAAACAATTTTTCAGGAAAATAGTTTCCTCAAGTCTAGTAGCTGTTATTATTCTTTCCATTATTGATGGGATTTTCCTTAACTTTTTATTTGAAGTAATGTGGGATGTCAACATCTTGATTATGTCATTATATTCTATTCAAGAATCATGTGATATCCATTTTAGTTGTTGCTTCTTCTTGAAGAAGAATGGTCTTCACTTGCTCAGAGCCATTTTTAGCCATTGATCTTAGGAAGTGTTTGCATGCAGCTCACAGATATTTCTGAATGGGTTTGGCGCCATGTATGGCATCCATATGAATATTTCAATTTGACAAGGCTATTTAAGAACATGACTCAGATTTTCAGGTTACTGTTTTATTGGTTTTGTAGCAATTGTGGTGTTGGGTGAAAGTAACTCCAGTGCAGCCTATTCTATATTCAATTTCCTCCTCTCTTGTACTAAATTTATTATGACTGATTCATACAACAAGGTATGTGAAGTGTTTGGTATTTACTAATGTATTTTTGTGATGGATTCAGTGTATGTGCCATCACTGCTTTCATTCCAATTTTCAATCAAAGATTCTGTTTTGGAAAGGTTTATCTTGAGTCTTATTTCTTGGAACACTGAAATATGAACAACCCATACCTGTACATTAAATAAAGGGTTCAGTTCAAAATTCCCTGAGGGTTAGCCAGATTGACAAGCATGTATTCAAATTAACTTTGGAATCTCTTGCAACTCTTCTGGATGGTCTCCTTGTTTAAGTTGGTAAATGCTGCCATAATTCTTGCCTTCAGTTCATCTTTGGTGTTACACGGACACAACTACACCCCATACATAATAATCAAGTGGGTAGCAGTCTGGGGAGTTAAGTGGTCAGATGTAAGGGTGCCAGCCATGACTGGGTTCTCCTGTTTGTGTGGCATGGTGCAGAGTCTTTTTGCCAGACATAGGGTCTTGCAGCAGCCACCCTCTTCACCCCAGGCAGCACTACCTTCTCAAGGCACTTGATGTAGGCCCACATGTTGAGTCTGAGGCCCCTCACCAACAAATTTGGGAGTTCTTTTTTATCTGTCACATCTTCATAATCACCATTAAACTCATCCTACTCTTTCTGAATCCTCTGCACTGTCCTCAGATTCACACCCAAACACTCTGAAATGTTCACATTGGAGCGTCTGGTGTGTTGCTTCCAATTCCAAATTTCTGGTGGAGTGAATTGTGTAATTATGCTCTTTTTTGTCACAGATGGTGCCCAACTGACCCTACTATACTGTACAGTCAACAAAATCAAAAACAAACAATACAGATGCACCAAATTAAAGATATAAAATGGCGACAATTTACCCATCGCACCCTGTATTTGTGTGTGTGTGTGTGTCTATATATATATATATATATAATTCACATATATTAAAATTATAAGAAAGAACAGTGAGATTTATAATCTGGTGTTCTTAGCAGTTGTTTTTATTTTTAAAAAAACAGTGCTTAATACAAATAGTAGAGCAAAATTCAAGCAACTAAATTTCGCTCTTATTATTTCACAATATTTTATGTAATGATTTGCATCATTTTGATAAAGGCTTGTAAAATGTTTCATGTAAACAGATTTGCTCATATTCATGTCAGTTATTCTTTGTGCAAGTCGACATAACCAATCATCATTTTACTCATGCATCTTAGCATCTTTGGTTCCTGTAAGCTCCCAGGGGAGTATCGGGCAGATGTATCTGCAGATCATTTTTGACAGGCTGCTAGCTCCATTCCAATCCCATCTTCTTTATCCATATTTGTGATTCTTGATTTTACTCAGTGTAGCCATCTCTTAATTGAACAGTCTTTTCGCATATATAAATATATAGTGTGTGTTCTGTTTTACTATTGACCAATAGGTGGAAGGAGAAGGATATTAATGTCTTTTTCATGGAAATACATGTGTTGTAAATGCAAATGACTCACAGTTTTCCAACTTCATTTTCGCAATGCTACACCACCCTGCACATCTATTAATGAATTTAATCATCTTATTCATGATGTCATCTCTTAAACTTTTGCACGCACATATATATATATACCAATTATATAGTTATTACAACAGTTAGAATAGGAAGATCGTGTTGCACTCATCTTCCCAGTGGGGAGAGCTTGGCTGCTTCAAAAGTCAATATTCAGAAATCCAGTCTGTTACCTGCACTTGAAAACTATTTACAGGTGTCCATGGAAAATGCACTACTCCTACCTCAGCTACTAAACAGATTCAACCATTATTCAGTGTCAGGAGAAATGCTTTTTTTCATGGAATTTCAAATATTATGCTTATAATATTTCAAACTGTTGTTCTCATTTTGATTGATATAGATGTTATTATAGACAATGTTTCAACCAAATACCCTCTGGTCATTATCAGGTGTCCATTGATTGGCTTATATGGGTTATCTGTTGATTATTGTGATGTTTTGTCCTTGTGATGTCAGATATTGCTCATTTCTACTGAATTGGGGCTTCACTACCTGATCCAAGATGACAGTATCATATGTATAACCAAATCCTATATCCACTATGCCATCACCAAAAAAGACTTTAGTGGTGTGTTCTTTGGAGCCTTTTATATTCAATCTCATATGGTTTTGACAATCATGTGTAGATTATAAATTTTAAATATTTTAAAAGTGTAAATTGAGGAAAATGAGATGTATTTTAGTCATTTGATTCTAGTTTTATCCAGAAAGGGAAAAATGTTGTATAAGAAGCAAGAAAAGATATGTGCAATTTATGGAGATGGTACCATATCTGAAAACATTGGTATATGTTTTGCTATGTTCAGAAGAGGACATTTTTATCTGGAAGACTGAGAATGTTCTAACAGGCTTGCAGTCATTGATGATGGCCAAACTGAAATGCTGATTAAAAATAATCTAAGTCACATAAGATAGGATATCTCAAAGATAATCCACATATCTCAGATGTTCATTGTAAGGCATTTGAAAACACTTATATGTGAATCACTGTGATGTTTTGATGCCTCAAGATTTAATGCAAAAAGTTTCCCCTCATTGACTCTCTGCTCAAATGAAACAAAATTTATCCATTTTTTAAATAGAATAATCGCAGGTGATAAAAAATGGATTGTTTACAATGTAGAGTAGAAAAGGTACTGGGAAGGGCAAAATGAGCCATTGTTAACCACTTCAAAAGCTGATCTGAAAAAGGCAAAAGGTAGTGGAAGAAAAATGGCATATAGAAGGTCTGTCTCAAAAGTAATGGGAAATATATGTTCTTCAATTTGAGAGGTCCACAGTGAGTTCTTGCTACAGAGCCAGATGATCAATCAGCAAGTCTACAAAGAGATCCTGCAACATTTGCTTTACTAAGTGCTCTAGAAGAGACAAGAGTTGTTGCAGGACAAATTGAGGCCACTTCACCACGACAATGCACTTGCTCAAAACGTCAAGCCTCTGGCAGTTCCTGGCTGAGAAGAACATCACTGTACTGGGACAACTTCCCTTCCACCTAATCTTGCTCCATGTGATGTTTGTATTCCCCAAGTTCAAGGGTCCCATTTTGAAGGCATGTAAAAATGGTGATGAGGAGCATCCAAGAAGAATCCTTCCAGCATTGCATAAAAGCATGGCAGTGAAGAATGGAAAAGTGATTTAGACTTAATGAGGATTACTTTGAAGGGGAAATCATGTAATTTGTTTGGAATTGAAATAATTTGTTTGTGATGCCAGTCACGTTAGTTTTCAGAATTACCTTATATCTTAATATTGTCTTAAATTCATTTAAAATATTGCAGACTTCTGTTTTAATAAGATTAGAATCAAGTTTGATTGCTAAATATGTTTTGTTAATTTATTTGTTTCAATGTTATTTTTTAAATGGATACTCCTATTTGAGTAGATGCCTTATTTTTATTTATTTATGAATATTTGAGAAATCTTAATATTAATGGAAATTCAGACCAGGAGATGTAAATAAATAAATAGATATACTGTTTAATAAATAAATAAAAAACAAAGCATCTACTCAAATATAAGTAGCTATTTCAAAAATAACATTGAAACAAACAAAAAAAATGTCTGTCAGATTTAATCCATTTCCTTATGTATATATATATATACACATACACACACATACACACACATATATATATATATATATATATATATATATATGAAATGAAAAGGACTGATTCTTATTTATACCAATAAAAGTAAATAGTATAATACATAAACAGGCTAAGAACAAAAATAAAGTAAGAGAAATAAACATGACCCCAAAAACCCAGAGAACATTCATTCAAGATGAGGTGGTCTCCATTCTTTCCTGTAAATATGGCAATTCTTAAAAACTTTGAAAACAATCACAAAACAAGTGTGTCCAAGTTTTTTTTTTGAGTTCATCAATATCTCAGAATTCCTTTCAGAAATAACACAAATCATGAATATGTTTTTTTGTATTTTTTCACTTTTCCTAAAAAATACCTTTTAGTCATAACAAATAAAAAAAAACAGAATTGCAAGCAGCAGGAAAGAAAAATCATTTGTGATGGACCATAAAATTGCTTGACTCTTAAAAATATTTTTGTTTGTCACAAAAACACAAGGGAAAAATAAACAAATTTATAAAAATTATATCTTTTACACCAATCAGTATTGATCAAATGTAAAATAACCCACCCCATCTATATATAATAACAAAGAAAAATTTCATTTTTTTCCCACACTAGAACATGAATGTAGATAAGTTTTTTACAAATACATTTCTTATTCTTATTATAATGTATTTGTGTTTTTTGTTTTTTCAATCTGAAACATATTAATATCTAGACAACCTTGTGACCCATTGGGTCATCATTCAAGAAAACATCTCCATGGGAGAAAAATTATAATTGAAGTCATTCCCCTATGTATTATATATCAAAGAGAACTATTTTTGCACCCAGATTTTTAGATAAATATTGAATTCACTCCCTCACACATTATGGTACCTTCTGTGTATTACAGTGTTTCCCAACTGGGACGCTAGCACCCACTTATGGACTGTTATGTTTAAAGGGGGCACTGGGAGTTTTTATTTCATTTGGTGGGCAGTGAACAATGGGGTGGTGGGCATTTATCCATTTTTTTTTTTTCAAATATTATTCAATATTGGTTACAAAAGGATATTTTGTCAAAGCTATCTAATGCTGTGGGAAGCTATCAAACTTTTCTTCATTGCTTTCCAATTTCTTATATGACTGAATGTGGTTTCATTGCAGTTACACAGCTTCTTACTAAACAAAGAAGCTGCCTGCAAATTACAAAATGAGGAGATGTACGATTACTTCTAAACAGCATAGAATCTAGAGTAAGGGCCTTAGCCAGTAAGCACCAAAGTCAACAATTGCATTGAGATAAGCTATCAAATAAAAAGTTCTTTTTAGCATTTAAATCACTGACATTTATAATAGAAACGAAAACAATATTAACATCATTTTTGCACTAATACCTAAGCGTTATCTTGCTATGAAAGATGAATTCAGTATAATATTCAAAATTTGACATTGAGGCCATTAACAAGAAAGTGTCCAAAGAGGACACTGATTGAAAAAAAAAAAGGTTGGGGAAACACTGGTATATTATATACAAAAGAGGGCTATTTTTTTGCCCCCAGATTTTGAGACTATCATTAAATTCACTTCCTCTCATATTATATTCCTTTCTATGTATCATATACCAAAGGAGAGCTAAGTTTTGCACCCAGATTTCTAGATTATCTTTGAATTTACCCCCTCATATATTATGATAATTTCTGTATATGTCAAAGAGAGTTATTTCTTGTACCTGAAATTATTTTTTTACTCATGTGCTAATAGTACTTTGTAATTAGCATTTAATAGATATTTTTTAATTCAATTGAATGTGCATATAAACCTCACAATATTATCATTCAAAT
Organism: Acanthosepion esculentum; assembly: GCA_964036315.1. NCBI lineage: Eukaryota > Metazoa > Mollusca > Cephalopoda > Sepiida > Sepiidae > Acanthosepion > Acanthosepion esculentum. Next base: position 54,407,507 of record OZ038490.1, read on the forward strand.
GGCAAATTACCTGTATTTATTTTGTATTGTTTAAGTTAACACTTTCTTGGGGTACCTTATAAAATAACAACTTGGAGGTGTGATAAGACTTAAAGTTTTACTGAACTTGAATGGGCAAGCACAGCTAGACCACTTATTTAGTAAATGTGGGAGAGTTCTTCTTTCAAGAGAGACAATCATAATCAAGAGAGGTAACTCCTGTTGGTCTATACCACAACTTTAATGAGTCTTGGTACACTATGCTGTCTCAGCTACTTAGTGGTTACAACCAGACATACAAAAGAAGACATTTTGTATTATTTATCATTGTTAGAAATTCAGAAAAACTGTGATAAAATATATATTTTCAAAGTTACGCAATTTTTTTAAATTTCTATTTTGTCTGTAAACTATTATTCTTTATTATTTTTCTTAATATCTTGCTGAGAAAACTTCAGTTTAGAATTTTAAAGTTTAAAGACCATTGAAAGCGTTAGTTCTACATTGACAGTTTGTTTTCTCACACTTCTTGCTTGTACAACTCTCTTCCTTTTTCTTGCTTCCCAGTCAATTTTGACCTTCCAAAATTTAAATGCAGTGTCAATCATTATCTTTTGTCTTCTCAAATCCTGCTCTTTTATCATTCTCGCTCCTTAATAATGTTTTTCTTTTCTTTATATTCTTTCCCACCCTGCATCTTCATGATTTTATTGCTTTGCTTGGGGTGAAATTATTTTTAAAAAATTATTAGAATGTATCCATTAACATGTAATTATGATTGAGTTGATAGATGGAGTAACAGTTTAAAGTTATTATTATTTTTTTTTTTTTAGTGACATGTCATTATCAGGAAGTGAAACAAAAGGTTGTTACTTACCCGTACAAGACAAGAATGTTGCTATAATTGCTAAGAAAACAAACACTGTCTGTTTTTCCTTTTTTATAGAAGAGCTTAGAAGTTGGTGAGTCAGAAGTTTGATTGTGATTTGACTATAAAGGCCGAAGGAAATCTTTTGTCACAGTGGGTTGAGATAGCATTCCATTATGAGAAGAGTTGTAGCTGATGGCTGGCACACAAGTCAATATTGATTGGGTTGCAGTGGAGAAGAGGGGGTATGATGTCATAAGAACTGAAACCCTCATGGTCCACACCTAAAAACATCACTGATGATGTGAGTCAGAGAATCTGAGATGTCGAAGATAATTCAAATCAGCAACTTGTCGTTCTTATGTCCATTTCATTCTGCCATGTTTCAGTTGTCATCAGATCTTAACAAGTATTTCTTAATCTTAATTCTGTAGGGGAGTGATAACTCTGAATAAATGATGATAGACACCCCTAAAATTTATATATACAAAAATACTCATAAAAATGAGAAACAGCAAGATATGGAAACAACAAAACGAGTATTATTTATTATCTGGTTGCTATGTTGTGTTGGAGACATGAATGACAGTAATACTGAGTAAAAACATGAGTTTGGGTTCAAACGTAGATCAAATATGGATCAGAATCAGACAGAATGATAAAATAAAAAATAAGCAAAGTGTATACAATCTTTCTCATATCTGTTTTTTTTTTTAATGTGTGTCCAGATAATTTACTTAGAAAATACAAGAAGTGTCTAGAGTTTTCTTACCTCAAATATTTGTTGAATGCTAAAAGATAAATGTTACTATTATGGCTTGTAAAAGGAAAAAGAGAAACAATTTTCATTGACACACATGTTAACGACCTGTCTGTACGAACTGCTTATCCAATAGAATGTCGTGTCTGTGTGTACAGGAGAAAAGTGGGGTCTATTCTCATTGGTTTCAAATGAGTGAATGAAGGATAATTATAATTGTTTTAATTATTTTATTATAATTATTTTATTATAATTATTTTTTTCGAAGCGATAATTAATTTTTATTTTTTCATGGGGATGACACCATGAAGGTATAATTATTTTTGTATTTACGTATTTGTTTATGGACTCAACAGTACTCTTTGTCTGCTAAAAATGTTTTTTTTTTTTCTGCTAGTGTGTTTGACCAACTTTGACTGAAACTAAGAACTAGGCTACTGCAGTTAAAACATTGCGAAAATGTAATGAAAGAGTGAGTAATACACAGGAATAATGCAGAGTGCTATTGGTTATACAAATTAAAACTCAGACCAATCCCTGTCAGTTCTATTACACACACTGGTTTGGAAATATTAAATGCTAGTTATTTTTTAATAAAATCTCTAGGGACCAACATTACATGGTAATTTGAAAATTTATATCTGAATCAACAGCAGTTAATGTATGATTCATAAATACATATCAGTACATCTTGAAAATGGATAAATATTTCAACAGAAATCAGTGTAATTTTTGGAAATGTATGGTTATGGTGACAGCAAGCAATGTAAGTTTTATAATATCTTCCCTCATGCCAAATTAATCCTTGCCAGTTCCATTGATATAGTTGGAAACAGAACTAAGCATACTACTCTTCTTGGCACATTCTCTATACAATGATCATTTAATTAACACTTCCTCTGCTTTTTACCTCTTTATGAAACTTACATTGTCTGATGTTTATATATATATATAAATTAATGACAAAATGCAAAAAATCAATGTTAGTCATTTCCTATTTTTCTCAAAACAAACCAGGCTACAATGTTATAACAATGCAGCTGTGACAGTGTCAATAAATTTGTAATATCATCCCACAGTAGTACTCTTTTTTTTTTCAGGGGTTGATTTCCCAAATTGAATTTTTATCAATCTTGTATTTTGTTAAAAAATAACACCTTAAGAAATATTATATGGATTTCTTTTTTTAATCAAGTTCATTCTATGCAAGGCAGTAAAGCCACTAAGACATAAGGGGTTAGTGGGTGTGGAAGAATTAGAAACAGAAACATTACTAATGAGTGAGAAGAAAAAGAGTAATCAGGAGGACAGTATATTGCAATTGTCATTGCATTAATATTTTTGAACATGAAAGTTGGTTGAAAAGCATTGAGCCAGAAGGGAGTTCCACAAGTGAGAAGTGTGAGAAAAGAAACTGTTAGCATAAAACTTACAGTTACATCTAGCCAACTCAGCTGTAAATTGATGGGATTTTGATACCAGTCTAGTACTGCACTTAAATTCAAAATGTCTAGGTACCAGAGTGAAGTGCTCGTCTGAACAATTACCATGAAAGTATTTATAGAAAAGACACAGGGAGACAGCCATATGGCGGTGGGAAAGTGACTGAAGCTGAGATGCCAGATAAGGACCAAAAAACTGCTGAATCAACTTTGGATTTTATAAAAGAGTTCTAGATATATAACAGGAGCACCGGACCATATGTGGTAGCAATATTCTAAGCATAGTAATATCTCTTGAGAACACACCAAGTGAAATGTTGTGATAAAGCAACAAAGATGAAGATGTTTGTTTGAAAGAACAGCTGAATGGTAACAGTATTTTATCTTAGAAATTTAAACAAAAGAAAATCTATTTCCAAAACTTGAACATTCCAAAAACATAATTCTTATTTTGTGATATATGCAGAGTTATGTATTTACTGTCTTGTGTTGAAGAAGATAGTCGCTAAGTTATTCTATAGAAAGAAAAAAAAAACTTTCTTTTCACTGTAAAAAGCATAAAAATGTCTTAGTATTCAGTGCTTTCCCCCTTGGTGAGTGTTTAGGTGACAAGATGTCTGCAAAGCAGAAAGGACACTTTTTATTATTCCTCAGGATTATAAATTAATCCCTCTCCTCCCCAGTTAAGGCCTGTGTCAAACTGCATAAAAGACATGACAAGTTGTACTTGAGAGAAATAGCGGTTTTATTATGTGTTCAATTTCTTATTCACATAAGACAATGGCTGGTATTGGCCTAAAGGATCTCTGAAAAGTCATCTTCTTACATATGGTCAAGCATCTTTTAAACATGTTCTGAGAACACAAGATGTTTTTGTCTTCCTTATCCATTTTGAGGAAGAAAAAAAATGCTATTTCTTGAAGAAAACTTCTGATTACTCTGTTAGATTAACCATTGTTTTCTTTGTCCATGCAATTTTGTTATTTTTCCACAACTTTGGTTCATTTTCCTTTATTTCTTATATTGATCTATTTATATTCCAGTTCTCTTTCATACAAACATCTTATATACAGGGTGAAGAAAAAGTAACACCATTTTCTTATTTATTGACTTTTATTGAACAAAAATAAATTACAGTAGTTTTAAAAAAAATTCATTAATATTATCAAATCAAAACATGATTTTTTTATGATTAACAAACTATTTAACATGTTTCAAAATGCTCCCCTTCATGTTCAAAATGCTCCCCTTTATGTTCAAAATGCTCCCCTTTATGTTCAGTACAATGCTGAACCCTATTAGCAACCAACCATTTGACAGATTTCTATATTAATTCCATAAATTTTATCAGAATTTACTTGTTTTAATTCAGGAATTGTTTTCGGTTTGAGCCTGTAAATAAGATCTTTCAGTGGACACCACAAGAAAAAATCTGGTAGTGTTAGGTCTGGTGATTGTGATGGCTACTCAATTGTTCCTCCTTCGTCCTATCCATCACAGCTCAAAAAAGGGTGTTACTTTTGCTGTACCCTGTTTATATATTTTTTACTATTGTTTACCCAATTCAAGGTCCAAGAGCCACTCAAGTTAGAGGATTACTGAATGAGATTGTTTTATGTATGTTAGAATAGGACAGATGGACAAATACAAGTGTACTATAGCATGATATGGCTGTAAGTTGTAAGAGGAGGAGCTGAGAAGTGCAGATTATGAGGTCTATGTAGGATAGATAATGGTTGAGAGTAGACATGAAGAGGTTACGATTGTAGAGATCATTGAAGCATCCTCTTTGGAGTCTGTTCCACAAAATGGCCATTCTTGGGAAGAAGCCGTCTGAGAGAAATTTCCTTCTTCTCAGTGGAATACAATCAGAATGATTCATCTGAGTGTACATGGCATCTGAAATGATGGAACTAAAGAATGTAGATTGTCAGAATATTTTCCTGGAAATAGTGATAAAGATCTGACAGGCTTGCAATGTCTCATTTGGGCAAAGGAGTTGTAGCATTAAAAATAATTCGTCATTACAAGTTCACATGGGTGCTTCTGAAGTTGAAAGAGAGAAATGGGTAGATCCAGCCCATATATGACAGCAATACTCCATTTTCAGCCTGTTTTAACTCTTGTAAAGATAGAGCATGGTAGGTGGTGTCAGTTAGTTCTTGGAGTAGTACAAGAAATTGACCATCTTTCCATCATCTTTAGTGATGGATTGTATATATGTTCTACTTGAGGACTGGAGTGAACTTGACTCATTCAAAGCAAAAGAGTACAACCATTCATTATGGCAGGTGAAAATTCAGTCTGCTCATTGAGTATGAAAGGTTACTAGTTTGGTTTTGGCAGTATTGAAAATCAAACTAGTGACATACCATGGTCCCAGAATTTTTGTCTATCATAATGAACAGTTGTCATCTGAAGGAGGCTCATGCCTTGAGCGCCTATTGGGATTTAAGCTTAACCCAGATTTCATGGAACTTGAACATACAATCCATTGCTAAAGACACTGGAATATAATGGTGTTTTGCCAGTACTGCTCCATTAAGTACTTGACTCCTCTTTGTTGGCTTCAATCCTGTTAGGAATGACTGCAAAATACTTGCCCCTCCCCATTTTATAAGCAGACCCATACAAATGCATCCTGGGATTTTTTTTAGTCAATAAAATAGACAAGTTCTCTGTTTCATTTGACTCAGTTCCGGTCTGTCTTGTCTTGAAGTCAGAATGCTATGTTGGCTTGTCTGAACATGCTCTTGTGTGACAATGCCAATTCTTAGTTTGTGAACTTTTTGCCATATTACAGTTGCTTTGCAATATTACTGTTAATTTGCCTTGCATATATTGTTTGTGTACTTTGTATTATTTCTCTTCTTGTTATTATATATTGCAAACTTTGTCAATTCTGTTTGTCGGACAATTCTGCCACCTATTTTGCATTTGACCATGGCTACCCCCTCCACACTCCTACTATCCTTTATCTTTGACAAGAGCCAGGCTTAAAATAGAGTATTGCTGCCAATTATGTGTAGGAGCTGCACACTTTCTGGTTTAGATAGAGTCCAAAAGTATCTGCACAAAGGTTAGCCACTTACCTGATAAGCTTGTGTAAATGGATTGCAGAACAGTGAGGTGAGCCTTAGCAAAGGGAGAAAAACTGCTAAGAGCCACATGGAATAAGAAGTTGGGGAGAGCCATGATTGCCTATGTCCTGAAGAGATATGGCACATAAAAAAAGTGTTGTCAATATTTTAAGAGTCTTACCTTGGTTTAATAGTTAACAAAATAGACACACAGATTAACTCTACTGTGAAGTGTTCAGTTCTCACTAGTGCCCAATCTTTGTGCAAATCTAAGATGACTAAAGACCAAGAAACAAATTTCATCTTACTGACTATTATATAAAATATAATAAAATATTGATTATCTCTTCATATTTGTTATTGAATATTGATTAGCTATTGATATTGTTTATTTGAATCTACTTGTATCAGTTTGTCCAGATTTCTTTCAAAGCTTTTGTATTAAATATTAAAATGGGGAGGAACATTATAAAATTATTATATTGGTCTATATATATTTTGTCTTCTTAAAACTCTCTGGTTAGTTTTAAGACTTTTTGTTCTGTCTCCTAATCCTCTATACCTAGTTTTAAATGGAAAGGTATTGAGGTAGACAAATATTTGAAGGGAGAAATAGATGCATACAAAGATAGACACTTGACTCTTTTCCTTTTGATTATGAAAGGAAAATAACTAGTCAACTTTGTTATCTTGTTCCAACTACCATGTCTTTCATTTATTGTGTACTTATCCGTGTACCTAGGCAGCTTAGTAGACATTTGTCTCTTCTCCTTTCAGTACATGAAACAAAATAACAGAGGGATTCGACATCATATTCAAATCTTGTTGGCTTTGTTATTTTTATATCAAATGATGCAAACTCTTTTCTCAGCTTGAAAAACAAATTTTACTCTTTGCCAAACTAGAAGAATTATTCATAGACTAATGAAGCCTTTTCTACATAGTGGCCACCTTGGATTTTATTAAGCCGTAGCTGAACAAAATTAGTTATGCAAAGAAATGATTCAGTATCATTTCGTTTATAGAATAAATACATTTCAGTTGCTATAATAATTAAGACTCTTATAATAAGTTTATTAATTCTGATCTATCCTTGGTATGACAACTACATCCAGCAGCAAGTCCACTCATCTGGAGATTGGAGGTTTTGAGGAGCCTTGAACGACCTCTTCATTGCTGTTGTTCCCAGGTCCACCTTGACCCGGGGTGGTAAGATCTGTTAGTATCCCAGCTATGGGCAAATAGTGAACCCCTAATCTAGGTAAAAACACTATGAAAATATAAAAATATATTAAAACTACCAGCAATAGAATTTAATATTAAAAATAAATGCCAGCACTAGATTTTAATAGTAAAACAATTACCAAAGCTCCCAAGAAAATTAAATTTCAACACTAAATAACCCAGAAGGTATGCCGTTAAACAGAAAAAAAAAACTATTAATGCTGATCTGTTTTTTTTAACTTTATGTAACATTTTGAGATACAGTTCTCTCTTCTTCCACTATTTTGCAACTTGTTGATCAGCTTGAATACTAAACAAAATGGTGGGAGATTACAAACGACCTGGATATATGAAGGTATAAAGCTGGTATTAAAACATCACCCACTCAGTTAACAATACTTAAAAAAAATGGGATGAAATTTAAGCCATGATGCATCACTTTCAATTATGGCTTCAAATCTCAACTATAATGACAACTAGTTTCTCTCTTATAAAAAGAACTTATAATAAAGTATACACAAATGATTATTTGTTAGCTATCCATATTCTGTATTTATAAGAGATGAACCAGCTCACTAATCTATTGTTATTTCTATAGCATGTGTTCTGACAAGCTACATTCCTTAGTCCCACTACCCCTGACCTTTACAACTGGGACATGCCATGCCACATACAAAAGGATGAATCATACCCATTGGTAAGGAGGAAGTTCCATTCAGACAGCTTCTTCCTAAAAATGGCTGCTTGTTCAACAGACTCCAGCAGGATATTTTCCCAATTGCTACAATCTTAACCTTTTCATGTCTAAGATTTACTGTTATCTTTTCTGCATAACCCCATGAACTCCCCTTCTTGTCTTTTGTTATGTTCATACAGCACTACATGGTAAGCCTCTACCTTGAGTTGCTCTTGGATTTTGTATATGGTGAACATTAGTATAAAAATATATTCTGACTTAAATGCATGAAATAACCATATCCAAAATTAAAACAGTTTAGTTGATCATGCTTGGGGCAAAAAAGAAGGACACAGTTCCTTTGTGGTGAGCCCACAATTGCAAGACAAGAAGTCACACTAGAAAGTGTATATAATAAAAGCAGTACTATAGGTGAAAAAAATTTGGGTTTAAGTGATATGTGTTTGGACTACAAGATGCACCATTCACCTGATGATGGTAGGAGAATAAATGAACTAAAATGTTATAATAATAAACAGTGAAGATGAGGACATGTAATAGTATATTATTATGAATTTAACAGATGAATATCTATCTATCTATTTATCATTTTACTATTTTCGAATATCAGCTAAGGGAACAAAGATTAATACTTCTCATTTTCAGTCCTCATCTTGATTACCGAGATAAACTGACAAATGCACAAAGTAATGTTTAAAAGCCAGCTATAAATATTTTTGTGTCTATTTACAACATCTCTTGTATCTCAAATGCCAACTGCTTAAAACCATAAGTTCTTTCATTTTACCTCATTGTGTCAGTGGAGGAACATGAGAGTTCAGTAAGGTGTCAGCAATTCAAAGACATACTACATGAGAATAATAGCAGCACTAAATGCTCTATTCTCCAAATGTTTTACTTGTTTTAAGTTCCTCTTATAGAAGCATTTTTTGCTAATAGAGGTTCTCCCATTTCTGCCTAAGTGGATTCTAATTTCAATATTCTTTACAACATCAGGATTGACATAATGCTAAGCCATAATGACACTAATTAAGAAAAACCTATCAGAAAACTTCAGTTGACAATAATTCTCAGCCTGTTTTAAAAGATCATTTTCTTCGATGCTGTTTACTTGTAATATAAGCTATGAAAACTTTCAAAAGATTTTTTAACTTGGGAATTTCTCATCTTTCTAAAACACAAGTTTTTAATCAATTTTAAAATGGATTTTTTTTTTCTTTCTATTGTTACATTAGCAATTACATTTATCTTCGAAACTGTCCTATCAGACTCTGATGCAATGCATTAAGTTGCCCAGTTTTAGCATTTTTTTAAAAATTTTCCATCTGCTGAGAATTTATTGTCTTAGTTTCTTAGCAAATTTCACAAAAATGGAAATAATATAAATATGTAAAGGTTTTTAAAAATGGATGTTTTAATTTACTAAAATTAATTTTTGTCATTGTTAAATATGAAAGTATTCCTGGACAACCTACCTACCTTCAAGAATAATGTATACAAAAGGGATTATTCATAAAAGAACATTTTTAAGTTTAAAAATTGGTATCAAGAATATTTTTATCAGGTAATGAAGGTGTACTTAAAAATAATTGATTTATATGCCAACAAGTCTTCTTCTTTATGTGCCATGTCCCCTCAGGATGTAAGCCATCATGGCTCTCCACTATTTCCTTTCTTTGTAGCTCTTACTAAATTTTGTCATTTTGTTATTTTTCCTAAACCCTATTCCACAAACTTTGTTCCATCATCCATTTACTCAAGCTCACTATGTTATGCATTTTGTCTCTCTCGCCTTCAATCTGTCATGTGAGTATCAGATTCTCCAAGCCCTCTTTCCTCATTATGCACTTTAGAAATTTCAACTATCTTTAGCTGATGTTAAGTATAAGTTTCCATTTTCTCTAAAACTTCATCATTGCTCACATAATCAATTCATGATATCCTCAGCATCCTTCTGTAGAACCACATTTCTGCTGTTTCAAGTCACTTCTTCATCTTTGAAACACTCACTGCCATACAGGAAGACAGGTATCATGTAACAATTTAGTACTCTTTTCCTTGTTTCTTGCAAAGTTTGTTTTTTTTTTTTTAATACTCTGCTTAGCTTTTGGAAGGCATCTTTGGCTATCCCAAAATGCCTTCAGATTTTAGTGGCTCACTTTCTGTCTTCTGTTAAAACACTTCCTAGATATTTCAATTTTTTTTTTTTTTTGGTATCTCTGATTTGCAGTTTGCACTTTGGGTTTATCCTTTTGCTAACAAACATCCATTCTGTCACAAGTAAAATTTAAAATAAAAACAATTATAGAATTTTCTAATCTAAATAATAACTTTTTAATGACTTATAACTTTGAAACAACCAAGCATGACTTGTAACAGATTTCTTTTATTTATTATCTGTGAATTATAATGACTTCTTGGGAAAGATAGTGGATTTACCGTTTCCATGGTTTGGAATTTTTTTTTCTTAGAATTTCTTAGAATGGCTGCTACACAAGGCAAGAGAATCAAGTCTATTACCCTCTAGGTGGGAGAGGGAGAGAAAGCATTTGTGGAAATAAATACAACAGGCGAGGCTTGAATTTGAACTCACCTATTTTACTCTCCCTGTCAACTGTTCCACCACTGTTACATCCTAAATAAAGATCACCTCCTTTTGAAGAAATAAAAAAAATGAACAATTATTGATAGAATAACAAATTTGTATATGCAATGAATTTGGATGATACTAAGAAAATCCTGTCTTTAAATTAAACAATCTGATTGATTTTAATTCTATATTTGGGTACTTTTATTCACTGTGTAACATGATTTTTTTGCTTTAGGTAGCAACTGCTATTTGCTTATGCCTAGAAAGTATGAAAAATGGCTAATATTTTTTCAAATTTTGCTTTTGTGACCAGAATAATGGTACATTTCTGAAATTTACCAATTCCAATTGAGAAAACTGGTGAATGTGAACATTCTCATTCATGCTAAGTAGGAACAAAACAACATATGATTTAAAAGTAGCATTTATTTATTCTAAGATTACACAAAAGAGACCAGAACAAATTTAAAAGTCAATGACAACTTGTCAGCACTTGGACAACTAGAAGTAAATTGAACTGTTGAAATTATTTTCCCTGAATTTACACTGCCATCTATGTTGCCAGAACTTTAGGATAAATAGAAAAAATATTTTCTTGTAGAACCAAATACTATTTAAATTAAAAGCCAAGCAAAGAAGTTCTCTCCAAAAGTTTCTCCAACAAATATCTACATTTCTACTTTTATCACAGTTGATACTTTTCCTGCTCATTGTTGGGATTTTTAAGTTGCCTTTAAAAATGTTTCAAATGTATTAATTTTGATTTGTAACTAGTGTATTTGTTGAATTCATCAGTTTTAGTGACACTTTTTTTAGGATTGTTTTTGTTGATACACTGAGAGCAGACTGATCGTTCAAATAATAATGCATCAACAACGTCTCCAAAAAGGTTTCATTATTTTGGTGTCTCAGTAGACAAATAAACCATGAATAATTGATAATTTTAGGAACTGCAATTAAGAACGGCTCCAAATCAAAAGTAGAAAAACTTTTATATTTTTAAATGTTTTCTAATGATTCCAAGATGTATATTTTGAAAAGCCAGTGAAGAGTAGATACTGCACGAAGGTAAAATTATTTGAAAAAAAAAAACAAGAGACAAAAAACAAAAAAATACAAGAATGTGAACCAATCAAAATAAATCAGATTCTGTTATTAAATTATTTGATAAGTTAATCTCTTTATAACAAGAAAACTTTATCATATCCATGTTTATATATCCTTGAGCTCCAACATAAAAACCAAAGTATCAGCAATCTTATTGGTCCTGATCTGGTGGCTCAGCTTCAGTTACTTTCCCACCACCATAAGGTTGCCTGTCTATAGCTTTTCTTATAGAAAAGCTGTATACTTTAATCGTAATTGTTTGGATGAGCTCTTCACTATGGTACCTAGACTTTTTGAATTTAAGCACAGTACTAGACTGGCATTGAGATCTCATCAATTTACAGTTGAGTTGACTAGATGAAGCCGTAAATTCTATGCTAACAGTTTCTCTTCTCACACTTCTCACTTGTGGAACTCCCTTCTTTCTCTGCTTTCCAGCCAACATTAATCTGCAAAAATTTAAATGTAATGTCAACTGCTATCTACTGTCCTTCTGAAGACTCTTTTCTCTTCCTGTTCATTAGTAATGTTTCTGTTCCTAATTTCTTCCACACCCAGTAACCCCCTTTTGTCTTAGTGGCTTTATTGCCTTGCATGGGTTGAAAGTGATTAATAAATAAAAATCAGTCATTAAGTATGTTATATTAGGCACTCTATAGATAATCTCTTCTTTGCTTGTATTTCTTGGCCATGTTTCTGAATAAAACAGAATAACATCAACTGCAGAATGAGATCTTAATCCTCCTATGGCAGATCAAGACTGACATGACAAGGGATTAAATGACAAGATTTCCTTCCACTAAACTGTTTTGAATCTCTAATCAAATTTCAAGAGGCATATTTCTGATTGAATCAATTCATTGATATTGATCTTTTTCAAAATTTGTTTTTCCAGCCAGTATTTACTGTCATAAATAATCTTTCTTTTTTTTTTTGAAGTCTGTAGTTAAAGAATCCTGGATTTTAAGCACTGTATTTTCCTGTTAATTTAGCCCATATGAAGCAATTTTTCTACCTGTTCTTTTAGAAAAAAAAAAAATAAATAAATCATTTTGGTAGATTACAACAATCATATATTGAATCAGAGACAAATATTTGAAAGTTTCAAGTCCTGGTCAAGTTTCATGCCATAATTTGGAACAAATAAAAGCGTATTTCAGACAAAGATAAAAGCAAAACTACTTTCACTTGTGATGTTCATGGCACTAATTATCAACTCATTAATTAAAAATATAATTCTTACTTAAAACTGCAGTTACTGTTAAGAGTATATTAATATGTCCATAGACATATACAGGGATTAGCTAAATTTTTATCTGACCTTTGTTATCTATTAAAAAACATTGGGTTAACTGCATTGCAAAAGACTATGTTGTAAAATAAATGCACCTTTTAGCATTAGGCTACAAATACAAGGTACAATGGGTAAATTTTAGCTATTTTATATTTTTAATTTTGCACATGTCCGTTGTTTGTTTTTGATTTTGTTGACTGCACATTATAGTAGGATAAGTTATGAACCATCTGTGAGAAAAAGAGCGCCATGACGCAATTCACTCCTCCAGAAATTTGGAAACGGCATGCTGTACTGTTTGGCATTCATGCTGGAAGCTCCAATATGAACACTTGGGTGTCAATCTGAGGAGAGTGCAGAGGATTTGGAAAGCGTTGGATGAGTCTAATGACGATTACAAAGCTGCTTGGAGTGATCACTATTGATGGCGACATTATGCCTCCATCCATCTTCCAACAGCACCTCACTCAACATGGAGGCCTATATCAAATGCCTTGAAGAGGTAGTGTTGCCCTGGGTCAAGAGGGTGACTGCTGGAAGACCCTATATCTGGGAACAGGTTTCTGCACTATGCTACACAAGCAGGAGAACCCAATCATGGCTGTCAGACAATTTCTGCAACCATCTGGCCATCTAACTCCTCAGACTGCCATCCCCTTGATTGTTATGTGTGGATACAGTTGAGAGAGAGAGACCAACAAAACTCCTTGGAACAACAAAGATAAACTGAAGATAGGGATCATGGCAGCAGTCAAACAAGAAGACCATCCAGAAGAATTGCAGATTTCCAAGTCATCTGAAGCCAATTTTCATTTTATTAAATAAATGTACCTAATCTTTAATATTTCACGATATTCTTGTGAAATTTTGGTAAATATATCTAAAATGAGATGTTATTTTTATTTTTACATCATTTAGACGAAAATTTATCCATCGCACTCTGTATAATTATTTAGCTATGTAAATATTTTTCATGCAACAGATATTAGTTTAATCATCCAACCATTCACTTAAAAATTGGCACTGATAACATGAGGCATAACATGTCTAGAGGCTACTTGTAGAGTATCAGCCATGTCAGTGATGCTGATGTGGTCACAAACAGTTTTAAAATTTTTACATGGCCAGGGTAGAATGATGGCCCAATGCTAAGATCGGCTGCCTATGTTAATGTATTCAAAATACTTTACTGTTCGTCCATAGATTAGAGAGTTGAGTGGATTCATGCCTTTCCAAAGAGCATTAATACAAAATAAATGGAAAAAGGTTCCAACTGTATTTTGATATTCCTGTTGATGTAGAATTTAAAACAGTGATTGTTAGTTGGATCACAGACCTTCCAAATTCCTAACCAAAATATTTTTCATTGAATCTTGATGACCAAAGATTCTTCTTTGAAATATCATTAATGAGTTTAATACAAAATTTATGATCGTAAAATTGGCTGACCAAAAAATTTCTGTAACCAATTTAGTAGATCAACTGATGATTTGTTTTTATCAAGTTTCAAACAACTCTTGATAATTTCTGAATTAGGTTAGAAAAGTCTGATCAGTGATATAAATGGTAATCAATTTGTCTGCTGAAATTGATCCATTATTTTATCGTTAATAATTTAGTTGAAAGAGTAAAACTCTCTCAACCACAATTTGTTGGAAAATCTAATTTACCTCTCTAATTCTGTAAGTCACCAGAAGAATTTTATTTCTAACCTTTAAATTGATTGCTATTAAACCTATCTTGGTTTTATGATAATACTATAAAAGTTTTGGGCACTACTGAATTAGACTGGCCCACTCGTAAAAATAAGTAAAAAAGTAATTTTGAAAATAATTTTTTTTAGTATTTTAGTACTTCAGCTGTAACACGAGTCAGAATCAAAAATATTGATTTAAAAGTGGGGTTTCTGTTTCTAATATTAATGACATATAAAATTGATCCCTGACTTTTTAGGAGTTATCAGGACTAAAATTTTTGGTCACAAATGTCAACTTTGAAATTTTGATTACATCGTTGATATCTACACACAAAAACCGACATTTTTTTTATTTTACAAAATGATTTCTTTTAAATGAATAACAAATGTATATATACATTTTTATGTGTTTTATTTCAAGTAAAATAAGTAAAGGTTTATTGCAAAAACCAGTACAATAAGAATAAAGGTAATAGTTATGCACAATGTCATCGCAAGGCAATCCAGTATAATTTTATTAACTACTTGCTGAATACATTACTCCCCCTCCCCCCACCTTTGTGTTCAAAGTTGTTGGCTGACTATTGATGAACTTAACCTCTAGATGACCTATTTGGTTCATCCAATGTAGCTCTATATTCATCATTAAAAATACCATTGAGAAATCAGTTTTCATTTATTTTTGCACTAAATATGTTTCTATTTGTAATATTTACTTAAAGATGGTAGTTTGGTTGCTTTCATGTCTTTAGCCAATATTCTGCATCTTTTTCTTTTCTCTCTTAACATTTGCAGCACCATCTGCTTTTATGTTTATTTGCTGTTCGATTATTCTTTTAATTTTTCTTAAATTGAGATTTTTTAAAACTGTATTTTATTATTTTGTATTTACAAATTTTCAAAACTGTTCTATTATCTTTTTCAATATTTATGAATATTGCAGAAAGGGAACTGGAATCAACAGGTTACTCTTGAATAAACAAAATATAGTGTTGTATGGAAATAGATGAAATAAAAAACTTCTATAGAGTTATTATTAAATAAGAAGTTGAGACACCCTGTGCATCTTTGTTGCTGTAGACGGGGAGAATCCATGCTCTTTGCATTATCCATCATAACACAGAATCTCTTGTTAATCTCTCACCAGTTTCTATGAATATACATTTTATGTGCACCTTTGACATTACTATTTTTGTTTTATAATCATTTCACCCTAAGCAAGGCAATGAAGCCACTAAGATGCAAGAGGTTACTAAGTGGGAGAGAATATGAGAAAAAGAAAAATGTTTTTAAGGAGAGAGAACAATAAAAGAACAGGAATTAACAAGACTAAAGATAGCAATTGAAATTGCATTTAAATTTCTGAAGTTCAAAGTTAACTGGAAAGCAAGTTCTGGTCAGTTTTTTTCTTTGTTACCTAGACTTTATGAATTTAAGGACAGTACAAGATTGGCATCAAGGTTTCATCATTTTACATTTGAAATGGCTTGATGTAATGGTAAGTTCTATGCTAGCAATTCTTTCTATTACACCCACCTAGGTACTGACCAGGCTTGATGTTGTTTATCTTTGGTGATCGTATGGGCCCCAGTGTTTCAATGTGGTACAGTTGTAAGCCCTGAAGACATCAGCCTTAATTTGCAGACGAGAAGGAACAAAAGCAGCCATCAAAGAAAGAGATCAAAGAAGATGGGGGCCGACACTTGACATTATTCTAGTGTATATTATGTTTCATAGGAAGCTTTTAGTGAGCAAAAGCTGGAATACAGTGATTAAGGATTTTATATTTCTTTTTTACATTATTTACATTCGGACTAATGTCCTCATCTTTGTTGTTATTATCACAAAAATTTGGCCATTGTGATTTCAGGCCTTTTTAAGGTGTTTATGATTTCAGGCCTTTTTAAGGTGTTTATCAATCTAGGTAACAATCAGGAAATTTCAAACTAAACAATTTAATCTCTAAGAGTAGATTGTTCTTGTTCTGCTGTTCATTTTGTCTTATTCCACTTTTTATTACTGCACAATTATTGCTTTCCTTATTCTTACTGAGTCCAAGTCTATACGATCCAAGACAGGGATTGAACTCACAATTAGTATGCCACAAAATTCATGAAGCAATGCTTCTTGTCTAAATGTGAGATCTATGCTGAATCTAATTAGGAAGAATGAGAGGACAAAAAAAGAATATCATCTCAATTGGATCATCTTCCATATCATTACATGTATTCTTGTTATTAATTCTCTTGCTTTCTCCAGAAATAAAAGTCCAACTACAACTGCAATAAAGATTTTTTTTTTTCTGCAAAGTGTCTGATGATAAGAGAAGATATTTCTGCTAGTAACAGCTTTGCTGATGATAAGGAAGAAGAAATTTGCAGATATGCCCGATTTGCTTCCAGCTATTTTTGCAACTCTTTGACTTTGCTCATTGCTCTAAAGGAACTCCCTTTTTGGATATGATTCTCATCAAATTAAGGCCTGCTTTACAAGCTTTGTTTCTATCCTTTTTGTCTTCTAGTTCCAGTAAAAATTAGAGAAAGAAAAAATTCACTCTGACCCAAAGTAGAAGCATAACAAAAGAACAGTCTTGTTCATAATAAACCTTTCAGTCTTACTGCTCATGTCATAACTCTGTGACTGAATATTCTTTTTCTATGTGCCATGTCTCTTCAGGACATTGGCAATCATGGCTCTTCACAATTTCCTGTCCTTTATAGCTCTTAATAAATTTAGTCTTTTTCTTATCTCTCCTAAACACTGTTCTGTCATCCATTCACTGAAGTTCGCTCGATAGATTGTGTTCCTCTTGCCTTCAACCTATCTTGTGAGTATCAAATTTTGTAAGCTATTTCATCATTTTGTACCCTAGAAATTTCAACAATCTCTTCCTGATGTTAAATATAAGTGGCCTTTTTGTTTACATTTTCTCTAAAACTTTGTCATTGTTCACATTTTTGGTCTATATTATCCTCAGCATCCTTCTGTAGAACCACATTTCTGTCTTCACTGCCATATAGGATGGCTGATATTACATAGCATTTCAATACTCTTTTCTGTGTTTCTAATAAAATTTTCCTATTTCTTAATACTTTGCTTAGCCTTTTGGAAAGCAACTTTTGCTATCCCAATACACCTTTGGACTGTTCTGTTAAAACACTTCCCAGATATTTATATTGTTGTACTTGTTTAATTTTGGTATCTCCAATTTGTAATTTGCATGTTGGATTGTTACTTTTAACAATCATGCATTCTGTCTTCTCACTACAAGAATTCCTACTTTCTGTAGGAGTTCTTGTAGTTTCCTTTCTCTGTCTGCTATCAACACTATCTTATGTTGTTGAGATGACTGTGGCTGCCAATAATTAATTCTGGATTTATATTAAGTTGGTCTTCTTAGTAAATAAAGCGATTATTTGTAAATCTTCCATTTCTTTAGAGATAGAAGAACATTTTCTTTTGTCTGGGTTTGACATTTTTTTAAAATAGAGAAAACTCAGTCAGTTATGTGCCATGCATGATGTACACTTAGGCAATCATGTATCTTTCGATACATGACTGACAAGGCAGATTTTTTTTCTGCAGTATGTGGCCATTTCTTTCTGCAGTAGACCAGTTGCCATCCAAGGCTATAGAACGCGGTCTGTCCTGCTATTTACCCACAGCTGGGGGGGGGGGAGAAGAAGAGGATTCATACCTTTCCCAAGGGTATTAGCATGTAAGTGAATGTAATGGATTCAACTGGAATTCAAACTCAACTCTCCGATTCCTCAATCCGAGCTGCTATCCATTACTCTACAGTAATTTCTTAAATAATATATTTTGTATGAAACATTTCTTGTTAAAATCTTTTCTTATGGATGTCATGGTGACAAACTCATTCAGAAATATCTAAACTGTCAGCTTAATGTAAATGATTTCTGAGGTTAATATTTGAAAATGGCTTTGAGCAAATAAGAACTTTAATTCTTAGCAAGGACCATACTTCTTACTGTGTGGAATGGTGCTACAGAATCACAAAGATCTTTAGCAAATAGCAGAAACGATATCACTTGAGGACTTTCAACAACAGCAAAAGCTAAAATGTATGGCACATTTAACATGCACATGTAAGAAAATAATGACATAATTAAGATACTGACATTCTACATTACTCGAAAGAAAAGGTTAGAAAGGAAACTCCCATCAGTAGCAGAAAGAGTGATAAGAGTTACTGGATTTGGGGAACCTATTTTCCTTAAAAATTGTTTTAAGAGAAAGAGTTCATAAATTTCAACTAACAATAGCACTGGCTGCTTGGTCAATGAATGTCAAATATTTCCTTATAAGTAAACAGCTAACATTACCATTTTTTAAGTAAATAAAAAAATGGATATTTTGCTTGGTTCAAAGTTAAGACTGATAAAAGAACAGTCTTAAACTATTTTTATATTAAGCAAATTCATTTCAAAATAGTACTTGAATATGATTTGACAAATATAGGAAGTGTGAGGGTCAAATACTCAAGTAGCTCAGCTATCTATCTGATCTCATTTTACATGATTGATATAATTCTTGATATTGAGTCAGTTTAGCTTAGAAGATTAGAAGAGCAAATACAGTGAATTAAAGTAAGAAGATTATGTGACCCCAATCTTTCAAATGGGAGAGTACTTCTCAGTTTGGAAAATTATTGACCGTGAAAATCAGCATTTTAAATTTTGACTTTTACTTAGGTTTGAGCCGTAACCTGAGACATTGGCAGGAAATACATAGGAGAGAAACCATAACCAATGCTTGATATAAAAAAAAAAGATAAAAGTATCTTTCTTTTTCAAATATATCTATGTGATATTCAGAGCAAAATGTAGATAATAGGGGGAATATTCACAAAAGCTTATTTTCTCCAAGTAGTAACATTACATAGAAAGGATATTAATTTTCTCAGTAAGAATGACTTTGCAGTGTTGCATCTGTATGTGGAATGTGATTTGAGATGTGCTTTTTTAAAGCAGAGCTCCATATCTATGTAAAAGTCAAATCAGCAGACAGTGAACAATAGTGAAGATTCTTTTTTCATGATTACAGAGCAGATAATGAATAACTGATCCTGATATTGGAGATGACAGCAATGATCGAAATTAAAAGTATGAATGGAAATCAGACGAAAGGAACATTCTGGCAACAAGAACAAATATGACATATTAAAACAAATATTACAGTAAAGTTCTTTTTGAATATCAAGGTACAAGGAAAGTTGACGTATTATTATATTGATACAGATTTTACAAGTACATTAGTAAACTGACTGAATGAAAATGGGCAAGGACAGAACTTAACTCCTCACCTGTTTAGCTATTCATTTTTCTACTAAAAACAGTCCACATATTATTGTTAGAGATTTTACAAGTACATTTGTGAACTGACCAACCTAACTACTCAGCTATTTAGCTATTCATTTTTCTACTAATACTGAATAAAAAGAAAGTAAAGTCAAACTATATCCAGAATTCCAAACTTTCACTCAAGCCTTTTGAAAGTACACTATTTACATTATTCAGACTATTGTCCTCATCTTTGTCGCCCTATTTATTAAACGTTTCGGCTGTTGTACGCTCTGGCCTTCTTCAGGTGATTGGAATGTCGAACTCAAAGACACATGGCACAGTGGATAAAGGCGTTAGATCAAGTGACAGGACCCAAAGAGTGTGAGTTCAATACCCAGTTAAGGCAGTGGAGAACTTGGAGAGGGGATTAACAGGAGATAACTGATAACTGACATCCATTAAACATGGCACTTGGAACTAGAACAGTCTACCCCAGTGAGTGAAATAAAGGGTTCAGTTTGACATTCCAAACACCTGAAGAAGGCCAGAGCATACAACGGCTGAAATGTTGTAATAAATATGGCGACAAAGATGAGGACAATAGTCCGAATAATGTAAATAGGGTATTCTCAGAAATATAGACAGATGCCTTTTGAAAGTATTAACAAGATCAAATTTATTATGGCTTTTAAAGTCATTTCATTGTCTTTCAATAAAATGATAATACTTAAACTACACAATAAAAAATTGCCTTTAATTTTGCTGACACGTTATTTTTTTACTATTTTACCTACCATCAAAAAATTTAATTAATTTCTAATTGCATTGATTATATTTTGTTTGATTTTTATCTCTACAAATAACTCTATAAGAAAATTTTTTTCTTTTTGAAATCATTCCAAATATGCAAAGAAGACTAAAGCAAAATAAAAAACAAAAATCATTACATTAACAGCTTGATCTTCCCTACATAGTAATAAGTTATTTCATTATATTGTTAATCATGAGGCCTGTTTGCTTATCAGTGTCAAGTAATGACTCCTTTTACCCAAACAATGGAATATCTTATTATCTCAAATAGGGGTGATCAGAATGTATGACTAATAATTAACGTCACATCGAAGCTAAACCTATAATTATCATTAACATGATTTTTATTGTACACACAGCTAAATAGACTGACTTTGTATTGGTTGTTGTAACCATGATATAAATGAAAATGGGTTTTCATTCTTATCTTCAGTGCTTCATCATTATCATTGCTATTTCCCCAAGAGTGTGAATCAAGCCATTATAACTTGGAAGAAGATGATATGAGAAATTTATTTGTCCTTACTCTGGCAGTGAGTTGGATCAGGATTCATGACAATTCATTGATGGTGATCAACGTTGTGAAAGTAATCAATGATTGATTGTCTGGAAGTGGCTGACATGATAACTGCTGAATAATTTCCTGGTTCTGGGTTTTCTTACACAGGCAATAAAAGCATTAACTGCCTTGAAGCAGTTGACAAGATATTTCACCGAAATATTCCACTGATCCTAAGATCAGTCGCTTACTATTTCCTCTGATTTTATTGGCAGAGAATTAGCCACTCAGATTGTTATGATTTGACACAATAGGACACAACTGCGATCAAGGCACCCACATAGTAAAGTGGGTAGGAAATGATTTTATCTGAGTCTGAAGTGTCTAGTGTTTTATGACCAGCAGTAAAGCCTAAAAGTAAGATCCTCAAAAGAAATGACTGAAAGGAGAAAGAGAAAATAAATAAATGAAAACTTTGGGGATCAAGTGCCAATTGGCTGGATGTTAGGAATTTCAGTCCTCATCAGCTTCATAAGTTTAATAAACAGTCAATGTTAATTTAGATTACAATTCTTCTAAATGCCATATATATATATATATATATATATATATATATATATATATATATATATATATATATATATATATATATATAACACAATTGGACACAGTTGTGATCAGGGCACCCACATAGTAAAGTGGATAGGAAATGATTTTATCTGAGTCTGAAGGGTCTGGTGTTTTATGAACAGCAGTAAAGCCTAAAAGTAAGAGGCAAATCAGTATAAAACTACTCTGTAAAAAAACAAGTTTTCTTATTTTTACACATTTAGTAAGCATTTTTGTGCAACCTCTTCCACTGTAATAACAACATTCATTATAAGTTTCATGCATATCGTAATATAAAATGGGTCTTTTTCTTTGACAATAAATGATTTAAAACAAAAAACACTATTTTAACAGTGAATATAAAATATGATTTACCAATCAGATATCACTGTTTGCTTCATTTCTCATTTCATCCATCCACCCAGTTACTCTGATTGAGAATAAAAGCAATGGTAATCACCAAAAATGCTTTAAGATAAAGGCACAAGAAATGACTGCTATTAATATTATTTGATCAGTTGGTTTCAAAACCAAGAAATTTCTGAGTTGCTATGCTGGTTTGTGCTTTTCATTGCATTTTAATTGATTGATTTGTTTCTTTATGACTTATCAACACTTTACAGGTGAATTAAAGCCAGAAAATATTTTAGATTATGAGAATTTCTTTTTGAGTTAATAATGATTTTTACTGATACAAGTCCTACTAATTAAGGGCATAGCTGGTGAGGAGAAGAGATATATTCATATCTTTCCCAAGAGTATTTGCATGTAAGTGAATATAATGAACTCAATTGAAATTGTCATTAAGCTCACAGATTTCTAATTCTGAGCTGTTAACCATTACACCACCTGCAAATCCAAGCTTACAGCACCTGGTATTCCCAAGTGGTCACCTTTCTAAGTAATGACTAGGCTTGACATTGCTTAACTTCAGTGATCGTATGAGAATCAGGGTTTCAATATGATATGGCTGTAAGCCCCTCAGTAAAGGTAACATATATATAGTATATCTTTTTAAAGAATGTTGGTGTTCATCTTCAATCCAACTGACAGATTGTGTGGCATTATGTGTTATGAAGAACAGGTAAAAAGATTCCTCACCAAAATGAGTTCAACTCAAATAGCAGAATCTACTTTGAAGAATAATACGATTTCATATGCTGTTCCAATGCTGCTATGAAATCTGTCACAATGAAAAATCTTACTCAGTAAATTTGCTTTTTAAGCCTCACGCTAAATATCTATTAATTTAGCGCGGGGCTTAAAAAGCAAATTTACCTCTTACTCTTTCTATTCTTGCTTTCTGTATTTTTGTCAACAAATAAGAAACTATTATTTACATTATGCACACTCAGACTAGTGTCCTCATCTTTGTTGTTATTATCAAAACATTTCAGCTGTTAAGCCTTCTAGCCTTCATCACTTGTGTTGCTGTTATCCTTTTCTTAGCTTTTAAAGGTAACTTCCTAAGCTACATTCAAAGACATGGTCATGCTGCCTGAAAGTAACAGCCTGCCACTCAGATTAATCTTTATAGTTGGAGGAAGTAGATTTAGAGAGAAGAGAAAATCATACAAGACTGCATTAAACCAGTAAATAAGACTGAATGGTTTAGTGTAACCTAACTAGAAAACAATTTAAAACAAACAA
This sequence comes from Acanthosepion esculentum, assembly GCA_964036315.1. Taxonomy (NCBI): domain Eukaryota; kingdom Metazoa; phylum Mollusca; class Cephalopoda; order Sepiida; family Sepiidae; genus Acanthosepion; species Acanthosepion esculentum. The sequence goes on from OZ038490.1 coordinate 54,431,118, forward strand.
ATAATAAGAAAAAAAGTACACACATTGTTGGTGTATAAAATTTCCATGCCTGAAATGTATACTTGTCAGAGTTTTTTTCAGGACTATGAAATATATCCTTCTTGTGAAGGCTGTATTTTGGGAGTTGTTAACAACATATTTCTACAGCAATGAACTCATGAAAAAAGGCAAAGTCTTGTGAACATTGTTCAGAGAGAGAGACAGACAGAGTAAAAAAAAGGAAGAAAGACATTGCTGCTACTTTCTGTATATTCCCATGAGTGATTCTTATTGTTGTAGTGTTTATTTTTGATCACAAAAATAAGTGTGACTTCCAGATTTTAATTTCTGCTAAATTCTACAGTTACTTGTCAATCCAGGCAACTTTCTGAAAATTTCAAACCAAACCCTTTACTTAATCATAGGAGGTAGATTGTTTCATTCTACTGATCATGTCAAGGGTTATATGATTTAGTTCTTATTTTCATACTACTCAGTTATTGCTTACTCTGTTTCCACTGAATCTAAGTCTGTACTACTCAACACAGGAATTGAACTCACAAATACTATTTTAATTCTAGGCTTTGTAGATAGACATGCTAAAAAATTCTAAGAATAATTATAACAAAAACATGATAATAAATTGAAAGATTCCTGCAGAAACACTATCCAGACATTATATCTGTTTTCATTCTCTATTTTTTTTGTTTCAAGTCTCATGACATTCTCAGACAGACATCAATCTCTTCTCTTCTTTCTGCAAGTTTGACCATGAAGCTTTTTGTCAGCATTTGGTTGTAGCTTTTGCCAGGGTAAGAATGAAGGAGAACAGGGAACTCTGGTTAGATATTCGTGGTAATTGATCGTTCTGCTCAGAATTATGAGACAACTGGGATTTTTGTAATCACTTTGATATTTCATCAGAATTAAGGTAAAGTGGACTAAAATAAATTTCTCTAAGGAATTGTTGTTTTTCTATATATTTTTTTATCTGAAAAGAACCTTGTTTCCATTGACTCACATTAATTACCTGACTTCATGATTGCAGCTGACAACCAATTAAATATATTTTTTATTCAGCTTTCCCAACATTCACCAGATAGAAAATAAGAACTATTTGAAATCAAAGATTTCTTTGTGCATTGTGATTTTCCATCAAACTTATTAAGTTGATGATTCAACCCAACTCGATCTTAGTCATAAAACAGAATTACAAATATGCAAAAGGTTTGTGTCTTTGTTTGAATAAATTTATTACTAGCTGAAGTACTTGTCTGGACTGGGGGAAAGGCGTACATCATTATCATGTTAAAACACTGCTTCTTATACAATCACCAAAGTTAAGCTATGTTGAGCCTTGTCAGTCTGTAGATGGGTGACTGCTTGGAAATAACAGGTGCTGTAAGCATGAATGCATGAAGTGGCGTAATGGATGATGACACAGAATTGGAAATCAGAGAGTCAAGTTTGAATTCCAGTCAGACTTTTTATGTCCATTTATGTGCAAATATCCTTGATAAAGGCATGAATCCACATCTTCTCTCCCAGCTATGGGTTAATTAGTAGGACTTGTATCAGTGAATCATTATCATCTCCGAAAAATTCTTACAATCTAAAAATATTTTCTGGCTTTAAATAACCTGCAAAAGGTTGATAAACTGTACAAAACAAATTTCTCAATTAAATACATTAGGTAAAAGATAAAGACTAAAACTGAAGATAATTAAAATGACTGTCTTGATGTTAGTAAGTGTTATTCCTGTTGAGCTTATTCAAAACTGATTAAATTATGAGCACAAGTAAAGCAGAAGTTGCTTTTTTTTAATGCCATATCCTTTCAAGATTAGCTGATCATGACTCACTAAAAATTTCTTTTCATTTATTATCAGTGAATTGCCAAAGACTTGCAATTGTTGGGGAAAATAATAGAGTAGTTATCCATTGCCTTCTCCACAGTTTCGAACTCTGTGTTCCCTCTTTTAAAATGGTTGCCACTCAAGGCTAATAGATTAATGCTTTTCCTAAGGGCATTATTACAAGAGGGAACACAACAAACTAGCTTTGGTTCTGAACTCTTCTCAGCTTTATTTTACATTGGAATCTTAACATCAACTAATATCATTGAAACTAAATTATGGGCAATTAATATTAAATTAATGATATATATATATATCTACTAAGTGTTTGAAAATAAACTCAATGATGTCATCTTTGTTTTAGTCAACAGTTATTTTGTAAGATTTCAATATGATATTGTTACTCATCATATAAATATATTTTGTAACACAATTAGAGGACAGCTGACAGAAAATTAAGTGTAATTACATAAAATGAACTGATTAAATATACATATTCCAAAAGCAAGGAAGACATCTAGATAAACCAATAAATCAATAAACAACAATAATAGGTCAAATGAAATAGCTATGGTTAAGCAGAGAACACCTGAACAAAGAAATGGAATCTCTTATCAATGCAGCTGAGGGTGAATGCTTCAGGGCCAGTTATATCAAAGTATAAATGAAATGATCCTAGAAAAACAGAAAATGCTGCAAACTGTTTTAAAAAGAATATAATATAAAAACCAGTATGACAGAGAAGGAACAGTTATATGCAAGGAACTGTTCAAGGGACTTGAGTTTGAACAAATGTTATAATCATAAACCAGAACCTCTCTTTGAAAATATAAAAAGAGAAAATTCAGGAACTTCAGAGTCAAGCATACCACCACCTGCCAACACCATCCTTTAGAAATAAAAGAAAAAAAATATGAACCCAATTGTTATAAACATGGAAAAGATCTGCTAGACTGTAGAGATGACTGTATGAGCAACCCACAGGATGAAGATCTTTTTTTAATATTATTTTTCATGCAATACAAGGCCCAAGAACCATTCAAGGTAGAGAATTACTGAATTAGGTTGTAAGGAAATATTATGGAAATATGTAGGATAGATAACAGTTGACTGTAGACTTGAAGAGGTTAAAATTGTCAGTATCAGGGAAGCATCCTCTGAGGAGTTATGGACAAAGTAACAGTTCTGGGGATGAAGCTTCCTCCTTACTAAGAGAATATGAAGTGAATGATGATGAATCAACCCTGTGTACATAGTATATTGGGTCTTAGCTGTGAAGAACTGAACTGGTGAAAACTTTTAAAAACTACCAGAACCTTGTCTAAAAACCACAAAAGCTGTGGAGCATAAAGGCCAAAGCCCTGCCTGCCTATAATAATTGAATCAATCAGTCATTATTGCAAAAATATTAGAATTAAGATCAAATGAATTATAGACAGGATTGAAACTCTTCAGACAGCAACAATTTTTGAGTCTGAGAGGACAGTGAGAAAGTTTCTGGAGTTTTGAGGTGGCTTGCTGTCACTTAGTCTCTAATGATAACCACCAAACATCTGGCCTGATCATACAAATGCATAAAATAATAATCAAAACCTATAATAATTATCGTTGTGTATTTATTTTCATATTTCCTGCCTCATCTGTATTGAGAAGAGACGAGGTAAATAAAGTTAATAAATTTATCAGTGATTGCTTCCCTCAGTCCTTTTCATAATTTATACAAATATGGCAAAAGAGAAAGTCATTTACCAAGAAAAAGGGTACGTTGTGTTCTGTACACTATGCCGAAGACAAAATAGCAACAAGTCAATCACAGATGTTACCGTAAATGCATTTCAGATATGCTAATATTGTTTGTCTTCTCTGACCATTGGCCAAATTGTTCTGTTGATAAAAGTAGTTGGTTTTCTCAAATTGGGTAGTCATTTTTATTTTGTTACTTCATCTGTCGGCTTGTGTGTAACTGTTGGCTTGTGCGTTAGATTTCTGACCATTTACATGTATTGGGATTTTTGACATTGGACATGTGATTCATGATTTTGACATTTCTTTCTTTCCCTCTATCTTCAAGCTTGGATTTGTGATTTGTTTATTTTGTTGTGGAATTATGCTGCTGTATCAAATTTTGAACAACAAATAAAATATTTACCTGCATTTAGACAAAATTAGTTTCCAAGCAAAATAAGCCATTTAATTAATCAGTTCCTTTACTCCCATGTTTCTCAGATTGCAGTCTTATTTGTTCAAGCCTTTCATGTGAGACACTAAGATACCTTTACTTATGAAGTGGTCATACTTCAACTTGGTCTTGAAATAAGCTTTGTCTCTGTCATTCTGTTGCTAATTTTTTTCTTCTGAGAGATATTTCCATTTTACTGTTATTTTAAATAAATTTTTAACATGAAAAGATACTGGGCAAAAAGTGATTTATATAATACCGGGAGTAATCAATGAATCATAGATAACTTTGAACATCTAAAAAATATAAAGGGAACGGATTAATTAAATGATTCATTGATCTTGATTTTAGTTGTGAATTCATTATTTCCACTTTATTCAATCTCAATACATTGTTCCAAGACTTTTGTTTCATTGCATCTCACTATTAAAACTTTCTAACAATTGCCATCATTTTTTATGGCATACATACCCTAATATATGTATAATTACCCTAATAATTCTTAAGACAATAATAAAAAGAGGTGGAAAGATTAAAGAGCCAATTAGGGTTGAACGTTCTCCAATCATTCAATGTTCTAGTCAATTAGAAGACCACAGAAGTGCTCTCTACATGCAGTCCATCAACAGAACATAAATCAATTTTTTTCTGTCCGTTCAACATTGTTGGGCACAATTTTAAGTCATTTAGAAATTCAGTAGTCTCCAACAGAGACTGGATCAAGCGAGAAGGTTTATTTAATTTTGATGAAACATTAAGGAAATTTTTTTACATGTAGTTTCGGTATATTCAGATATAACTACCTTCACGCAGTCTGCAGTAACGTTCATTGTTTTAAAAAGTGATTATTAGAATTGGAATAAATGCTAAACATATGAAAGTGAATTTATACATTTTTGTTTTTGTGAATTTATGATAAAAATATTAAAGTATTTATTTATTACATTATTTACAAAAATAATTCTAAAAACCAATACGATTAAAACTAATGAAATGCAATATTTATCATTTACCAACTTATAAAAAAATAAATATGAAAACAGTTTTTTATTCATAAATTTCTAAACATTTACTAAATTATTAAAATATTTGAACCAACTCTAAGGAAATCCTTATTATTTACCATTTTATAAAGTTTGAATCAGTTGACAATTAGCCGATGTTTTGCCAACCATTCCAATAAACAATATAATAAATAAATAGTGTAAATAAACAATCTAGTAAATAAATAGTGCTTATTATTTTTGTTGTCAATTCTCATGAACAAAGAAAATATATAAATTCACTTTCGTATGTTTAGGGTTTATTACAATTCTCATCATTGCTTTTTAAATCAACAAATATTGCCAAAGAATGAAGGTAGTTAAACAAGTAGCATCATGAGAAAAACTGTCCTTTTGACTCTACATCTTATTATGGACACAGTTATCCATGTTTGCATATATATATATATATATATTTATATTTATATCATAACATTTATAGTAAGATAAAATAATGTTGTATTATAAAAAAGAAATTAATTCCTTAATAATCATTTTGTTTATGTTTTGGATAAGAAAATAAAATTGTGGGCTCTGAAAGGACCCAATGAGAGATGTGCATTGCTTAAAAAGGATAGACCTGAATGACGTGAAATCTTTCATGGGTGACCAGTTTCAAGCACACCTGGCTTGAAGTTGGCTTCTCCTATACAAAAGGGATGCCAGTTTGAACCTTACTGAAAGTCACATTTTCTTTATTAAAGATCCTTGAATGTCCATGCCAGTAGGCATCAATTACACTGTTTAAAAAAACCCAGAGATGTCTACTCCAATATTTGTATCCACTAAATGTAATGTTTATAGTAATTATATATATATATATATACACACACACACACTACTAAAAGCCCAACAATGTTCATGTGACTAACAGACTACTTGCCAGATGACTTAGAGAAGAAAAAAATCCCCAAAAAAGGCAAACACCAATCTACATAGCAAATTAAAGTGCTCAATGTCTAGACTGTCTAGACAGAGCAAAAAACACTTTGCAACGTGAACACACAATGAAGGACAGCTCAAGTCACTACTCAAGATCATGATCTTCAGGAAATTATATATATATATATATATATATGTGTGTGTGCGTGTGTGTTTCTCAGATTTGTGTTACATTTCTGTTTCAATCAGTTACATTTAATTACTTGTTCATTTAGTTGAAGCAGTTTGATGTATCACAAATTATTTCGAAACGTTTCACAATGTCAAAATGACAATAAGTAGGGTTATATGTAACAAATTTTAAAACATATGAAAATATGAAACCCTATACTTTTTAACTGATGAGATCTTATGATGGTAATGGTGAAATGAACCCTTTCCATACAGGAAACATTTGCAAACATTTGATCAGTGTAATTGTTGGTTGAAATTTTATAAAACTTTTTATTAAAACAATTATTCAGGAAAACGCTTCTCAAGTCTACTGTTATAGCTCTTTCTACCATTGATGGGAATTTTCTTCCAATTCAATATTATGATTATATATCATTATTGTTTTCACTTCTTGTTAAATGTACAGCCAATTTTTGCTGTGGATTAACAAATTGGAACAAAATTAATTCATCTTTGAGAAAGATCAGCTCAACACACTGGCACACTTAGAGAATTCCAAATAAACTGCAGACATCAAGAGATAACTTCCTTTCACTGTTTTGTCACCAACTATACAAACTGTTTATAATTAGTGTACTTTCTGAAAAGATTTTGTTTTAGCATCTAATCCTTCCAAAATAACATTTCATGTTAACTTTAACGTCAAATATCAGGGAATATTCTTATGTTCTATTGTGGATATAAAGGAATATTCTGATATTTGTCTTCTATGCCAATGAGTAAATATAGTCTGCAACATAAATCTCCTACTGAAAAAATTATTACTTACCAAAAAGTGAATTCCACCAGAAAGGGTTTCAAATTAGTATTTCAACTTTGAGAAATGCTTTATTGGCATTTGAAGTCTTCCAAAGGGACTAATTAATTTAGAATCAAATTAACTCTTTCAGTAGAAATATTCCTTTCATATATATTAAGAAAATTGTACTTTTTTGCTTTTCTGACATGCTGAAAATTTGATGATTTTTTATTAATACTTGAAATTTTGGTGAATTCAGCTGTTAAAACATAGAAATTATATCTTCAGATTTCTTTTGAGAAAAGAATATTCCCTCAACTGTACTGCAAAAGGAATTGGTACTCAAAAAGTCTTTTACATGTTTACTGCCAATTGTATTAAAAGAAACTATTGAGAAATCCAGATCAATAAACTGAAAAAAGCTTACCAAATTTAGATATAAATCAGAAACAGAATCATCATAGTTGACATTGAGTTATCTTTCATTTAAGCTTTCAGGATCAGCAATATTGAATCAATGAACATTAAAGAAGACATTTTAGAGTTTGACTGTTTTTAGGAAGAAAGCCAAGGCATATTATATTTCAAGACTTCAGAAATCTTTATATATAATCTAGTCAGAGTGGCTCAACTTATGTTTATCTTATGTTTGGCTTGTTTAAAAAAAAAGAATGCTTACTGACACCTTTTGACCAGAAACAGTAATCAATTCTCTCAACCAACTTTTTCCTTGGAGTTCAGATGATTGAAAAGAATTATGCATCTTTGATTTCACTTTGGCTAAATATATTCAAAGAATCAAAACAAAATGTTCATGAAAATATAGATTTAAAAAATAATAAAGAAGTTCATTATTGGTTCATTTAGCAATTAATTTGGCTAATTGTGAAAAGAATAGATGTTGAACACTCATCTTTAATAAAAGAAATGTTTTCTTGGTTTTAATTAGAGGAAAGAAACAGTGGAAGGAAGAAAGGTTGGGTGGTAATGGTTTAAACTAAAGGGAAGTAATCCAAAATAAATAAGTAGAATAAGGAAAGAAAATAAGCAGGACTGGATGAGAAAAACATGAAAAAAACTTCATGAAATGAAAGAAATATTATTATAAAGAGATTAAACTGATAAAGAAAAAGAAAAAATATCAGATGAGACTAAAAAAATGGAGAACAGGTTAAAAGGTCTGAAAATGGAAAAAAGGAACAGAAAATGGAAGTAAAAAAAGGGTTGTGAAGAGAATGGGTAAGTGTCTTGGAAAATGAAAGAAAGTGAAACAAAAGACATATTTGAAAAGGAGACTTTTCAGACAGACATGACAATAAAAAGAAAGCAAGCAATAAAATAACAAGAACTAAATATCTAGCAATCTTTTCTTTTTCTTTTTTTCACACAAAGATTTCACTCCTCTGGACATCAGGTTCTTGGTCTTTTAATGATAATTTCTTCTGCATCCATAATTATACAATTCTTCCTTTTATAACTACTTCATAATACTTCCTGCTATTTCGCACGTTTCTCGATTCAGACTCTTTTTGACATGTATAAAAGCATAATTCTCGGGTTAATCTGCTCATCTTGAAAGACATTAATGGTTATTCAATCTATTTTTCTGATTATTCCTTTCACCTTTGTTGTTTTTAATGTATTATTTTGGCTGATATTCTTTGAAATTCCTGTATTTTCCAAAGTTCAGTAAAGAAAGATTTTCATTATTCCAGGTTTTTCTTTTAATCATTTTCTTCATTCTTCATTTTTGTTTTTTTAATTGAGATACTTAACAGCCATCGTAATTCTATCAGAATTCTGAAATGAAGACATTTTATGTTTCCATATATTTTTCAGACTGCTGGCCTCATATATATCCTTTTCACACAATATTTCAAACAATATATCCTTCCTAAATTATTTACATTTGGACTAATATCTTCATCTTTGTTATCAAAACATTTTGACTTTTGTGTCCTTAGCCTTCTTCAGATGTCTGTTAATACAGTTAATTTTCAAGGTATTTCAAACTGAACTCTTTATCTAATCTAGGTAATTCTTAGATTGAATTAATCTAATAGATTAATTCAATCTAAGGATTTGTTTAATCCTGTGTTTGAAAATGACATTAAAATTTTTCATTATATCTTTTTGATTTTGATTTTCCATTTTAAATTCCCTTGACAGAAAGTTGTGATTAAAACATGTTATTGTTTGGTTACCAAATTTAAACAATGTCAAACTTAGATGGGTGACTATTTGGGAATAGCAGGTACTGTAAATGACTTCCTACAATCTGAAATATGTTCTGGCTTTAAATAACCCACAAACGGTTGATAAACCATAAAAATGAACTAAATAAAACAAACTTTAAAAACCACATTGTAATGATTGAATAATGAAATATTCTAAATTAGCAAATCTCTCCAATGCAACTGGTATTTCTCAAATTTTCTATTTTTTCATGAAAATTAATTTTTTTATTGAAATTTTAAAAAAGAATGAAAATGATAAAAAATAAAAACTTTGTTTATATCATCAAGCCAAAGCTTTTTCAAATCGTGTAAAGAAAAACAGACAAATCTTTAATCTTGTAATGAAGCATTATTCAGTGAAATTTGACAACTGCCGATATGTGAGGCTTGACATTTGCTTTCATAGTAGAATAGTTTCAGGTGGAGGCAACTATGGATGCACACACACACACACACACATACATACATACATACATACGTGTATATATATATATATATATATATATATATATATAAGCAAATATGTGGATGTAGATCCGACGGTATGATGAAAAATATGGAAAAGACAAAGCAAAATCCAAATATGCAAGTTTAATGTTTTAATTTTGTTTTACTGTTGACGTCAGACATTTCGGTCTAGTAGACCATCTTCAGGACATGGTTATTGGAAACATATTTATATTTAAGTCAACATGAAGAGACAATAGACACAAGATTAGTCAGAAACAGAAAAACTGAAATTCTAAAGTCAGCGTTCCCATTTTTGGATTCGGTTACATTGGCGTCGCGTGGGCGAGGCTGCGAAAATGCACTCCCAAGAAAGAGACTTTATCTTAAGTGGAAAAGAGGAATTCTATTTGAATCTAGAGCTTATCAGTCAAGCATTAATCTTGCCAGGAACAGAGAGATGTTAAAGAAGCCAGGTCTAGTATTTATCGTACGTGAAGTGGATATTATGCCTGCCTCATAAATCCGCCTAAGGTTTTTATTATGAATATATTTTAAAATCTTCACAGAGTCAAAATCAAAATTATGATCTGATTTAGCTAAGTGTACAAACAAAGCACTACTTAAATTACCGAGGCGAATATCTCGTTTATGTTCGGAAACACGAGATTTTACGGACCTACCTGTTTCCCCCACATATCTCAAGTTGCAGTCTTTGCATGGGATCTGGTAGACGCAAGCATCGGATGTAATATGTTGTTTGCTGGTGTTATTTAATATACTGCGAATCGTTCTAGTAATAGTAATACTACTATATTACCTACTAGGGAACACTGACTTTAGAATTTCAGTTTTTCTGTTTCTGACTAGTCTTGTGTCTATTGTCTCTTCATGTTAACTTAAATATAAATATGTTTCCAATAACCATGTCCTGAAGATGGTCTACTAGACCGAAACGTCTGACGTCAACAGTAAACTTGCGTATTCGGATTTTGCTTTGTCTTTTTCATATTTTTGATCATATATATATATATATATATATATATATATATATATATATATATATATATATTAAAGGCAAACAAGGATGCTATAAAGACAATGTTCAATGTAAAATATACCATACAGAGCAAATATAAAACATAAGTAAAACAATGCTCATATGTTATTGCTTTCTGCAACTTCAAATTTCATGTGGACATGTAGATGTTGATGCCTCACAATAGTCAGGTAGTAAGAGTAACAAGAAAGTTTCTAATATATTTGGGCAGCAATCTTTTGTTAAACATGTTGGGCAAGAAAACAGGAAGAGAAACTAACAAAACAAAACCTCGTTGAAAATGGCTAAGGAAGTGGCCAAAATCACTTGAGAAAATGGACGATATAGAGAGTTTTTCCACTTCCTCATTCCCACTAAACAGAAAAATGTAAAGACACTGGAAAAACTAAATAAAAAATTAATTAAATTTTCCTTGTCTGTCATATTTAATGGAAGATGTTTAAAAGAAAGGTTGCTGCCCAAATATACATTTTATATATATATATATATATATAGATAAAATAACTGAAAAAAAATTGGGTGTTTTTTTGCGAAAGTATTTATTTATATGTTTTTATAAATACTTTCGCAAAAAAACACCCAATTTTTTTTCAGTTATTTTATCCATATATTATATACATATCAAGAAAGTATTCGTGGCTTCTCATTATGCTATATATATATATATATATATATATATATATATATATATATAAAAGTGAACATAGAAGTCAACAAACACTTAGAGGCTCTAAGTGTTGACTTCTATGTTCACTTTTATATTTACACACGCTCTATCTCTGATATTGATCACTTTATCCCATAAATATAGCATATTTTAAGACTATATATATATATATATATAAAATTGTTAAAACTTTGTGGCGTATGAATTGAGCAATTACAAAAAGGTTGGAGTTGAGGTGCTGAATATAATACCAATCATCTAAGTGACAAATTTTGTTTGTATTAATCCTATATAATGAACCCTTTATTTAATCTACAGGAGTAGACTGTTCTCATTCCCCTGCTAGTTTTTATATTTATTTAGTAAGAAATAAAAGACCAAGTTTTTCCAAATAATAAAGTACACATTTATTCTTTTGGATAAACATCCTCATCTTGCTTATTTTTATATCATTAAGATTTGCTCGACTGGTTTAATCCAAACAGAATTCACCCATAATTCTATGATTCCTGTCTGCTCAACCATCAAAACATGGATGCAAATATTATTATTAAAAATTGACCCATAGAAAATTGCTCTATTTTTTTTCAACACAAATCATAGCGATCAATAAGCATAGATTTATTTATTTTAAAAAAAGAAAAATATTTATCCAATAGATTTTCTCTTGCAAAAGGCTGCTATCCAATAAAAATCAACCTGTTTCAGATTCAATGTTTAAATTTTTTTTTGGCATATTTCTTGCTTTACAATTAAATAAAACTGATTGAAGATAAGGAATTTCTCAGTGTGGGGTTTATCCAATTTTGCTTTGGACCTTTTCCTAGACATTGTGTTTCTGGATAGAAATGGTAGCTGGTAACTGATAGCACACACTCAAGGTCATCCCAGTTGTAGGAGACATTACTATTACTACAAATACAGACTCTCCCATGGGGTAACTCAGTCAGCTATGTGATGCAATTGAGTGAACTGTGTGACAATCACAGATTTTCCAGATCTCATTCTGGTTTTTCAGCATAACATCATTTAGCTCTGTCTAACTCAACAATACGTTTACATATGTTACACACTTGATTAACATCCTGTAAAAGTTGTTAAAACATCCTGTAAACCATCCAAATTGTACTAATGACAGTGTCCAATCAAAGCAATTTTTGTACAAAACAGGGGTCAGTCAATCACCTATGGCTGATAGTAAACATTGTTTGGGTTCTAATATCAACATTGTTTTCCCTCCCTCGTTGTGTCATTATTTGTCATGTGGACAAATAATGGATGGTTTTCATTATATAAAAAGCCACAAAGAAAATATGCGATAATGTATGTAAACTTTATATATCAGGTGGGTAATTGAATGACAAAATAGAAAAAGTTCTATGTGACATGTTTTGACCTGCAAAACAAACTTCTTCAGACAAAATAGAATTTTTATTAATGGAATCATGTATTTAGAGGGAGGGAATGAAATATAACAAATATTGGTTATAATTATATATTGAGAGAATTTCTGTCTATTTTTCTGAGATGAGGTATAGTAACCATTTACACAATTGACATTCTTCAAACAGTTGAAATTTCAAACTGAACTCTTTATTTAGTCCACAAAAAGTGACATGACACAAAGAGTTGTGAGTTTACCTGAATAAAGTCAGAGGACAACAGTCTGAATGATGTAAATTGAAAGAATTACTGAAGATGTAGAGATGCTTAACTTTAAATTTGAAATTTCTGGTGTTCAGTTTGTCTCGATGACTTCATTCATCTTTCTCCCACTTTTGTTCTTATCACTGTCTAACAATGTAATAGCAGTAGTTTAATTTGGAAAAGAGATATGTTGTAATGTCCTAGATATAAATTTATCATGGACAACTCGGAGATTAGTGCACTTTTTATAGATTTTCATCTTTTAATTAAAACTCTAAGTCAACATTATGGTAATATCATAATAAGTCTGATCATAATTTTGAGCCACCAAAGAAAAATATTTGTTGATGAGCCTCTTGAAAAGAAATGTTTGACCATCTGTGTAAAAAACAAAAAAAAACAGACATTTTTTTTTCTTCATAATTTTTCAAGAAGTAGTAATGCTTAGTATCAGATGATGCATGAGGTCTGAGGATAGGGAAGATGCTGTAGCACACAGGAAGCAAATTGGGTGTTGTCTGTCACTGAATTCATGGTTAAAAAGTTGCAAATAATTTGAGAGGCAGAGACAAAAAGTGTTTTCATCAATTGTTTAGAACATTTGTGTCTATAAAATTTCTTGAATTTGACTTGGCTAAGATTTCACAAAAGAAACAGAAAGAATAAAAGGATTGGCACAGAACTTGGAGAATCAGCCCAAATCCTGCCCAACTGTTACGGGGAGTGAGATTGGGCAGGAAATAAAGTATTGAGCAAAATCAGATGTATTATCAATATTTGAAATTTTAAAATATTTGCTTTCTTATTTGTAAGTGTGGAGTAATTTCATATGGTCAAGTGTAATTATTAAAAATACTCAACAAAAATATTAACAAAGTTTTCAATAAATATATGACAAAAAGAAAAAGAACAGGGGAAAATAATACTAAATGAACAATATATAGGATCTGGCATCTCAGCTTACCTGTACCTTTTCTATAAATACTTATCTGGAAATTGTTCTGATTAACTTTCCTCTCTTTCCTTAATGAATTTAAGCACCGTACTAGAATGGTGGCAAAATCTCACCATTTTACATTTTAAATGATTAGATTTAACTGCAAGTTCTATGCTGATAGTTTCCTCACTTGTAGAATTGTCTTCTGGCTTCCCAGTCAGCTTTGATCCTCAAAAATTTAAATGCAATGTCAATTGTTATCTTCTGTCTTCTTAATTCTTGTTTCTTTATTGTTCTCTCTCCTTAATAGTGTATTTTTCTCATATTCTCTAACACTCACTAACTACTTGCATCTTAGTGGCTTTATTGCCTTGCTTGGAGTGAAATGATTAAAAAGAAATATGCAAGACAAAGCTAGGTAAAGCAATAGTAATAAGGCAAAATGTTCACAAAGTAAGAATGGTGTTAACATGTCAAAGGGATACAAACAAGTTATTGTAGACTGAGAAGTGTTCTATCTTATTGGCTAGGAAGAAATCCCAGCATGCATTTGTATGATTTGTCTCTGAGTTTGGAGAGGGGAATTTTTTTCAGTCATTCCTCTGGATTGGAACAAACAGTAAGGATAAAAACTGATTTTGTATTTTTATGAGTGTGTTAAAAAGAAATGGATGGACCAAAAAGGCAAATAATAATCATAAAAGGTTACTGAGGTATTTTTTCCAATTAAGAAGAAATTTTATTGCTAAGTCAGTAGCCAAATGATGAAAAATGTTTATTTTTCATTCAAATTTTTATTTTTCCAGATAATCTATTTCCTTGTTAGTGCATTTAACTCAACACTTTTCTATAGATTAAACATTATACAATGAACATATCAGATGAAACCTCAGCTAATTATTAGTCTAGGGACTTAGTGATATAGTAAAAAAAAAAAAATTAGTTGGTTATATTTGCTTGAAACTGATCCAAGTAATCGTTTTCCCAACTAACAAAGTCTCTCCATGAAAGCAGTATCACATTCACAAACATACTGAATATTTTCTCTTGTGTGGTGTTTTTTATGCTGAGATGATCTTGCAAAAGATTTGCATATGCCCAACCATTCTCGCCAATTCTCCTAGCTCCAAGACTGTGTCTTTCTTATATTAAGGTGTCAGGACAGCCATATTTCTTTTTCCTTTCTTTCACTTGTTTTGCATGCCAGGCATATACGTACTGGCTTTGCCACATGAGGTAAGTCATCTTCTCTTCCACAATATTCTCATTAAGTTTATATTCTTTGAGTGACAAAAATCCTATCTTTTAATATTCATTGAATATTCTTTAATTTTAGGGCTTACAGCCATATCATATTAAAACACCATTTCTTGTACAATCACAGCAACATCAAACCTGGTCAGTACCCAGAAGAGTGACCAGGTACTTTAAGCTTGGATGTGCAGGATGGGTAATAGGTAATGGAACTGGAAATCGGAGAGCCGAGTTCCATTTCTAGTTGAGTTCGTTAAATTCACTTATGCACAAATACCCTTGGGAAAGGCATGAATCCACCTAATCCCTATGGGTTAATTTGTAGAAATTATATCAGTAAAACTCAATATTATTTTCCAAAAATTCTTATAATCTAAAAATATTTTCTGGCTTTAAATAACCTGCAAAAAGGTTGACAAGCAGTAAAAAACAAAATATTTAATTTTAATCTTAGATTGCAGATTTTGAGTTGCAATAAAAAGCAAAAGAAATGAGGTAAAAGAAATACTTTTTGTAAATGAATAATAGCCAATGTTTTTGTCTACAATGGAGTTTGGTATAATGCTGACTATGGTCCCAAAACTAGGCTAACACAACCTTGGCTGATGTTATATAATAAAGAAGTCTCTGCAGTGAAAACTTATTAGGATCCTATTAATATAAAAATTTATAAGTGTCCTGTATTATTATGGCGTCTTTTTTATTACTATAATAATGGAATAATGTTCATGATACTAATATTCTGAAGATGATATAAATAAATATTGTAATATCAACAAAATCATTTTCTTGTTATTTTAATCAAATTACATTTAATCATTGTTTTCATTTTTTAAAGTTTTATCCTTTGACTAAAACCAAATCTTTTAGACTTGACAATTATTTATATCTGCTTGAGAATATCAGAAGTATATCTCAATCTGATGGTTTCTTTTTTTTTAATCATTTACTCAAAATGGCTGACTTTTCAACAATATTCAATAGACATTGGTTACTGCCAACTAAAAAAGTTAATCATAGTATCAGAGGAAAAAAAAAGCAGACATTGTTTTCAGTTCATTGATTTTTAAATAATGCTACAAAATGCTGAAGAAGACAGTGGGTATTCAACCATGTACATTCTAATAAAAACAATTTAAAAAGCAATTCTGAGATCAAAGTGATATACAGAATGTATAAAAAAAATACTTTTACGAATTTTGGGAGCAAGTTCCTCACATCAAAACAAGGTAAAATGTCCATATAAACTTATGTCCAAAGGCTATTATTGTACCTCAACACAGCAATGTCCTTTGCTTGCTTTTACAAGTTATTAATGTCCAATTGTTTTAGGTGGCCCCACAGATAAAAATCCAAAGGATTGAGGTCAGGGGAATGTGCACACCATGGTACTGGTCCTCTCCTACATTCATGGTAGATGTCAGCCAGTGCATCATGAACAATGTAACTAAAATGTAGTGGAGCCCCATCATGCATGAACCACATGCCTTCCTATTAGCAGAGGTACATCCTTTAGTGTGTGCAAAATAAAGTCCCTGTAGATAGAAATGTGCTGGGAGAGCATATGGACCTACCAGACAGTCACCTACAATTCCAGCCTGTACATTAATCGTAAACTGATGCTGGTATCTAATCTGTATTGTACCATGGAGATTCCGATCTGCCCACAAATGATGGTCGTGTAAATTATTTATGTTATGTTATTCCATCTCTTCCAAATGTTTGCCTCATCCATAAACAAAACTGAAGAGACAAGCAATGGATTGGCAGTTTGTACAATAAACCATTGGCAAAAGTTCTCCCATGGTGAGTGATCAGAAGGCGAGAGACTCTGCACAAGTTGAAAATGATACCGATACAGGAGCTGCTTTTGAAGTACTCCTCCATGCGGTACTATGAGATGTATGACATGCTAGGGCCACTTGACATGTGCTGATACCTGGATTGTCTCCAACAGCCTGTAGAATGTTTTCTTTGTGGTCAGGCGTACAAGTGGATCTTGGTTTTCTTCAACCATAGTTTGTGGTACCACAGATCCTGTCTCAGCAACACGACAATAAACAGCAGCAAAGATTGGATGACTCAACTGCCTTCAGTCTGGAGATACAGCCATACAGCCTTGTGTTCATTACCATTTACACAGCCATATGTAAAAATCATATCTGCCTGCTCACAATATGAATATCCTGCCATTGTTAAACAAAAGACTTCTCAGTTAACTCACTACTACACATGTTAAACATTGAAGACTGATTAGCCACAAATATACATGAATGACAAATGTACCTTAGTCTATATGGCAACACAGCCCCATCTACTGTAAACATTGTTTAAACTTAAATCAAAACTGAAGCATTTGTGGACATATGTTTATATGGACTTTTGTCCTTGTTTTGGTATGAGGTATCATCCCCAAAGTTTGTAAAAGTATTTTTGATACACCCTGTGTGTGTGTGTGTGTGTGTATATATATATATATATATATATATATATATTGTTATGGTCCAAGGTTAGGAAGAACAACACGAAAACAAGAGTAGGAATAACAAAGATATATTAAACAAAATAATGATACAAGAAGTTGAAGGTGTTAGTATGACTGTCAGTCTGGTTTAGAGTGAACTACTATTGTCTCGACTCGATTCCATCTCGACTCATTCCACTTCATTCTATATCGTCTCTCTTGAGAGGCGCAGTCTTTATAGTGTCAGGAAGAGTTCATTGTCGTTACATGTATGTTCCCATAACATATATATATATATATATATATATATATTTTCCTCACTAGCACTCAATTTGCAATATTTTATATAAAATTCAAGTTTTTTTCTTATATTTATATTTTAGTTGTACTGCATTGCAACATATATGGCTTATCTTTCTATTTGTAAGATATAATTTGGATTTGATATAATTTTGTATTAATTTCCTAGTAGTAATAGTAAAATCTTGTATGGATGTATTGAGATTTGGTTGGTATTTTTGCCATTTTACATTGATTGGTTATTGTTATTAACATCTGATAGGAAGAATCTTTATTCAACAGTTGCATATTAATTTATGAAATAATTCTATACATTTAAATTATTTACTAGTTTCTTAAAGAAGCTATTTATCAACTATAAAAAATATTTTTATGTAGGAAACTCACAAAACATATAACTTGTTTAACATTTTGCTAAATTATCTCCCCACCCCATTTTTATTTCTTAGGTAATGCCATTGTCTAGTTTGTATAATTTATGTATCTATTTATGTCTGGCTCTTGTTAGGTGCCAATCTATGTGTCATGACCCATTTATAAAAAGTAATTTTTTAATGTTTCTTAGTTTAAAATTAACATAGGTCATATTTGATTGGTTGATCAAAGTAAAGCCCACAAACCTGATGACATGCCCACCCTTTTTTCTTTTTTTTGTAAAAAGAGGTATTTTACCTTCAAATCTAAATTGTTCACTCACCAGTAATTTACCATTGAACATGACTGCAATTGTGTAGCAATTTTACATGTTTTCAGTGTAATATCCTAAAATAAATAATATTGCTCTGCTCTGTATTGAGCCCTCTTTTGAATTAAATGTTACAAACATTAGAATTGTACTCTATTCGTTCTCATCTTTCCTGGATATATATATATATATATAAAATATGGAGAAAACAACTGAAAAGTTGCAAATTAAAAAAAAAAAATTGAATGTTTTTTTGTGAAAGTATTTCTCATTATGCTATATATATATATATATATAATTATGTATCAACCCAACCAATGGTCCAATGAGCACCATATCAGATTTTGATGGTATTTTAGTATGTTCTACCCACCTATGAGAAACTAAAAACCTTAAAATTTTAGCTTCTTTAAACTCATAGTTCAGGAGTCATAACCTCTTGAAATTTGGTTTTAATTTTTGCTGATTTCATAATAGCACGATGTGCCAAATTTGTCACTTCATACCTTTGCATTCTAAGAAGATAGTCTCATCTAATATTTGGAGAAAACACTGTTGTTTTTATATCTTTTTTTCTACAGTGTTATAGTTATAGGCAGGTAAAAATGGAGAAAACTTTGCAATATTTGGTGCATGTTTTGCCACTCCTAGTAGCTGAACCATTAGCACCAGAATAAAATATATGTTATTATATTAACCTTTGAAAAACGTTGAAATATTTGTTTTACACAAGTTACATGACTTTTAGTTGACAAAAATTTGCAACCCCCCCACTCTTTAAACAATAATCATTTTGTCTTTCTTTGAACACTTGTCAAGTAGTATTGACAGTTGAATTCCAGATTTATAATTTGTTCAATTAGTATCAGTGACCAAAATAACTCAAATTTATTCTTTATTTACAATCTGCAATATTTACTAGCAGCTCTAGACTGACCGTTTGAGTAGATACAATTAGACTGACCCTCTGAGTTGATGCAGTTAAAAACAACTGTAATGAAGATGAAAGAAATTAAAAAAAGTTTACAAGGTGAGAAAGTTTGCTCTAATTGGAGGAAGAACACTTTTGTTAAAAGTAAATTATGACCTCAGATTGACTGACCCTGTTTTGTACAAAAATTGCTTTGATTAGTCACTGTCTTTAGTACAATTTGGATGGTTAATTTACAGGATGTTTTAACAACTTTTAGAGGATGTTAGTCAAGTAAAAATTAGAATTTGATTTGTAAATGTAATTCCTTTAGATATTTTGACACTTATTTGATGATGTTAAAGGTTCTCTGTTACATGTAAACATTTTTCATTAACAATTATCAACAAAAGTCTTATAAATTGTTGTAGTCTTAAACATTTATTCTACCTCTTTATACTTACTGTATTATAATTAGCTTTAAAGCACACAACATTACAATGATAAATGTTTGGTTGAAAATTATTAAATTAGTCATTAAAGATAAATATTAAATAACATCAAATGTTTTTAACGGCTCAAAGTGCAAAAATCCTTCAGGTCAAACATTGGGAGTTAAATTAAAATGATAATTATGTAATCTGCCAATATTTTTGGTAAAATAAAGGTTTTGTTCTATTTTGTTTTGTTTGTTCTTTTGCAAATTAAATAAGAAAAGTATAATCAATATTACTTCCAGGTTATTTATTGTGAATTAAGAACGGATAATAATTTCTAATGAAATGATCATTTTAATTGGAATTGGCACTTATCCTTTCACTTAGCTATAATTTTAATCATTATGAAGAATGTAACCATTTTTATGGATAAGTAAATGAAGATTGATATTTTTGATTGATATTGCAAGCATCATAAGCTGTTTTCTTCAAAATGGAAATAAAATATTAAAGTACATTTTTGATTTTATAAAAACAAATGAGTAAAATGTTGCCTTAAAAACTGCAGCAAATTTGTATATTAAATTTTATTTTAACATTTTTCCCCACACACTTATTGTTTATTTTTCTGGGGTGGAGGAGAAATAAATAATAATCAAAGCTGACATTCTTCTTGTCTCTTATTTCAAGTGACCTTAATTAGAGCAATATTTGATGAGAGCAAATTGATAATTTTTATGTGATTTTCAATATTGGATAGAAACTTATTTCAGAAACCTTTCTCTTGCAATGGGAGAGAACGACAGTAGAAAGGATTATTCTTCCATTTGAATTTCCCCATTTATGGGCATTATTATATCATGGATATAATAATGCCCTTCATGGGTGTAATGACCGAAAAGGAAAAAGAATGATATCAAAATTCTGAATGAAAACCTACAACTATCAGTGCAAAATATTCATCTTGATTTGCGATTTACTTTCCAGCAAGATAATGATCCCAAACATACATCTAAATCAGTGACTGTGTGGCTTAAGGAAAAGAAGATTATTGACTATTAATATTATGAAAATTATTCAATTTTTTCTATTTTTCATACTGTACAAATAATTTTGTCTTTTCCTATTTTGCATAGTTTGCCTGTCAAATTTTTTGTATTTAACCTATTGTTCTGAAAATTGAGTTTTATATAATTCCTTTTTTTTTGTCCTTAATAACATACAAAAACATCTGGCATCATACAGGCATTAGATTCTGAGAAATGGATAAAAATATTAAAAATTGATAGGTGTACGAATAATTTTTTTCGTTGATTGTATATATTCTACACAGCAATGCAGATTGTAAGGAGAAATAAAAAGGAAGGATCTTACATATAATATGGAGATACTCCTGTGTCTGGAGAAGCCATGTTTAGGACTTCAGATTGATCTACAATTTCCCAGGTGAGGGCATATTCCATGAATTTCCCAAATTGAAGACTGTGAGCTGGAGATTCTTTCTATATCTGGGAAAGATATATTACCAAAGAGAAACAGCACTATGTTCTTGCAAGCTGCTGGGGAAGGCAGATTTAGCCTCAGCCCAGGTCATTTGGGCCCACCCTTAAAGAAAAAAGCAACTGTAAAAGAAATTGTAATAGGGGCCCAACATGATCTTTTATTTCAGTAACAAATATAAAATGAGAACAAAGTTCCACTTGAATCTACTGATGCTATTGTCTGGAGACTGAATGGATAGTGCATGTAGTTAAGTGGATATGTGTTGCACATAAAGTGAATATGGATATTCACATTGTCATAAATTCACTTTTGCTTTGTACCAATTAAGAATATATGGGAAGAGTCAGATTAACCAGTAGTACCTGTGAATACTTCAAGCCTTTCCTATTTGAATTTTCTTATGTTTCATAAATAAGCTCATTGCTAGTTCCACAACTACAAAATACCCATAGAAATTCCCCTATTGCCTTGTTAAGCATTTAAACTTAATAACTTTAACAAAATATTTCAATAATAATCATAAGTATGAATGAGGGTCATTAATGAAGTAAGAGGGTACAAATGAAAAGATTTAAAATTGGTAATTTTTCCATTTCACTGAAGTAGATGTTAAACATGAGAGCATTCTCCCTTCCTCTATCATCTTTCTTCTTTTTTCTAACTGAAACCAACAGCATTTTTATGTCTTTTCCATCTTTCCTTGTAATCAAAACAGAATTCATTATTAAAGAGGTGTTGGTAGGGCATTTGTTTCTTTTTTTCTCACTGAAACCGCACAGCATCTCTAGTATGTCTTTTCCGTTATTCCTCACAGTCAAAACAGAATAATCCATTATTTATGAGGTATAGGCAGTGTGTAACATGCATACTAAGGTACAAGCAGAATTGATATTAATCTGCTGTAAACCTACAAAGGAAAAATAAGTAAAGAAAGAAGATAGAAAACAATGAAATGGATCGACAAATAATTTTGTCTGTAGACAGTCTGCAAAGAAACTTACAAAAAATTAGCAGTTGAAGTTTTATATGCTCAGAAGGATACAAAGAAACTTACTGATCAATTTAATAAGAATAAATCTGATTGAGCGAAAAATGAAATTTTACAATCAATGAACTTTTAGGTTAAAAAATCAAAGAGGAGGTAACTGGTTCCTACAAAAGTACAGATTAAAATATTGTAAACAATTTTTCGGCTTTACTGTAAGAATAAGATGAATTAAATAGGTAAATGAGAAATTTTATTGAATTTAATGAATTCCCCCCTTTAATGTTAAAGTTTTATTAAAATTGTAATCGTTGTCTTTTAAAACCATAAACACTGCTGAGGAGTGAAGATAGTTAAAATAATAGCAGTGTCAAGGAAAAAAAAACATCCTTTTGGCACTCCATTTTATTGTTGGCAGGAGTGTCCAAAACTACCTGATGTTTCATCTCTGGTTACAAATAGAGGGTTTTGGGCAGAAAATTTGCCAAAATTCTGAACATTAAATCTGGTTGTCACACTCTTACATACAAAATCACATTTGCAAGATAAAAAAAAGAAAACAGGCAATGAAAGCAATGTCTATTCATTATATGTCAACAAAAATATCAAAGTTTCTTGCTAATATCAGTCGGAAGAGAAAAGGCAATAAATAGGAGAGAAAAAAAAAGGATGATATTTACCAAGTAATAGACTAAAAATAAAGGTCAGAGTGTTGATATAAAAAATAATGTATTTACACATATTGTTTAAATTCTATTTTCTTAGTTAATGCCAAGATATATTTTGAATCTATTTAAAACAAAACAAAATCAATAAATCTGTATTTGATTCTGAGTTCATATGTCTACCAGAATATATGAATGCCCGCTAACCAAAATGAATGCAAAATTGATTCACTGCCAAAATTTTCAAAATAAGGAACTTGATAAGATTACTTTTTTTAATTTAACCCACTTGAATTAAACTGTAAATTCATGAATCTTATTTTTCAATTAAGTAATCTTATTCTTGGCTGATGTAATCCATTGTTACAGACACCTGCTTGGACACATTTGTTTTTGATCAACACCAACAGAGCTAACCTGTAGTTTATAGTGCAACTAAGTTTAGTGGACCTTACAGTTACAGTTGCTGGGAGATCAGATAATCCAGTATGTTGAGTAGTCGAGCAAGTCAAGTACATTTAAACCCTCAGTCACGATGACTTGCAACTTCATGTGAACATGACCACTGACAGCTTCCAAACAATCTCATCTAACTAATTTCTTTTACATGGCTTTCAGCAACCCATTGTATGTATTTTCAGTCTCTTCCCAATGGATACACACATGCTGGAATCATTTCCCCAGGCTTATACTATCAAAAAGTCAGATACTTGACAAAGCAACCATGACATTTGAACCCAAGTATCATGATTGGAACACTATATATATTATATATATATATATATATATATATATATATATATATATATATATATATATATATATAAAGCAGTTTTCAGAATTAAGCTATATTATTGCTTTTCAACCATTTTTGTCAATATCAATATTATCTTCTGAATTAATCCATATTATTATTTTTCAATCATTGTCATTATCAACATTATCTTCAGAATTAATCTCTGTTATTGTCTTTCAAACATTCTTTGTCATTGTCAACATTATCTTCAAAGTTTACCCATAATATTGTCTTACACTGTGACATTTAATCTTTGAAATATGAATTTTAAAACCATGTGCTTAAAAAAGATTTGTTGGTCTATTGCTCAACTGCACCCCACACATAATCAAGGGGTTTGCAGTCTGGGGAGATAAGTAGCCAGATATAAGGTGTGATATGGTTGCAAAAATTGTCTGACAGCCATGACTAGGTTCTTCTACTTGTGTGGCATGGTGCAGAGTCTTGTTGCAGGGATAGGGTCTTCCAGCAACAACCCTCCTGACTCAAGGCTGCATTACCTCCTCAAGGCACTTGATGTAGGCCTCTGTGTTAAGTCTGAGGCTCTAAACAACAAATTCAGGACTTTTTTCCTTAGAACAATCAGAGTGAGTTTTCTAAGATACCATACCTTCATAATCAATATTAGACTCATCCATCTCTTTTTGAATTCTCTGCACTGACCTCAGATTGACACCCAAAAACTCTGAAATGTTCCTATTGGAGCTTCTGATGCGAATGCCAATCAGTACAGCAGCATGCTGTTTTCAAATTTCTGGTGGAGTGAATTGTGTCATGGTGCTCTTTTTCTCACAGATGGTGCCCAACTGACCTCACTATATGTTGCAGTTGACAAAATCAAAAACAAACAAAATATATGCATGAAATAAAAAGTATAAAATAGTAACAATTTACCCATTGCACCCTGTGTGTGTGTGTGTGTGTGTATATATATATATATATATATATATATATATATATATATATATATATATATATATATATATATATATGCTCTTTTTCTATAAAAAATATGCATTTGCTTAGAAGCAGGATTTATAACATTTTATCTTGATGATATAAATTTTCCCATTTCTATCTGTTTTGTTCTTTTTTCTTTATATTTTTTCTTCATCCTTTTTGTCTTGTTCAATTTGTTTTAACAACATCAAAAATTATATATTTTTTATTTTTCAGGTAAGTTGATTTCTCTCTGATTTCTTCAAAGGTAGGAAAAATTTTAAAATTATTTTTCTTGAAGCAATTTTATATAAAACATTAACTATTAAATATCCATTTTAATAAAATTACTCACTTTCTATAAATTATAT
This sequence comes from Acanthosepion esculentum, assembly GCA_964036315.1. Classification (NCBI taxonomy): domain Eukaryota; kingdom Metazoa; phylum Mollusca; class Cephalopoda; order Sepiida; family Sepiidae; genus Acanthosepion; species Acanthosepion esculentum. The sequence continues at coordinate 54,456,334 of OZ038490.1, forward strand.
ATATTATTAATATTAATAATATATACTCTTTTTTATAGAAAATCCATTCATAAATAAATTTTTCTCATTTTAAGACAAAGTACATAAGTTACCTTTTAATTTTAATTTGAAAAGTGTTGAGTTGAACTTAATGAGAGGAAATTATTGATTCTGAAAATAAAGTTATTTTTTTGAGAGTCTGATCTTCTTGTATTCGACTGGGAAATCATGGAAGTGTAACATAAATTAATTTTGATTATTTTTATTTCATTCTGTTTAGATGATTGATTCTTCTTCAACTGTTAAATTAAACTACAGGTACTTAGAATAACATAGTAGCTTCAAATGAAACTGAAACTCACATGAAGAGCTGATGTTTTATGGGCAATGCCAAAACTAATTGGTTTCTCAAAGATGGCAGGATTTTCATCCATCCTCTTCATATCCTCTCTTTCTTTTCTATTGTTAAGAAACTTGTAATTGTGAGAGAGAAGTTTAAAGAACAGTTTTGTCACTGACTACATTTCATTCATGAACGTTTAATAAATGTCACTGTTGACAACACATAAAGGGAAAATCTTTCATTTCTGTGTTGATTTCTAACAATTTTTCTAGAATTGTTAAAATCCTGCAAAGTAGTTTTTTGCAATTTATTTATTTTTTTTTCCTTTGTCTTTGTTCCTGAATATCGGTTTTCAATGAAACTCTAGATTCAACTGAAGAAAATAAGGGGAAATTGAAAGGTAACACTCCTCCATTTTCAAATTCTTTTTCAACATACTGAACAAGACACTGAAAGTGTAGCTCTTTTCTGAAGTTTGTTGAGGAGAATAAGTATAAAAAATGTACCAGAAAATGAATGAAATAATTGTCAATTTATCTTACATTTTTATTTATAGTTAAAATTAAATTACAGGGAAGTGACAATTGTAAAGGAAGTACTTAATTATGATGCTAAGGTTAGTAAATTACAAGTTTTGGTCTTTAGTCAAGAGCCATCATCAGGCTTTATGCTTATGCTCAATCCACATATAAAAACATTATGAAATTGTCAAATATGATGCAGATTTGCAGAATGTGATCCAGAAAGATGAAAAATGCTATATTTTTTCTTTTAGTATGATCTTTAATAGCTAGCTCATAAGTTTGAAGTAATTATGTTCTTGGTTGGCTTTACAGACTGATAAGTGTTTTCTCGTGGAGGAACAGGTGTGTCTACAGGCTGTCGGACACATTATCCTGTTGTCATTAACATAACCTTTTATATCATTTAAGTAGCAAGAGATGCTGGAAAATAGCTTGAACTCAGTTTCCAATAAGTAGAGGATAAAGAAAATAGTTGATCTTTGAACAAGACAATGTAAATTATCATTTTGCAAAGACAACTGTTTTCTACTTCAGTGACCATCTTTCATTTGTGACCTGTCTTGCCTCCAGATCTCAGTGGCACAGAAAATGTAAGAATGTTAAGAAATGTTTTCACAGACAACACCCAATATTCCACTTTTGAGGAGCTGAAAGAGATAATCATGGATGTATTAGAGAAAAATTGGTAAACTTGTCGACAGATCATTCCATTCAGGTTTTGAAGGGATAAAACTGCATTCATAAAGTAAAGTTTTTTTACAAAAAACGTTTTAACTTTTGTCAGTCAGTTATATGCCGTGTGTGATACATGCATAGGCGATCATGTATCTTTTGATACATGATTGACAAGTTGCCATTTCTTTCTATGGTAGACCAGTTACCATCCAAGGCTATAGAACCCAGTCTGTCCTGCTATTTTACCCATAGCTGGGGGGAGAAAAAAGGGGATTCACACCTTTTCCAAGGGTATTAGCACATGTGAATGTAATGGATTCAACTGGAATTCGAACTCAGTTCTCCAATTCCTCAATCTGAGCTGCTATCCATGACTTTTGTACTGTTTTTATTTTTATTAATCTACATCAGTTTTTGCATGTTGTTATAAAAAAGGGGATCCTCAAATGCAAAAATTAAAATTTACAACAATGCAAATATTTAAAAATAATGAGAAATATTTTATAAAAACCTGGACTTATTTTTCTATAAATTCTACTAAAACTTTTCAACATCTGCAGTGGTTTATAATCACTGGGTTATTGAATTATAACAAGACGAATCTCCATGGGAGTTTAAAACATCATGATCTGTTTTTGTTTCCCAAATATGAGGAACCACCAACACGTCACAGGAGATTGAGAATACACTTCAAATTAGAGTGTCCAGAATATTTTCAAAGGTGATGTCATGAGATTAAAACAGTAGCAATAATCAAAATTAACTTTTATCACACAAGGTAACTAAATAATTCAAAAAAATTACTGAAAAGGTGCTAGTCTTGAAGAATATTCTCAGGTGGGATTAACCATTCTCTTGTTGCCATTCATTCTTGTATAGTTTTATTTTACTTTGAAGAAATGGATACAAAAGTGGATCGGATTGAGTAGAAATACATTGTGTCCTAAATACTGTTATCAAATAAATCTAGAGATTTTATAATCTGCTAGAATATCAACTCTATGTTAAATAGCTTTTCTAACTTTTAATCAATAATGAACCATTTTTTTTTTAAATGAGAACCTGGAAAATTAGCATTGTTCATGGAGAAACACGTATATACTTTCTTTTTTTATCTTCCATATCGTTTCATGATTTAAACGATCATGGTTCTCCACAACTTCCTATCTTTTGTTGAAATTCCCTCAAGTACATTAAGTAGTTTACTTGCTATTTATTTCTGCTTCTTTTGAGTTTCAACTTCTCCAGACCCTCTTTTCTCATTATGTGTTCCAGAAATTTCACCTATTTCTGATTGTAAGTATCAGTTATCTTGCATTCCTACTTTTGTTACAACATCCTTATTACTCACATGCTCTATCTGTGTTAATCTCTGTATTGATTTGTAAACCATATCTCTACTGCTTCAAGCCTCTTCTTTATCTGTTAAGAGATTCCCCTGTATTTACTGTTATATAAGAGATTAAATATTATATAGCAGTCCAACACTCTTTTCATTTTTCTAAGGGCATCTTTTTCTATCTCTCAATACTTTGTTTCTTAAAGACACTTTTGTTTTTTCCTATAAACCTTCAGATTTCTGCATCATACTTTCTATCATCTCTTACTACATTCTACTAAGATGGTTAAATTTCTATGCAGGCTTAAATTTGATATCCCCAGTATGTAACACACATACACACACACACACACTTTCAGCTGCGTCTCATTTGCTAACAACAGTGCATTCTGTCTTTGTCTGAAGTGATTATTTTGCTTTGAATGACGCAATACAGGAAGAACATTTCTACTTCTTTTCTTATGAGAATGATAGTGGTAATGATAGTTTCCAGAACATTAAAAGATATTAAAACAACAAAAAAAGATATTACAGTAAGTTAATTCCTAAAAAAAATGTCCTCTGAGAGATCAAATACATCAGACTTTTTTTCCTAATTTGATAAATGCAATATCACCCAACATTCAAGAACCATTAAAACACATTTATTGTGTTTTATTGCAGTACATTCTGCAATTCATTTTATTGTAATTTCTTTTTTACATCTCTTACTTATGTTACTACTACTTCTCTGTGCCATGTCCCTTCAGTGACTCTCCACAACTTCCTATCCTTTAGAGCTCATAGTAAAGTTTGTCCTTTTTTCCATCCCTTTTTCCCGTCCCCATTCTGCTATTTACAGTAGCTTATTCGCTGCTTTTCTCTACTCTCTTGCTTATAATGTGTCCTGTGAGTGTCAAATTCTCCAAATCCTCCTTATTTGTTCTAGAAATTCCAACTCTTTCTTCCTGATTGTAAGTATAGGTGTCCTTTTTTTGTTTCCAAATTCCTTTAAACTTTCTCATTACTCATATTCATTGTTCATATTCATCATATCCTCAGCATCCTTCTGTAGGGTCAGTTTCTCCTGATTTGTGAGATTCTCCAGAATTCCCTGCCATAGAGTAGGATCAATATTATAGCAGTTCAGCACTCTTTTCTTTATTATGAAGAAAACTTTCCTGTTTCTTAATACTTTCCTTGTTTATGCTAATATTAGTATAACTGTGGTCTGACAAATTCTAAGCCTCTTAATAATTGTAAAGATCTTTATGTTTTTATATAATGCAAAGAGGAAAGCTCATCAAATTTATAAAAATGGAAAATAAATAAAATTATAATCTTAATAAAACTAAACACACAATACTACTTACCAACTCAATCATGACTAAAATTGAAATGTATTTATCTAAATTTTATCTTAACTTTGTTATACCTATTTTGAGAACAATAAGAGATTTAAGTAATACAAAACCAAACCATAAAAACCTGAAACCTGAAAAAGGAATTTGTACTGTAAACTGTAATAAATATCACAGGAAATATGTAGGTGAAACTTCCAGGAATTTGAATAAAGGAATATAGAAACAGAAAAAAATATCTTTTCCAAAACAACACAACCAATGCATTACTCCTTCATCATCATGAATCTGACCATAACTTTGGCTTAATAAATGCAATTTTATTTACACAATTTACATTCTTTGGACTGTTGTCCTTATCTTTTTTTACTATATTCACAACATTTCAGCCTTCATCAGCTCATTGGAATTTTGAACTGAACCCTTTATTTCATCCACCGGGGTAGATTGTTCTAGTTCTATGTACCATGTTTCTTCTGGATGTCTCAGTTATCTCTCATTAACTCAACTCTCCAAATTTTTATTCACCACTGCAGTAGCCAGATATTGAACCAAAAAGTGTAAATAATTACAATACTTCATCACAGAAATATAGACAGATAGTGAATGGAATTTTATTTAAAAGAGAAAGTAATTTACTAAGCCAAAAATGTATAACGTGCACTGATTTCCATGCCTTTCACACTAAATTTGCATCTAGGTTCATATTACATTTCACCTTTCCTAACAAATCTTTTGCTATCACAATGTTGCTTATTTAAAGACAACAGCTGGATATCTAGATATATTAGATGTCAGAAAGTTAAAATTTAAACTTCATTGTCTCTATATCTCCATCATTTCCTCTCAGTATATAATTATAACTGAAATTTTTGTTTATATTTTCACCCCATCCTCTTGCCTAGATATAATTTCATCAATGGAACATTATTTTAATCTGATGAAGTCATTTTCAAAGATATACAGTTATTTTTTAAATTTTGTCATTCAATTACTCACCAAAGATCTTTAATAAATGACTTAAGTATTTATACTTCTATCACAGAAGTTCAACATATCGAACTAGTTTTATTTTTTTTATTTCAATAAAAAAAATGAACTATTTTTGGTTTACTTTCTTAAGTTATCATAACAACCAGAATTTTCCATTTTTCCAACAACATTCTTCATGGAATAACCTCAGATTATAATCTTCATCATGTGTACAAGGAATTCTCTGACTGCTCTCATTTGGGATCTGAAATATCTTTCAAGAAATTTCATGTTTTATTCTCTAAGTAAAATATGCCAAATTATTAAACTTGTCATCCACAGGTACTTTATGTCCCACTTTGGTTTGGTACTCTGAATCATAATTTTGTTGACTAGTATCTTCATCTTTATTGTTTTATTACAAAACTATTGTCAGTATGTCCTTTTACCAGGCAGAAATCTTATAATACATCCAGTCATCCTAAACACATGCCCCATATCCTGTTCATTTCCTCATTAGGAAGAAGGTTATAGATCTGAACAGACAAGACTTTCGTTCATATAAAAGGGGTTTTCAGCTCAGATAAAAAAATGTTACAGGTTCTATTAGGTGTGTGATGAAGTTTCCAGAATTTTGTTGAAAAATGATTTTATATTGAGTATTCAGTCTCTCATTATTAAAAAATAGGACACTGGGCCTTTTTGCACATACATAACTGTTTATAAAAAAGAAAGGCCTTACTAACCGTTATCTAGGAAATGTTTTGCTTGAAAAAGTAAAAAAAAGAAAGTAATACTCGAGGACTACCAGATGTAGTTTTGAGGAGGGTCAGCAAGCACATTAACTGAAACATTGTGACGCATATCAGGAACTTTATCGAAGTTCTAATCAATAAAAGGCTTGACTCGAAGAACTTGCTAAGTAGAATCAATTATAATGCTTTAAAGTGCATGATTTGTACAAGTAAAAAACAATTGAGCATGATGAGGCTCAATCAATGACGACATGGCGCTGCAATACACGATAGATGAAAGTGTGTGAGAGAAGTTTGTTGGCATTGATCCTTCAACTCTCAAATTCTCAAGTAACAACAGGTTTTTAATGGTAATGCAAAACAAAAGAAATTTTTATCACTATTATACACAAATTGATACATTTAGAAAAAGTGTCTATTTATATAAATGGGTTTTGTCATTAATGTTTGTCTAACAAGGTATCAAAGGTTGTTGTTACACAAATGTGTTTATGAAATATTTGTTAGGTTTGCAAAATAAAATGAAATACATTTATAAATTCATTTAAAGTTCAGCATAGAGAAAAATATGTCTTCTGTAATAAAAGATAGTGTATTGTTATGAGTGGCATTGAGCCAAGTTGACATCTAAATACTGCCTGACAAAGTAAAATCAGAATTCTTATTTATGACCTTTTAGAGGCTTGAGGAATTATTAATTTTGGAGTTTAGTCTCCTTATTTTTATTGGTTGAAAAACACTGATTGTTTTGTGATGATTGGTCAAGAAATATTTTTATAATTGGTATCAAAATTTCTTTTTTATCATTCTGATATTACCTATTTTGCAAAAGCATTATTTTCCCATCTACAGTGTTCACATTGAACTCTATATAAAGTTTTATGTACAGGCAACACTTGCTGTATGCCTCATGTAGCATACACTTCAGGAAATTGAAAGAACATGGTGGTTGGAAATGGAAAAAAAGTTTGTCATATTCACAATGCTCTGGCCTTCTTCAAGTGATATTAGTTGGAATTTTGAACCAAACTCTTTATTTAATCCACAGGGGGTAAATTGTTCTAATTCCAGATGCCATGCCTTGGGATATCTCAGTTTCAGTAACTTTAATAACTCAACTCTGCAAGATTTTGTTTCCTCTCCTACAGCCACATATTGAACTCTCAACACTTTGGGTCAAGTCAATTTTAGGATCACTCAAACAACATTTTTATCCACTGGCTGACCACATATGGAAGGAAAAGGGAGTTTACCCTCCACCTGTGGTATGAGGTTGAAATAATAAACAGAGTACATCACTGGAAAATACAAAAACTTAAAGGATCAGCACATACGCTAGGCTGCAAAAATGTCCTAAGACAGCCAAGCATAGACATGAATACAATATGATAAAAAATGGTGACTGAGACATTAGGTTTATAAGTCCCCAAAATTCAGTCAAGGACACATGACCAGGTTCAAAATTCTAATTAATGAATATGGCAGTAAAGATGAGGATAACAGTCCAAACAGTGTAAAGAGTTATAATACCTCATCTCAGAAATATAGACAGGTTTTGAAGAAGACTGGAGCATACACGGCCAAAATGTTGGGAATATGGCAATAAAGATGAGGACAACAGTCCAAACAATGTAAATAGTGTAAATAATTATAATACCGCATCTCAGAAATATAGAGAAACTAATTTTTCAGATAATGAAAAGGATTTATTTTGGAATTGTAGACCACATTTATAATTAGAGGTAAACAGATATTAATGATTTAAGTTCATAAAGTAATCATTATTATTAATTTTTTTTTTAAGGCATTTCCCCCTAATCAAGGTGGGAGTGTTACTAGCATGCAAAGGGTTACAGAGGATTGAGAACAAGAGTAAAGAGGCATGTTTGAGGGAAGGATACAGGGAAGGACGGGGAACAAGCTCAGATGTCGATTGACATTACACTTGAATATTTGAAGATTATAGTCATTGGGGAAGCAAGTAAAGGGAAGGGAGTTCCACAGATGGGAAGTGTAGGAGAAGAAGCTGTTTGAGTAGAAGAGATGGTTACATTTAACCATTTTGACAGTTAAAGGGTGGGACAGAGATGCCAGAATGGTAGCTCACTTAAATTCAGGCAATCCGGGAACCAGAGAAAGTAGCTAGTTGGAACATTTGCCATGAAAGTACTTGTAGAAGAGACAGAGGGAGGCCATGACAAATCTGTAGGATAGTAATTGTAGACTAGATGCCAGATCAGGACCTGTCATCTTGCATATTCGTCTCCGGATTTTGTCGAGAACCTCGAGACGTACAGCAGGAGCACCAGACCACATATGACAGAAATATTCCATGTAAGGATGGATGGTTGATTTATAGATTTGAAGGATAAACTCAAACGAGAAAATCTTTCTGATACAACACAGAGAACCAACTTTCCTTGTGATAGATGAAGCTAGTGATTCAATGTAGTTGTTCCCCCTCATATCAGTGGACAGCATGATACCAAGCAGGCGTAACGAGGCGCTCTCAAGGAGTCGGGAATCAGTGATTCTGATGGGGGGCAGGAAGGATTCTCTGTGGTGGGTAAAGAAGAACAGTTTTGTTTTGGAAGCATTGAAGTTTACAAGCCATTTCCTGCCCCAGTCAACCACAGATTGGAGGTCCTTTTCAAGATCGGCAGCCAGGTTAGTTTTGTCAACGATACCAGATTTACTATTGAGGCATGAATAAATAGTGGTGTCGTCTGCGTAGATGCCAACTTGGGAACTGATGATATCGGGAAGGTCATTGATAAAGATCAGGAACATTGTAGGGCTCAAAATAGAGCCTTGGGGAACACCAGTGTTTGTGATAAAGGAGCCAGAGGAGAACCCATTCAGGACGACCTTCATTTCATGGTTTGACAAGAATAATTGTATTGTCAAATAATCGTCCTGTAATACTGTATCCTTGAAGCTTACGAAGGAGGCCAGCATGTGAAACCCTATCAAATACTTTAGAGATGTCTAAAGCCACAGCTCAAGCTTCTCCATTATTGTTTGCTTGGTATATAAATTGAGTTATGGCTGTGAGCACGTCAGTGGTACATCGGGCAAAGCGGAAACCATATTGCTTGTCAGAGAGCGGATTATTTGAAGTAAGGTGCTTAATGACTTCAGTGTTGATTAAAGCCTCAAAGACTTTACTGAAGAGTGGTAGGAGACTGAAAGGATGGTAGTTAGACAGGTCAGAAGGGTCACCAGAGTTCTTAAAGACAGGCACAACAGATGAGGACTTCCAACAGGCTGGAAAGCAAGAGTCAGTGAGGTAGTAGTTGTCTAATTTAGAGGACAGGAACCAATTCAGGAGCACATTTCTTCAGGACAATGGCTGGTATCCTGTCCCAACCACATGTCTGTAATGTATTTCTTTGAAAGTCTTATTATTCAGACACAGGAACTGCATAGATTATAAATATTAAAGTAAAGAATAAAAGTCACAAAAATAATAGCCAAATATTTCCAGGACTCCTTTTGTTTTGAGAAAGAGTGAGATTTATAGTCTAAAGAGATGGTTTGAGTCTTACTGCAAGTTACTTATGTCTTAGTTTAAATTCAAGGAATCTCATTGGAGTAATGGATAGCAGCTTGGATTGAGGAATTGGAGAGCTGAGTTTAAATTCCAGTCAAGTTTATTACATTCACTTACATGAATGGGAAATGTATGAATCCATCTCCCTCCCCAGGTATGGGTAAATAGCAGGACAGACTAGATTCTTTAGCCTTGGCTGGAAACCAGTCTAAGAGAAGGAAAGACTGAATTCAAAGCAACCTGGAGAGTGTTGGGTTCTGTCACTTTATCTTGCCCAAGACACGCCACCACAGCTGCAGTAAATATGGTACCCCTATGACCCTAATGGGTTAAAGGTCTCATGATTGATTAGCAATGATCAAGATAGAGTTAAAGACTGTTTTTTTTTTATTTCTTAAAAGAACAAAAGGCAAAGAATAAAGAAAATAACTTTGCTTTCTTTTATCAACATCTTAGCGGTGAAGTCTTTGTATATTAATTAAATCAGGAAGAAAGTTGGATGAAATTTATGGCTGCATAAATAATCTATTTTAGTTGCTCCAAGCTATGCCACATTTCAAATTATTTTCTTCCATCCTTGTTGACTTCAAATTAAAGTTCATATTCAGTTAATTTAAATTTCTATCTAATCAGAATACTTCTTGCTTTGGTCTCTGACTTTGAGAAGAGTCATTAGAATATTCAATATTTTTCAAAGGCTCAAATCCTTTCTTTGTATAATAGTATTTGTTGGTATAACATTTTGGTTAATCAATTATAGAAAGAAGGGTTCAGTTTTGGTTATAAATATGTGTAAAATCATGGCAATAAGGAGATGGAAATCAACACCTTTTTTCAGCCTAGAAAGAAGGGTTCAGTTTTGGTTATAAATATGTGTAAAATCATGGCAATAAGGAGATGGAAATCAACACCTTTTTTCAGCCTATCTTTTTTTCTTTATAATTCATTGTCACATCATGAAACTGTTAACCTTTACCCAATTTAAGATTTTATTCTTAAAGTTTTATACATTTTAAGAAATGTGTTAGACCAGACCAACTCCCATGGCTACTTCAGTGTTTGAATTTTATGTGACTGAGAGGGCTACATAAGGCAGTTTGAATTTGTATATCACTCTTAAAGGACAAAGAATGAAAGCAAGTGTTTAAAACTTAGTTAATAAATCTTGTTATCAACAGAATTAGACAGCCACTGCTTTTCATAGTTGATGGCATAATAAATAGCTAGATTGGTTATTATCTCACTCTTTACTAGATCTGTGGATAATGTTCAAAAAAACATTTTGTACATACATGAAATAAGTAAAAATAAGACTCAATGTTGATGATACTTATCTGAGAACAACACAAGAACAAGACTCAGATTCAAGTCAACATGTTTGGGTCAAAAAGAACAAACCTCATCTCTGCATCTATAGCTGTTTTAACTTTAGAATTAAGCCAGTCACAATTGAATGCTCTATTTAACTTTCAGATTTAATTCTGTCAATTTAAATTTTATCTTTTGTAAGAATGGGCTGCATGATAAAGTGAATAGTTTTATATCCATAAGATCTTCTCAGGTTGGTATATCTTGAGAGTATCAATTTGCAAAACATTCTCCCTTCCCATGATCCTTTGGAATCAGTAGTTGTGGACAGAGGAAATTAACTTAGGAGAAAAGGAATCAATAATTGCAACAAACATGTTATCAAAATTAATAGAGTGCAAGATAAAAACTATTCTAAATTGTTTTATATGTTTCTCATTCTACTGAATTCTCATCCAACTTTATATTTATATATATATATATATATATATATATATATATATATATATATATATATATATATTCACTACTTGAAATCTTTGAAACAAAAATTTTAAATGAACATTTCATTCATAAATTGGCTTCTTTTAGTTAAGGAAAGTTTTACAAATAGATTCCAACTTGTTGAAGGCCAAGTAAAAAGCAAATTTCAAACACTTTTCTGCACTATATAAGACGATATACCTAAACAGAACTATTTTTGATATGAAAATTAAAACAGTTCTCAAATAAAAGAACATCAATGAAAGAGAGTTAATTAATGAAATAAACTTTGTTAAGATCAATATGCAAATTAGTAAAACCTGAAGAGTGATATTGCCTAGAAGTTGATAACAAACAACAAAGATATTTAGCTTTTAGATTACTCTCTTGAGTGGTTTGTAACACATTATTTATCATCTCTCAGTTGCATCTCTGTCTAGGGGCAGAGTGCACTCAGGGGCGGCTCCATCAAAGGACAGAGGTGCAACTGAGAAAAATTATACTGTGTGGTGCCCAGCCATGGAGAACAGCTGCCTGGGGCTGCACACTTTCATTGCACCAGATAGAGGTCTTGGTGCAAGCACCAAGACCAGCACATCCAACATTTGCAGGGGCTTGGGCAATTTTTGTTCGTAGCCTGGGTGTACGTGCTTGGGTCACCACCTTAAAAATTGACCTTGTGTCTAATCTTAGTGGGGAGACAGTAAATACCTAGTGTGTAAATTACTCTCTTGAGTGCTTTGTAACATTATTTATCAGCTCTCAGTTGGGTCTCTGTCTTTGGGCAGAGTGCACTCATGAGTGGCTCTGTCAAAGGACAGAATCACAACTGAGAAAAATTATACTGAGAGGTGCCCAGCCCCATGGGACAACTGCCCAAGGCTGCGCCCCTTTCATTGCACCAGAGAGAGGGATCTGTGCTTGTACTGAGGCTAGTACTGATCTTTGCTTGTAGCCTGGGTGTATGTGCTTGGGCTCCCCACATTAAACTGACCTTGTATCACAACCTGAGCTTGTGGGGGGGTTGAGTAAATGCAAATTACTCTCTTGAGTGGTTTGTAACACATTATTTATCATCTCTCAGTTGTGTCTTTGTCTTTCAGCCATGTCTTTAGCCATTTTCAAGGGGGTTTGTTTTTTAGCTATTGTCAATTTCTCTTCATGTTTTGACTGTTTAAGATGGATTTTTTTGTGTTGTTTTGAACAATAGTAGGAGTGTTTATTCTGAGCCTTCATATGTTGAGTGCAGCTGGAATTCAAGTGAGCATTTTTTTCTATTTTATCTAAATGAAAAAATGTTAGAAAGCTGGAAAATCTGAATAAAAAATTAACTAAATTTTCCTTGTCTGTCATATTGAATGAAATTATATATACATCCAAATGAGAGAAAGAACAGATGAAGTAAAATTCTGCTGTTCATAGCATTTACTTTTAAAAAATGTGCTCAATGCAAAGTAGAGCAATATCTTATTATTATTTTATTCTAAGATATTAGAACAAAAACATGTTGAAATCACTACACAATAGCTTTAATGTTCAGGCAATCGTAAGAAACTGGTGATTAAAAAAAAAATTTTCATCACCAGTCACTTACCATTTGTTCTTATACATTATAATATAATTTTATATATATATATATATATATATATATAGGTAACTATACTCGTCTTGGAAAACCTTCAAATTCTTGATTTACCAATAGTTAAATCAATCTCGAAGGGAAAAAAAGGTTTTAAAAAAGAAAGAGCCTAGGAACATGAAAGTCTGTCGAAAATAATCGCACAGATACAGGTTCAAAGCCCAAAGAAAAAGAAAAAACCCTGATACGAGAAACAACTAACTAATGAGCTTGATACAAACGTAGAGCAGACCTAGTCAAACCTAATGAGCCAGACAAACCTACCAAGGTTTCACTTAGGCAGATCATTAGGGTCAGCTGACCCTGACGATCTCCCTAAGTGAAACCTTGATAGGTTTATATATATATATATATATATATATATTTGCTCTTTTGGGTTTTTTATTATGATAAATGACATTATTTGCTTGTTCATATCAATATCAGTCACTTTCTATTTTAATTTCTCTCTTTCTCTCTGTTTCATTATCTACTCGAAACATTTTTGCTCTGTTTTCATTTCTATTATTCTGTTCCTCTTAATCATGCTATGTCAGTCGCTTCCCATCTATCTCCATCTTTATCTCTATTTTTGCTTATTCATCCTTCTCTCTTCCTGTTTTCATCTGTTTATCAAACATCTCACTCTCAAAGAGTGTGAGTTCAATATCCAGTTAATGCAGTGGAGAACTTTCAGAGGGAAAAATTAACAGGAGATAACTGATAACCATTAAACATGGCACGTGGAACTAGAACAGTGTACGCCAGTGAGTGAAATAAAGGGTTCAGTTTGACATTCCAACCACCTGAAGAGGGCCGGAGCGTATAACGCCCGAAACGTTGTAATAAATATGGCGACAAAGATGAGGACAATAGTCCGAATAATGTAAATAATGTATCTCAATCTCTGTTTGTATTGGCCACTTCTCTATTTTCTCTGTCTGATACTTTGTGATGTCAAAATTTTCAACACTCGATCACCCACATCAATTGAATTTTCATTTAATCTGTCTACAATTTGTCCTGAATGTACCTAACCATGTTTTTTATTTGATTCTTTCTCCATCTCTCACTAACTCACTCTATCTCTGTCTAAACTTTATATATATATATATATATATATATATATATCTGTCTGTCTGTGTGTCGGATGTGGGGAAGTATATGTAATAACCCTGAAGACCATATATAATGTGAACATAATCAAATTAAGAGAAACTGAACAAAGAAGTACCTTGAAGCCAGGGCGAAAAAAAAAAAAAGAAAAAATAATTTCCTCTGCACGAAGAAAAGAGTAACAGTGTGTTCTCTACATCTTAGTTTTTCTTTCTTTCTTTCTTTTTTTAGCCTAAGTTCATGCACTTACCTCAAAGCAATCCTCAACTTATTTCTTCTGCCTATTTATCTTCTATAACATTTATTTTCACATCAAAGTGGGAAAATCTATGCTTACCCATCTCAGAACACAATTGGGGGCTACTTGGTGACTGAGGCAGTTGGCATTTCTGACTGGTATCATTGAAAACGCATTATCAATAAGACAATTTTAAAGTGTAAAGAAAAATAAAAGCAATTCTACCAACTATGCCTCAAGTTAATATTTGTTTAACAAACAGATGACATATTTTATTAATAGTTCAATATTAATTTACATCATACTTGGAAAGAATTACTCCCCCTGAACTTTTAATTTATTTATTTTTTTATGAGTTTACTTCTAAAAGCATTGATCAATAAGTTTGCCGTTAAACTGAACTTTAGTCTTAAATTTTTATTATAAAAATTTTATAGAACGGTTGGATTAAGTGCATTGACAAAAAAAATAGAGATCATGTTAAAAAATAAATATCTATTATGTTTTTTAACATATTGTTGTTTTTTTGTTTTTTTAAGCATTTCACCCCAAGCAAGGCATGAGTGCCACTAGCATGCAAGGGGTTACAGAGGATAGAGAACAAGAGTAAAGAGGCATGTTTGCGGAGAGGATACAGAGAAGGACGGGGGAACAAGATTAAGGCATCAGATGTCGATTGACATTTCACTTGAATATTTGAAGATTATAGTTATCAGGGAAGCAAGTAAGAGGAAGAGAATTCCACAGATGGGAAGTGCGAGAAAAGAAACTATTTGAGTAGAAGAGATGGTTACATTTAACCTTTTCGACGGTGACACCAAGATGCCAACCTAGTAGCTCGCTTAAATTCATGCAGTCTGGGAACAAGAGAAAGCAACTCGTATGTTTTTTAAAAGTTAGTTTATGGACTTATTTGTGTAGCTCCATATGTATTCATCTGCAAACTTAATGGTGTACATACATATGTATTTATATGTATTCTTATAAACATGTTGACAAAGCAAGTTCTGTGAATCATTTCCAAAGAATTATGAAAATTTTAGCAAAATTAAATTTTTATATTTATAATTAAGCATATTTATAATTTACAGAGTCAATATAATTTTATATCATTAATTATTATTAAATTAATAATAATATGTATTATATAATTATAAATTTACCTATTAATATTTACAAAACGGCAAATTTAAATGGTGAAATGAAAAAGGGAAGCTTGCTGATTATGTTATTGTCTAATTAATGCTTGGTTGAAATCTTGATGTAAATCAACATTTTTGTATTTTTTAAGCATTTTAGTTTTAAAAAATCTTGAAATAAAAACTGAAATCATTTTTCTAGTCAAATGTTCTGATGAATATATATGACCACAAAATAAAAAGGGAGGTAAGCAATGGCTGAAACGTGCAGCTATTTGAGATTAGTTTGCTGTCATAAATTTGTTAAGTACATATCCATCCATTTTCAATATCTCAAAAAAGCAGTTTTGTGATCTTTATGTAACTTTGAAAACAATGGGAGAACACTCTACTGTGCATGTATGAACAAACATTCACCTTTAAAGTTACTCATTTGGCAGTGAAATGACCTTGAGTGAGATTTTGTATAGTAGTGTAGATGTGGGATCCACAATAACTAAGTAAATAGAATCCTGTTTTGTACAGAATTATTTTATTATTTTTTGGTAACCGACACTTATGAAATGTCACTAGCCTCTAACACCTCTATTGCTATTTCCATGGTAAATGTTCCAACAAGTTACATTCATTAGTTCCATTAGTTCAGACCTTCCCAGCTAAGTCTTGTCATGCCACATACACTAGAAAATATCATCCCCATTTCTTTTGTATTCAATTAATAAGAAGGAAGTTCTATTTGGACAGCTTCTTCCCAAGAACTACTACTTTGTGAAACTTCCTCAAATCACCATGATTTTAATATCTTCAGGTCTAGGATCAGCTGTTATCTTTCTTATATATCCTCATAATCTACACTTCTTACCTTCTCCTCCTCCTAGGTTCATACATTTTTTTTTTAAATCTCTATCTTGAGTGACTCTTTGGACTTGTATTGGATGAAAAATAAGTTTTTTAAAAAGTCCAAATTTGGAAATACTGCAGACAAAATCAAGGAAATCATGAGAATCAGCTGATTGTGATCCTGAAAAGTATCTTGACAAACTGTTTTGAAAAGTGGAAAATATATATATATATATATATATATATATATGGTTCCAACATCTGAAGGGGACTAAAAGTCAACATTGCTCTTAGTAGATTATTTTTTTGCTATTATTAAATGTCTAAAAAAAATTCCTTCAAGAATATTTTACAGAACTTGGTGTTGCCATGTTCTTTTTTGAAAATAAATTCTAATTGCTTCTGAAGTTTTCCATAAATATCTCTTTGAGATTATTACAAGATTTGTGTGTAAATCTTCAAGAAACATTTCTGTTTGGAATCCAGTTGTCATGGTATATTGCAAAGAAATACTCCTTTCTTTTTGAAGAGGTACTTACAAATCAGAGACAAACATTTCTTTTTTGTTATCAGGAATTTCTTTTGCTCATTGAGACTTTACAAAGTCAAAAGTTCATTGATTGGAGATGGATTGGCGGTTAGTTCTTAGTATTAGACAAGTGAAAGTGCCAAACATACTGTACTGTCTTTTATTTGATTATGTCTAAAAATTGATTAATATCAATGTTTTTTTTATTCCTTCAAAACAAGATCACTGACACAATAATGTTAATTGCATTTACATAATATAACAGCTATGTCTATTCAAAACAAGTATTTTAGATTAGAAATTCCTGAATATAAATGGACATTTTCTTTTCTTTCTCTTGGCAAAATACAATTTTGAACCTCTTTATTAGCAATACTCTACTCTAATCATTTAACTTCAATTGAAAATAACAACTAAGTAGATGAGCTTACCTCATTGGGAAAGCCTATTTTTCCAGTTCATTTGTCAAAAAAAATGTTGGTATTAAATAATCTTATATCAGACTTTGCAAACATCTACAGTGGATAGCAGAGAATTCATTTACTTTCATTCAAAACATTTTATCAAAGAAGGGTTGTACGAGATAGAAAGGCATAGAGATGTCGGCAACTGAGGCTGAATGTAGGTTCATTAAAAGAATGTGTGACATTTACTTTTTATTTTTAAGAAAAATCAGTATAAAATCATAACCCTTATCTCTCTCTCTCTCTATATATATATATGCATATATATATATGTATGCATATATATGCATATATATGTGCACACATATGCATATATGTGCATATATATATATATATATATATATATATATAGAGAGAGAAGGGTTATGATTTTATGTGTGTGTGTGTGTGTGTGCATACGTATATAAGATTTATTAGACATTATTAAAAAAATTACAATATTACATCTCTGACTGCAGGTTTAAGCACACTTTATGTGTGTGTGTGAGTGTGTGTATATATATATATATATATATATATATATATATATATATATAAGCTCATTCAATGAGTAATGTTCAAAATATGACAGCAATAAATTGAGCAATAGGTTCACTATTATTTCATCCCATAAATTGTAATGGTAATATTAGCTGAATGTTCAAAATACGATAGCAATAGTTTAAATATTTTCACTATTCAAAATACCTAAGTAATCACTGTAAATGCTATTTTTGTCTCAGCCAAGAAAAACTAAATTTGGATGCTACAAACTTATTAAATATATGCAATTATATTATCATTATTATATTACTAAATATATTTAAATTGTTCTGCTTTATAATTCTACTCCTTTTACATAGATTTTTTTTATTATGTAGAAAAGTGTTTTTTAAATATACATTCATTCATAAAAAGTGCTTCTAAAATGATTTAATTGGAAGTTTTGAGTCAATTTCACTAAACAATATGGTGTTCTTTATAAATTTATGTAATAGAAAATTAATTTTCTGTAAACATCAATGAATGATAAGCATATTTAATAAACTTATATACAAAATTAAATGATAGTCTTTAATTTTATTCCTGCTAAAATAATTGTCTTTTATTTCTATTGAAGACAATATAAACTGTGAACATTCAAGCAAGTAATTAGATTAGGACTTTGTATTACATTAGAGGCCATTATTGCAGATCAAGATGCAACTTTAAAGTTTAAACATTAAAATTAAAACTTCGTTAACTTTAATCATCAAAGTAGAACAAATGTTATTTACAATTTTGTTTTGCCAATCCTTAAATGGTCAGAAAGCTGATATAAATATTAGCAAATTCATACATACACATATAGTTGGTAAAAAATGTTGCATATGTCTTTTATAAATGTGTATATGTGATAGAAAATGCAAATGCTTTCTATAGTAATCATCTTCCTCTATGACCCTTCAGAACATAGGCGATCATGGCTCTCCACAACTTCCTATCCCTTAGCAATTTTGTCTCCTTTTAATATGGCTACTCCCTCCCCCATTTTGGCATCCGTTCACTCAAGCATGTCAGGCAAATAGCCTTCCTGATCTCTCTTGCCCTCAGCATGCCCCATGAGGATTTTTTTTTCCAAGACCTCCTTCCTCATTATGTGTCCAAATAATTTCAGCTGTCTATTCCTGATTCTAAGTGTTCTGTTTGTTGCCATTTTCTTTAAGACTTCCTTGTTGCCTACAGACTCTATCCATTTTACCAAAGTATTGATATTAATGTTGTTCTATAATAAATTTGAAAGCAAATTCTTTTTTTTAATTTGATGTTGCTTGCTAATGGAAGTTTAAATTTTCACTCAAAGACCTCTCTGAACATTTTCCAAGTTGTGTATTGTCTATGGTTTGTGATTTTGACTAAAACTAAAACTAATTTTTGAAAGAGTCATCTTGTTCACCATTACACTTGTGTAGATTTTCATACAGTGTATATTTAAATGTATGTCTCAGAGACAATTGAAACTAAAACTGTAAAAAATGACAAAAGTATATGCTATTTCCTCAATAAACTGGGTGGCATGCAATAGTTATCCATTTCAAATAATGTTTTTATACTGATTCACCAAAAAGAGGACTCATGAGCCACTAAAGGTCAAGGGTTACTATTAAAATGGTAATATTGAATTCAGTATGTCATACAAATGAACGAGGAGGAGGTGGTAGGAAGGGAAGACTATGAGGATAACAAGGATAGATAACAATTGACACTTGACTTGAAGAGGTTAAGATTATAGAGAAGCATCCCTGCAAGAATCTGTTCTACAGAGTAACAGTTCTTTGAAAATATCTGTCTGAATGAAATTTTCTCCTTACACTTGGAATATGGAAAAAATGAGGGGGTGGGATTTGACACAGGAAAGTAGCATTGCATATCCTAAGTGTAAAGGTCTGAGGATGTGGCTTGTGTCTGTGGGGAAAGAGGCTGTAGAGTGGAAAATAAAACATCCCCCCAAAAGGCTTTCTCAGGCTAGCACTTTCTTCTAACATGAAGTGGAAAGATTATATTGAATCAATTGCTAGGTCTGCTGCTAATAAAATGGGTTCACTGTGTTGTGCTAGACAATTTTTCTTGCCAGAATCTATCTTAAACATTTATAAATCTATCATTTGTCCAGGCTTTGAAAATTGCTGCCACATCTGGTCTAGTTCTTCTATGTATTTAATTATTGCTGATAAAATACAAAAAAAGAATCTGCAAAGTTGTTGGTACTTAACTGGTATCTTGTCTTCAATTACTTTCCTACAACTGTAACATAGTTTCCCTGTGCTTTTCTATAAACATTTTCACGGTAATTGTTCTAATGAACTTTCCAATATGGTACCTAGACTTCATAAATTTAAGTGAATTACTAGATTGGTGGCAAGGTCTCATCATTTTACAGTTGAAATTGCTAGATGAAACCAAAAGTTCTATGACAAGAGTTTCTTCTCTCACACTTCTCACTTGTGGAAATCTCTTCCAGCTTCTTACTTCCTGCTCAACTTTGAACTGTATACTAACCTGCCATCTTGATTTCATCCATATTCCCAGCACTGTAATTCCCTGTACCTTTTTCTATAAGTATTTTCATAGTAATTGTTCTGATGAGCTTTCCTCTTTGATACCTAGGCTACATGAATTTAAGCACAGTAATAGATTGGTAGCAAGGTCTCATCATTTTGCATTTAAAATGGCTAGCTGCAACCATAAATTCTATATTAAGAGTTTCTTTTCTTGCACTTCTTGCTTGAGGAACTCTCTTCTGACTTCTTGCTTCCCAGTCAACTTTGATCTTCAACAATTTAAATACAATATCAACTGTTATCTTCTGTCTTAATTCCTGTTCTTTTATTGTTTTCTTTCCTTAATGTGTTTTTTTTTCTCATATTCTCTAAGTAATCCTTTGCCTTAGTGGCTTTATTGCCTTGCCTGGGGTAAAATTATTAAAAAAAGAAAAAAATACATAAACAATTTTGAACCGGAAGCTCCAGTCCATTTTTGGCCTAATCTGACTCTTGTAAAGATAAAGCATGGCAGAATGTGTCAGGTACCTTTTTTTTTAAAGCATTTCACCCCAAGCAAGGCGGGAAGCCACTAGCATGCAAGGTGTTACAGAGGATTTGGAGTGAGAGCAGATAGGAGTAATAGAGGAAAGGATGAAGAGAAGGATAAGGGATAGATCAAGGCAACTGGAGATGTTGATTGACATTACATTTGAATAGTTGGAGATTATAGCTATCAGGGAAACAGGAATAGGGAAGGGAGTTTCACAAGCGAGAAGTGTGAGATATGAAGCTATTGGAGTAGAAGAGATGGCTACATTTAACAATTTCAACAGTGAAAGGGTGAGAGTGGGATGTCAGCCTCATAGGACGCTTGAATTCATGAAGTCTGGGAACCAGTGTAAGCAGCTCAACAGAGCAATTACCATGAAAGTATTTGTAAAAAAGACAGAGAGAGGTAATGGCATGTCTGTGCGAGAGTGACTGCAGACGAGATGCCAAATCAGGACCAATTACATTGCATATCTGTTTCTGGATCTTATCAAGAATCTGAAGGCAAATAGAAGGGGATCCTGACCATATATGGCAGCAATACTCCATGTAAGGGCGAATGGTTGACTTGTAGATTTGAAGGATCGATTCCTTTGAGAAAAATTTCCTGGCGCGGCACAGGGAGCCAACTTTCCTTGCGGTGGACGAAGCAATTGACTCAATGTATTTGTTCCATCTCAGGTCAGCTGACAACATGAGACCGAGCAGCTGCAGAAAGTGCTCTCGAGAAGTTGAGCATCAAACATTCTAATGGGGGGCAGGGAAGGATTTCTGTGGTGATTAATAGAGAGCAGTTTTGTTTTTGAGGCGTTAAAGTTAACCAGCCAATTCCTGCCCCAGTTCACAACTGATTGGAGGTACTTTTTGAGACAAACGGCCAGGTTAGTTTTGTCAGTGACACTAGATTTGTTTTTGAAGCAGGAATAAATTGTAGTGTCGTCTGCATAGATGCCTACTTGGGAATCTATGGCATCAGGAAGATCATTGATGAAGATAAGGAACAGAGTAGGGCCAAGGATGGACCCTTGAGGAACACCTGCATTCATGGGATAGGAGCTGGAGGAGAATCCGTTGAGAACGACCTTCAATTCACGGTTTGACAGTAATGATTGTATTAGGTCAAACAATCAACCTGCAATACCATAACCCTGGAGCTTGTGAAGAAGGCCAGCATGCCAAACCCTATCAAATGCTTTGGAGATGTCTAGGGCCACGTCACGAGCTTCTCCGTTTCCGTTATTTCAGTGATGGCCGTAAGCACATCAGTTGTAGATCGGGCAAAGCAGAAACCATATTGCTTGTCTGAGAACAGATCATGGGATTTAAGGTGGTTGACCACTTTGGCATTGATTAAGGCTTTGAAGACTTTGCTGAAGAGGAGTAGGAGACTGATAGGACGGTAATTAGAAGGGTCAGAGGGGTCGCCAGAGTTCTTAAAGACAGGAACTATCGATGAGGACTTCCAGCAGTTTGGAAAACAAGATTCCTTGAGGCAGTAGTTGTATAGTTTGGAGATGGCGGGTGCCAGTTCAGGCGCGCTTTTCTTCAAGACAATGGCTAGAATCCCATCTCCACCACTAACCATGTCGGGGTCTAAATTAGAGATAATGCCCAGTACCAATGACGGGGTTATGTGCAACCCTCTGAATAGGGCCTCAGTTCTATGAGGGAAATCGGGTATGGGTACACCTAAAGAGTCAGGCGTTGAATTGAATGAAAATTTCCGAGCAAAGCATTCAGCCTTGTCAGCAGAGGAGGTCAGAACCTCAAACTGGTTGAACAAAGGAGGTATAGAGGGTTTGCTATTGTTAAGTACGCTCTTGCATAGACGCCTGTAACTCTAGGAGCCGAATTTGCGAGATGCAATACGTTCCTTTATTCGAGCAGCAAATAGTGACTTAGCTTCGTTGAGGATACGCTTACACTCGTTACAGGCAGAGATAAAGAGATATCTATTGCAGTCTGACATGTCGCTACGGAATATGTGGAAAAAGTGGTTCCTATGGGCAATGGCGGCTGGGCAAGCAGTGGAGAACCAAGAGAAGGAGTGCGATTTGACCGTAAATTTCCTTGAGGGGATGAAAGCGTTGATTCCAGCTTTAACCCAGAAGGAGACCTCAGAAGCACATTCTTGAATGGGGAGTGTAAAGACAACATCCCAAGGGACATCGCGGAGGAAATCACAGAACGAGTCCCAGTCAGTTCATTGATAGCAGAACAAGGTTCTAGTGGTAGGAGGTTCTTTGCAGGGGCTGGAGTTGAAGGAGATGTTGACAGACCCTACAGCATGATCAGAGTTACCAAGAGGGCAGAGCTGCGTGGTGCTACAAGACTCGGGGATGGAGGTAAAACACAGATCGAGAAGAGAGGCTTTACCATCCTGGTTGTAGGCAAAATGCGTGGGGAAGTCAACTATCTGCGTGAGGGATTGAGAAACTGAAAAATTAAGTGTTTGAATGCCTGCAAGGTCAGTAGTAGCATCTTAAGCCACTTGGTATGATGGGCATTAAAATCACCAAACACTAATATGTGAGCAAACGGATGGAGAGAGAGAGAGCCTTGTCTATGCTGTTAGAAATGCTATCGATTATTCCACAGTCTTGAGAGGATGGAGAGCGATAAAGGAAGAAGAGATAGCTTACAATATTGAGAAGAGACTGGAGACACACATATGAATGGTCTGGCAATTCAAGAGACAACTCTCTAGCCAGTGGGAGATGGTCCTTGACGTAAACACCAAGGCCATGCTTGTGGGTTTGAGAGTCTTTTCTGAGGAGAGGAAGGTAGCCGGGGATCAAGAGATCAGAGGAGGGGAAAGACAAGTCAAGGTTGGTCACACACAGAGCCAGTATATCTAGGCAGTTTGCAGTGATGAAAGATTCCACACTGCAGAAATTGAATCTAATGCCACGGATGTTGGAGAATGAAATGTTGAAGGGTTTCGGTGATTTTTGAAGGGCTGGTTTAGGTTTACTTTTTCAATGTTTGTTAGTCATTGTGTGGAATTATGGTTGGAAGATGAGAAGGCCTGAAGTAAAAGAAGCAGATGGTTATCGACCGTGACGTGGGCAGAGAGAAATTGGCACAGCCTGCATCATGTGGCCTCAGGGTTGCCCACCGGAGGTGACTGCAGGGACACCTTTCTATGTGTGACATGGCACTACAGACACCCCGGTATTATACAACTGTTGATCAGAGTGGATACTCAAGATGCTATGCAAGAGTTAGGGCTCCTAACTACCAGTTGGAAAGAGCAACCAGGAAACTGTCAACCGTGTACCCTCAGAATGAAGAGGTAATGCCACAGACTGCGCACATCACGTGAGAAACACGGCAGCACTAGTACAGAGGCCAGAGGGAGGGAGAGAGAGTTCCGGGAATCCCTTCCTAAACAAGAAACAAGGTGCAAGCCTCTATTCTTGTCCAAGTGAAGGCGGAGGAGTATTGACCGGGCGGTAGGAAAGCCTACCTTCTCCTATTACATATAACACATACATGAACAACAAAAAGATAAGAGGGGGAGGTAGCTGGCAAAGTGTCCAGGCTGACACTAGATGTATGTTCTGGGGGAGAGGAAAGATATTTTATTTGTATTTTACCCTTTCACTACACTAAGTTTTAACTTAGTATAAGTCCTATTGTCCTAAGTGATAGAATGAGCTGACCATTTTTCCAGCAGTAGACCATATACATGTTCTACTTGAAGTCAGGAGTAAACTGAGTAAACATTAAAATCATGAAGTCTTATTGAGAGTACAAACATTCATCATGATTAGAGAAAGTTCAGGGTTTGATTAGTGATTTGTATAATGTTAATATTATGTGATGACCCTTGACTAGAAGAGGTTAAGTTTGTAGTGATCAGAGAAACATCCATGTGCAAATCTGTTCCATAAGGTAGTGTTGCATTCTATGTCATATAGCATTGCAGCTCAGACCAGACACCAGTTTTATTCTCAGGGTGCATCTTCCAGTCAAATGCTTGTGGATTAAAAATAACTCTTTAGCTAGATTGTCATCTATGAAATACAACCATGAAATTATTGTAGTATTAGTCACATTTTATCGTCATCTACTGCTGCAGATGAGCAAAGCAGAAGTGAGGAGAGCTGAACAGTCTCACAGGCATCTTCCCTTTTGCATCACTGTCTCTCATTATTCTCTGTGCCTTTTTCTTTCTCACCACTCAGGTGGCAGGGACTACTTTCTTATAGAGAACATTGTTCTTTGTCTTGTCATCTTTGTCCAAAAAAGTAATTTATCAAGGTCTGGCTTCATTCAATGACCTTCTTTGTCAGGCCATAATCCTTGTGAAGTCCACTTCATTTAGCTGATAATCATCAGGACAATAAATGTCTGAAACAATTTTATGACTGCACAGATATTTCCATTTTACAAGATATCGGCTGACACTGATATTGCTACAGTCATCACTGGCTTCATCTCCTCATACCCCAATGACACTTCATAGACTGTATCAACTAAAGATGGTTTCTTTTTCTTTTGTTTTATTATGTGAGAGAAACAGACATGGTAGCATCAGTTCTAGGAGGTAGTAAGAGAAAAAAAACTATGGGGGGGGATGCATGGCCACTTGTTGGCTTAGCATTTCACCACATGCAACTTAGCCTCTCTAGTAATCTGAATTTGGAACGTGTGACAACTCTTCAAAATTCTTGCTGCTCTCGGCCAACCTCACACTGTTTTAGTCTTATATCCAAAACTTAGACAAAGGCAATCCATCACTGTCAATATTCTACACCCACAAGCTATTCTGATCAATCACTTGCTATACTGCCCCTGCTTCTACATTCTGTAATAGTTTTTTGGGAAAAGCTGTGATTAAAATTATTTTGTTCTTGCTTGGATTTGTTTTTAATTTTAATAATGTGCTCTCTCTCCCAGAAACAACTGTAACTAAGTTCTGCTCAACAAAGATGCAGTATAAGCCACAGGTGGGCTCAGTGGGTGTTGAACAAACACAAATGTGCCTGAGCAGGCGTCTGCAATGGGGATTAGGTAGCCATCCTAGTAGACTGGCATCTTCAGATATGAGCAGCCAGCAACCATATATATATATCTGCTCTACTCTGTATTAAGCACTCTTTAAAGAATATTAATTGTTGGTTATTGGATTTCACTCCGTATATACCAATCCTAAACTTGGGTATATATATATATATATATATATATATATATATATATGTATGTGTATAAAATACAAAACAGATTCTGATTTTAAAAATGTTTTCCTATAAATACTTCTCATTTTATGCGGCATGTTTCAACTTCTACAAATTTATTGAAAAGTGAAAAATGAACAAGGTGTTGTAAAATATAACAAATTTTTTATTTGCAGAAATTTTATGAAAAAGTTTTAAAATTTGTCATTGATAAAAAAAAGCCTGTATGCTTGGAATATATTTTATATTTTTTGCATATAATTGTTTCTTTTTGAAAATGAAAAAAAGGTGAATGCAATTTGTGAAAGGGAAAAATAAAATGCAAACAGGAAATAAAAGTTACTTATCATTTTGGCAAATGACTAAAATTCCAACAAATTCATTTTATATCAATACACAGTAGTGAAACTCTTGAAAGGCAAGAAATAAATCTATTTTCTTCTTCCTTTCTTTTGAGGTCTATCTCTTATATATTTCATGCATTGTAGTTGTAAACACGACTTAGAAATTAAAGTTATTTTTATATGCCAAGTGTGTTAGTTGAATGATATTAACATCTAACTTAATACAGGTATACCTTGAGTTATATTGTTTCGAGTTAAGTTGTTCATGATTATATGTCGTTTGTCAAAAAATATATATAATATATATTCATAATATCACTAGAAAAGCATTAAAAGCACATAAAATTATGTTACTGTACAATAAATACGAATAAAAGTCTATAAAATCATATTCATTTATTGTACATTTAAAGTAAATGTTAATATAATCATCATAAGGATGAGAAGAAAATATGAAAACATCTGTGACTCTGTGTTTTCATCTTATTTGGCAGTCTTTAAGAGTTCAATATTGGCATTTTTCACGGTAGTTCCAATATCTACCATTTGGCATCATTGTTAGCACCACTTGTGATTCCTGCAAAATTGAATTCCAGTTTAGTTTAGGCATACACACGGTATACATCTGCTTCTCGCCTTCTCTCTCATTCTCATTCATTTGTGACTTTATATTTTGCCCCAATGGCTCCTAAGAAAATTCCTAGTTCAAGTGCTAAGCATCATACTATAACATTGGATGATAAACTTACTATGATAAAATGCCAGGAAAAAAGGTGAAAAGGTTATATTGATTGCTCGATCTTTTGGAATGAGTCGGACAACTGTATCTACAATTGTTCACAATAAGGATAAGATTTTGGCACATATCAAATCTGATGCCCCAGGGATGAAGAATACTGTTATCAATAAGAAAAGAGGAAAAATCTTTGAAAAGATGGAACAACTTCTTTTTCTTTGGATTGATAGTTTGACTCATCAGTGTGCTGCTATTAGTCAAGCAATCATTCAAGCGAAAGTGTTGTCTTTGTTTGAGTATCTGAACAAAAAATACCCAGATGAAAAAGATGTAAAGTTTGAAGTGAATCAAGGCTGGTTTATGAGATTTAAAGAATGAAGAAGGTATCTCTCTATTAAAAATCAAGGTGAAAGTGCATCAGCTGACAAACAAGCTGCAGCTGATTTTCCTAAATCATTGGCTAAGACCATCGAAGAAAACAGGTTTCTTCCTGAACAAATTTTTAACATTGACAAAACTGGATTATATTGGAAAAAATTGCTAATGGTAAGCATAAGTCTATATCGCTGATAAATTATTTTATCCAGAATACATATCATAAATACTGTAATATACAATGGGGAGTGCTTATTTGCAGTTTAGAGTGTAGTTATTTTGGCTTAAGTTGTTTTTTCAACTTAAGTTATGACCTCTGGAATAAATTAACGATGTAGGATGAGGTATACCTGTAATTATAGCTATTAGAAAGAAACATTTCAGCAGGAAAATTTTAACTGTTTTTTAAAAAAGGGAAAAACAATGTGAAGCAAGAAAAAAAAGTAAATTTGACTGATAAGGAAATTAAAGTAAAGAAAAATCTAATGAGTTAACATGTATGGATGCACAGTAGTGAACATTTTGAAAGACAAGAAATGAATCTTTCTTTTGATGTATGTCTTTTATATATATATATATATATATATATATATATATATATATATATATATATATATATATATAGTGTATAGGTGCAGCAGATTATTGTTCAAACATATATTGTTAAATATAACAGACAACAAATGTCTATTATGTTTTACCATGAGCCTTTCCAAAAGTTGTATAATGGCTTTAGTTTCACATGATCGACAACCAATATAATAAAGAAATATCCAAATGTTGGGCAGTTTTGTCTTTATTTTCTCTTGAAATTAAAGTCATTATGATGCTTGGAAAGGCTCATGATAAAACATAATAGACATTCATTGCCTGTTATATATATAAAATAATTATATATATATATATATATATATATATATATATATATAAGGTGTCCATAAAGTCTGTGTGCACTTTAAAAAAAATAACTTTATTTGTATTTGCGATAGAAATAACTGTAAAAAATGTTATAAAGTTTAATGTACCTAGTTTTAAGTATAGCTAAAATAACTAATGTGATTTCAGGCATTACTGTAAATCAGTTGGCAAACGTTTTCCATGAACTGCAAAATCGTATTACACTTTGTATTGCTAATGATGGAGGACATGTGGAAACTTAAATAAAATTTCAATAAAACCTTAAAAAATATAGATTTACTTCTTTCTAATCCTTTTTACAAATTATTTCTATCCCAAATACAAATAAAGTTATAAATTTTTAAAGTGCACACAAACTTTAAGAACATCTTTATATATATATATATATATATATATATATATATATATATATATATGTGTGTGTGTGTGTGTAGATGTAGTTGGCTTATAAAAATAATTTTCATTTCTAAATGTTGAAAGATATCATCTAACTTAATGATCACAGCTATTAGAAAGAAACATTGCAGCAGGAAATTTGATAGATGTTATAAATGATGTGTCATTTCTTTTTATGTAAATTCTAAGCTGACAAAATTCGATTTCTTCTTTGTTGAAATATTGTGTTTCATTATTAATAATAATAATAAATTTTATTTTGCTTGACTTTGGTCAACTTGTATGTTTTAATTTGTGTTATAATTTAAGAGGATAAAATTTGTTTTATTCAATTTTAATTTCTACAAATTTTCATGAAAATCATCTAACATTTATAATAATTATGTTATTTAGATTTTACTACCTTTCAACTGATACACTTAGAAATTAAAATTTTACCACATCTCTTATCTGTCTGTAAAAAATGTTTTTCTTGGCATTGATGGATGTTGATCAAGCGAAGGAGATTTTATATGAATGGAGTTGTAAACACATGACATGTAAAAATAATTTTAATTTCTAAGTGTATCAGTTGAAAGATATTAAAATCTAAATAACATAATTAATATAAATGTTAGAAAGATGAAGTTTTGCAAAATTATAATTTGATATGAGTTTAAAAATGATGTGGGAATTTTATTTTTTTATGTAAATTATAAGCTGACTAAATTGTACTTTAATTGGTTTTCTCCTTACTTGGAATCTTGTGTGTCATTAATATTTAACAAAAATAAGTTTTATTTTGTTTGACATTGGCCAACTTATGTTTTAAGGATGTGTCTGTTATAATTTAAGAGGATGAAATTTATTTGTTTTGTGAAATTTTAATTTGTATAGGTTTTCATAATTATTCATGATACACATGTAATAATCAGCACAAATTCACTTCGGAATCAAAAGTCAGTTAAGATCTTCTTCAATTAGGGTGAGATGTAGTTGGGTGGCGGCTAATAAAATGGTATAAGGGGAAAAGCAGGAGTACAATGAAGCAAGAAGATTTTGTGGATGAGAATTCTGTTTGGCATTGGATACATTACATAGCAATTTGCTGGGGTAAAGAATGATAGTTTAACATTCATCTAAATCTACTAATTTGTTTCAAATTTATACTAAATTGAAAGGTCCAAAGAATGTAGTGTCTGTAAAATGTCATGTAAAACAACAACAAAGATGGGAATTCTAGTCTAGAAATATATTTGAAGTGTCCAAGAATAAAATTAAACCATTCCTTTTTTTTTTTGCATTTGGAAGTGAGGTGTTTTCTGCCTTCTCTCTCTCTCTCATATTTTTTTTTTTACTTCTCAAGCAATGATGACTTATGCCTTCAAATAATTCTTTTTCTTTGCTATTGAATCCAAAAAATTTTCTGCTGCGGTTGCCTAGTTTTTCAATTCTTTTCAGTATTCCAGAACTGTTCTCAGAATCTTTCTCTTTACATAGCATATGAAACTCTTTTTTGGTAATGCATTTCACTCTTAAAATGATTCTGTGTTTTTCTGAAAAATAATGACTTCTACTTCCACTCACAAATCCGATGCCATCTGAATTTCTCAATCAGAAATACCTTTGTAGTTTTTCTCCTCCTGTTAAATTCACACCATGAACGTTTAGTATAGCAAACTCTTCTTTTTGGTGGAGTTTCCATTCTTTGTCACTTTTCATAACACTTGGTCATTTAGCTTGGGTGAACTGTCTGCAACTGAAATATGGATATTCAAATAGATTGACTATAATAACTGGATAGAAATATATTTGAAGATTCACATGTTAAAGCCCAACAATAATATGGATTTAACAAAATATGCTTTCATTTTTTATAATTTGTGTAAACTAGTATTAATATAAGATTCTACTGGATGTAAAGTGAAGGATCTGTTTTCTAGGGTTATTAAGTTATAAACTGATCCCAGCTAGAATTACTACATATCAATATAATAATTAGAAAATGTAACCAGAAACTAAATTCTCTGAAAAATTACATCAATGCGAAGCAAATGCAAATTTAGTTTTCAGAGAGGGGGTTTGCCTAAAATTTAAAATCTGCCATCCAAAAGATTACCATTAGCTGTCAAAGTAGATTAGACAAAAAAAGGGGCTAAAATTTTAAGGAAACTTTGTGCAGTCATGGGTTAATTTCATTATTATTATTAAATATATAATAAAGCCTTTCAGGAAAAGAAAGTCTCACAATATTCTCACAATGAAGGAATATTATAAATAATATAGCAGAGAAAGTCTCCCTGGCTAAAAGTGTGCAAGTAAATTAGTTTTGAAAAAGGAATACAACCTTCAATTTCAGACAATTCTTTGGAATCCACAGCGCATAGTCCTAAACCTTTTTTGCCCATAGTGTGTTTGTGTATGTATAATTGATCATTGCGATTAACAAAAATTAAAAGCAAAATTTTACATACACGCAAAAAAGAAAAACGTTTCTGAGTCAAGTACATAGTTATTAAAAACAATGGAAACTCTCTGCCATCATTCTAAAAAGTTGTTGATGCCATTTTTGTGGTAACTTTGTGTTGTTTTTTGTTGGAAGAATGTTGTGATGTAGTCTTCAACTGACTGTGCATAGTCAACCTTTTGTCATTTAAATGGTTCTGTAGTGACTGGAACAAATTAAAATCCATAGGAGCCAAGTCAGGAGAATATAGTGAATACTGGAGGGTTTCCAATTTCAACTCTTTGAACTTCTGCAAGGTCTGTTTTTCAATATGCGTTCTTGTGTTGGAATATGACACCTTTCCAGTTTGCCAAAATCAACTGTTTTTCTTGAATCCGAGTCTCTTCAAATTGCAAAAGTCAACTGAGATATCGATTTTCAAACTCGTAGCAATCTCTTCCATTGAAATCTTCGTTGGTTTCTTCTCCATGATGTCAAACAGAACATCTTCAGTGATGCTAGGTCACTCAGAGCATGGGAGGTAATTTCATTTAAAATTACCCTGTTGAAATGTGCCAAACCACTTTTTGACTTTCCAAAGAGTTGGAGCATGATCCAAACAAAATTCTGAATGTTTTTTTGTCACAATTTCAGCACTTAGTGATTTCCAAAATTCATGGCAAAAGTACAACTTCTTATCCATCATTATTAAGGCATTCATATGTGACACAACGTCTTAACATTCAAAAAATTCTGATTCGCAGCTGAACAATGGAAGGTTTGAATTTAGAACACACCAGAAATCATCACCAAAACTAACACCAGTGTCAAGTTGTAGTCATTTTATATTAACAATGAAAATTGGACACAAAGTTTTGATATGATCTTATATATATATATATATATATATATATATATGTGTATATGTAAAACTTTTAGTGAATACTCATATTTGAAATAGTGCATTTTTATTTTTTTATGTATTACATCTATCGGTCTGTGCATTTGAGAAATCATAATAAGGAAATGAGCTTTGCAGCAGGGTTCAAACCAGCATCCCCCTTTGTAGGAGAAACTGGTGTTTGATCCAGTATGCCTTAGACTGCACAGCCAGAGAACAAAAAAAGCCTGGCTCTATTTTCTCCTTTAAGGAAAACACTCAGATATTTTTAAAGCCCATATCCAAAATGTAAACAAAACAATTTCTGAAAAATTAATGAATTTATTTTTAAACTGACATTTTTATTACTTTAAATGTTATTTTAGTCGATACCCATATTTGAAATAAGTGGACCATTTTTATTTTTTAGCATGGTATATTACTACTGTCTGTCTGAGCAATCAAGAAAAATTCCACATTTTCTTTATTAAAATTTTTTGTATAATAATAAATAGGAATACAAATGTCAAATTAAAAATAAATCCATTAGACTGCATATATATATATATATATATATATATATATATATACATACACACACAATATAACTTCTGATTATATAAAAAAAGAATATATTAAAAGTTATTGAACTGAACAATTTCAAATAAGTTTACATCATATAATATGAAGAAAAAATTCGAATAAGCTTACATAATATATTTATGAAGGATATGATTTCTGAAAATAAATTCAATTTCACTGTCTGGTCTCCTGATGAGCAGATGTAATCATTGGAAAAAAATCAAAGAAAATTCAAGAAAAGTGATAATTTAATTTTATTTATTACTTTTATATAATATATATATGTGTGTGTGTGTGTGCGTGTATGTGCAGAGGAGGTGCATCAATATTGGTAACAACAAAATTCTGTTACTGTTTGGATATCATTGACATGTTACTGAGTTAGTGAAAAACATTATATCACCGAACTTTATTGAATACATTCTTAAAGAATGTAATTCTCTATATTTTATTATATATATATAGGGGTTGGACAAAATAATTGGAACAGTTGCAAGATCCACTCCTATATTTCAAAGACCTATTATATTAAGAACTTTAACTAAAACTTTGTAATTGCAGGTTATATCTATTGTAAATACATTTATTTATATAATTTACTGTCTTATTTATTTTTAGAATTTAGTAAAATTTAAGCTAAATGCATGACCTCTCAAAGAGCAAATTGTTGGAGCTCACATGGCAGGAGCCTCAATCACTAAGGTTGCTGAACTGTTTGGTTTTTCAAGAGCTACCATATCAAGAACACTGATGCAATTCAAGAAACAGGGCAAAACCTCTAGCAAGCATAGCAATTCAGGCCGGACTTGCAAACTTACTGACAGGGACTGACGTGAATTGAAACGCAATGTGGCAAAAAATCATCAGACAAATGTGGCCAAAGTGACTGCTGAGTTGAATAACCATCTGAATAGTTCAGTTTCTACTAAAACTGTTTGCTGTGAGCTCCATAAGGCTGCATATCATGGCAGACCCACTGTGAGGAAACCTCTTCTCGCCACTCGCAACATTCAAAAGAGGTTTAATTGGTGCAGAGATCACAATGCCTGGTCTGCAGACCAATGGAAACAAGTCATATTCTCAAACAAGTTCAGTTTTTCTATTTTCCCAACTTCAGGGCGAGTTTGTGTGTAGAGGCAGCCGAAAGAAGCTTACAACTCTGACTGCCTTCTTCCAATAGTGAAGCATGGAGGTGGATCAGTGATAGTTTGGGCCGCCATATCATAGAAATGTCTCAGTCCAATAGTTTCCCTGCATGGTAGAATCAACAGCAAAGATTAACTGAACATTTTGGGAGATCATGTTCATCCAATGGCCAAGATTTTATTCCCACATGGTGACAGCATCTTCCAAGACGATAATGCTCCAATACATACTACTCGAGTGGTTAAGAATCAGTATGAAGAGCATGAAAGTGAGCTAGAACACATGGAGTGGCCTCCCCAATCTCCAGATATCAATATTATTGAACATTTGTGGTGCATTTTGGAGCAACAAGTTACGAGCCTCTATCCTCCACCATCGTGTCGTAAAGAGCTGGAGAAGGTTTTAATGGAAGAATGACTGAAAATTCCTCTGAATGAAGTCAGGAAGCTGTATGATTCCATTCCTAGATGTATTAAAGCTGTCTGTAAGGCTAAAGGAGGACCAACTCCATATTAAATAGATTTTCATTGAATTTAACAAGTGTTTCAATTATTTTGTCCAACCCCTGTATATATATATATATATATATATATATATATATATATATAAGAAGTGTGCTGAAAAGTCTTTCCAACATCTGTGTACTTGATCAAACCTCTGATTTCTTTGGCTGAACACTTTTCATCACCAACTCTGTGTGTGCATGATCTTATATACATCTATAAATGATGATGTGTTTTACGCATATTAACATTTAGATAGATAGATAGATGTATATGTATATCTATTATGTTATTTAGAGAAATTACCTTGTAAAAAAACAAATATAACTGAATTTTTATCTATTTTCTAATTTTACTAATTTATCATTGAATTCATTTTGCCTGAAGAGATTTTTGCTTTAACATCCCGATTTGTCTTTCTTTCTGGGCCAAACCTCTCTCTCTCTCTTTCAGTTTTTCTTTCTTTTTCAACTTTTTGATATTTCAACTTCCATTTAGTGATGTCTTTATTTCTTTTCTCTCTAACCTCTGTTGATCCTCTCTCTCACATTTCTATACCTTTCTTTTTTCAGTTATTCTTTCCAAATTCATTTCTTCTTTTTTCTCTCTCTCTCCCTCCTCTTTGTTTCACCTTCTTCCTTTTTTTTCAACAAGGTTATTTTGCTTTTTTAAAATTTTATTTCACTTCATTGGTCATTATTCAAAAAGTGGTCAGTTTGTCTGTTTTTGCAAATTACAAAATATAAGTTTCACTTTATTTTCATAAAATTCATTCTATTGGTGCCTCTTATAAATATCTGCCTATGTTTGTCTTTTTTAAAAATTTCCTTTTTTCTCAGTTCCGTTAATATATTAATATACACTGAATGTATGAAAAACTTCACACCACCTGAAAAAAGCTTTTGTTCATGAACTGAAGAGAAACAAACATCATTTCAGATAAGAAGTGAAATGCCAAAATAAACAAAT
Source organism: Acanthosepion esculentum (assembly GCA_964036315.1). Lineage (NCBI taxonomy): Eukaryota > Metazoa > Mollusca > Cephalopoda > Sepiida > Sepiidae > Acanthosepion > Acanthosepion esculentum. Next base: position 54,491,557 of record OZ038490.1, read on the forward strand.
GTCAATACTTCACAATTAATTCTAAATCCCAAATGATGTCATATTGTAATATTTTAACATCTTTCTTTATTCATTAATCACATTTGAATTGACATATTAGTTTGCTAAGCCATCTTTTTCATATTTACCAAGCATCATCTGTCAATCTCTCTTTACATTGTTTCCCCTCCTTCTCTTGAGGTTTGTTTTCTTTTCGTGCCTTTTTCCTGAATATTTGCAGCAGGTGGCACCAATCGGATGGAGAACAGACATTTATCCTTCTAAAATATCTTTACACCTAGGCACATCTGCAGAAAGTAAATAGAAACAAGTCATTTCCATTTGAAACTAAAATATTTTTTTTTATTTTATTTTATTTATTTTTATTAACCATTACAATTTTTTTTTTGTTCTCCCACTTCTGCTGTTTTTCAACTTTATGCTTTCATTTTCATTTTCGGATTTCTTGTGGGTAAACAATTGGACTGTAGGCTTCGAGGTTTCAAATTTTTGTATTTTGCGTTACAAAGTCACTGAAAAAGAAAAATATTTCTTCAGATTTTTCATCTAATATACAGTACTCATAGCTTGTATGTGTGGGCTGGAAACCCAAAAAGTTAATTAAATATATATAAAAAAAATTGTGTGTGTGTGTGCTAATAATTTGTAAAATTGTGGCATGAAATAAAACCCCCAGCCACCACTACACTAAAAGTGGTAGTGTTTGATAAGTTGGCCCTCTTGAGCTGAGCATAATCATAAACTTAAACATGCAAGAAAATGTGGGTTTTATCATGGCTTTTATCCAGACACTCATTCAAATTAGCAACATAAAATGGAGGTTCAAATGAGAACAACAACAACAATTTCTCAATGAGGTGTTGAATAATGGTAGAGCATGTTACAATGGAGGTAGGAGATGTCAGCTTATACCCAAGTAGCCTTTATGACTCCTTCTAATGGTTCCTTTGATTCTCTCAAACAAGGAAGCTTGACCCAGTATCTGAGCTCTCTGTTCAGGCACAATGTTTCCAACTTTTCTTGATTTGATTCCTTAGCAACAACCCCATTTAGTAACCCCATACTTTGAGTGGCTCTCAGGTTTTGTATTTACTGAAAAATAGTCAAAAGAAAAACTCTAATTTTCCTATTAGGACACCCCAGATAGAAGGGATTAACTTTATCCCTTTCCTATTAGTAAGGCACTGCCTGCAATGTTCCATTTGGCAAAGAAAAGAAAGAAAGAATTGACCAGCACAATGTCAGGTGTCCTTGCTAGTTAAACAGATCCTCACAGAATATAAATTTCTCTCTCTTTTTAATTTCTTCCCTCTTTATCTCTTGGTGCATTTAAGCATTTCATAAATACAGAAAAAATTGATATTTTATATTAAAATGTAGTTCAAACCTAAGAAGGCACTGATTCATGTGCACCTTTATCCAACAGAGTCTTAATTCCAATATTTGCAACTTTCAAAACTATTTTTCTGCTGTCAAGAGATTTATGGTAATAATCCAAATAACACCTGCTTAAAAAATTAATCTTGCAGAATGTATTTGCAATAAGTGAGCTACAGAAAGAAAATATCATTTTTTAAAATGATAATTTGGCATGGCATGCAAGAAATTCATTGGATGATCTATGTGATCAGTTAAAAACATCTGAAGATCATAGAATTTATTGAGAAGCAGTTCACTGAATCCATTATTTCTTCTGTTTGCAGGTCTTGCAGGCAAAATCATGTGTAGAAGTTTTCTCCAATTTGCTTCCATTTCTATCAAAATATAAAATATTTGCAAAAACACTCATATGCTTACCTTGCATTTTCGGCTGGAATATTTTTTCCAAGTCCGAATTCTGTTTTAATTTCTAATTTTTATTTTACCATCACCTCATTTAACATAGTCATTACAATATCTGATGAGAAGTAAGGACCATTTGCTCTCTAATTAAATTTCTTATAAATAAATGCTTTATCAAGAGATAGCCATTGGTATATCCAAACTGACTGCCCATGTCTTGATATTATAATCTGATCCAGACAGAAACATCATTACTTGATTAACACTCTATTTAAAAATGGTTTTGAAAATTCAAAAATATATAAAATGTATTTACACCTTGAAATTAAGAAATCAAATAATTTCTTTTTATCTTAATATTCTTCTTGGTTGGCTTTCAAATATCTACCAAATGATATTTCACATATACCATATTTATATATAATACTAGAAATTCTGTCAGAATCAAAAAGCCAAACTAAAGGTGAGGGTCACCACATCGTACTTGAATGTCATATACCAATGAAATAACTTTCATACTGCCCCTACTCTAAGACAATGCCTCGTATAAATCAGCAGTCTGTATTTAAAACTGCTTTTTCTTGCCTACAAAAACTTGTAATATTAACTTATTTCTATTGAATGCCTAATTCGTATCTAGAAGGAGTGAAATACATTTGCATGACAGAAATCCTAACCAAAACTTATCAGTCTTAGCTTAACAGCTATTTTTAAAGTGGTTTAATAATAATAAAATTCACTTTAAAAATAAAGTATTTGATACATCTTCTGTTTTGTAGAGTATGGAGGTGAGGGTTTTTTTGTTCATTTTTAGCAAAAACTAATGTTCATAAATTTAAAATGTGTAAAAATAAAATAAAATAATGAAGTGTCATTTTTTCTTACTGACGAAAAACATTTTGTGATGTTAGTTTTGGGCCAAATTTAATTTTGAAGAATCAAAACATTTCTCTCTCGTGAATGATCAGCTTTGTAGATCTTTTTAGGTCCACATGAGTCAAGTTGACAGATTCTTACAGCTGTAGAAACGGTCAAAAGTTTAAAATTACAAAAAATGAAGAATATCAACACAGCTTTTTCGGACTTATTTGTTTGTTCCCACTAAACATTAACTTTCATAACCAGTGGGAACTGATATGTTAAAATTATTTTGTTAGTAACTGCCATCCCCATCAGGTTAAGATTTTTATTTTTTGATAGAGATGGATAAAATGTAACTTAGTGCAGATCATAATATAGATAAAAATTATATGACTTCATTTTAAACAAATCTTGTATATAAATAAATAATGTGTGTGTGTTCATATATATATATATAGATAAATGTACGGGTAAGAGTTCAAATACATACATATATATATATATATATATATATATATATATATATATATATCATATATGTGTGGTACTTATCAGAAAGCACTCAATATCGGTGATAGAGCTAATATATTTAATTATATTGATGTAAGTTGTGACTCTGGGTTTCACGCCATTGCAACTGTCAGACAAACTCTTGTTTGTCCGACAATCGCAAGGGCATGAAACCCAGGGTCACAACTCACATCAATCCAACTAATATATATATATATATATATATATATATATATATATATATATATATATATATATATATATATATATATATATATATATATATATATATATACTTTGGTGTAAGAAAAACAGTGCTCATTGCCAAATAATAGAACTATTAAGTATATATTAATAAATTTACATAATACCCCATAGTGACAATACAACTCAGAGTTTCATGTACTGTTGGCATGGGGTATGTATATATATATATATATATATAATAAAAATCAGGTTTATGGTATGATATTTTTTTTTTTTATCGGTATAATCCTACTAGCATGCAAGGGATTACAGGGTGTGAAGGAATTTGGAACAGACACATTAGTGATGAGAAAAAACAGAAAAGAGCTATCTGAAAGACAATAAATAGCAATTGATATTGCATTTAAATTTTTGCAGATTAAAGTTGGTTGGAAAGCATGGTATTGAGAGGGAGTTCCACAAGCAAGAAGTGCAAGATAAAAAAACTGTTAGCATAGAACTTACAGCTACATCTAGCCAGCTTAACTGTAAATTGATGCGATCTCACTGCCAGTCTAATATTGTGCTTAAATCCATACAGTCTATGTACCATAACGAAGAGCTCATCCAAACAATTACCATGATAAATATTTATAAAAAAGCACAGAGTAGCAAGCTTAAGGTGGTAGGCAAGTGACTGAAGCCAAGCTGCCAGATCAGGATTGATAATATTGCTGATTCTTCTTTAGATCTTATCAAAGTGCTACAGGAAAATAGCAAGGGCACTGGATCATACGTGGTAGCAATATTCTAAGCATGGATGAATGGTAGACTTATAGATATGTCAGATAGATTCTGGAGAGAAAATTTGTCTTGACTGACACAGTGAACTGATTTTGTTAGCAGCAGATTTTGCAATGGATACAATAGTAGTCTTTCAACCTCATGTCAGCTAAGAATGTTAACCTTAAATAGAGAGTTTAGTTTTGGAGGTGTTAAAATTGACAAGCCATCTTTTACCCCAGTTAATCATGGTCTTGAGGTCATTTTCTATATCAGCTGTCATTTTGACCTTGTCTGAATGATCAGCCTTACTATCAAAGCAGGAGTAGGTGATTGTCATCAGTGTAGATGCCAAGATGAGAGATAATGTCATTGGGAAGTTTGTTAATGGAGATTGAAAACAGCATAGGACCAAAGATGGAGCCCTGGGAGACACCCATGTTAATAAAAAAGGATGTAAATGAGTTGCCATTCAGGACAATTTTCATTTCACAATTTGATAGGAACAACTGGATCAGCTCAAAAACATGTCCGGAGATACCATAGCTTTTTAGCTTGTGGAGAAGACCTGAATGCCAGACCCTGTCAAAGACTTTTGAGATGTCCAATGCTACAGCCCAGGCATCACTGTTTTTATCTAAAGTACAAGACTCTTTCTTCAATTATCATCAGTAGGTCAACAGTTGATCTGGAGAAACAAAAGTTGTATTGCTTGTCTGTGAAGAGGCCATGTGATGAGAGATTATGAACCAATTCAGCATTTTGATAAACAATCCTCTATTTTTTTAATTTCCTAATAATAATTTTTCTTTGCTTGATTGCATTCAGAAGAGGTATTTCATGAATTTAATTTATGCTAGATAAAAATACTAATAAATGATAATCTTTAACACTTAGCAACTCATTGTTTCTGTTTCAGTGTCTTGTATACTTCTGTATATCTACATTTATATCTGTATTTTAAGACAGAAGAAAGTAGAAAATAAACTACCTAACAGGCTTTTATAAATGGTTGCCAAAACAGGGATTAGGAGAGACAGCAAAATGACAAACAATACTAAGAGCAAGGATAAGAAGTTCTGGCGAGCCATGATTGTCAACAGAACATAGAAGAAGTAGGCTGATACTGACATTAAACCTTGATTTTCTTGTATTGCTTAAAATCTTTCTATGTTTGAAACGTTCTCACGACAGCAAATCATGTATTTTTTTTTTTGCTTTAGTTTCCATTTCATTCTAACTTTTCCAGTTTCAAACCAGTGACTCATTTTTAATCCTACCCTCAATTCAAATCTCTTATATCTACCTCCTATCCTCTTTGCTTCATTGATACACTCCTTCTGTGTCTATTATATCCTCTCTCTCTTTCCCCTCACATTTCTCTACTCTGTCTTTCCTTCTATTTACACAATCTTCTATCACTCTCATGCATTCATTACTTTTCTTTCTATCCTCCTATTGCAAATCTGCCCTAAAAAGTCTCATTTTACTTGACTTTCTTGGCCTTTCTTTTTTTCATCCCATGGCCCGAGTCATTTTTTTCTTCTTCCTACTGAACTCAAATTACATCATGTTTGCTTTTTTTATGTTTAAACCCTGAATAGGCATTCATTTTCTTGACCATACTTGACCTTTGCATTTCTCTGCGTTGACAGCAAATGAGCCGTTGTTTACAATGGTGACTTTACTGTCCATTCATCTTTGAATCTTCCATCCCCAACTCCCAGAGAGTTCAGACTAAGACAACACCACCGCTTACATCAGGTTCTGGTATTTGGTAGAACATAAAGCTAAGGTCAGTGGGTCTTTGGCCTTAACTCAGATGTCAAGGTGTTGCAATTCACCAGAGCAAAGAAAATGCTTCATTTCAACTGTGATAAAATAACTATCTGGAATTTTCAGATCAAATATTGTCATGTTGGCTTGAATTGGTTCTCCTTCACATTGTCTCCAGTTTTTGATGAGAAATTCCCTATTTGACTGACTCTACAAAAAAATGTTGAATGGCACCTTGCCAAAATCTACTATTCACGTTTCTAAGTCTACCATTCATCCCTGCATTGAATATTACTGCCACATCTGGTCTGGTGCTTCTTTATATCTGATATTCCTGATAGAATCCAATGAAGAATCTGCAATGTTATTGGTCATGATGTGGAATCTAAGCTTTAGTCACTTTCCTACCATAATAATGTAGTTTCCCTGTGCCTTTTCTGTAATTATTTTCATGATAATTGTTCTGATCAGCTTTACTCTTTGGTACATTGACCACATGAATTTTAAGTGCAGTTCTAAATCTCCAAACAAGTTTTATTAAAAACTACTGACAAGGTCTATTCAACTTTTTATTATATCTTTCCAAATGAGGTGTTAAACATCAGGATTGAAGTTAGAAATAAATTATCCAATGTTCATCTTTTTTTCTATTATATTTAAGTACTTTCGACTGTCACAGTTATTGTCAAGAACTGGGTGTTATCAGTATTATAAGCCAGAGATGTTTGACCAAATTCTAGTATTTTTAGATTGCTGGCATTAGAAATGGAATGTGTTCAACGTGGCACCATATGTAACTGAGTTTAATTCTAATGGTAAATATATTAAATACTAGCTTAAAAGCCACCCTGTCATAAGGAGGAGTAGATGCGATAGGCAACAATAAGCTACAGAAGAACTCAAAATTGATCACTGCATTAATATTTAAGATTACCTTTTAAACATTCAACTATAATTCTTCTGCCACCACTTAATTTAAAGACAATTTGATGATCCTTACTTTCCATAGAAACAATTATTTCTATTTCATGGGTGACTTTCATTGGATTTCACAACTAATTTCAATTATTCCCAATTTTATTTCCAAATTAGAAAAATTGTTATCATATAAAAAAAATTTATCAAAAAAAAATTGCAGTAATGAAAACTTGGGAATCCAAGATTTTGGAGTTGTGGGTCCAGATCCAGCTTGTAATGTTTTTAATTTGCTCATGGAGTCGACCTGATTCCAGAATGGTATGATATATTGGGCTATGGCCTCTTGGAGTAAAGTTGAAAAAGTGTGACACAGTGACATTCATATTTATTATATAGATGTAAATGGTTAAATGTAACTGTAAGTTCTATGTTAACATTTTCTTTTCTGACACGTCTCACTTCCCAGTCAACTTTGATCTTCAAAAATTTAAATGCAATCTCAATCGTTATTTTCTGTCTTCTTAATTCTTGTTCTCTCTCCTTAATAGTAGTTTTTCTTGTGTTCTCTAACATTCAATAACCACTTTGTGTCTTAGTGGCTTTAGTACCTTACTTGGGAGGAAATTTAAATACATTATTGTTATCTTGTGTATTCCTAATTATTGTTCTTTTATTGTTCTCTCTCCTTAATAGCATTTTTCTCATGCTCCCTTATCACATTGTACTGTACCCCCACACCCCTTTCATCTTTGTGGCTTTATTGCTTTGCTTAGGGTGAAATGATAAAAAAAGTGATCATGTGAATAAAGATCATCTTGGAGCTATTTAAGAAAATTAATTTACAATTATCTCATTACTTACGCTATATTTGATTTTTATGTTGAACCACATTTAGAAAAGCAGCAAATCCTAATATTATTACAGCATAAAATACCCGTTTATTTGTCAATACATATAAAAATAACATGTTTTTCTTTCAAAACCCCCACTGTGTCTATTTCCCTCATAGGGTCAAAATTTATGTGTGCGTCAAATTTCAGCACAATTCATTCAGTAATCTTTACACTTATACAGAGTTATTTGTACACTTCATTCAATAATTCAATTATGCCTTTTTTGTTAATAAATTTTTGGTTAATACCAAGTTTATACACAATTTTTGATTGTTCATTTGAAAAAGTTCTCATTTAAAAAAATTGCAAGATTCAAATATTTTTATCAGAAAATGATAAGCAATTTTAATTTGAAATGAATGGGCAATGATTTTAAACAAACTTTACTTGCCAAGTCGGAGAAAAACTCCTAATTTCTCAGCAATATTAAAAAGAGATTGTACTTCTCTGTTATGAGACTGTAATGTTCACCAATGAAGAAAACATTAACTTTGTGATACAGAATGTTTTCTAATTTAAAACAAATATTTGAAAAAAGAATCCAATTTGCATGTTTATGCTGAATTACATTTGTGTTTCTGACATGGAATGATATTTAGCAGAAAATATTTTTCTTACAGTCAAAAGGGAGACATAATTGTTTTATTAAAGTCATTATTTTTAGCAGCTAAATTAATCTTAATTAGGAGACATAATGAAAGTTCTATAATTCAAATTATCTTTAATCATTGACAATTAAAAGTAGGAAATAAAATGTTTCATTTACTGATTGCATTCCACATAAATTGTAGAATTGGCTAGCCTTCAGTTTGTCTTCATTCTGTGAGAATCTTGTCTTTGTGATGTTAATATTATTTTTAGAAATGAAAAATCTTCCTGATTGGACATCAGATAAGACATTAGCAATCTATAATCATTTTAACTTGTCAGACAAATCTAATAATTTTTGTATTATTGAAAATATACCACAATATATGACTTTAAATCAATAAAAATGTTAAATTTATGACAAGGCTTTTGATATCTGTAAATTTGAGGCAACAGAGATATAATTCTACAGAAGGATCCTGAGAATACCATGGATAGAATATGAACTACAAAGACATTTTAATGAAAATGGTAAAATTTGTACTGAGAATCAGAAAGAGACAGTTGTAATTTCTAGAACACATCATGAGGAAAGAAGGCTTATAGAATTTGGCACTCACAAGACTAACATAGTAAAGTAAATTATATTCTAACAAAGAAAGAATAAAGTTGATCCTGAACTAAATTATTCTTTAGAAAATACCCAATTTTGTTTCATTTACTTCAGCCTATTGGGCTTATGACCATATGTTGAAACACCAGTTCTTATATGATCATCAGAGTTAAGCAATATTGAGTCTGGTGAGTATCTAGATGGGTGACCACTTGAAAATGCCAGGTTCTGTAAGCTTGGATGTGTGAGTTGTGTAATGGATAACACCTCAGAATTGGAAATCGGAGAGCAGAGTTCTAATTCCAGTTGGGTTTGTTATATTCACTTACATGTAAATAACATTGGGAAAGGTATGAATCCATTTCTCTTCCCCAGCTATGGGTTAATTAGTAGGAATTGTATCAGTAAATCATTATTATCTCCAAAAATTTCTTAAAATTTAAAAAATATTTTCTGGGTTTAAATAATCTGCAGAGGGTTAATAAGCCATAGAAAATGAATGAATCCGTCAATCAATCTATAATTCAGCCTAATTATGCATTAAGGCATATTTATTAAACACCTTGGGAATGGTCACATTCAGGCAACGATTTTTGTAGAGAGACAAAAAACATGACAGATTTATATTAATTTACTGAATATTTTTAATTTAACATTTTGAAGATATCCCTCTTAATAGTCAAAATTTGATTTCACTTTATTTGTAGGGTCTCTCCAGAAAGTTCTGCGATAAGTCTACAGATTAAAAAAGGTCCTACCGCCGTTATAACATCCGCATTTATTATCAAGTTAAAAGTGCAAAGCTTTTTCAATTATTTACTTTGTATTTCAATAAATTATTAAAGGTTATGTAGGTATTTGTAATATAATCTAAGCACAAACAGAAGTAGTTTTTTCCTGATTAAATAAATAAAACTAGAAACATTTTATATAGGAATACTAGTTTTATCATTTTTAGGGATTTATTTCAGGGGTTATAAAAATATTGCTATTGTTATCTATGATTTACTCAAAACTAGGATACCTTGTTAAAATAGATTTGACAATAAAGAATGTAACTTATTTGTTTGCAAACATTCAATCCCTGACAAGGGTAGAATCAGAAACTAGTCTTATTCATATACATCACATGACCAAACATCTAGTTTTAATTGCAAGGAAAAAACAAAACATTATTTTGAAGTCACTTTTAATAGAAATGTATCATTTCACCAAGAAAAGGAAAATGTTTGTTTTTTGTTTTTCAAATGTAAATATTTCATAGATTCTTTTTTTAATTTCAGTAGCTATTAAATTGGAAATATGACATTTGTTTTACACAAAAAGGAAATATCTTTTATTTTAAGCCAAGAGTTTTACAGATTTCTTTCAGTTTCAAGAAAATCTTCTCTAATCATGTTAAAATGACAATTTGAGGTTTAATATTAAGTGTTATTTCTTAAACTGTTTGCTACCATAAATAAGCCAGGAAAGTTGTTTCACTGTGTCAAGCTAGACAATTTTTCTCGACAGAATCTATCTTACATATTTATAAGTCTACCATACTACCTTGCTTTAAATTGTTGCCACATTTGCTTCTGCTATATATTTAGAGTTTCTTGATAATTTCAAGAGAAGTATCTGCAATGTTGTTAGTCCTTACCTGGCATCTTGGCTTCGGTCACTTTCATACTGCAA
>OZ038490.1:54509643-54769643 GCA_964036315.1 Acanthosepion esculentum
TTTTAATCAATTCACCCCATGCCAGTTGATAATGCCACCAAAATGTACATGGCTACTGGAGGTGAAAGAGAATGAGAAAACTTTAAGACTAGATTTCTGGTTCCTTCTAAACAGGAAACAAGGGATAAACCTCTACTTCTCTTCAAAAGACTGGGGAGGAGTGTGAACCGGATGATAGGGCAACTATTATATATATATATATATATATATATATATATACACACACACACACACACACCACTGACATGCTTACGGCTATAACTAAATTTGTATACCAAGCTCTTGATAATAACAGTGAAGCTTGAGCTGTGGCTCTAGATATCTCTATGGCATTTGATAGGGTTTGGTATATCAGCCTTCTTCATAAGCTTCAGGGATATGGTATTACAGGATGATTATTTGATTTAATACAATCATTCCTATCAAACCATGAAATGAAGGTCGTCCTAAACAGGTTCTCCTCCAGTTCCTTTCATATGAACGCTGTTGTTCCGCACTGGGTTCTACACTGTTTCTTATCTTCATCAATGATCTTCCTGATGTCATCAGTTCTCTAGTAGGAATCTACACAGACAACACTACCATTTACTCCTGTCTCAACAGTAAGTCCAGCATTGCTGACAAAGTTAACCTGGCTGTTGGTCTCAAAAAAGACCTCCAATCTATGTTTGACTGGGGCAGGAAATGGCTGGTGAACTTTAATACCTCCAAAATGAAACTACTCTCATTTACCCACCATAGAGAAACCTTCCTGCCTCCTATCAGCATGGCTGATGCTCAACTCTACTATTGTGTCTCTCTGCCCCTTCTTGGTCTCACATTTTCCACTGACCTGAGGTGGAACAACTACATTGAATCAATAACTTCATCTACAACAAGGAGAATTGGTTCTCTGTCTTGTGTCAGAAGGGTTTTCTCATTTGAGTCCGTCCTTCACATCTACAAATCTACCATTTGTCCTTGGACTGAGTACTGTTGCCATATATGGTCTGGTGTCCCCACTTTTCATCTCAATGTTCTCGACAAAATCCAAAGACAGATATGCAATGTGATAAGTCTTGACCTGGCATCTTGACTACAGTCACTTTCTCACAGATGTGATGTGGCTTCCCTCTGTCTTTTCTACAGATATTTTCATGACAACTACTTTGATGAGCTATGTTCACTGGTATCCCAACTGCATGAATTTAAATATGCCACTAGGTTGGCATCTCAGTCCCAACCTTTCACTGTTGAAACACTTAAATGTAACCACCTCTTCTATTCCAACAGCTTCTTCTCTCGCACTTCCCAACAGTGGAACTCCCTTCCTCTTACTTGCTTGCCTGATAGCTATAATCTTCAAATCAACATCTTCTCATCCCTTGATCTGGATGCCCCTCTGTCTCTTTATCTTTTCCTCAAACATCCCTCTTTACTCTTGCTCTCTGTCACCCTTTGTGTGCTAGTGGCATTCTCAACTTGTTTGGGGTGAAATGCTTAAAAAATATATATATATGATTTTTCCTGAAAATGTTCATTCAAACAAGTTTTGTTAATGACAACAGACAGGTTATATCTTGTTTTTTTTTTAGTTTTAGAGCTTTCAACTGGTTTCAGTCCTTATTCAGGAAGACTGGATGAAACATTCAAAGTCTGTGTCATAGTATGCATCTTTCCTATCACTTTGTGTTTTTCATATTTAGGTATTTGTGGGACTGACTGATATTTTCTAAGTTTTGAAATTCTGTGGTTTCACACAGCATGATACAATATGGATTTTTATTCTTCTAACACAGCATCATAGGGAATTTTGTGAAGTGTTATTTGTCTTAATATGGAAAGCTTCTAAACTTTGTAATCACTGTTTACCTTTCATTTTATTGATTATTATTGTAATGTTTATATTTTTCTCAATCATATTGTCATAGAGTACTTTCTTCAGAATTATGAGTCATGTAAGAAAGTTTCATCCTAAGCACAAATCTCCTTGCTCGTGAGACCATTCCTCACTTCCATCTCTTAGAATTAGACTTTTACATAAAAAAAAAACTGATGCTGTTTTCATGTACTATACAAGTTACATTTGATAACAATTTTGGCAACATTTACTCACAGATGTATGGCATTGCTATAAGTTGACCTCTCGGTCTTTCATGTTCAAATTTCTATATGGTTCACATAGAAATTTCAAAATGAAGGACTGAGAGATCAATTCATAGCAATGCCATATATCTGTGAGTCAATGTTGCAAAAAAATAAAATATATAAAATAAATAAAAAAAAAAAAAATGAAATGACAAAATCTCCTACAGAAAGTAGCAACGGAGAGTGAGAAGAAGGGACTAAGCATAAACTACAAGACAGAGTGTATGGTCATCAGCAAGAGGATGAGCCTGAAATGTGATCTGAAGGTCAGGAATGCTAGAATCAAGCAGACACAGAAGTTTAACTACCTGGGAAGCGTCTTGACAGAAGTCGGTAATTGCTGCAATGAGATCCGTAGGCGTATTGGGATGGCCAAGGACACATTCCAAAAGCTGGGCAGAGTACTGCGAGACAGGAGGATATCTTTGGTAACAAAGAAAAGAATACTGAACTGTTATGTGACATCTGTCCTTCTTTACAGCAGCGAATGTTGGATGATTTCCTCAAAGATGAAAAAGATACTTGAGGCAACAGAAATGTGGTTCTACAGAAGGATGCTAAGGATATCATGGACCGAGCGTGTGAGCAACAATGAGATCTTAGAGAGGTTGCAAACAAGGAGGAGGTTATACTTAATATCAGGAAGAGGCAGCTGAAGTTTCTGGGACACATAATGAAGAAGGAGAGCCTGGAGAATCTGATACTCGCAGGTCGAATAGAAGGAAAGAGAGACAAAGGAAAACAATGCGTGACAAACCTGGCAGACTTAAGTAAGTGGATGACAGCATGGACTGGGGGGAGGAAACAGAGGGAAGGAGCTGCAAGGGATAGAGGGAGGTGGAGAGCCATGATTGCCTATGTCCTGATAGGATATAAAAAATATGGTTCATATAACTGAACCAACTATATTTGTCCAATACATTGACAATTTTTAATTTAACTTAAAGTGTAAATGATATTAGAAAACTAAAAAAAAGTACTCAAATGTAATTCTCTTTTTAACTTTACATACAAACTAAATATTACTTTAATTTCAAAAGAAAATGCCCTCATCGATATAAAATATCTCTTATAAAAATTAATTAATAGAGCAAAATTCATTTTTTCTTCTGAAACAATTTTCTACAAAGAATGAAGTAGCGTAAAAGAAACCGTTATCAATAACGGTTTTTCAAATTATATCATTGGTGAACAAATAAAGTTTTCTTTAATGAAGACAACTAACATTTATAAAAGTGCCAAACACAAAAGGACTAACACCACAATCAATCCATAAGATACACTCAAACTACAAAACAAGATGAAATAGACATAAAAATATAACTATTATATACATAGTTCACACAGTAATAAACATTTACAATTCATTATATGTGAGAAAAATTTTAAAACTTTATAGTCATTAATAACACCATATTAAAATAAAATCCCTTATATAAGAGCAATTCTGTTTTGAAATTCCCTATCCCTATTGTTAACTGTATCTCAGAAACAAATTACAAAAGCAACATTTTATTCAGGATATGTGGCAAAACCTTTCTCACATAGACTCATGTGTCATAATTCACAAAGTGATATTCAATGGTACAGAAATATAAAAATTACAATAATATATGACAACTCCTAATCAGTAAATCAAAGTGTAAACAATGATTACAAATTTTAGAAGCTATCTACATTAAGCCAAACAACGAACAGAGTCACCTGTGATTCTGGTATAAAACTTATAAAATGTCATGTCATGTGACACCACAGAATTTCAAAGCTCAAAAAAGACTAAATACTCATATGACAGCATAAACACGTAAATGTCAAAACTCAAAATCAGTCTACCACATGTAATATCTTTATTGTGCCAATGAAAAAAGCCAGTCAAAGTCTCCAAACTTTAACAATAACTACCACAAAATGTTTATAGTTCCTTTTTGCTTTAAACAAGATACAAGAACTAATCCACCAACAAGAAAAATATCTTCAAAAATATAATAAACATATCCTATCTGTTGGAAACTATTTATTCCAGCTGAATATCAGAAGTAATACCAGGAAAGAGAAACATTTTCTCTCTTTGGGATGTGTGCCAAAAACACATACACTTTTACTAGAGTCTTTTGATCAAAGATTTCCACCATGGTTGGTTCTAGATTATATTGCACCAAAGACCAAAGCTTGTGCAATATTTTCATCATACACACAATGGTGAGAACAAATTATAGCAATTTACCTACATACATAAATATGAGATATAAGTCAAGTCACGAGGCAGGCATACTTTTCCTTCATGTATGCCAAAATATATATATATATATATATAAATATATAAATGAATATACATAGTGAGAGATAAATATTCATGTTTTAAATTGTTTTTATACTAAAACACTTTGCCCAATACAAGTCTCAGAGCCACTTAAAGTAGTGGGTTACTGAATAAGGTGTGTGATATGAATTTAAGAGGAGGTGGTAGGAAATGAAGATGAGGAGGATAGATAATGATTGACCTTTAACTTGAAGAGGTAATAGACACACACAAAAAGATGCTGAAAAGATCTTGACATAACAACCAACATATTAAAAATAAATCAGATGCTTTGTCATTTTAGGAAGTTGAGAATTTGTCAGCAACCCTTATATATATAAATATGAGGCATGTTCAAAAGTTCACAGTACTCTGTTTTGAGAACTTAATACAGTTGAAAAGTGTTTTCTGTTGTAAAACTTTGTACATATCCTTTTTATTAAGTTGCTTTAATTTATGACCATATATCTATAAGCAAGCATTTATTTCTCTGGGTGTATGTATGTAATAAACTAAAGTAGATCAATAAGTTTGTAACCAGAAACATATATATATAATTGTCCCTGTATAATGTTCAATCTATGTGATATCAAGTGGATGATCTGACATGTTGTCATATAGGAATAAGGTATCACTACCGACACTTTGGTTTGAACACAGATTGCCAGAGAGCAAGCACAGTCAACCTCATCTTGAAATAATTAGATCACATGACAGGTAAAGGAAATATATATATATATATATATATATATATATATATATATATATATATGGAATCCCACATTATTTGGAAGAGCCTGAAAACCATACTATCAATTGACTGAAACCTTACGAGTGAAATTTAGTAGATGAAACTTTTTAAAAGCCACTAATGGTTGTGCTAGTACAAATTCACAAGCCATCATGACTGACCTTGTTTAACACCTTTTAGATTCACATTACACCCACAAATGTGTGTGTGTGTGTGTGTGTATATATATATATATGGATGACTATGTTATGCTCTCGTTATGCTTGATTGCGCACTAAAGAGAAAAAGGTAATTTCAAAACTGTAGCCACTGCTGCTAGTAATACACCGCTCGTCATTTATGAATTGAGCACTCTGGCTGCTAGCGTTTCTATGTATCCGTATATAATATGTTAAATTTTCCCTTTCTCTATCATGTGCTGTTAGCTTAGGGGTAGGATCTCTAACTGATGCCAAATCGTCGGGATTCAATCTCATCTTGAAGCAAATGGATGTCTAGCTATATTGATGAGCTGTGAAACTGTGACTGACTATATATATATATATAGATATATATAGCCATAAAATGAATGAATTACAAGAAAGAGAAACAAAACCAAATTGTTGACTCACCTGGCATCCTTTAAATGTGTATATTTCTGTGACGTCATCCAGCATTATTTGCAATGATGTCATCATATACTACAGCAGAGTATATGGAGCGAGTTGAACATTAAGAATCAATATTTATGAGACTGGTTTGAACATGTTGAGTGCCAATGGGTTAATTAGCACTTCAAATTATGTGCTCTCCCCCAGAAACTGTAACTCAGCTCAGTTGCACTATAAACCACATGTTGGTTTTGTTGGTGTTGAACAAACACAAATGTGTCTGAGCATGGCTCTGCAACAAGGATTAGCTAGTTTCCTTAGGCATACTTAGAATTAAGCAAAGAGCCATTATATATCACACTGTATTTTCTAAAGAAGTGATGAATTATTCATTTATTAATCTGACAGATTTTATTACGCATGTTTTTCTTTAATAAAATTTCTTGAATATTCAGGCTGAGAGACAAAAATAAATAAATATGCTGTTTAATAAATAAACAGAGCATCTATTCAAATATGGGTATCCACTAAAAATAACACTTAAAAAATAAAATTATCAGCCTATCTCTTTCCATCTATGTGTTGATATATCTTCTTAGATATGCACAACATTTCTGGAATTTTCTGTTAGCAAAATGTATTCTAACTGTCCTGTCAATTTATTTTTTCAAAAACAAAGGATTAAGAACTTTTGTGAATATACCATCTTATCCAATATATATGCAAATACTATGTGCTATTGTTGAAATGCTTCATTTAAAAAAAAGAAAAATTCTAAAAATGTTCAATTATACCTACATATGTTTCAGTATATGAACATCAGCTGACAATAAGGAAGGAGAATATGGAGCTATTAGATGATCACAGACAAGACATAGTGCTCAACAGAATAAGAATTGGACACACACACTTGACATACACATACATGCTAAAGGCAGAAACTACATTTCAGAGTTCTCACTGTCAAACCTATCTTGATAGAATGTAAGAAGTACAAAAATTACCTAGCAACTATTAATGCTCTTCAAAAATGTACCTACTACCCAAATAATAGGATATCTGACGAAAATAAAATACTTCCAACTTCTATAGAAAATAAAGCATGCATGTTGAACCATACAACTTATTCCTGAACTATATAACTTGTAATATTTTGAAAACAATTTTCAATCCTCACAACCACTAGAAAGGTTCTGAAATATTCCTGAATAAAAATACAGTTTCAGCATTAAATAACCCACAGAGATTGGTATGCTGGTAAAACAAATCAACAAACAATCACTCAACCATGTGTTTCACTTTTAATCATCTCTAATCTTCTGGATATGAATATATGCCTGTACTACAGCTAGCTAATTTCTAGTTAAATTTAATTGAGTTTAACTGCCGTGCTCGGTAGAATAGGCTAAGACGCTGTTGAAACAGAGCAAACAATAACTGAGCAATATTAAATAAGAACATGACAAGATATCCAGGGACAGAAGAATGAGAATAATTTACTCCCATGGATTGAATAAAGGGTTCAGTCCAAATTTTCTTGAAGGTTACCCCAATTGACAGACACCTGAAGAAGGCCATGGAACACACTGGCTGAAACATAGTGAAAATAACAAAAACAAAGATATGTAATGTAAATAATGGTAACTACATATGCCAGAAATTAATTCAGAGATAAAAATTAAAATAAAAATTACTTTGTTTTTATGTCCACCATTTGCAAAATGTCGTATTTTAGCTTTGATGTTAGACAATCGGGGAAATGCTGTCACATGATTTGGTAATCTTTAATATTTTTTGATTTTTTTTCATTGTCAGTTTTGAAAATAATATTATATTATTTTGAGATTGATTTTGTTCAATGACTTTTTTCTTAGTATATTTTCTAAATTTTAATTTGTTCCTCTTTTCTTTTGTCAAAATTTTCCCACTGAATCCATTTTGGGCCTTAATTAGATGATAGTCATTTATAGATAATTGGTTCACTTAACACTGAGAGAATATCTGTGAATTGCTGGTTTCAGCTGCTTCCTGTTTAAGTTGCATACCTGAGAAAAAATGAAAGAAACGCAGAAAATATGGAGAGTAGAATGAAAATAACCAAAATTTTTTATTATATAAAAATGTAACATTATATTAGTAATGTTTGATAAGAATACAAGACCAAATTTTGCATATATAAAATAAATGTTTGTTCACCTCTGTCAAATTAACATTGACGATGAAGGGTGTGTGGTTTCAAGGACCTTGAACATCTTGTATACATGCAAGAAGAAAATTCAATCTTCCTACTTGGGAATTGGGCTTTTTTTATCATTTTCCTGTCATCTGCTGTATAATGTACATATGTCTTCAGTTCAGTTTGGTTGGCTTTAGTTGTGGGTGATGGACCTTGTGTGTAACTTCAAGCCTCTGGGAGATATCAAATTGTAGTTTCTGTTTTATCCAACGGTTGTACTGGATTCTGCAGCGGTGTAGGAATGTCTAGTGAGAGTTTTCTAGTTGTCTCCATATTTTTGATATATCAGGTCGATTACAAATACTTTCCTCCCTTGTGAGAAAGCAGTTATTAAATTCCCCCTGAGTGGGAAGTTCTAGCATTAAGTTGAATGATAGACAAAACTGGCAAACAATGTCCATTTTCCTTCCCAACTCTGCTGTTGATATTTACTTTCTTCAAATGCATCCTTATTTCATCTTGCTGTCAACACCTTATTCTATTAAATATGTGGATGGTATGCAACATTAAAAAGTGATTGACATGGGCTTTCATAGATATATGAATATGTGAGTATTTTATAAATAATTTATATATTTGCATTTTATATATATATATATATATGTCTACTTGAAATCCTGAAAATTAATTCAGCATATATCAAGTCAATTGTCTGTGCATGTGTGTGCAAATATTATGTAAAACTGTGATATCAAATAAATATGGTTTTATCATTTATATCTACCAGCACATGACTAACACACAAACTTTACTAAGTGCCAGGATGTGAGAAACTGTATACAAATTGGCTAAACCTAAATATCCAAGGGAAAGAAAGACTATGTGTAGTCAATCCACTTCATATTAAATATGTGCTTATCTTGTTCTAGGTGTTTACTTTATACAAAACGTGCTCTACCATATTTAAATGTGAAGGAGTCATTTATAATTTTAATTAAAGTAGATAGACATAAAATAACTGAACCACTGTTAAATGTAGAAAGTAAATAAATAAATATATATATATATATGTGTGTGTGTGTGATACTCGAACCTAGCTGTGCATGCAAATTTTCATGAAGATATTCAAACTTTGTTCAGTGTTGCAAATCATTGCCCCTAACACGTGTGCATGTATGTCAAGATAATGGCATTGATAAAGAGTGTTATCAGTGAGTTCTGTTGAAGTGATGCTTTTATCCTCTTTGTTTTTTATGAAAGCAGAAAGAAAACATGGCCAACACCTATGATGAAAGAGAGTAAAATTTAAAGGCTATTTTTTTTTAGTAACACAGAGACAACAGCAGAAAAAAAATAAAATAACCCTCTTAAAACAAATGATTAAAAAAAGTAGCAAATTTATTAACTAATCAACATAATTTTTTATGAAATTGGTAAAGGTGTACGTTTTATAAAAATGAATTGAAAATATTGTAGATTTGGATTTTTTTTATCAGTAAAAGAAAGGCATGATCTGCAACATTTTTGTCATACACTAATTTCAGAACTAATCATGACTTCTTTTTCTCTGCTGCACTTGAAGCATCGAGTGATGTGGTAAGATTGAAACTACACTAATACTATAGAGACTAAATGATCTAAGGAATTGCAACATGTGTGAGAGAAAGAAGTTAATTAAAATGAAATAGGTCATAAAACAGATCAAATAGATTGGAATTGAATGCAAGTAGCACAAAAAAAATGAATCAAGATTAAAAAAGTTGTATTAATTGTATCATTTCCTTGATTTGTTCATAAGATCTTCAGTTAATTAGGCAGTTGATGACCATTTCATTAGATTGAGTCATAAATAATTTCCATTTTTGTTTATTTTTTGAAGTATCAAGTTGATAAAGTACAATTCCATTATATTCACCATTATTTTCTATGACTTGTTGCCACTTATTAGGCAGTTCATCAATACCGTTTGAATAAAATTCCGCAGGTTTCGATGTGAAAAAGTCTTCCATGAACTCTTGAATATGGTTTTCCTTAAAGCAAGTTTGCCTCATCCAGGTATATTCCAGTGATTGAAAAAGGTAATAATTGGTTGGTGCAAGGTCAAGAGAATATGGGAGCTGGGTTAGAACAGATCAACTGAGTTCCAACATTTTTTTTTTTACTGTGTTATTCTTGCTTTACACTAGTGGCCCGTTGATGACAGCATCATCGGTTCTCTGGTGGCAGTCCGCCAGTAGTAACATTGCCAAGACAAACATGATGGTGGTCTGACAGCAGGCCACCAGCGTTAACCACTAGTAGCATGCCACTCAGTGGCAGATTGATTGGTGGCTTGCATGTAGAGTGGTTATAAAGACGAACATCATTTATCCTCAACAAAAATTTAATGAACACGTTGCCACTGCTCGACATATAAATATGCATTTAATGTTTTACTGTATTTTACAAATATTAAATTAATAATATCCGATGATCCCATCACATGCACATTACCTTTCTTCTATGAAGCTCAGCTTTTGGGGATTTGTTATGGAGATTTATCCTTGTCAATCCACTGATTTTTACATGGAATATTGTTGTATACAAGCTATTTTTCATCATCTGTTATGATATATTTAATGACTGGTTAGGTAGGATGATATTTTTGTCAATAAAATTGTTCCCCAAAATTAAAATTACTTACAGCTCAAAATAATAATTACTGGGTACAGTGTTGTTTTAATCTATTTGCATAAATTACAAATAATTACTAATCATTTCTAACAGTGAGTTAAGAAAAGTCCTCAACAAAATATTCATCTTCTATGTGCCATGTCCTTTCAGGACGTGTGTGATTATGGCTCTCCACAACTTCTTGTAATTTGTAGCCCCTTAGTAAATTTTTTCTTTTTGCTATATCTCATAATCCCTGTTCTGCCAACCATTTACACATGCTCGTTAGGCAGGTTATGCACTATTTCGCTCATTTCCTGTTGTTTTCTTTTTGTCCTGTGAGTATCAAATTTTCCAAGCCTGCTTTCTTCATTATGCACCCTAGAAATATTAACTTTCTCTTCAGGTTCTTAAGTATAAGGGTCCTTTTTGTTTTCATTTTCTCTAAAACTGTCATTGCACATGTTTATAGTATTCCCAGCATCCTTCTGTAGAACCTCATTTCTGTTTCTTCTTTATCTCTGAGGAGATGTTCCAGTTTTCACTACCATACATAATTTAATCATTAGCTTTGTTCTATGGAGCTCAGCCTTTGGGGTGTGTTGTGGAGATGTATCCTTGTCTATCTATTGCCTTTTGCATTGAATTTTTGTTGAATGTTAGAATACTTTAAAATTTATTAACAGTCATGTAGTTAAGATGATATACTTGTCATTCAAATTGCCCCCCAAAATGTAAATTACTTGTCACAACCTAATAATTCAAGTTGTACACATCTCTGGAATTATATAATTTGTTCATCTGAAAAGAGGGTTTTATGTCAATAGATAGTTCATTTGGTTGAAAGATTTTCAGGCAAGATGATCGATCTAGATTTAATTTGGGTTTAACACTGCTGAGTCTTGCAACAAAGATGAAAATATAATTCACTGTGTGGACTAATTGTTTAATTGAACAGATACATATTGATTAATGGCTTAAAGAATTTCCATCTTTGATATAATTTACCATATAATTTGAATTTTGTCTTGAGCAGAGATTACAAGGAGAAAAATATTCATAATTTGAATAATCATTGAAGTTGATTTTACTTTCTTGACATTATCTGCAACACTTGATCTTGTTTTGAACAGGGATTATTGCCAAGATAACAACCAGAAAAATAACACTTCAATGATCATATCTGATGTTGTCTGAAATACTTTTAAGCAAAAATGGCATTGTGGACTTAGAAATAAAATGTTTAACATAATCTGTCATATGACTTTGAACTAAAAGTCATGGAAAAGAGAACCTATAATTCAGAAGTTTAAATATTATTCAGTCTTTCTGGAGTTATGATAAAATGACTACAATATATATTACTTACTGAAGATGGATAGATATATAACAGATTTGTTTTGTTTTCTAATAATGGTACATGTAGTATTTTACTAGTATTTTTTGTGTGTTGCATGTTGATATCCTCGCAGTATTTAGTATTGCTGAAGTTATTGCTAACATGTTTTGTTGAGATTTACAAATTCTACACTTCATTCAATTTCACGAACCAATCGATGAAATTTGAATAAGGTGATTTGTTTGAAAAAATACTTTGACAAAAACTTTGTGGTTTTTACATACCCTAATAAAACCAATTATACTTTGTACCCCTTTAACTGTTTGTACTTCTCCCCAAACTTTGGTTTCAATCAGTCAATGTATGGTTATTTTAGAGGGTCAGACAGACAGACTAACATGTCACAGAATTTTATATATAGACTATTAGTCAATTCTTAGAGAATTAGATATTCTACTATGATTAATTATTAGCAACCACAATCTCAACAACATAGAATATGCAGATGGCACAGTGTTGATAGCAAACCCAGAAAGGGAACTACAATAATTCCTACAGAAGGTAGTGAAGGAAAGCAAGAAGTAAGGACTAAACTCAAATTGCAAGAAGATAAAATGCATGGTTGTTAGCAAAAGGAAACACTCCAATATACACTATTACAAATACCAAAATCAAACAAGAACAACAATTTAAATATATGGAAGGACAGAAAGTGCGACACTAAGATCTGAAGACACATTAAGATAACAAAAGACACATTCCAAAAACTTAAGCAAAATACTAGAGAAATAAAAAAAACAAAACAAAGAAAAGTACTGAACTGTTATGTAATATCAGTCCTCCCATATGGCAGTGAATGCTGGACAATCTCCTCACAGGCAACAGAAATTTGGTTCTACAGGAAGATACTGAGAATACCATAGACAGAACATGTGATCAATAACAAAGTTTTAGAGAAAATGGAAGTAAAAAGGACACATACTTAGCATAAGAAAGAGCTTGTTGAAATTTCTAGGGTACATAACGAGGAAAGAGGGCTTGGATAGTTTGACACTGACATGACACATTGAAGACAAAAGGAGGAGAGTGAAACAATGTATAACCTACCTATTGAGCTTCAGTAAATGGATGGTGGAACAATGTTTAGGAAAGATGAACAAAAGACAAAATTTATTAAGAGATACAAAGGACAGGAAATTGTGGAGAGCCATGATCACCAACATCCTGGCACACAGAAGGTCTAATGCTGTCAGATCATTTCAGACCATTATCAACTTTTTTTATAGTTTACTTTTTGTTGCTTTCATTATGATTTTTTTAAGCTGAGCCAATCATCCAGAAATGTCTAAATTATCAACTCTGCTTTCTCAGCTCAATAATTGAAAATGATTTGAAGTAAATGAATCCTTTACGTCTTAAAAGACACAATTGTTCATCACACCCTTTACACTGAACCACAAACGAAGTGCTCTACCAAGTGATAAAAGCAATGTCACTCGAGAAGTCCAATTTCCTGAGAAACTGTTTTAATAAATTTCAACCAACTACAACTCTTCACTTCATGAATGCAAAATGTTTCCTGTATTGAAATGGTGAAGTTTACCATTTAATAGGTTATCAACAATAGTCTTATTAAAGTTCAGTCAAATGTTCTTATTTTCCAGTTGTTTTCATAAACTTAACTAAACAATTAGAAACATATATAAGTTTTGGTATTTACCTTTATTATTGTTATGTCAAGTCTAGAATTGGTTACAGATGTAAGTCCCCTGATGATTTCCTTCATTTTTAACCACTACCTTTGATATCAGATTCAATGCTAGTTTTTCTTCTTCTTTACTCAAAAACCATTATTTTATCTTTGAACCAGAGGATGTGATATTGCAAGATATTTGAATCTAAATTCAATTATTTCTCATTTTGCTAATGTCTTTTGTTAAACACTAAAGGCTATCATAATCCATTGAAAGTGAATAACATTTACTGATCGAATGATGATTATGCTATATTCTGTTATTTGTTTATATCAAAAGCAATCTTTTCTCTCTCTAGCCAACTTGACAATTTCGTCTTCTTTAAAGAGACCAAATATTTTCAGATGATCAGATTGTTTAAATCCCTTATCAGATCTCTGACACATCAATTGAAGTAAAACTCAATTAGGGAAATCTAATGCCTATTCCATTGTAATGAACTTTCAATTTTATGTTTAATTAATCAATAATAAGTTTATATGTTGCAATATCTTCAGTTTCTCCTTTATTTGGAATATCTTTGATCAGGGTCAAATTGTTTACAATGAAGTAATGAATGGAATTCAATGAAAGTCATGAACCCACTTTTCCCTGTTCTCTATCCCACTGTCAGATATCATGATAAAATATCTTGTCATGTGAAGAAAGTGGCTGAGTAAGAACTTTGACAAATGATTTTAATTTCCTGGGATGCAATGACAAAAAGCTGTTACCCTCTTTGCCAGCCATGACAAGCAGTCGAATTAAAACTTTATTGAAAAATTATTTATTCTAAAATATCGTTTAAGATTACTTTTGACCTTTAGTATAATACCACTGAATATTGAGAAAAATGATGATTTTTTTAAATTTTTTATTAAATTTATTTTTTATGGATATTTTAATTTTAGCTGGACAGATCTTTTGTCAAGAAATGAATATAATTTTTCTTTATTTCACGAGTTGAGCTACTGTGTTTGAATTTTTGATCAAACCTAGACAAAGATACAAATTCACACAGTTTTGATAATAAAAAAAAATACGTAAAATGTCACATTCAACTGAATAATCTTACATGCCTCAGGTGAAAATTACCTGGTTTTTAAATCCCTTTTAAGTGAATAACCTTAATGTATTTCTTTTGAAACTGTACAGAAAAAAATGACTGCCATTTGCAGAATGGTCCTCATGTGTAAATATGTCTCAAAAGCGGTGGACATCTTTTTGGCGCAAGAATTTCATTTTATGTTTTCTTATTTCCAAAGTTAGTCATTGCTTTATGATAAAAACTATTTAAATATTCAACATTTTATAAAGTTCTTTTTCTTGAATACCAACCAAATATTTTTTTTTTTTATCTTCTATTTCAACTCTTAATATTGCAGTTGTGACTTATAAAACTTGATGTCAAAATGACTATTAAGAGTGGATGGTATTTAATTTTCACCTTTAAATAACTTTTTAGCTCTTTTTTTATAATTTATCTTCTCAAAATCCTATTAAATAACAAAAATTGATAATTGCCTTTTTATTGTTTTATTCTTTCACTTTTATTTCCAGAAACTTTACACTTTTATCCGATATATACTAAATCAGTGTTTTCTCTTTTTCTTGAATCTGGTCTCTAAAATATACACTTATATTAATAAGAATTGCTGAGTTCCATATCTGACTTATAATGCCAAACTAAGGTGATACTTTCTTTGAATAATATCCTAAAGACAATTCTCCTCAGAAAACTTCCATTTCACCTTTACTACCAGCTGCAACCACTCCACAAATTGAAAAACTTCTTGAGAATTGTTGGCTCCAAGGACTGAATATTAATTTTATTTGATTTATTGATAAATAAATTTGGTTCATCCAATGGCAACTAATTCATAAGTAAATTCATTTTACTCCTTCTATGGCTTTTACAGACAACATTCTCTGTGTATTTTGAATTAGTCAGCATACAAAAGTTGCCATCTTTAATTTCTGTATTAGCTGAAGTTTGATTGGTTGAACTAATTGTCTTTATTTGAAATTAATAGTAAATAATTTTCCTATCAGTGTTTAATAAACTCTATAAAATATGACTTTCTTTAGAATGAGTACTAAGAGAAAGGACCTTTCTTCTAATAATGGACATTTTAAAAGTATATCTAAGAATATACACAAATATATTAAGACAAGTTGGGGTAGAAGAAAAAAGATAAGGAAAAAGTTATTACTCACTATAAAGTGGTCCATTGAAAAATATAAACTTAAGGTCAAAACATAAATATGTACACATATTTATATCTTTTGTCCTTGATTGAACACTGAAGAGTGAGAAGTGATAATTGGTGAACCTTTTTTTGTTGTTTTTTTTAATCCACGACTTATCCCACTTTAAAAAATCTTTTCTGTATATATACATTGAAAATATCTGCTTTTGAAATCCTAATAAAATTTGGTGTCCTCCACAGATTGTCTCCTTCTAATGGATAATAATATACTTGTAAAATCTATTTTATTTCATAAAAATATTAAAAGTTGCTCTAGGGTACAATGATGAACCTAAAAGTATTTCAAAACCAGTTTTTTAGGTTCTTTTTTTACATTTGTGTTTTTGTAAATCAGCCAATAACATGCAAATAAATATTTGTAAATTTTCAGAGATTGCCGAATATTCAAATATATTCATGTGATTACCTTGGTAACAAACTTTACAGAAAATTGCATGAGCAAAACCAATACAAAATCTAATTCTCTGTGGATTTTCTTATTCAACAGAGTGAAAATAATTATGACAACCTTGCATCATACAAAATAATTACTCAGTGTTTCCAAGATACTACTCAAAAGTTGAGATAATTTGAACACTGTTCAAAGTAATCCAGGCATTACAAATGAGATGCTACAGAACCATCATAGGCATTTTCTATATAAACTGCATCACAAATGACACACAGTTTGAGACACAATTAGACAAGAAGTAGGCCTGTTGGAAGGCCTCTTATCTACAATCAAAAGGAGATGGAATGAGCACCTCATAAGAGGCAACAATCTTTCCACTACTATCTTTCAAGGTACCACCATAGGTAAAAGAAGAGGGGAAAAATGTACTGACAACATCATTGAGTGAACTGGACAGTCATTGAATGAGACTCAGACATTGTCATGCAACCAAGACATATAGAGGGAGCTGGCCAGATGCTTAACTGTACAATAACCCAATGACTGCACCTGATCATGGGACTGATAATGATAATGCTCAAAGTAATGGTAAGTTATCACGCATGAAATGACACACTTTATGGGAAATGAATAAAACACTTCTGAAATGTCAAATAACTCATTTATTTAATTGAAATAGGCACCATTTTGATGAATGACTGTTCTTCAATGGACCTCTAAATTCTTGATTCCATCTTTAAAAAAATTCTCATCATTTGATGTAACAGTCCAAATGTTTCTATTACCTTTCCCTCATTAAAGGATGTTTTATAGCATATGAAAAAGTCAAAATGCTTAAATGAGAATCAATAGGAGAGATATCAGGTGAATATGGAGAATGAGGTAAAATTTCATAATTCAGGCTATGCAGCTTTTGGTACAGTTGATGGAGAAGTGTGCAGCCCTGCATTGTCGTGCAGTAGAATTGAGCCATCCCTATTCACAAGTCTAGGATGTTTCTTTTTCAATTTTTCATGCATACACTCAATTTCCCTCACAATACAAGGTTTCTGTTATTGTTTTTCCTTAAGGCAATAATGGATAACCCCTTTTAGTGCAGTGGCGGTTTCAGGGATTGTTTTGGCGATTCACTTACATCTAACCACTGGCCTACTTGTCAAAGAGTATCCATTTATCATTGCATGTAATGATTAGATGCAAAAATGGTTCTTTCTCCCAGTTTGTACTCATACTGTAGTTGTCTCGTCAAGAGAAAATAACTCTCCCATAGTTATAGCAATTCTGCCTTTTATACATAACCTAATTTATATATCACTACAACTGCCTAACCCTAAGAGGCTTTACACCTTTAGTTGATCCTGACAAACAAATCTGGGACACATAATCCATCTTTCAGAGTCTCTTTATTTCTTTTTTATAGGGGATCTAGGGTCATAACTGATTCTCCTCATTTGAATCATCATGATATCTCCAATCACTCTCATCCTCAGATTGTTCATCACTCCTACTGGATAAACTTATTCTATCTCCCCCCCCCCACTGTTTTTCACTTTCATATCTCTTTCTTATGTTGTCTGTTCTTCTGCTTCCTCCTCCTATTCCATACTCTCTCTTGTGGTTCTAAATTGGTCTTTGTGAGCCACTATGCCCTGTCCATTCTGTGTTAACACAGCTGTATTAAATCCCTTTTGCACAACAAAATTTGCCTTTTCAGGACTTGAATCCTTGTCCTTTCTGTACCACACATTTTCATTCATTATAAATAACATGGTAATCGAAGCTCTTATTTGTCTTCCGATCAATGCAAATGGGCTTTGTCTTCTGCCTTCATGCGGAATAGCTTGATAACTTAGGAGTAGTCTGAATAAATAACACTTTATATCACTATCCACTGGAGAGTATATTTTTCTTTTAATCCCATTTTTACTATTTACACCATTCTCTCCACAATTCCATTGATTGTAGGTGGTAAGGTGGTGTTTTATATGGAATTCAGCCAATATGTTTTAACCATTTACATAAACGTTCTTCACAAAACTCAGGTGCATTGTCAGAGACCAACGTTTTTGGAACTCCATTTCTAAAAAAAACACTATCCTCAACACCCGTTTTCTATCCATGACTTTAAAAACTTCAGACCAACGTGAATACAAGTCGACTATTATCAGAAATAGTCCTATACCTTTAATGTACGTATGATCCATATATACTCGTGTTCACGGTTCCATTTCCTTTGGCCAAGGGTGGATTTTAGTTTGCCTAAATTTCTTTATTCCTGTACATTTTGGAAATGTTTAAACATACTCTTCCACGTTTTACAAATATCCTGACCACCATGCGTGCAACTTTAACCTCATTTGCATAACCAATATACCTTGTGCATGGGTTTAATTACTTCTTTTCTTAAAGACTGCGAAAGTACTATGATATCTCCATTACATATAATTACTTTTTCTATTGTTAATTTGTGTCTTCAGCCATAGAGCAATTACTCCATGTATTTCTCTTTATGCTATCTACAATTCTATTCAACAATGGATCCTGCCTAGTTCCCAACCTAAGCTGATTTAAGGGTAATATGTCCATTTCTATCCAGTGAAAAATCCTATCATAACAATTTTCACTTTCTGCAACAATTTCACTTTCAAAATTTAACCGAAATAATGCATCTATATGCAGAATATTAATAATATATATTTTTAATATATATTTTTAATATATATTTTTAATATATATTTTTAATATATATATGATGTCAAAGTTGAATGCCATAGCTTACCCACACATCTTAATATCCTGGCAGATGTGCAACACTCTTCTGGGGGTTGAATATAAATTCCAAAGCATTATGATCAGATTTTAATACAAATTTCCTTCCCAGTGCCATATGACCTCAAGGACACATGGCACAGTGGATAATGGCGTTGGTTAGATCCAGTGACAGGAACCAAAGAGTGTGAGTTCAATACCCGGTTAAGGCAGTGGAGAACTTGAAGAAGAGAATTAACAGGAGATAAATGATATCCATTAAATATGGCACATGAAACTAAAACAGTCTACCCCAGTGAGCAAAATAAAGGGTTCAGTTCGACATTCCAACCACCTGAAGAAGGTTGGAGTGTACAACGGCTGAAACGTTGTAATAAATATGGTGACAAAGATGAGGACAATAGTCCTAATAATGTAAATAGCCTCCTTCTCAATATTTGAATAATTCACCTCTGCTGATTCTAGTTTTCTATATATGTACATTACAGGGTGATCCTCCTACGATAATATTGCAGCTATAGCACAGTCACTGGCATCAGTAGTTAATGTCTATTCCTTCACTGGTTCGAATATTTTAACGACTGGTTTGTTTATGAGTGATTTTTTTAAATTTCTCGAAAGCCATCTCCTGTCTTTTTGTTCATTGAAACTCAGTATTCTTCTTTATTTCATTAAATGGTTCCACAAAATCACTATATCATGGTAGATATCTGTTACAGAAATTGGTTAATTCTAAAAAAGATTGTAACTCTTTTTTTTTTTTATTCCTGGATGCAACTATCTCTGATATCTTCTTAATGAGTTTATTATGCAGCGATATACCATCTTTGAATAATTGATATACTAGGTATAAAATTTTTTCATACTTAAATTCACATATATCATGATTAATTGTCATAATTGCACTATTTAATTTTCTCAAAACTTGCCCTGTTTTACTTTTGAGCTCTTCTTGACTATGTGCAGCAATGCCAATATCATCTTGATATACAATTATATTTTTAATCCCCTCTAAAACTTTTCCAATGGCTTTTTTTTTTTGAGTCCATCTTATTAATCCAATAGAGTGTTCATTGTGGTGACTTCTTGAAAGTTGCTATCTAATTTTATCTGATTTTAATATTTGGCAATGGAAATAAATCTGAACAGATCTGGTGATTCATTTCCATCTTATAATCACAACAAATTCTGGAGATTATTTTTCTTTAACTTTGGTCTACCCAAAATTCCATGTGATCAACATAACATCACTTCCAGTACCCACCTGCATGAGTAAAGTTACTCCATTCAACTTCACCATTTCCCTACTTTTATCCTGTGCTTTTATCGCAAATACTTCCGTATTTTCAATTGGAGGATCGATATGTTCCTCTCACTTTGCATATGTGCATACTGTCTAGAAATGATTCCTCTTTTTACACTTAAAAAACACCATTTCCCAAAGGTCAGACCTTTATTTATTTTTGCCTTGTTTATGTTCCTTATAGCAATATCTGGATATAATTAAGCTTTTAGTAGCACTGTAAGTTTCCATGTTTCTTTCAGAGTCATTAAATTTTTGAATCAATTCCAATTGTTTTAAGAAGACCACACATGCTTGCAGATTCATATTATAAGCTTGAAGCCACTCTAGTATTTTGCACTTGTACAAGATGTCAAACATTTCTTCAGTCAGTCTTAGCACAATTAGCTCATCTTCAATAGACATTTGTTCCAAACCCATTCTTTCAAACTCACAATATCTCAATGCTTCTTTCAGTTGCTATCCACATTGCATAATAGTTTTTTTTCCAGTTTCTGTCTACTTTTGAGAAATTTAGTTCTTTCTACTATGACCAATCTTTTTTTGGTCATATATTTGCTTTCATGATGGCAGCAATTTATTCATACACTTTGGGATAGACCATGATGGGGATATTTTTTATGACCTCACACTCCACTGAGGCCAAAATAAAAAATCTCTAACTTTGTTTTCTCCTCCACTAGCTTTGGTGTCCTTTAACTTCTTTATTTTCACCAATGCTGTGAAACACCAAAGACAGGATTCTACATAGGATCATCCATTGTGGTTAAGTAATCGATTGGTGATGCCATATTGTTATGATAAGCATTCTCTCTGACATACATAGTCTTGTTAAAAGACTCTAACTTTCCCATAGTTATATAACAATACTGCCTTTTATAGATAACCTAATTTACATATTACTACACTTGACATTGTTTTCATTTTGCTTATGAGTAACAATATATTGAAAGAAAAATTATCTGGAAAGAAAAAGAGTCTGGAATAAGTCAAGATTTTTTTGATTTACTAAGGTGGTTACTTCATTAGACGACAAGATCAACAACCAACCCAAAAATTTATCATTTCATGTGTGAAAACCTAATACTAATAAATTCTTTTGCTATGACTTTTTATAAGCTAGTGTATCTAAAGGACTACTTTCAAGGGGTTAAAAGTGGCTTAGACACAAGGAGTACTGTCAAAGAATATGAGAAGAAGAAAACATTAAGAAGACAGAAGATAACGATCGATATTGCATCTAAATTTTTGAAGATCAAAGTTGATTGGAAAGTAAGAAACCAAAAGTGTTCTACAAGTTAGAAAAGAAGCTGTTAGCATACAACTTATGGTTACATCTAGTCATTTCTACTGTAAAATAATGAGACCAAGCTGCCAATCTAGTACTGCACTTAAATACACTAAGTCTACGTACAAGAGAGGAAAACTTATTAGAAAAATTGATCTTTCAATATAATCATTCCACTTCATGTTTGAGGATAATGTGAGACAAAGAACATGCAATGTGTTGCTCTCTTGGAGGTTAGCATCAGCCATACTGATGGAAGACAAAAATCATTCTCTATGATGATAAAAAATAGCAGTTTCACTTCCAAAGTGTTAAAATTTAGGATTATTTATTGCCCCAGTTAACAACTGATTAAAAGTAATTTTCAAAATCAGTTAATATAAAATTAAAATAATTATCATTAAATACTAAGTATTAATTTTTCTTCTCAGTACAAACATTCATAAAATATAAAATGTCTTAGTCTAACACTTTCGCCCCAGCCCCTCAACCTCTGACGTCTTACTCTCTGGGTTGAGGTGTCTACTCGGTCTTAACTGAACTTAAGGGAGTGGCCGTAGGTCCCGAGCATCCGTAGATCATTCGACTGGTCCACTGGTTTAATCCTGGTTCCTGCGTTGTGTTTGGTTTGATCCAGAAAGCAGAAGTGATGTTCATCCATTCACGGTCGACTGAAGATGTAGACATGGCTGGAGAGTCTGTGCTAAGAAATTTAGAATGCACCAAAAAAAATATATATATATATATATATATGCAGAAAGCCGGACAAACAAATATTCAATGTTTGAATTGTTAATGTCTTTTATATAGCAGAAAAGAAACAGGTTACAGAAAAGAAAAGTAATTGACATAAAAACTCATACACTGGATTCCAGATAGAGAGATAGTGGGTTGTGATTAACTTGTTAAATCGTCTCAGAACAATATACGACTCTTGCAATGGAGAGATAAAGATTTCTGTGCGCGACTTAAAGTTTATAGTTGCATTTCTGCCTCAGCAGTAGTAACAGTAGTAGTAATCTTTGTGGTTGCAGAAGCAGCGGTACTTATATCAACAGTACATGTTAGTGGACGTTTTGTTCCAATCTCTGACGTCACTTCATCTCACCCTCGAGTCTCCAACTTGACTCTCTACTGTCTCTCTTTTGTCTGCAAGGAGATGGAGAGAATAATTTGTCTTGCTAGGGCTAAATTCTCTCTTCAAGAATTATCTCCAGTCTCTCGTATATGAATGATGATCAACAAAACAAAAGAAAATACTTTGTGTAATTTCGTTAAAGGAGAGGGGTGGCTTGTTCAACGTCTCCATTCCCAGTGGTAGTAATAATAGTAGCAGTAGTAGTCTTAGATGTTGGAGGAGTAATTCGCTTCTTCATTCTTATATCAACAGCACATGTTAGCGGGCATTTTATTCCAATCTCTGACGTCACTTTCGTACTTCTTTGAGCCTTCAATTCAACTCTGCTCTGCTCACTTTCAATCTCTGACATCTCTCCACCCAGCTCTACTGCATTTGAAGACAAACGAGCCAAAAACTACCACTCTTTTCAGCATAACAACGCATTTATATAGATAAACCTGGCTGATCATAATCAACCCTTGGCCCTACTACATCGCACAAGATTATCACAGGTTCTGGTTACTTTCAACCAAAATCATGTGAATTCCAAAGTTCCTCATAGCTTACTAAGTTCTATTTATAATTTTAACTGATAAAAATTATTTTGACCATTTTCCATTGTCTTTCTAATGACCCAAATTTCATTGGGTACAACTTTTGCCCTAGATCAGATTTCCCATCAGTAAACAAAAATGCTCTGATCTAATTTCGCTACTCAGATCCACTCCAATTTCAATAAAAAAAATATACGTGTGTGTGTGTGTGTGTGTTTCCCCGACTCTCTTCTCTGTTACATTAGTAAGATAAAAAAATCTTTATGAATAGAATATATATCTTGCATTGCTTATGTTCAGACTCTTAGAAGTCAGACAAACCCTGCTATTTTTGCAGTTAAATCATCCTCGTTTATTCTGCTCATAGTTCTTTCTTCTTAGGTAAGTAATAAGTTTTATAATCTTTTGGGTAACGGGTTTTATATGCCAAGAAAATTA
The DNA here is from genome assembly GCA_964036315.1 of Acanthosepion esculentum. Taxonomy (NCBI): domain Eukaryota; kingdom Metazoa; phylum Mollusca; class Cephalopoda; order Sepiida; family Sepiidae; genus Acanthosepion; species Acanthosepion esculentum. The sequence continues at coordinate 54,533,444 of OZ038490.1, forward strand.
ACATGGAGTGGGATTATTGTAATTGACACATGAATCTTAGATGTGAAAGAAACAAAAGAGAAAATAAAAGACCAGAAGATTTTTTTTACGTGACAAAGGAGAAATAAATAAATAAATAATTGATATATGTGATAAACTAGGAAAGATACAAATACTTGTCTGAATGACATTTGGATTAATATTTTCATCAATTTTTGCCATCTCAACAACCAATGCAAATCCCAGTGAATTATTCACTTGATAATTTATGCCTCTTCTGTAATATTTGTACAAAATTCTCCTGTGAGAAAAAGCTGCATAAAATCATGTCGCTTGACCAGACTGATATACTCTGGAGGGAAGATGACGTCAACAACATATGCTTTCACATCTGTTGTTAAAATGGTTTTAACTGATCAAAGTCAAACTTCATCCCTGACAAAATAACAATGTCTGCACGATATACAGGCAGGTTTTAACTCTTCTATACTAGAGACAGTATGTCTGCGAACATCTGAATGATACATATTGATAAAATTATTAACATTGAAGATAAAAACTGACATCCTCCAAGCCAAATACATTTGATGTCCATTGTCTGCTCTCAGGAAATAAAATACCATCCCATGACCATTGCTGTCTGAATTTCTAGGATGCGGAGTTATCTCTAGTTAAATGAAGACCAATGTCCTCACCTTTGTTATTATCATCATCATAACATTTCAGCCAGTGTGCACTCCAACCTTCTTCAGTTGTCTGTTGTATTCTCTAGGCAAGCTAGTGAATTAAAGTATTATTTGGGAATTTGGTAGCATAGTAATTGTTAGTTCAGCTCCTGGGCTGAGTAGTACAGTGATCAGAAACAGGTTAAGTAATAAATGGGTAGTAGTAAAAAGAACAAGAGAAGATATCCCTAGATATGGACAATGGAATGAGAAGAATATACCCAATAAATTAAATAAAGCGTTCTATTCAAAATTCCCTTAAAGTTAGCCAGATTGAAGAAGGCTCGAGGGCACAACTGATAACAATAAAGATGAAGATCTGTCTATATTTTTGAGATGAGGTATTGTAATTATTTACACTATTTACATTCGTCAGACTGTTGCTCTTATCTTTTTTTGCTATATTCACAACATTTCGGCTGCTGTACACTCCCGCCTTCTTCAGGTGATTAGAATTTCAAACTGAACTCTTATTGCATCCACTGGGACAGCTTGTTCTAGTTCCACGTGCCATGCCTCTTCTGGTTGTTTCAGTTATCTTCCTTTAACTCAACTCTCCAAGTTTTTGTTCACCACTACAGTAGCCAGGTATTGAACTCACAGTCTGAAGAATGTAAATAGTGTAAATAATTAAAATACCTCATCTCTTGTTTCATATAGACAAATATGTTGGAGAGTTTAAAAAAAACACTTTTATTACTACTGTTGGTTTACTGGGTCAACATAAGGGTCATTATTTAATAAATGTCAGTTATAGAGCTCAATTTGGTTAGTATATTGTCAATGACATATAATGATAGACAGGATTAAATGTGTAAACCTCCCTCTTGAGTGGTTTGTAACACATCCATTTATCATCTCACAGTTGTGTCTCTGTCTTTGGGCAGAGTGTGCTCAGGGTCGACTCTATCAAAGGACAGAGTCACAGCTGAGGAAAATTATATGGAGAGATGCCTAGCATTGGGAAACAGCTGCCTGAGGCCGCGCCCTCTCAGAGAGAGGGATTGGTGCTTGCACCAAGGCCAGCACAACCGATGGTGGCAGGGGCTGTGGGCAATTTTTGTTCCTTGCTCGGGTGTACGCGCTCAGGCCCTACCTTAAAAAATGACCTTGTGTCACAACTCAGCTTAGTGGAGAGACAGAGTACCTAGTGTGACACTATTTAGCTATGGTAATTAATTAACTAATTATTCATAAAAATGTAAAATACTGAAAACAGAAAAGAAGGGTTAAAGATATCCCGAAAGATATACTGTTTGATATAAAGAGATTTTATTTTATTTTCCAAAAAAGTCTGTTTTCTCAAGAAGTGAAAGAATTGTGTCAACGATAATTTCATGAAAAGGCAATGTGATGAGCTTAGACAAATGATTAAAGATGGCCGTTAAAGGTGCTGGTTAAGAAAACACAAAGTACCCAGAAGCGACAGAGTTATCATTCAAGAATGCATAGATATTAGGAAGTGACCAGACAACAGGGCCATCTGTTAATTGTAAAAATTTTGACAGGACGAGAAAGAATTTATGTAAACAAAATTCCAGTTGATAACTCTAAACTGCATGGATAAAAAATCTTGAATAAGTGGTGTATCAAAGAGTTAATTAATGAAGCAAGCTCAGCCACACCAGCACGATTGAGATGCCATTGGTTATGTGGTAGCAGTGGTGATAGGCGGAGGTAAAATAGTAAGAAAGACGGAGAAGTTACTAACCCCCACCGAAAGGAATTGGTGTGAGGTACCAATGTGAAGAGGAGGGAATTTAGGGGGATAGCTACACTGCAACCTCTCCTCATGGACGAAGGGATCCCCACCACAAAATGGGAAGTAATTAATTTTCCTAGCCAGACAACAAATGGATCCTTGTAGGAATCGGATAATTACCAAAAACCCCAGGCTGCACCTAATCCCACACCAGTTTTTGGTCGAAGTCCATATAAGCGAGCGCCCTCGGGCAGTTCACCAATTGGAGTTGCAGAAGTTCACATGCAGGAGCCAACCATTTGCGTTTTACAATTGGAGGCAACTGATGGAAGATTCCATGATTCTGACCTTGCTTTTCTACAAAACGGCAAGTTATACTGACGAACGAAGCTAAGCCAGCACCTAAAAACTAAACCAGATGACTTAGAAGACCAGAACTTGCCTAGAAATATAAAAGTGCCACTCGCCGAAAAAATGGGGTGCAGAAAAACACATACTCCTGTATAGAACAGGCTGATAAAAGTTGATTTGCTTTCTTTCAACATACCTGAACCTTTGTGGTTTTTATTTATTTCTTTTTGCTTGTGCGACGTCACCTCCAATTTACACTCACCTTGCACTATGGTCCCGGTGTCTGATTGATCTCGTCGACCTAAGTCACCACATGGATAGGTTAGACTTGAGATCAAGATAGTTACTTCGGTAACCAGTCATTGGAAGTAAGCTGAGAACAACAGAGCTGGTGTCGAACCAGTTGCATCTAGTGTGAAGCAGTTAGAATCAACTGACCGGGAAGAGGGCCACAGCTTAGTGCCTTGACCACTGTCATGGCTTGGTGCCATGATTACTGGTTTCATCGTTGGATCGACAATCATCACAGCCTGGTGCCATGACTATGGGATTCAACCCTAGAGTAACCACCATCACACAAGTGACAGACAGGATTTACATTTCAAGTAAGCAGATATTTTTGCTTGATGATCATTCAAATACAAGAACATTTATAGAGAAACAAGTGATGTTCAGTCAATACTGGGAACAGTTCATTACAAATTTTCCCTATATGTAAGGATTAAAAAGAAAACAGTAGCATGTATAATAATACAACATTTTCAAGATGTATTACTGCTTCAGAAAACTTCTTTGACTTGGGAAGGATTTTAACAGATGACAGAAAGTGCTATACTGATATCTGAAGGTGAATTAGGATAATGAAAGATGCCTTCCAAAAGATAATCAAAGTATTAAGAAATAGAAAAATATTGTTAGAAACAAAGAAAACTACTTAACTGTTATATAATATCAGTCCTTTTATATAGCAGTGAATACTGGAGATTCTCCTTGCAGATGAAGCACATACTTGAAGCAACAGAAATGTGGTTCTACAGAAGGATGCTGAGAATACCATGGACTGTACCTCAGGAAGAGCTAGTTGAAATTTCTAGGGCACATAATGAGGAAATAGAGCTTGGAAAATTTTATACTCACAGGAGAGATTTAAGGCAAGAGGTGCAGAGGAAAACAATGCATAGCCTATCTGGTGAGCTTGTGTCAGAATAAAGTTTAGTAGAGATAACAACAAGAAAAAATATTAAAAGCTACAAAGGACAAGAAATTGTGGAGAGCCATGACCACAAACATCCTGAAGAGACAGTTAACCTTCATATTGTACAGACACCAAAATCAAGCAATGTCAAGCCTGGTCAGTACCTTGATGTGTAATCATTTGTGAACCGCAAGTGTAAGTTTGGATGTGTGGGTATGAAATGGATAACAGCTTGAAATTGGGAAGCCAAGTTCCAATTCCACTCAGGTTCATGATATTCACTTATGTGCAAATATCTTTGAATCCACCTCTTATCCCTCCAGCTATGGGTAAAATAATAGGTATCAGTAAACTATTATTATTCTCCAAAATTCTTACAATCTAATAATATTTTCTGACTTTAAATAACCCACATAAAAAAATGTGACTGTAATGTCAAAAATTGACAGCTAACCAGAATTTAATTTAAAGAGAGAAAGATATGTTTTTCAATGAAAAAAAAGATTTTAATGAATTTTAAGAGTTATATTACTTTTGAAGGTAGTGTAAGAAGAATATTAGTGGAGTATAAACATACATTGTCTCAGCAGGTTTCAGATGAGAAGTTCTACATCTCTTCATATGACCTCATCATGTTAATATTATTGATCACTTTGTCAATGTCCCTTTCTGTAGATCTTTCAACACAGCATGGACACAGAAAGTGTTGATGGAGTGACACTGTGCAACTGGCCAGATGTCCTAACCCCACCAGCTATACATGTTGAAACATTCAGTTACAGACCCGGATCAACAAAGTCATAAGAAAGAAATGCATGAATGTTAACTAAACAACCAATGAAACAATACCTATGTTGAGAAAACCCTTTGGGCTATGTAAACTATCTGCACTCTATCACATTTCATGCTATTACCAGGTTTTGTCCTTTGGAAAACTATTTTGTCCTACTTTTGGCTTATGGCCATATCACAGTGAAACAAATTCTTGCAATCTAATAATATTTTCTGGCTTTAAATAACCTGTAATGCATTGATAAGCCTTAAAAAATGAATCAAACAATCATTTGTCCAACTTAGCAGCACATGTCTTATGTTATGCAGCAAAGAATGATGTTATAGCATTTTAGGGTGCTAACTCTACTAACACATACACACACACACACACACACATGTCCCAAACCATCTTGTAAGTGTATGTAAAGGTACCAAATTGTCCTGTGAAAACTAAGAAAATTAGCTGTAATATGTATGCTATATGGAAGCTCAAAATATCATAAAAGATAACCATGATTTAAAAAGAATAAAACAACATAAAACCTCAATTTAGAAATTAGTTCCTTAATTGATTGACAATAGTCCATTTTACACAGTTTTTCAGTAATATATAAGAGTAGGTCATGTTTTAGTTTGTCAATACTTTGGAAAAGCAAGTATAAGTATGTAGACTAAGTTTCTGCTGGATGACAATTATAATTTTATCTAATGAAATTCTTGTAGCCTTCCAGCAGTTTCTTCTCTACTCCTGATTTTCTATTAGAACCAAGTTGCTGTCTTCAAAGCCAGCTTCTTTCAGTATTGGTACTAGGATAAATATGATTTCACCTTATACTAAATTCTGCCTGCCTGTTTCTCACACTCGCATATATATATATATATATATATATATATATATATATATATATACACACACACAGAGAGAGACTTTAAAATCAGGAGATCAGTTGATTCCACTACCTTGGTTTCAACCTTATGGTATCCTTAGGATAAAAAAAAGAAAAATGAGAATATACATTTCAATTACTCCTCCCCCCACTGATACATTTAGTACCCTTGCTATTCTTCTTCTTCTTTCTTTGCATCCTCCTCCTCCTCCCTTTCTATTACATCTAATGTTTGGTTAAATAATTTAGATGTATTATATCTATTTATTTTAGTTTTAATCCTTTCAAGTCCATGGATTAATTTCTTGATGCTGTAGAAAATGGATCAAGAAAAATTCCAAAATGTTCTTTCAAATAATTTTTATTTTCCCAATTACTTTCAATCTCATCTGAGACCATCTTCATAGTCTCCATATCTATGGATGCATTATGTATTAATACTGTAAATTCAAAATATTTTTTTACCTCCCTGCAAAAAAATTCGTTTTTGTAAATTCTTTAAAAGATTTTTTTTTTAATTTGTAGCATTTTTTATACAATACTTTGCTGCTACAAACATTTAGGAATGTTGTTGCTAAACTCGTAGACGACTTTATTTCTTTTTGGCCGCAAATTCTCTTATATAAATGACTTCCAGAACTTTAAGATTTTGCTTATTATTATTATTATTATTATTGTGTTGCCATTTTATATTTTTAATTTTGTGCATGTACATTGTTTGTTTCGGATTTTTCGACTGCACAGTATAGTAAGATCAGTTGTGCACCATGATGCAATTCACTTTGCCAGAAATTTGGAAACGGCATGCTATACTGCTTGGCGTTTGCACCTGAAGCTCCAATATGAACATTTCAGAGTGTTTGGGTGTCTATCTGAGGACAGAGCACAGGATTTGGTAAGAGTTAGATGAGTCTAATGGTGATTACAAAGGCATGGCAGCTCGGAAAACTCATTGTGATTCTTCTAAGAACAACTCCCAAATTTGTTGGTGACTCAACATGGAGGCCTACACCAAGTGCCTTGAGGTAGTGGTGCTGCCCTAGTTCAAGAGGGTTGTTACTGGAAGACCCTATGCCTGGGAACATGACTCTGTGCAATGCCACACAAGCAAGAGAACCCAGTCATGGGTCGGACCAAAACACCCAATATATCTGGCCACTTAACTCCCCAGACTGCAACCCCCTTGATTATTATGTGTGGTGCACAGTTGAGGGAGAGACCAACAAAACTCCTTGTAACACCAAAGATGAAGGCAAGGGTTATGGCAGTATTCACCAACTTAAACAAGGAGACAATCCAAAAGAGTTGCTGGAGATTCCGAAGTCATCTGGTGTGTGTGGTTGAAGTCAATGGTGATTTTATTGGATAAATTTACTATTTCAAAATATTTTTGTATAATTTTGGTAAATATATCTGTTAAAATAAGATGACAGTATTATTTTCGTTTTGCATAATTTATCCATTGCACCATATATATATATATATATATATATATATATATATATGCACACTACAGGACAACAGTTTCGGCTCACCATCTGGGTTTAATAAATTTCATCTCTTCTTTGCATTCCACTAACAGCGAAATTACAAAAGAAAATTATCAGGGCCTTCATATTCTTAAAATAGTTGACTACCTAGATATCAGCCTTAACCTTAAACCTTACCATAAAGAGAACGAAACCCACAACTATATTAATATCGGTTCTAACCACTCCGGTGAAATCCTAAGACAAATACCCAATACAGTTTGCACCAGGATCAGTAAACTATTGTCCAATGAAAAAATCTTTAATAAGAATAAAGAACTATATGAAAAGGCCCTCCAAAAAAGTGGTTTCAAAAGTAAACTGTCTTACGCAACCACCATTAGTAATATCGATAAATGAAAAGAGGAATGTAGGTGTAAAAATAGGAAAAGAAAAATCACTTGTTTCAAACCTCCCCCCCCACTTCTGAAAACTGTCAAGTATCAACATAGGACAGTACTTCCTAAACTTAATTACTAAACACTTCAACAAAAAAAAACTCTAAATAAGATATTCAAGAGAAATCAGTTAAAATTAGCTACTCCTGCACTGATAACATGTACCAAATTATTAATTCCCATAACAATTACATTTTAAGTAAATTCCATGGGAAAAAAAACTAAATCTAACATGGAAACCCCCTGTAATTGTAGAATTAAGGAAAACTGCTCAATAGAGGGCAAGTGAAGATCCACTAGGGTAGTATACCAGGCAACCATTATCCCTTAAAAAAATACAACAAACCATCATATTTACATTGGCATTTCTGCATGAGAATTTAAAAATAGAATCAATACACATAGATATTCATTCACCAATCCAAAATTAAAGCACCAGACAGCTTTTTTGAAAAAATTTTGGGAATTGAAGGAAAAGGGTCTGAATCCTAAAATAAATTGTATAATTCTAGGTTTCGCAAACACCCCCAATAGTTTTAGGGGTAGGTGCACATTATGATTAGAAGAAAAAATCAGGATAACAATGCACCACTGACCCATATATGTAAATAGTCCAGGAAAAATCCAACATTTGCGGCCTGACGATTGCATCAAGCATGAAACAGCCTGTTGCCTCTGAGTGTTGACTTCAATGTCCACTTTTATATTTACATATGCTCTATCTCTGATATTGAGCACTTTATCCCATAAATATAGCACACCTTAAAACTATATTTCTTTATATATATATATATATATATATATATATATATATGAAAGAGAGAGAGAGAAAAAATGTAAGCAAGGTGATTATTATTAAATAAGGTTTAAATGGTGACAAATTTCTTTACTCAATACCTAAAGAAAGCAACAAGCTTCTTTATGGGCAACAATGTATTAACATAAAAAAAGTCTCTTTTAAGCTAACAAATCCTGGGTTGGTTAGATATTCATTGCAGTCTCCCTAGACCAACAGAATATCTCTTGCCAATTTACAAAAATGTGTAATCACTGACATCATTAATTATTTTAGCCATAATTACCAATCAGTGTATGAAAGCAAACAGATTTTCAGTCAAAATCTTTCTGGCTCATCTCCACAATTCAATAATATTGCATCCTCTTGAGTAATATTGGTTATCAAGCATTACTGCTTGCACAAAACAGATCACACAAGAATTTAATTTTGCAGCTGGTGTTGAGCGTTTTTCTGTTTGAAATTTATAAATGAAGATTGGGAATTCTGGAATTTTGATTTTTTGATTCATGATGTCAAGTTTTTTACACTGGCATTTTCAGTTATGTTTTACTTCAATAATTCTATTTTAGTCAGAGTGCTCTCCAACTTTCCTCATATCCTCCAAAGTTCTTATATGATATATTGTCCTTGTTTCCTCAATTATTTATCTAGTATCCTTATCATTGTTAATATGATCATTCTGTTTCAGTTGTTTTGTTTTCTGAACTTCCAAGTATTATTATGCAAAGTATTAATATAAAAATATTCCCATTATTTCATCCCAACTTTAGTACGGATCATGAAGAAAAAATGTTATATTTTGGGGTATACAGCAGATACCATTGCATCAGAAACTCTCTTCTTTTATCCTTATAGTTTAGAGGGGAAAGTTACAGTTGTATAGAAAATATTTTTATTGGACAAAAATTAAATATAATATTTAAAATATTAGTATATATTGTTCTTAACACAAAAGAGATCAATGTCAAAAGAGGACATGTCAAAATGTCAATGTTAAAAGAGCTCAATGGCAAGAGGAGACATGTCAAAAGAGTTCAGTACAAAAGAAGGTATGTCAAGATGTCAATGAACACAAAAGAAGTAAAAAAAAAAATTATGAATGTTAAACTCAGTTAAATCTTTATATCATTTATTTTTTTCCAACAATTTCTACACCTACATACACACCTGAGCAAGGATCTGCTGTTTCCTTTGTTCAATCAGGAGTGCACTAAAATCTTCCTGCTACATCCAGTAATTCCATTGCTTCCTACCTCATCTTAGATGGTTTGTTAATAATAACAAAGAGGTTGCCATTGATTTGCTCAACTGCTGAGTATAACAACCAGTTGTGTTTTTAGCTCATTAGCTTTTTCTTTTATTCACAACTTCAGTGTTTTGGATGCAAGCAGACCTTGGAGTCAAAAACAGTATATGGTTATATGTGAAAGACTGCAGCCAATGGTTTTCATAGCCTAATCGAAAAAGCTATTGTCATGGTAAGACAGGCTCAGAATGATAAAGAATATGAGTTTGTATCTTAGTGTATTTTTTTTATCCAATTCAGTTATTACTCTCAACCGTGATGAAAAAAATACATACCAAAAATGAATAAAAATGGACAATCTTTCATCTGAAAAAGTATTTGAGCAATTGGGTCTTCTGCTAAATTGTCATCTAACCCATTACTACTGTTTGAAGTTTCCAGATGATATGTCATCATCATTCCCAGAATTATTGTGACCAGTATCATCATTATCACCTTTGATATTTTAATTGGCCACTGCCAATTATCCTCTCCAACCTGTATCATTCACATCTGGTAATCTCCAAGGATCCTTGAATATAATCTTTTTTCACTTTTGTAGGGCCAAAAGAGATTGCTTTTATCAACACTTCAACAAGAACAATTTCCAAAACGAACTGACAAACAAACTTGATATAAATTAAGTGCTTTTAATGAATATTTTAGAAGACATTATGGAGTTTACTGGAAAATAGAAAACTTGTGTAATGACAACTGAACCATTGTCTGAGAGAAACCATTCTGAGATTAATTCCAATACTACAATTTGTGCTTTATGATATAGTTGAAGAAAATCAAATCATTTTTAAGTCATTGTCATGATCTTTTGGAACTTTGGCATTTAGTGAAAAGCTAAATTGTCTTGTAATATAACATCTCTTATTGGCAATGAATGTTAAAGTTGAATGGCTGAAAAATGCTACCTGTTTACCCTATAGAAAGCTACAACCTGATTTGGATAGGTATAGATGTGGACGAGTGAGAAAACTCAGTAAAACAAGAATAATGGTAATATTAGCCATTTCTTTATAAGGAAACATTTGACATTCATTGACAGAACATCTTGTACTATTATTGATTGAAATTTATAAAATCTTTCTCTTAAGACAGTTTTTCAGGAAAATAGGTTTTTCAAGTAACTGTTATTGCTCTTTCCAGTATTGATGGAGGTTTCCTTTGTAACCTCCTATTTAAGTCGTGTGGAATGTCAACATTTCATTATGTTACATGTGCTAGCCATTTTGGTTGTTGCTACCATTGAAAGTCCTCAAGTGATGTGGTTTCCATTATTTGGTGGAGTTCTTTGTGATTTCACAAGATTATTAAGGAACAGTCCTCACAAAGACCTACATGTTTAAATCACTGAAAACAACTTTTAACCAGTGGTCTGAGAAAATAGTTATATACAGCTGACAGTTTAGATATTTCTAAATGAGTTTGGCACCAGGCATGACATCTATTTCATGAGTTTATAGATCTGATAGCTGATAATATATATGTAGAAGAGCACACAATTTATTGAAACAATAGTTAAATACATAGTTTCTTGTGAGGTTCCATGTCCAGAAATGCATCACTTTAAGTGTTATTATCTTTAATTCTCTCATTTGGAAATATTTAATAAAATTATGTTATCATACAGCTTAAAGCATAATGGTTGGTCATGGATTGTTCACTATAATAATGACCTGGAACCCAAAGCCAGACAATTCAGCACCAAAATGGAAGACAGTAATATCAAGGCGCTTTTGCTGCCAGACCAATTGGCAGACTCTAATCCCATCAAGAACCTATGGCAAAAAGTCAAAATTAACATCCAACACACAAAGCTTACAAATGCAAATGCTCTCTCTCATAATATGGTAGAATGTTGAGAAGAAATCACAGTGGCAACAATAAGGAATCTAATTCTATCAATGCCTCGTAGATGTAATAATGTCTAAAAATATTTCAGTTAACCCTTTTAGTTACCAATGTTTCTTTTCATTTACACCTTTTCTCAGTGTAATTGATATTTAATAAAAATAGCAGATAATTCAAGAATCTCTGAACAATTTGACATCAGTATTTTTAACAAATTAGCATTACTGTGCCTAAATACATATCAAACAGATGAAAGAAGAATGTCTTTTAATCAGTGCTTGCTTTGAAAGATATATAAATTATCTAAGAAGAATTAATATCAAATTTTAAATCTGTAATCCTGTCACTAAATTAAGTGATGCTACTCTTACTGTATGCATATAGAGATATGTTCATTTTTTAATCATTTCAACCAAAGCAAGGTGATGAAATTACTAAGATGCAAGAAGTTACTGAGTGGCAAAGAAACAGGACAATAAAAAAAACAAGTTTCAAAAAGACAGATGATGATTGATCTTCAAAAATTGAAATGTCAAAGTTGACAAGAAAACAAGGAGTGAGTGATTAAGTGTGAGGAAAAAATTATTAGCATAGAGCTTAGAATTAAAGGCAGCAATTTCAACAATAAAATGAGACCTAACTGCCAATCTAGTACTTTCTTTTTAGTTCATGAAGACTAGGTTCCAAAAAGAAAAGCTTGTCAAAACAACTGTCATGAAAATATTTATAGAAAAGTTTCAGTGAAGCTATGTTACAGCAGTGATATTGATGCCAGGTCAGGACTAATATTGCAGATTCTTTGCATTTTGTTAAGAATATCTAGATACATAGCAGAAGCACCAGACCAGATGCAGTAACAAATATTCAAAATACATATATGAAATATATATTAGAATAATGGGTAAATAAAAGTGATAAAAAGTTAATTTAACATCAAGAACATCATACACATAATTAGAATTTAAAGACTGAGCATTTTTGTATCTTGAATCTTTTGATATAAACTGTAATCTGCATTTATTGTGTTTTTCTTTCCATCTTTTTCTAAGATGTTATTAAAGACAGCAGACATTTCATGTCGGATAATTTTATTGATCGACTTTTCCAAATTAAGGATAATCCTTCTCAGATAAGGAGTGAATTACATCAGAAATTGTCCAAAGTTCATTTTGAAAGAAATATGGTCCAAGCTTTTGACTTTCTTAAGTCACCATCTACCTACCTTGATGGTAAAAGTATAGTTTTAACATATGCTATATTTATGGTTAAAAGTGCTCATATCAGTGATAGAGAATTTCTAGATTTAAAAATAATTATAATTATAAAAACATGATTCTCCAACCCAACATTACAGTTTCTTAGGATTATGAGACTGTCATCCTTGAAGAGATGTATATCTAGGTACCTCCGTGAGATTTCTAGAAAAGATCATAACATGACGAAAAAGACGCCAAACTTGACGAAAACAAAACTTTATCGTCTAAATGTTTATGTTATTATTAAGAGGAACGATCAAAGTATTTTTGCGGTATTTTTTTTACATTTTTTAATCATTCCTAGCACGTCCAAAATTTTCATTAAAAATCTTGTTTTTTTTAGTCAGCAAAATTGACAGATAATCAATCGTGTCAAACATTTTTTTCCATTTTATAAAAAAAAATCAAAATCTCAGTTTGAAATTCTTTTAAAAATCAATTATAATTCTTTCAAAACTTATTTTAAGAAAATCAGAAATTATAATATTTATTTAAAATATTTTGAAACAAGCATTACTTAGTTTCTGCACCAAAAAGATGTAGTTTGAAAATAAAACAAAGCAGGTCATGACATTTCGCGTAACTTGACAGGTGACAAAAGACAATTTCATGACGTATTGACAGCTTATGTGAGGATAATTTATTCTACGGAAGAAGAGAAGTGAAATTATTTAGATTAAAGTGAACAAATTATTTACCTCGTTATTTTTAAGGAAAACTTTCAGTGCTCTAATTTTTTTTTTGTACTTAGCTTTCACCTTTACATTTACGATGCTTTATGGAAAATATATAATAAAAAAATTAAAATAAGACTGTTGAAAGTGAGATTAAATTTAATAAGAAAGGTATCTAATTAATTTATAGGTACCTTTCTTATGAAATTTTATCAGAAGTGTACATAAAATACAAATTTAAATTTTATAAGATGATACTGATACTTGTAGGTACCCTTCTCAGTTGAAATTGAAAAATCACATTAACTTCTCCACACGTTTCACAAAAATAAAGGCCTTAACAGCGGAGAACAATACTTAACTCAAATAACGCAACTTAATTTTATTCTTACTGGTTTTTCATACTTTATAATTACAGCTGTATTATAAACACAAAATTACATTTCTTAATTTCTGCAGGTCTTCTGATTGGTCAATACAATTTACAACGCGCTAAAAAAAGATCTTTCTCAAAAGGACATTTACAAAACTGAATGCGGCTTTTAACTAATTTTATAATATTTTAACAACTTAAATGTAAAAATCTATTATAATTAAAGAAATAACAAATAATTGTATTAAAAATTCAGTATTTAAGTTAAATACTAGACAGAAACTTAATCCATGTTACTTTTTTTTTTATTGCCCGCATGATACTTCCGATCTTCCATAGATTTGATTTGCAGCCATATTATTGATACAAATTATATTTTTTTATGTACTGGTTTGTAAGAATCTTTGGAAATTCTAATCTGTAAATATATATCTACTTAATAACAACATTCATTAAATTGTACAAACTTTTCCCTAATTTTAGAAGAATTAACAACATTTAATATAAAAATAATAAAATATTTCAGAAATAACAAATAACTGTTTTAAAAATTCATTTTTCATTGAAATATCTTTTTGCTTTCAGACAATATTGTCCATGTTCATTAAAATAAATAAAAGCAATTAAAAGCTTCTGAAATTAAATAATATTTTTGTTTTATTGTTTTGTATGTTACAATTCAGAGATGATTTTCAGGTAGAAGTGGTTAACTAAAAAAAAAAAAGCATGATTGGGTTTCCTCAAAATCCAACAATTATTTTTATTTTTGCAAGATTTTCAAAATTAATGTCTGTCATACAGAAAAATAAACGTGCTAAAATTTTATATGTTACTTGGTAGTTCCGGTGGACACAAAGAGAAACAAGGTTTTTCAATCAAAATTTAGAATGTTCTAAAAAGAGGGAAAAATTTTTTTAAATAATTAAAAAATACTTTGTTCTTTCCTCTTAATAATAACAGACATTTAAATGCTAAAATTTTGTTTTCATCAAGTTTGACATCTTTTTCATCATGCTATGCTCTGTTTTTAGCAATCTCACGGAGGTACCTATGTATATCATTTTTGTCAATTCTTTTGCTTAGTTCATGAAGTAGATGCATGCCTCTAAACTTACAGGTTTCAAATACATCAAAACATCCCTTTGTAATTTCAAACATTCCTTCTTTCTTTAGCTAAGTGTCTTCTTGTCAAATAATACTGGTTTTTAGCAGTGCTTGATGATTTTTAATTTCTTTACGCTTATTTTTACTTGTTCCTGAGCTAACGTGATGGCCTTTTATCTAGCATAGGTTCAGTTATTCAAGAGTAGAAATCTTTTATATGTAGTTGTATAAATTTACAATTACGTTTGTTTTTTAGGTTATTATATATATATATATATATATATATATATATATAGCTTCTTTTGGCACAAAAAATAATCAAACTTGGTCTGTGTCATGGAGTGTAGTGGGGATGTCAGCATTTCTTGAAGTAACTTTTTTCAAAAACCTGACCTTTAAGTGAACCTGAAAGCTAATCACAAGAAAAAACACAGTAACAGGAGAGAAATATATAAAGACAATCAGTTAACTGGAAAAAAGTTGTTTTTTTTGTTTATGACTTGCACAAAATTTGTGTTGATAATGAAGATACTTTTGCTCTTGATTTGAAAATTATGAGAAACCGGAGTTTTCAACCCAACTGTATTTTAAAAAGGAAAGAGAAAAAATTTGGTAAAATAATTAGGCTACAATTTTTTTATCTATAAACAATTTACTTAAAATCTGACTCAACAGAAGGAACTAATTAATATATAATTTATGGCTTGTTCTTGCAAAGGAAAATATGTTTAGCTTGTTAAAAGAACAGTAATTTTAATTTTTCAGGTATAATAAGTGGAAAATTTTTGTTTATCCAACATTTTGTCATTTTCAAATTTTGTCAACCATAAAATACGTGTGCCCCACATTTGATTAAATGACTCTCAAAAGTAAAACAGTCAGTTGTCATATTTGCTTGAGATGTATACATATATAGAGACTGAAAGAAGAGATTTGATGATACATATGTATGTAAATATCTAGCTTAGTACATCACAAAGGGAAAATCAAAGCCATGTTTATGGAGACAAGCTCACTAAAAAACATCATTCTATCAGAGAGACCTATGCATGTGTAATATGCATGACATCAAATTTTATTATGCAAGTCAAAGTTTTCATGAGAAAATTGGTACGGAAAATTTTCATGATATATTTATTCTAAATATTAATATTAATTTCATTGGACATAAAATGGGGGATCGATTTTCAGTTGTTATTAAGTAATAAATTGATTCCCACTAGAATAACTACAAAATGTCAGATTTTATGATGGAAGCCATTGTTTTCACAATAATATTGGTATTAAACTAACTAATGATGAGAAAATTTTCAGAATATACTTAAATATAAATTTCTACTGGACATAAAGTGGAGGATCAGTCTTCTGGGATTAAGTAATAAATTGATTCCCCACCCCCAGAAGTACTTGTCTATATCAGATTTCATTATGGAAATCAATGTTTTTATAATAAGAGTAGTATTACCCAACCAATGTTGGTATAATTTTCAGAAGATATTTATATGAACAATTTTCAGCTTATAGCATTTATCTTCATTAAAAAAATATTTCTCGTACCTTTTTGATGGTGTGAAGTTTTATAATGAAAACAAAAGTAGTATAACAAACTTTTATTACAGAGAAATTAAAATTGATGTTGCACTTATAATATCATAGGGACATAAATTTGATTAAGGCAATATCCCATATACATGGATAGATTATTATTTTACATTTCAGTATAGGTTTTTTTAATATTTTGTAATATTCAACAATCTTTTTTATATTGGTCTTTAAAATTACTTGTAGTAGTTTTTATTGCTTCTTTGCTTTAATCTTGTTTTTCCTTCTCATATTCATCTCTTAATACAAGTTTTCTGTTGTATTAGTATTTAGAGATGCTCTGCTTCCTTCCATTTATTTTCCATATTTGAAATCTTCCTTTGGTAAAGTGTATAACACATTTTCAGAATTTGAAAGAGTATTGTCTTGCATGAATATACACTTTAACATAAATTTTCTTGGATATGAATTGTACCATTCAAAAAATTACAATAATTCTTTTTTTTTTTGATACCATCATCAGTTTTGAAAGAACATAGTTTTACTAGTCTAAAACATTACTCCCCCCTACACACACATACACACAAAATTACGTTGGGTGAAGGCTCACACCTTTAACCCAGATCCATCCAATATAGCTCGACATTCATCACTAAACATTGTTGAGAAATTCATTTTTATGTTATTCAATTCACAATTTATAGGATTCTCATTATGATGTTTACTTAAAGGCAGTAATATAATTGTTCTTTCATGTCTTTAATAAATATTCTTAATCTGTATCTTTCCTCACTGTTTCCACATGCAACATTGGCTTATTTGAATATCTTTTTGCTGGTCAATCCATTTCTTATTGCTTGCTATTCTTTTAATTTTTTTCAAATCTTTGTTTGTGATATTATTAAAGCCAACTTTTCTTATTCTCTTTCTGTTGTTTTCAATCTTTTCTTTATCATTCTATAATCTCTGTTCAATTTTTTCATAATTTTAAAAATTGTGTTCCCATCCCTCAGTAATTTTACAATATCCTGTTTTTCTTATGACCCTTGGCAATCTTTTTATATCTGAAATTAAAAAGTAAATATTCATAAGTATACTATTACATATATTTATTTAAAATATGATGGCCAACTGTAGAGTTGCGTAATCAAATCACATATCACCAATTATACAAGTGTAAATATTTTTAATATAAATGGATGAAAATAGATAGATTGAAGTTTCCATGGCATGTTTATTATAAGTACATTCTGATAATATTACCAATGTCAATTATTTTTACCAGTTTTATTGTGAAAACATTGACTTGCTTATTAAAATCATATTATAATGTGAGTGTGTGTAC
The DNA here is from genome assembly GCA_964036315.1 of Acanthosepion esculentum. Taxonomy (NCBI): domain Eukaryota; kingdom Metazoa; phylum Mollusca; class Cephalopoda; order Sepiida; family Sepiidae; genus Acanthosepion; species Acanthosepion esculentum. The sequence continues at coordinate 54,551,225 of OZ038490.1, forward strand.
AATGTTGGAAGAGAAAAGCTGAAAAGAAGTGTCTGAAAAGGTCATGATGTGGAACTTCTAGACCATATATAGGTGACATGCATGACCTCACCTGCGCTGTTTGTGGTAGGCTTTGCTTGAGTAAAGCACAAGATTGAGTCATATGTGAAGTCATTGTAGCAGAGTACTGACCAACTATGAAATGACATTAATTACTAACAATTCATATCACATTTGTAGGAAAGTGTGCAAGTCAGCTGGTGAGCTGAAAAGACATAACAACATTCAGAAAAATAAGCCTAATGACAGTAAAATGTGTGTCTCATGTCTGCTAACTTTGTTCCAAAGGTTTTAAAAGTTTGTCTGGTTTAAAATGACATATACATCCAAAGCCCAACTATGTTTTACAATGATATCTTGTGATGGCTATAGTCAGCCACAAGAGATAACAGACATATGCTACTACCATACAACTGAATAACTATCATTTCCTCTCTGTCTATATCTCTGAGATGAGGTATTATGATTATTTACATTATTCGAACTATTATCCTCATCTTCATTGTCATATTCACAACATTTTGGCTGTTGTATGCTCCAGCCTTCTTCAGGTGATTGGAATTTCGAAATGAACCCTTTATTTTGATCACCGGGGTAGATTGTTCTAGTTCCACGTGCCATGACTCTTCCAGATGTCTCAGTTATTTCCCTTTAACTCGACTCTCCAAGTTTTTTGGTTCACCACTGCTATAGACTGGTATTGAACTCACAACTCTTTGAATCTAGTCACTGGATCTAACCAATGTCTTTATCCACTAGACCATATAAAAACCTTCCTGATGCGGTAACAGGTTTAGCTTGCTTCCAACTTGATTTGTCAAATATTCATGGACAGATCTGCCATTACATGTTTCGATATTTCGTAAACTAAAAATTTGATAAAAACATGTTTAATTCATATTAATTATATTTAGATGTTGAAAAGAGAATAATTGAAAGTATCCCACACAGTACAGAGGCATTTCAAAATCTTATGTTATTAACTTTAAAAATTTACAAAGTGTGATCATTTTTTAGATTAGAAAATAAGATTAAATCTTCAAAACTAACTTTACAGACATTTAAACACCTGAAAATAAGTGGTCAGGTATACAAGGTTGTAACAGAAAGTTCCCAATCAGTGGAAATTTGTGTGCAGCTAACAGTCACTGGAAGCTACCTACTAAATCAATCTGCCAAGAGGTATTGTGCTATCTTACAGTTTTGTAACATTGTATTGGATTAGCTCCGCAAACTTTACAATAGCTGAGAAATTTGAGCAACATGAAACTTGGTAAATTTGCTACTGAGACCACCTGAAATACTTTATTAGACTTTTGGTAAGTATACTTTAGACTGAATATAGTTTTGGAATAGTTCAATCATTTCATAACCAATCAAATATCAGTGAAGAGGACAATCATTCAGAGTGACTGATTGTCAGAAAATGTGAATGAGGGCTGTTACCAAACAATCAGTCTGTTTTCTTATATGAATTGTATCAGTTATGGAGTCTGTGGGAGATTTCTAATTCTACCTTGTATATGTATAAATTAATTGCTGAAACAGCACAAGCCTCTAAGAAAAGAAGAAACATGGCCTAAAAATGAAGTTAGAGGCTTGTGCTGTTTCAGCAAGTGGATGGGAAAACAAAGGACCAAAGGTAAGAAGTTACTTTGTTTTCCCATCCACTTACGCTTCTCTTGCCTTCAATATGTCCTGTGAGTGTTTGGTTTTTCAGGCCCTCTTTCCTCATTATGTTCAGTTTCTTATTTTTCTTTAAAACTCACACGTTCTATAAATCTGTATTACTTCAAGTCACTCCTTAGTCTGAAGAAATGTGGCATTCTCTGCCATATAGGACATTATAATATATCAATATCTCTCTATATTTCTGAGATGAGGTATTATTCAGTCATATTCACAAACATTTCAACCTTCTTTTAGTTGATTGAAATTTTGTTTACCTGGGTAAATTTTTTCTAGTTCCATGCATCTCTTCCAGATGTCTCAATTATCTCCCTTTAACTCAACTCTCCAAGTTTTTGTTCACCACTGCCATAGCAAAGTATTGAACTTACAGTCAAGTCACTGGATCCAACCAATGCTTTTATCCACTGGTGTCCTTGAGGACATCAGTGTATGAACTTTTGGGATTTATAAGACTAATGTCTGTAGGGGACCGGCGGGTTAATGTGAGGATAAAATCTCTGGACTAAGACTTCCTGCTGGCCAGTCCTGCTACATAGTAATGTTAGACTATGATGGAGTCCAAAGAAAGCAAAACAAAACGAACAAGACAGATATATATATGTACAAAACAAATATATATTAATGACAAACAGATTGATACAAGAATTACAAATACATCATTTAAAACATGAATAAAACGTTAGTGTCTGTATGGAAAGTTATTGTGTGTGTGTTGAATTGAAATGTCCGTACGGGTGAATTTTGTTTTTAGCGTGTTCCCTGAACATGGGAAACGCTGGTTGTGTATTAGAGTTCACATACTGGAGATGTTAGAGAAAGTTTTTGTACCTCGCCCCACGTGTGCGGTTGCCAGTCCCAGGAGAGGCAGCTTGGCCGCACGTGGGCGAAGCCGTGGAAAAGAGCCGTGGAAAGAGAAAGAGGCGAAAGGTCAGACCGTATTTATACTCCCGGGAGAGAGAGACCCCTGTTGAAAGGGTTACGAAACGAAGAGGAGATAACCCGATATGTCTAAGTACTATTTTTTTTTTTGTTTTTTAATATTGCAATTTTGTTGTTGTTATTGCTTTTCTCTTGCACTCCATATTACTGGTTCCCATATTGTATTCTGGCCAGCTTAGATTTTTGTGGCTAAGCATGTGCTGATTCCTTAAGTTTTTGTATTTTTCAGTGATGTTCTCTGTCTATTATTTTTTCCCCCTCCATATGTGGTCAGCTATGCCTGAATTTTCTATTTCCCTTCATGTTACGGTTTTACAATGTTCTTACAGTCTAACCTGGGGGGGGGGAGGCTGTTTCTCTTATATTTCTTACCACAGCTGTACGGGGTAGTGTACACACAGTCCTTAGTCATGTTCTCTTCTATTGTAGAAGGCTGGCATGTACAATGGCTGAAACGTGAATATGACAATAGACATGAGGACAACAGTCCGAACAATGGAAATAATGTCTATAATACATCAATTCAGCTTTCTTTTGTTTCATCAGACATTTTCCTATCTTTTAATACTTTTCTTAGTTTCAAGAAAACATCTCTTCAATTCACTTTCAGATTTCTGTGTCACAGTTTCTGTCATCTACATTACTAGTTCATAACTCATACCTTGAGCTGCCTTGTTTGACAACCATATATTCTATCTTCTTACAGTTAATAGTTAGTCCTTTCTTCTTGCTTTATTTACAACTTTCTCTCTTTCAATTTTCTTTTTGTGTCTCTGTTCAGATGACACAGCTGGTGCCTATGTCAACTGTTATCATTTGTCTTCTTAATTCCTGTTCTTTTATTGTTCTTGCTCCTATTTAATGTTTTTCTTTTATTCTTTTACACTCAGTAACCCCCTGCATGTTAGTGGCTTTTGTTGGTTTGTTTGGGGTAAAATGATTAAAAAAAAGTATATATGATGTTGTCAAGATTATGTCTTTTAATAATAAATCTTGCTTCTCTTAGGATTATCTCACTGTATCCATTAAATTAATCTACTGAGAAAACACATAAGGCTCTATTCGAAACAGGATTTACAAGATCACTTAATATAAAATTACAATAATTATCATTAAATACTAAGTATTAATTTTTCTATTCAGTAAATTCATAAAATACAGAATGTGTTAGTAAGTTCAACTCTTCTTGAATAGAATGTATGTTATTGAGCAATGTTTTGTTTCACCAATTTAGAAATGCTGTTTCCCTGAACACTACAGTCTTAACCAGTTCTAGTCAAATGTTAATTGTTATCTATCTATCCTAATCTTCACTTCCTACCACCTCCTGTTTCATTCATCTTACACACCTCACCCATCACTACCATTTTAATGGAAAACTTCTTCTATGATTGGATCTTGAGTATTGTTTTCTTGAGCTTAAGGAATAAAACAAAATTCTTTGCATTAGCATTGGATTTTATGAAATGACTTAAAATAATAATATTAATTGCAATCTATATTAGAACCACCTGATTTTTGGCTTGTGGGCCTCTTAACATAACACAGCAGAAATTACATTCATTGTCACTAAGTTGAAGAGTAAAGCTACTTCCAGTCCAAAACTTGATTGAAACTTGATTTTTATAAAGTGGGGTCAGCATTTGTGATTATGCTATCTCTCTTATTTATTTTCAAATCATTTACTGTGCTATATGCTGATTTCTGTATGTTTAAGAACAGTAAAAATGTTGCATCATAGTGAGATTTTCATTAGCACAATACTGGTAAGATGCTCAAACTTGGAGAAGAAAGCAATTTCAAGTTGAATTTGAAACTTAGCTATGATAGTGTGAAATAAGCACTCAGGCACACTTAAAATTATCTAATTTCTTAAGCGAGATAACTTTAAGTGTATTATGTTATTTGCAGAGTAACTAACCTTATTTATTTATATACACTTCCATAATAACAATAATAATAATTTTATAAATGACTCGGCTCAACATCAAAGTTAATGGACGCCTTTGACAGCCTTGAAGTGAGTTAATCTTTTTAAAAAATTCACTTTTATTAGCAACATCTCTTGTATATCCTGTGCAAAATAGTCAAGAAGATTAGAGTGTTTGTTCTTGAATTTGGTGGCTTACTAATTGTGAGTTCAATTCCTGGGCTGAATAGTACAGTCACAGAATTAATTGAAGCCAGATAAACAATAACTGAGTAGTACTAATAATAAAAAAAAAGAACAAAATGAGATATCCCTAGAACAAAAACAATCTACTGCCAAAGATTAAATAAAGGGTTCAGTTCAAAATTCTCAAATGTCACTTGGATCAACAGACACCTGAAGAAGGCTGGAGAGTACATTGGCTGAAATGTTGTGATAACAACAACAAAGCTGAGGATATTAGTCTGAATGTAAATAATGGAAGTCCTAATTCCAGAAATTCCAACAGAAATTATTTTAACATTATTTTGTTTGGTTTTTAATTGGCAGAGAAAATTTACAAGAGTTTAATTTTCTATGAGAAAGATTTTAACTTTTTTATTTCTCGACATTAAAATCAATTTCTCCCAAACTTTCACTTCCAAGATTATCAACATTGAATAACAGAAGGATAAAAATAAAAGCCCTTTTTTCAGATTCTTAACAAAGGGAGTATTATTTCCTTTTCCCAAAGTGAGGGAACAAACAGAATAGAGATTCCACCCAAAAGGATTTCTGGCTGATTATGCATCCAAGTATGAGAAATGTTCTTGACAAAACATTTTTTTAAATGAGAGATGCAATGGAAACAAGACTTACAATAAAAGAATTAGATGAGATATCTCAAAACATGAACAGCAGAACAAGAACAATCTACTCCCAAAGATTAAATAAAGGGTTCAGTTCAAAATTCTATGAAGGTTAACCAAACTGACAGATACCTGAAAAAAGGGTAAAGGCACAATGGCCAAAACATTGTGATAATAACAACAAATATGAGAACCTTATTCCAACTGTAATAATATAAATAACCATAACTCCTCAACATAAAAAAGGTTTAAATCTCTTCTTTTATGTGCAATGTCCTTTCATGGCTTGAGAGATTATGACACTCCACAACTTCCTATCCCTTATAGCTCTTAGCGATGTTTGTCTCCTTACTATCCTTCCCATTCGTAGCCTTGCCATCCAGTTACACATGTCCGCCAGGGTAGGATACTTGCTGCTCCCTTCTGGTCCTTGTGTGTGACAAATTCCCCAAGCCTTCTTCCCTCATTAAGTGTGAGTATCCTTTGTGTTTCTATATTTATGATCCTAAATTCACAGTTCTAAAGCTTTCTACCATATATTGCTTTTTTTTAAAAAAATACTTGCAAGAATTTCATCGTGAAACTCTGTGAGTCTAGCTTGGTCGATTGTTCCTGTGAAGCAATTGGCATATGCCGTTCAGTAATGGAAAGAGATGTGTATTAATTTCCGCCACTCTGTCACTGGAAAATCTGCAGCTGTTCATATCAATGAAATTACGTCGATAAAAACAGGATGCAACCACAAGCAAGAGAATAAAGAGAGACAAATGAATAAAAAAGAATGTCGGAAAAAGATAAGATCAATAACCTATAAATCACCTATAAAATGCATTACACTTCCATCTAAGTGATAAATATCAGCTTTGAAATCGTGAATAAAAGTCAATAATAGGGGAGGGCATATTGACAGCTCAACAAAATTTCACTTCAATTTAAATGAACCAATTTCGTGTTTCAGTTTTATTTAAACATTTACACATCAACAGGTCCAGAGTCAAATAAACAGCGAAGCATTTAATTTATACAATAAATCTTTTTAAACATAAACTCTTTTTTTTGTTAATGCACTTAATTCAGAGATGAATATTAATCACAGATATACGATGACAATTTCATATCAAAATTCACCTCATTGTAGTATCTGTCCTCGTATGGCAGTGAGTGCTGGACAATCTCATCACAGATGAAGAAGAGATTTCATTGGGAGTGACATATAGTGGTTCTACAGAAGGATGCTGAGAATACCAAGGATCGAATATGTGAGCAACGATGATGTTCTAGAGACAATGGAAACCAAAAAGATACTTATACTTAATATCAGGAAGTGGCAGTTGACATTACTGGAGTACATAATGAGGAAAGAGGGCTTGTAAAATTTGATACTCACAGGACAGATTGAAGACCAGAGTGCCAGAGGAAAACAGTACACTACCTACCTTTGGCAAGCTTGAGCAAGTTGATGGCAGAGCAGGGTTTGGGAGATATAGCAAAAAGATTTATTAATAGCTACAAAGGACAGGAAATTGTGAAGAGCCATCATCACCAACATCCAAAGGGATATAGTAGAACAGAAGGCGTTAGGTAATGAACTAATCAATCATATCCTGTGTGTTTGTATTGCTTGATTTATTATATTTCAGACTTAAGTGATAAACAGATTTTATTCAAGTGTTAGGATGAAGAACATTTAACTGAAATATTTTTTTATGTAGACCAATTTTTCTAAATTTATTTTAAAACAGAAACCTGGTACCAGAGCAAACATAAGTGATAAAAAAAAGTTCATGTTTTGCCACTGAAATTTATCATGATCAATCATTTTCAAAACTATATAATTCATTTTTAACATAACATTTAGCCTAAAACTTGAAATGTTTTAAAAATCATTTTTTTATCTTCATCCTCCTTCATTTGTAGATTTTGCAGCAAAGACATTTTATATTTTTAAAGAATATATTTTCATAACCAAGAAAAAAAAAAAAAAAATTAACCCTAATATTGCCTTTTAAATTTTTAAAGAAAAGAAAAAATTAAACAAAAATTATTTTTTAAACTTGGTAGCCAAATTCTTTTCAATTCTGATGCTTGCTTGCTCTTTCTCACCTTCAGATTTATTAATTACTGTTCTGTCTTTGTCAAACACGATGTCTGCAGTAGCCATCTACATCTTCTACATGCATAAAACATAAACGATCAGTTTCATGTTGCTTATTGGGCAAGCATTTTAACCATTTTAATTCCCCTGAACAATGATGGTTGTTATTAACTTAGAAGAGAAATTTAACAGTTAAAAATATCAAATATCTGAAAACAATAGTACTTTTTAATTGTAAAATAGCCTTTTTTAAGGAAATCTTTTATTTGTTTGACCAAAAGCCTGTCTTGTGTTATTATTAAAGTTAAGCATATCAAATTGTGATCTCTACAACCCACAGACTTTAATCTATCATTGTCAAGTACTGGGAAAAATTTATTTAATTTTTCTCCAGATTATTATGAATAATATCCTTATCACAACCGATTTAGAAATGCCAAAATATGATAAAAACAATCAAAATACATTTTTGCAATTTGTTTGCATCTGAATCAAACCAAAATATAAGGTTTTCTTTATGACTTCCTTAGAATTTTAAATAAATATATCATTCTTTGAGAAGGCTAAATCAAAACAAAAATCAGCCGATCACTAACTTTTCATTGCAAGATTTTACTAGGTCTTGTCATAATTCTATTAAAAATCTTGTTGATCCTTTCAGTAAATTCTTGTGAGTTTTTCAAGTCAAGCAATCTAAAGTAGGATAATTTTAGGAAGGATTGCTTAATGTTCTGCACAATTTCATGCTCATTTAAGTTTCAAGTAAAACTAACAAACATTTCAGAACAACCCACTAAGCTATTGTGCCACTAGGACAATAGCCTAATGGATTAAAACGTTTTGTGAATTTGTTGACATAGTGTTGTAGAATACCTACAGATGATAATGGGTATATCCGCATTTACATAAATACGGTAGTAAATACCGTATGTTGGTCTGTAGTTGGAGATTCATTGTGAAATTCACTTGACTCACTTCTAGCAGTTGACTACTACTTGTACACACTGGCGAATCTTATATGTGTTGTTCTAAGTATTAACATTCATTATCTACATTTGTTTGATTATTCTATTCCCTAGGTTACAACACACAGTAATTGTGAGTTCAATCCCTGGGCCTGTAAGTGTGTATTTGGGCTTAGTGGAAACAGTGTAAGCAGTAACTGAGCAGTATTAAAAATAAGAACTAGACAAGATATCCCTTGACACAAGTAATGGAATGAGAATAGCTTAACCCCAGGATTCAGTTCAGAATTCCCTGTGAGTTACCCTGATTGACATACACCTGATGAAGGCTAGAGAGCACCACAGCTGAAACATTGTAATAACAATAATAATATGAAAGATGACGACAATAGTCTGCATGTAAATAGTGTAAATACTTTCAGAACAATTCATAATTTTTATGTTCAGACTAAAGTTATTTTGGGAAGAAAGAGATAAACAATATAAAAATTGCTTCAAGCATCAAGAAAATAATGAGTCAAAAAGTGAATCAATGACAACTGCTCTGCTATTAAGTCTTCTGCATTGGGAAAAAATTTAATGATGATTGCAACATGACTGTAAGAATAAATTTTTTTAAAATACTTGTGATTTCCCCAGTGACCATTTCCAGTTTTCTTCACCTTCTCTGTGCCGTGTCCCATCAGGACGTTGGTGGTCATAGCTCTTAACAATTTCCTATCCTTTGTCAATCTTAATAAATTTTGTCCTTTTGTTATCTCTCCTAAACCTTGTTCCGCCATCCATTTACTCAAGCTCACTAGGTAGGTTATGCATCTTCTTAAATTCCTCTTGACTTCAGTTTCCCCTGTGAGTACCAAATTTTCCAAGCTCTCTTTCCTCATTATGTGTCCTAGAAATTTCAACTGATGTTAAGTATAAGTGTTTTTTTTGTTTGCATTTTCTTTAAAACTTTGTCATTGCTCATGTTTGGTCCATGGCATTCTTAGCATCCTTCTGTAGAATCAGATTTCTGTTGCTTCAAGTCTCCTCTTCATCTGTGAGAAGACTGTCCAGCACTCACTGCCATACAGGAGGACTAATATTATATCACAATTCAGTACTCTTTTTTGTAAGCAAATTTTACTGTTTAAGTACAATTGTTAATTATTACCATTCTTGCAAGAAAGAAGTTTATTTTTATCATATGCAATTTTTCTGTCATCAATTCTTCTTCTAAAATCAAAGTCACTATCAGCCATTTTTAGCATCCCATTATTGCCTTGAGAATGTTTATATAACATTCTCAAGGCAATAATGCATTTTTGATTTTTTATTTAATTTCATATACGTAATATTACTAAACACACACAATATATTCTTGGTTATTTTAATATAGACATCATCCTACCTATTATATACAATTTACCTTAATTTAACTTATGTTTTTCGACATTGCCAGTAAAGGATAAAAAACTAAAAAAACTCATGCAGCAATTATCTGTTTTTATTCTGTTTACATTTATATTATAGGTATATGATATTGGTTACTTAGGTTTATTTTTTACGTTTGAGTTTAGAATATTTTTGGGTGAATGAAAACTCCCTGATGAAGTATTATAAATGAACAGAAATAATTTTATTTAGCATTACCAAAAAATTTAACAAAGAAGTATTAATTTTTCCTTAAATCAATTATTCAAAAATATATACTATGATATTCACCACATGAACTACGATGAAAATAAAATGAGAAAGATATGGTATATAATTTTGTTTTTGAGCTGGGGTTCCTTGAGACATGCATTTTATTTTAAGTGTTATGCAAGGGAAAAAGGTTTAGAAACACTGGTATAGATGTTTATAGATTTCTATGTATATGCATGCACGCATGCACATTATTTTCAATGTAATTGTGATAGCAATCTTTTGTAATAACACAAAAATGACAATGACTTCATCTCATTATCATATATATGAAATACATAGTATATGAAATATATAGTATAAATATAATATCATATAATGCAATGTATACAATATATTGCATTACTCTCTCACTCATATAATTGTAATAGGTACAAAAATGAATTGTAAATGTCATTAATTTTTTTTGCCTTTACCTGTGATTACATCATTTCTACTTTATTAATTAATGAACTATCATAATGCTATAATTAGTTGTTGCCATTTTAGAACTGCTGTTGATATATTTCTCCTATTTGTTATTTCTCATTATTTTTCCTCACTCATTTCACGAGAAGCTTTCGATTCTGTAAGAAACAAATTATTCTCATTTCCATCATTTTCTCTCTGATTATTTATTTCATTTCTTTAACATTTTACCCTGCCTTTCTTTCTCCCACATTATTCTTCCATTGTCTGCTATGTCTGCTCACGATGTGGGCAATCATCATTCTCTACAACTTCCTCACTTTTAAGACTCAGTCACTTTTGACATCCCTATTTTTCCTTGTTCTGCCATCTCTTCATGCAAACATTTTACTGTTTCCCACAACTTCCCTTGTCTTCACTATGCCCTTTAAAAATATGCTAAAATATTTGGAACACATAATAAGCAAAGAAAGCTTAGAGGATTTAACTGTCTCCTCCTGATTGTAAGTATAAGTTTCCTCATCGCTCACATGTTCAATCTATGATATTCTCATCATCCTTTTGTATAACTAGATCTCTGTTGCCACACTTCTCTTCAGCTATGAAGAGATTGCCATATAGAAGATTAAATATTATAATGGATTTCAGTATTTTCTTGTCTTAATAATTTACTTAATTTCAGGAAGACATCTTTCTCTATTTCTATATTCCTTTATTTTATTTTTCCTCCTACTCTGTTTCATGCCTTTAACCTTTTCGTACTTCACTTCATCAACTTTCTCTTTCAATCTTCAAAATAATTTTTTTACCTGGGCCTACATCTTCTTTACACATTCTCATCTTTTTGTTCTTGATGAAACTTTTTTCATCAACCTCTTTTCTGCATAAGCCTTTTTTCTTTTCTTTCTCTTAAACTCACTAAAATTATTTTCTGAAAAATCCTTCTCTTTACTCATTCATTTTCATGCTGTTCTTTTCTTCACTAACTTATCTCTTCCTTTTCTCTTTATATTACTCCGAGTCTTTTGAGAAGCCTTTATTTTCTTTTTTCTCATTCAACAATCAATTTAATTACTTCCTAAGCCTTTTCCTTTCTCTTTTTCTAATTCATTTGCCTTGTTTTCTGTTCATTGTTCTTTTTTTTTCTCATCTTTACCTACCTCTCTCTCTCTCTCTCTTTTTCCTTCATTTCCTTATTGATTGAATTAACTTTGTAATTTCCATGCTGACAGTCTCTTCTCTTGAACTTCTCACTTGTGGAATTCTCTTCCAGACTCTTGCTTTCCAGTTAAGTTTGATCTTCAAAAATTTCAATTCAGTATCAATCATTATCTTCTAAATTCCTGTTCTTTTATTGTTCTCTCTCCTTAATGTTTTCTTTTTTATTCTCACATTCTTTCACCCCTTATATCCTTATTGCCTTGCTTGGGGTGAAATTATTAAAAAAATACATAGAAGAAAACTATTGATTTCTGAGCCAGTTGAAAGAAACACCCATCATAAGTGAATTTTAAAATTCAATGTCAGACACATTTTTAGAGTTTTTGAAAAAATTTTTCCACTATTATATTTTTGCAATTTTAGATGGATTTGATCTGAAATTATTTTATTTGAATTAATACATCCTCTCAAATTATGTGTGGCATCAGACAACCATGAGAGTTTTTATGGTGGGAAAGTCTTATTTCCTTGGACAAACTATATTAATCTAATAATAATTATTTGGAATGTATTAAAAGTTAGCAGGAAAATAAGAAACGCACAAAATTTAATAAAGTTCATAAAAAAATGTTAAATGCAGCCAACAAAATGGCTGTTGAATGTCATTGTTAAAATTAACCTATTCCCTAAATATGTATTTACTTTGAATCAATATGAAACATAATACAAAAAAGTGTGTAAATTTTATCATGTTTTCTTATGAAATAAAATCTTAATCTGACAAAATTGCATATCAAAGTTGGCAAGAAGCTGAAAAAGAGTTCCACAAGTGAGAACTGTGAGTCCTGAAACTGTAAGCATGGAACTTATGATTATATTTAGTAATTTCAACTAAAATGATGAGACCTTGTTCGAATCTAATACTGCGCTTAAATTCATGAAGTCTACATACCATAGTGGAAAGTTCTGAAGAACAATTACCATAAAAGTATTTATAGAAAAGGTACAAGGAAGCTACATTACAGCAAGGGGCTTGACTATAACAGATGATAATAACATCTTTGTTTATTGTCTATTTGTTGTCTGTAACATTATGATGTTTTATTTTGAGATTTGCTTTTAAAAGTGCAAAGAAATTTCTGAATCATTCTGATTCATGATTTCTGTTATATTGTCTTAGTTTTACTGTGTACAACAGAAGGAAAGTATGGTTCTTTCATTACATACCTTGGATTTTACAAGCATAAAATTGGTTCTGAGCTCAGAAAAATAATCTAATCTTAATATAATCAAAAATAAATCATACTAATTACTAATGAACATAAACTACTCATTGATACAACTTCAACCAGAGATGATGGCTGTCATTAATTAAGTATGACTATTTCTTACACATTAAATTTATGCATACCTGTGTAAGATTCAAGTCTTATGCAACTTGCACAACACTGAAAAAGTCTCTCCAAACTAAGACAAAGGAAGATACCAGACTTAACCATAATAAAATGTGTTTTCATTAAAGTTCCCTTCTTCTAGTCTTTTTCCAACCAACAAAAGCTGAGAAGACATCAGGTATTTGAATTCAGACTCTTTCTTTCTCTAAGGTGGATTGCCTTCATCATGACTCAAGAGCACTATCTAGACCATATGTTACTTAAAAGTATCCATTAAAACTGCTGCTTTCTTAAGACACAACAGACAACGTCTAAATATTTTCTTCTTACTTCTCTGATAATTACCTTTTCCTTTGCCATAAAATTCAAAATTAACTTATGAATCAGTAGATGATACCAGAATTTTGAAATAATTTTGGTTATAATCAAAGTCTTCCTCAGAAAGTAGAAAGCAAGCCTATAGTTCCAGTGAATACTATCATTTGACTCTTGAGACAAAACAATAACTCCCCAAGTCAAACCACAATGATAGTAAAGCAAATACTTTTAAAAGTTGGATTTTGCAATTAATTGGAATTTTGATATTTGTATTTATTTTATTTATTTTTATCTTTAAAGAACACCATTTATAAAACAAAAATACTACTTTTGGCTGCACTAGTAATTTGAACACACATAATGTGCATTTCTGATCTAAGATAAATCCTTTGATACATCTTAAAAGAAATAATTAGAAGCAGAAATATTTTTCAACTGATTTGCTATTTTAAATTTCTCTCGTAACTGTGGTAGGTTCAAGTTTTTTGACGGTTTCATTCAGCAGAAATTTTGATACGAAGAAATTTGATTAGTCAAATCAAAATAGACTCATCCTGACAATTCACCATTTTGATTTATTATAAAAAAGCAACAAATTTTTTATCTGGAGTTACTTAAAAAATAGGGGAAAAAAACAACATTATCAGCAACTATTTGCATCAATTTTTTCTTCTAAAGAAAAATTTATTTCTCAATTATTGCTGTTTTGATAGCCTATTAAGCATTTTCTACCTTGTAGAAAATAAATATTGTGTATTCCTCATTTCTGTATATGCCATAAATTTCTACAAAACTGTAAAGTTAACAAGTAGGTATTTATAGGATTCTATTGCTTATGCTTTTACAGTCAAAGAATTTATCAGTCCAGAGTGTTATTTTAAGAAGCAGGAATAATTATATTGTATGAAATTCATAAGAAAATCATAGTGAAATATGACAATTACTGAAAAGTTATTTAGTGAAAATGCTTTGTCTAATAATTTCCAAAGAAATACAAAAAAAGATCTTCCATTATGATATGGTAGTAATTGTTATTGATCACAAATGCCTGCATTATTTAACAGTAGGTAATTTCCCTGATAAGAAATTGTCTTTTTTTGATATTTTCACTAAATATAAAATCTCAGAATTAGAAGAAAAATGAAAAAATAAACCTTTTCACAATGTAACAACATCTTAACACTTAGCAAGTTTTGTAGTGTTTAGAGTAACAAAATGATAAAGTTGTACCCCTGTCTCTTTATATGATAGCTTAAAAAAAAGATAAAAAATATTCATTGATTTTAGTGTAGCTAAAAATATTGTTTTTCTTTTGGTTTTCCAATAGACACATGACTATCCATTGTTTCACTTCATAAATTTATTATTTACTTTCTTCTTCTAATTTAGAATTATGAAGTGTATTTATTTCATTGTGTTCCATGAACATGTCAACATTCATTTATAGGATTTGCTCTTTAAGGGTTTTGTAATCACAGGCCTGATTTTCAGAAGCAGAATTGTTATTTTTCTATTAAACTGAGTAGTGTAGTCAGAGAGGGGGTGACCTGCTTCAGGCAAAACTTTTGATTCTTCTAGATAAGCATGTATAGGCTGAATTGAAATGAAAGTGGTTTTAATGTTAAGACACTACTCACAGCTAAAGGACTTTTTCGATTTAGATTAAATTAAAATATGGAAGATGAAGTTAAGCAGTTTTTACCTTGTTGAGAATATGAACACATCCAGGATGTGTTATTTTAATGCTGCACGACTGGCGGACAGATCTAGGTTGTTTGCATATAATTTCAGTTATTTTCCTTGACAGAAGTTCATTTGAAGGTATGAGTTGCTCTATTTTTTGTCTTTTGGACCTGTTTTATATATATATATATATAAGAGGGAGTTACTGCGCAATATGTTGTTTTTTTTTAGGTAGGGTACAGGGTATCAAACTCAAGGGCTATCATGGGTGGCATACACTTTAGCTATGTCACTGATTAGACTGACATTCTCTTTTGGTAAAGGTATTTTGTATAATCATTTAAGATGTATTTCAAGTATGATGTCTCTTATCAATGACTTTAACTTAAATGTATAAAAGAATATTTTGTTTGCTTATCAGGACATAATAGCAACTTTATTACTTTTACTATTTCATGACATGTCATATCCATATTTTGAGGTCCCTTAATATATTTTAGCTGGACACTTTTCCTGATGTCATCATGTGATGTCTTTAGTTTAAAACTTTCTTTTTCAAGATGCTGTGGCCATTTTGCAAACATTTTTAGACATTTAGCATTTGCTGTTACCATAACTACCAAAGTGATTGCTTTCATGTTCATTCTGAGTTTTGATATGAGATTTTCTTTTAAATTTATTATTTCTATTTGGTGTCTAAAGTAAATATTTAATAGCCATCAGTTTCTGATGGTGCATGTCTTGTAAAGATGCAGGGAAGACATAGAAAACTGATTAATGGGATGGAACTAACCAGAACAAAATGGTCAACTGATGCAGTCCCAAGATTTCAGCAGAATTATCCATTTAGAAGGCTTTAATATTCTTCTAATACATCACCAACACTACCCCTATTGATGAATGTTTAATGGCTATAATAAAGCTTGTACATCGTCAGTGTTCCATGCAAGTTGTCTCTTAAGATATGATGGATATTATCTGATCAATGATTCAATGAATGATAGTTGCAGTGACTTTTGAGTGGTGAGAAGTTAGGGAGAGCTCACATGCTGACTGCACACAATATGTCTGGTCAAGGTTGTTAAATAATTGAAGAGAACAATTGTTTCAGTATTAGTTTGGTCAAAGTGGTCAGCCAACCTTCACCACAGGAAGAAAAGCTGATCAAATTATGTAAGATCAAGTTCTGAGGCTGGGAGTTGATATATTCATAAGCAATAATCTTCTTAAATTGAAATCCTAGCAACATGGCAGATATTAGGAACAACCTCTTTGTTCAAAACTTAAAAATATTCAACAATTACAAAAAGAAAAAAAACCTGTCCTATTATCAGGATAATTTCTCTTAATAGAGTTGAGTAAAACCTTTAGCAAAAATATAGACTATATCATTTTGTATTTCATTTTTTTCACCACCCTACCAAGCAAAGCATTAATGACACAAGGGATGACTGGAAGTGATAGAGAATGAGAAGACTCGAGTGAGGAGAAAGGAAAACAAAAGAACAGGATTCCTCAAGAGTGAAGATTACAACTTATGTTGCATTTAAACTTTTGAAGATTATAGGTAGTGGGGAAGCTAGTAATCAAAAGAGAGTTCCACAGGTGAGAAGTGCAAGAAGAGAAATTATTGGGATAGAACTTCAGGTTACATTTTGCCATTTCAACAATAAAACAATTAAAACCTTGTTGCCAATCTTGTAGTATGCTTAAATTCATACAGTCTAAGTACAAAGGAGGAGAGTTTATTAGAATAACTGCCATGAAAATATTTATAGAAAAGATAGAGGAAACCTATATCATGGCAGTAGGAAAGTAACTGAAATCGAGATACCAGGTCAGGACCAATAATTTAAATTGCTTTTTACCTTAACTCCCAGATCAGATCATCATTCCATGATCACTAGTAAACACCAAAGATTGGACATATAAGAATAATCCTTAAGTAAAACTCAAAGATTTTTATCCCTTATCAGAATCTATGTTAACAACTGCTTTACCAATTAGGTCATGGTAACCAGTAGCTGCAGTTACTGAAATCTAAGCATAATACCAACCTTTATTTTCCTACCACATTTGATACACCACCATCTTTATCTAATACAAGTTTCAGCCAAATCTATATGTCTTTCCTTCCTTCATTCTGAATTGACGCTGCTTACTAATGATTGCGTAAGGATCTGGAGGTCATGACATTATGTATCAGAAATTAATAGAAAATATATAAGCATAATATTAAATAATATACTGGAGTTATTCAAACTATTGTTCACATATTTTTGTTGTTACAGATGTCATTATGAACAAACTGTTTCAGTCAAGTACCATCTGATCATCTTCAGGTGTTCATTATTTTCACTGATAGATAATATTTAGCATGAACTGATTATTATTAATTTCATCTCTGCAGTAGTTTTTTAAGTAAAAAGAATGACTAGTTTAAAAAAAATCATAACTGACCATGCTACCTTTTAAAAAATTAAAAAAAAATGTTACTCCTAACACATTTTTATTGATGGCAAATGTCTCATCTCTGTGCATGTTTACTACCCCTTCATTTATCAAATTTTATTTAGTGTTTCTTTCAATGCATTTTATATGATACAAAAATATACAAATTTAGTTGCTCTAATTTATTGTTTCTTTCCTGTCAAAGACTGGGGTCAGCTTTTACACAATGGTTTCTTGGTCAAAAATCAAGGGTCAACTAATAAAAAATTGAGTTATATATGTGTATGTATGGTAATGGATCACTGATAGTATTCCTCCTCCTCCTCCTCCTCCTCCTATCCTTTGTTCTCTTAAATATAAGAGGTTAATTTAGATCCAGAAAAATGCATGTCTTGCTAATTGTACAAGCTTCAAGGCCTTAAAACACAAATATTCAGCAAGATTTCCCTTGCTCTGATTAAACACCACTTCAAAATTGAGATTCATGCATAAGAAATTATTTTCAAATAAAATATACAATAAAACATGTAATTAATCATGAATTTATATCTTTAAATATAATGTTTTATGTTTTGTTTGTTGTAAACATATGAATATTCTCTGAAAATATTTCAACTGATTATCTTGAATTGTAAGATGGGGCAATTCTAATTCTTAATGAGTTTTTCTCATGTAAATTTTAATTGCTGTTCATCGCATAACACTAACCGTCATTCTATGGCTATCATTATAATATCAATATTGGAAATCATTAATAAATATAGTCATTAGTGAGGATCAGAAATAAAGATTAAGCTCTTAGCAAGACTTGAACTCACATTCATTCTTTTTACCCAAGGAAGTCCGTTCTTCCATCTATGAGAATAACTATCAAATATAGCAGTATGAAACAATTAAGGAAGCATAAGGAATAGGCTTCTATATTTAGATTTGATCTTCTGTAAATGGTTAGCTGCAATCATGAGAAAAACTTCAAGGGAAAAGAGTTATGAGTTCAAGCCTCACTCACATCTTTGTTTCTGATCTGTAAAACAATTCAATAGCAATCTCAGTTGTGGTAAAATCCAACTGAAGTTAAAAGAAAAGAAATACTAGTAAAAAATGACTACTATTAGACATTGATTAGTTAGTAACTATTAAGTATGATATTTCTCAAATATGGCCAAGAATCAGTTTATTTGAGTTAATAATTTTTTTAAACTCACTTTGGTAATGATTGCTTTTGTTCAGTTTAAAAGCCTAAAACAGTTTGTTTTGCAATTTTTATTGATTTAATAAAAATCTTTTTTCCCCTCTGATGTAGCTCTTTCTAATTTGTTAAATAAAAATAAATCATTTTATATTCCTAGACTTGCTTTAGATCTCCTCATGTTACATTGAAACTCATTTTTGTTTTCATGTCCTTCCTATTTGAAAGTGTTATCATTTCTCTAAGGAAACCCTTTTCATCTTACTATATAGAGGCTATATATATATATATATATATATATATATATATATATATATATATATATATCCTGCATCCACCTTCGTAGGAGAAACCATTGTTAGATCCAACTTGCTTTAGACCATTTCACAAACAGTGTGTGTTAATGATCAAGCAAAATTGAAGAGTGTCTTATAAATGTCAACCTTTCTCAGACTATCAAAATATTTCTATCTTCTTGGTTTCATATCCAAACACAAACAAAGCAATTTCTAAAGAAGTGATGGATATTTTTTTTATTAATCCGACAAAATCCAACAAAAAGTGGTCGCTCTGTACATTGGTCATGACATTTAGAAACATACATTACCAATAAGATTTCATAATAGAATCTTTTTCAATCTAGGGGGAGTATTTGTTGGATTACTGCCTCTTGATGATAATCACAGGCAGCACAATATTTGAAAGAATCAAAAACTTTCTCAATGACTTTTCATAATGAAAAAGATGTATTCTTTTTGCCCCGACAAAAATGCAAGCAACTCAACTACAGATACTGAAGATTGTTTTGAATTCTTCACCTTTCATACCATTTATCATTTTTCCTTTTATAAAATGTCTTATCAGTATATTTATTAATATTTCCTTGTTCAAATTCAATGTCTTATTTTTCCTTTGGACTTACATGAGTCCACCTAAAATTGATTGCTGGTCAAATGTACAAGGTGCTTATAAAATCTCATCAAAAGTGTTGAAGCCCGCAACAATATATAATTCAGTAGAATATTGGACACGTTTTTAGTTCATCTTATACACTGAGAAATACAGCATAAGGTTTTAAATCTTGTTAAAGACATACACCTCTGTGATTATATATCAATGCATCTGATGATTTTTTTTTTCATTCCATTAAAATTATTCCAGTAAAAATGCATCCACCTTTGATAATTTTTCTCTCTTTTAATGCTTTCTTCATTATTTTCAAATAACAATTAGAGATTCTCATTGAATTTCTGAAAATAAAATAAAAATAATGAAATATCAAATGTTAGCTTTTAAATTGGACAGATTTTATTCAATTAGTTTGGTTATATATAGGATTGCTATCTTTCTACTCGAAGAAACATTCTGTCAGAAACAGACGAGTCAAATAGAAAATTTCTTTATTGATTTACTGATCTGGGAATTAACATTTTCCTTGATACACAAACACATAGGGGCATAGGTATTTTTTTAGATTTCTCTTGCACAAACTATTACAAAATTATGTTTGTAGTTAATTTTCCTTGGAATATTATATATAGATTTATATAAAACTTCAAAGGGCTGGAATTTTCACTTATACACAGTTTTGTTCATAAGGTAAGATAAATCTCTTGAATACATTAACAAATAGTATATTGTTATTAATTTCAATAGATTTATCTTACTCCAATGGTATCATATATTGTTGCTCTACTTTTGTTATATATATATATTTGTTGAAATGTTTTTTTTAATGGATACTCATATTTGAATAGATGCTCTTCTATATTTATTTATTTACATCAACTGGTCTGAATATTTGAGAAATCTTGTTAGAAATAGAAATTCAAGCTAGTAGATGTAAATAAATATACTGTTTAATAAATAAATAAGTAGAAACAGATCATCTACTCATATATGAGTATCCATTTAAAATAACATTTAAACAAATAAATTGAAAATAAGTTGGATTTAATCCATTTCCTTATATATTAGTACACAATAAAATCCAAAATTACTTCATATGGGGAATAAGGCTAATACCTTCCACCCTCCCCTGACCACTGTCTTGTGCCTTTCGTCTGACTGAAACATTGAAATGAATAAATTCTGTATTAATTTTCAATAACTGTCACAGTTAAATTTCTAATTCTGACACACACTCAGCCTGTATAACGGTTGAATAAGACTGACAAATTTTTTGTTGGCTGAAATAAGCCTATTCCCCATATGATGTAATTTTAGATTTTATTGTGTATTAATTATTTGCTCTGTAATAATAAATACACTGAGCTCTTTTTGTAGATCAGTTTTAATATTTTATATTACTAGGATCCACTTGGATTATTTAATCACCATAGAGAGCCTCTTCTGCTTTCCCTCAGCTGGCATGGCTGATGCTAACCTTCAGGAGAGCAACTCATTGCATGTTTTCAACTGACTTGAAGTTGAGTGATTATATTGAATCAATTGCTTGGTCTACTGATAGGAAAGTTACTTAACCTGTCAGAATAGTTTTTCTCACCAGAATCCATCTTGCACATTTATAAACCTACCATTCATTTGTACATTATTGATGCCATATTTGTTATGGTGCTCCTGTTATATGTCATGAAATTCTGGATAAAATCAAAAAATGGTTGTCAATGTAATTGGTCCTAACCTGGCATCTTGACTTCATTCACTTTCTCACTACCATGATGTAGTTTCCCTGTCTTTTCTATAAATATTTTCATGGAAATTGGTCTGATGTGCTTTCTTCCTTGGTACCATGACTGCATGAATTTAAGCATACTACTTGATTGGCAAGTTACTATTTAACTTGTGAAATGTAACCGTATGCTCTATTCTAATAGTTTCTTCTTTTTCCTCACTCTTTTTGCTTGTGGAACTCTTTTCTGATTTCTTGCTTTTTTTACCACTTATGATCTTCAAAATTTTAAACATCACATCAATTGCCATTTTCAGTCTTCCTGAATCCCGCTCTTTTATCGCCCTTTCTCCCGACTTCTCAACTCTTCTCATTCTCTTTCACTCCCAGTAATCCCTTGTGTCTTAGAAACGTTTTTTTTATAAAATGTTATTACTTTATGGAATGCACTTTTTTCTTCTAAAACTTGAATGGCATGATCTGTCAACAAGTTTACCAATTGAGCGATTCTATAATACATGCAAATTAGTCATATCTTCAAAAGTGGAATACTGGGTGCTGTCAGTATCTAAATCTCTTCCTATCATTATCCTAACATGGATAAGGAGGCCAACACACAAGATCATTTACAGGTTATCGCAAGATATAGGATTACATGCTGTAATATCTGAAAATATTGGCAACCATTCTTCCAGAAAATACTACTACTTTTTCCTATTTCCCCAACCAGAAAAATCAAGAGAGAGAAAAATAAAATGGATTGAAGACACTATATGCCACAATGTGATATAGTGCCAAAAAACAATTACTTTTCATTAGTCTCTTTCATGACATGTGAATCACCATAGTTACCACTTGTGTCTCCCCTGCGAGTACAAATCTATTCTAAAAACAATTGCAAAGGTTAAGCAACAGTTTATGTTCATATGACATGTAAGATATAAATACTTGATTTGAATCAATCTCTTCATATATCTGTTTGCATCTTGAGATAAAATATTTCTCCTACTTGCAAATAGAGATTTCAGTCATATCCTAACTGATTTGTATGGGTCTGTAATGATATGTACAGTGATATGCAGCAAAAGTATTGGACACATAAGATGTTTTTGAAACTTATTTCTCTTCTTACTCTTCGCAGACTTGAGTTGAATATAATAAATACTTAAGTTATACACTGTATAAAGAGAAATAAAAAAAATATTTGCTTATATATAAATTTATTGACAAATGCAACAAAGTTTTGGAATCGTATCAATAAGCTGCTTTCAGTATTTAGAGACGTATCAATTGTTTGATATGATGGCTCTCAAAACTTTAGAATAATTTGAGGTAAGCTTCTTTCAGAAATCAACAGTAATTTTATCCTCCTTTTAACAAATTTCGTAAAGATCAGTTTTGGGGATTGTGCCAATGAACTCAAATTTTTAACTCCCTCTAGCAAATTTTTTTTTTTTTTTTATAGGATTTAGGTTAACTGATTTATTTGGTCACATGAAAAACCTTATTTTCTTCACCTTGAACCAATTTGGTTAGATTATCCTTATCTGACTAAAATTTAATTGATGGAAACCTCTTCTTCTCCAGTATTTCACAGTTCATAGTGCTTATCCAATGTTCCTTCAATGATAGGTAGTGTACCTGGACTTCTGAAGGAAAACAATTCAAATCATTATAGTTCAATGACTGTGTTTAAAATTCAGAATGGTATATTTTGGGTCATATGAATTGTCATTTCTTTTTCCAGACATATCCCAAACTGTTTCCACCAATATGTTTTAGTCTCATCAAACATTTTGTACCAGAATAGGCAGGTTTCTTGAGAAGATGAGCCTTTACACTTTACATTATATAAGTATTTACTATAATCATCTCAATTTTTAAGTTAATTATAATAAAACTTCCTTTTCCAAAACATTCTGTTTCAATAATTTTGCATATAAATATGTATTGCTCTCTCATATATATATATATATATATATAAATCTCAGAAAACAATTGCATTAGAAATTATGCATTTATGTGCATACATGTAAATACATCTGCATATTGGAGGTATACTCTTTACAGTAAGTAAACTTTTCCATTTAAAAAAACAAACTTTATATATATAAAAACATTATTTTTAGTGGATTTTACAGTGATAAGTCAGATTGATGTATAAAATCCATTACTATATATATATAGAGAGAGAGATTTTAACTATGACTATAGAAAAAAAGTAAATAACATAACACCTGGTTTCTAATATTTCTTTGAAAATAGTTTCCTCGTTCCACCTTATTATTCTCATTCAACCCCTGAGTTACATAGGAGATGGCAACAATAAAGAAAGTGTGAAAGAAATCAAGAAACTAAGATGTGGCATGGCAAAACTGCAGGCACATGTGCCATCACCCCCCAGAGATCCCAAAACTGCAGACACCAGTGCCATCAATCCAGAGATCTGGAAACACAGATGCCATTTTTGCATGCAAAACTCGACAAACTCATTGTCTACAGCTGAGAACAAAGCAAATTCCTTTACACTCAACCTAACTCACTACAAGAGCAAAGAATCAAAGTACCAAAATATTATTCTACTGGAGGCAGTAAATAAAACAATCATTAATGCTTTCAAACAAGGTTTTTATTGTTTCATGCAAAATAAAGGCTAAAAAAAGAAGCCTAAAATCAAAAAACAATATGTACCTATCATCTTGAATGAGCAAATATGCAATTATATATAACTAATGAGAAAAACATATTGTAGTGGACTGTGAGTTTTTATACACGTTGTGATATGAACACATTTGGAACTCCTGAAATAAAAAGCTCATTACAAAAATATGGTGAACTAAAGAGGAGTCCAATCAAAAGAAATTGTAACAGGAAAACCAACAAGAAACAAATATACATGTACAAACAAATATGTGTATTAGGCAACAAAAATAGTTTACAAAAGACAAAAACGTGCGTGTGCATGAATGTAAAGAGTTTGTGTTTCGAAGTATGTTCATATATATGTGCGTCTGTGTAAATTTCATGGCATCCTTCTACAAGTGGGAAACGTGTATCTTCTGCAAGAGCTTTACATGGTCAAAGTGTCCCCTGAAAATGCAAGAGAGAGAGAGAGAAAAAGGGTTTTCTCAAGTATTTATAGTTTAGGGATAGTGTCCCCTAGGAACAATTAGGAAATTAAGGAGGAGTTAATTCTGACAGTATCGCCAAAACGCTCTACTGCTGTGGAAAGTTGTAAACAATGTGTGGCACTCCCATTGTAGCTTCTCAAAGAATTAATGGTGCATGATTCAAAAAAGTGCCAGAACATCAAAGTTGTCGAACCACAAGTTATAATAAATTCAGTTGTTAGCAATTCTCAAGCCCACATCTAGTGTGAAACTCCCATTTACAGACAACATGGTTATTGTTGGCACTTAGATCTAGCCTTGTATTGCATTTTGTGGAAAGAGATCTTGTTGCTTTCTGTTCTTGAAACTGTCCGAATGTCTTCATATACTTTTGATTTTATATCCAAAACTTAAAGATAATCTATCACTGTCAGAATTCGATGTCTACAGGATTCAAATCGCTTATCAGTAGTTTACCATTTTGGGTCAACCTAGACATTTCAACACCTACACATCCTGTTTGAGAAAGATTACTGAATTCTTTAGTTTGGAAATCAGTTTGAAGAAAACTGTCATCTCCCATCAATCTGCCCCACTTAAAGAGTACCACCTACTTTCTGTATAAGTTAGTTTCTCAAACCTGAATACTATTCAGAACTTTACTTATCTGGGATGTGTCATATTCACAGACATCAAGTGAGACAAGGAGGTTGACAACAGACTTGCAAAAGTAAACCAGACCTTCAGTCGACTACACAACCATGTCTGAAAGAAAGATTCTAAATAAATGTCTACAACTGTGTCACTCTGTCCTTTTTTTCCTCTGGTGCTGAATCTCTATTATTGCAACATATATTTCTTGAAACACTTTCACTGGCACTATGTCAACATTATTCTCAAAGTATACTGGAGTGAATTCATCATAACTAATAAATTCCTCTTTACTAATTTCCTTGTTAAAGAAACTATCAACACAATATTACAAAATGTATATAAACATTTTTTCTCCAACCTCATAATATTGCACCAATAATTTTAATTTTTATGAATGAATTCATCCGGCTTAAGTGTTCCCTATATATATATATATATATATATATGGGAGAAAATGACAAATTACAGAGAGTGCTTTAATCCACATATAATCAGCAATAAATTTGTGTCCAAGTACTGATAACATTTCATCTTTCATGGCAGATCTTCCATCATAGTGTGGCCTACTTAATCACAAAAAGTGATAAAAATATAAACAAAAAGAAACTAAACGAAATTGGCTAGACTACATACATACAAAGATTTTTTTTTAAAAATTTGTTAAGTTTTAGCTTCTAAAGAATGAAACAGGTTACACAAAATTTTTACGTTTTGTCTCAGCAATTAAGATTAACTTAGAAATTAATTGAAACTAATAATCTTGTCATTTTCTTTAAAAGCATGATAGATTTCTTTTCAAATTATTAACTCAATTCATTGAAAATAACATGTATTTTCTTTTCAGCATTCTTTATAATTGTGCTTGTCCCTCCTTTCATTAGTTCACACGACCATTATGCCCTGCCAATACTTCATAAATCATGAAATATTCCATTTTGATTGTGTGGAAATAGGAGAAAAACACTACTTGGTTTCAGTGAAAAAATGAATGAATATAAGAAAGAAAGAAATGTTTAACGGCTGTTTCAGTGAAATGGAAAAAGTTGTCAATTTCAAATCTTTTCATTTGTACCCACTTCTTAAAATAACAACCAGCATTCATATTTATGATTGTTCTTGCAATATTTTGTTAAAGTTGTCATGCTCAAATATTTAAATGTGATAGGGAAATTTATATAGTTATTTTATTGTCATAAAACTCACTATACAAAATTTTCCATGGCCCAAAGATTGTGTTGATGCATGAAACAAAACCTCACAGATAATGATGAAAAGGAATCTGCAGAAATCCACAATCATTTACAATTACATTGTGAAGAGATGTAGTGCTTGAAAAAATGTTATTATCATTGTCTTTATTGTCAATTGTTCATTAGTTTTATACATTCACCAATGAAAATCTCACTGACTTTTTTTTTTTGAACATTTCTAAAGTTGTAAGCAGAAAACAATTACAGTTTTATTTCAATGTGTGTCTGTTTTAGGTATAATACACACAGTCTTCTAGTGTGCATGTGTTCTATGTGCTTAGAACATTCATGGGATCAATTCTCAACTTGGTTGATTTGTCTGGGAGGTAATTTTTTGATAACACTGGCCTGGCAAGACAATCTTTTAGCAAATGCCTGAAAAACACAACACTGTTTGACCCAAAGTTTGCTAGCACAAAGTCACAAGTCACCATGCCCAAGAAATTAAGGATACTGGCCTTGTTCAAACTGGTGATCATGCCAGATTATGCGCTCTCTCCCAGGCACTTCAACTCAGAATCTGGTTCAGCATATGTGCACTACAGGTTGGTTCTAGAGGTGTGGAAAAATACTAATTTGCCAGAGCAAACATTTACAATAGGGATTGACTAGCCACTCTAGCAGATAGTCATACTTGGAAATGAGAAGTTTTCCCATTTGTTTGTTTGTTTGTTTGTTTGATGGCATATCAAACTCAGTGGGTTATTTATTGCTGGTAATATTTTTTTCTTCAAAAATTGCTGTTAATGTCCAACTTCCTTGTATTTATATCTTTCTAACATATCATCAGTTATTGAATGTTTATATTTATTTGGCCATTGTTCTTATCCACTGTAAAATAATTTTCAAGTTAACTGAAAAATCTACATGACATACTTGAGAAATACTATTTCCTCTTTTTACTAATATTTTTTACTAATACAAAGCCTAAGAGGCCCTCAAAGTAGAGGGTTACTAAATAAGGTTGTTGTAGATTTGACAGAGGAGGAAATAACTGCAGAGTATGGGGATATGTAGGATAATGTAGGATCATGGTTGATCCTAAACTTGAAGAGGTTAAGATTATAGTAATTGGGGATCTCTTCAATTTCAAAGGAATGCAAAGGGAATGAGGATTAGTGGATTGAATATACATGGCGACATGGGTTTAAGCGGTACTAGTCTGAACTAGTGGAACTAAGGATTAGTTTTATAAATATATTTCCAACTTCTACTTAACATCATGTACATAAAGTGGAGTACTGCAATGACCATGAAAGGAAAGAAAATGTCCATCAGGTGTATTGAAAGATTTCATTTTCCTGTCATTGAAAGAACAAAGAAATTAATTTCTCACTGTTTCTATTGTTCAACCGTCTCCTCCTTAGAGATTTTCAGTCTTCACTAACAGTTTTTTTTATATTCTTTGCAGGCAATGAATATTCATATTTGGCAATCTGTTGCATTTATTTGCATTTCTTAAATGAACTTTTCTGTGTCTGTTGTCAGTGTTTCCAGAATGAAAATCTCATCTCAAACTAACATTCATGACACGTCTCAATGACTATACCCTTGTGCAAATTAATTGAAACAAAATGAATAATTCCATTATTATTTACTTTTTTTTCATATTTTTCCAATGAAACATGACCCAGTGCACACATTAGTACTTTGTATGTCCATTCCATTAAGTTGTTCCTTGCAGCTTGACTACAGATTCTTTATTGGATTTAAATCAGGAGAGTTTCTGGGTCAGTCTATAGTACTTTGATTTGCTCACTGGTAAGGCTTGTTCGTGCAGTGTTATAATTTTTTTACATTTGCTTGGAGTAATGTCTATTACAGACACTG
Organism: Acanthosepion esculentum; assembly: GCA_964036315.1. Taxonomy (NCBI): domain Eukaryota; kingdom Metazoa; phylum Mollusca; class Cephalopoda; order Sepiida; family Sepiidae; genus Acanthosepion; species Acanthosepion esculentum. The sequence goes on from OZ038490.1 coordinate 54,579,499, forward strand.
ACTGTAGGACAACTAATCAACATTTGAGACAATAGTGTCTGGGCATGAAAAAATCTGATGCAATCACGGCTGATGCAATATTTTTCAAACCCAAACAAATTTCATCATACACCCCAAAAATAGATTCATATTACAGCGCACCACTGCAAATGACCTAATCTGAGGAAAAAATAGAAATTGATTACACCCTGTCACTCCATTGGGTCTAAAACTGACCAAATGGTGAAAGAAAGGAAACTAAAGCAGTTGTTTCAATTAATTTGCACAAGGGTGTATATATGAGTGACTACTGGATGAGATAATCATGTAAAATACATCAGGGCCATCATGCCAAATATAATCAATTAGAACTTACATATGCAGAAATATACATTTATATGACAATAGATATTATATATACATACGTGACACTGAGATCTCCAGAGGTTGATCAAACAAAGAGAAGAAGAGGAGGAAAGACTCTCCTAACTGGATGGTAATTGCTGAAATTTGCAGGAAGATAGATTGAAAAGTTGAGAAAAAAATTAAAAGTGAAATGTGTTGAAAAATCATATTTTGAAATAATTCCAAAGAGAATTAAATCCAAATTTAACTAAACACAAAACCAAGACTACCCATTCTTCCCCACCGATAAGATAGAGACCATTAAAGTATCCATGAAGATGCAAGATAAAATAAAACCATATGTTGTTGATAAAGAAACCAGTGTGGTTGCCAAAATAACATTTACGAATCCTCTGACAAAAGGGCCAGGAAAACCCATCTTTTTTCAATCAGTCACCCAGAAGAGAAGTGTTTCGACAGAGATAGAGACTTCTAGATGTGTTTGTCTTTATCATTTCTATGACATTTGTCCAGAGAAAAATTTTATGTCCAAACATTAATTCAGATTCCTTTGGATACAAGTGATAAGAAAAAAATTAATTACTATTTTGAAGTGATCACAGACAAAAAATGCTGTATGGTGTGTTGATTGTAAAAATGTATAGACAGAGAAAAGATAAACTTTCATTTTAAGAAGAGTGGAAATAATTTTTCTTTCCTTTTCCAATTCTTGAGTGGTCTGGTTGATCAAGAAATCACAGCATGGGACAAGCTGATAAAGAAAGATTAATAACTGAAAATCCCTTTTGTTTTCATTGTGACATCTTGAAGTTGGATTCATCACACCAGCCCAAGGAGCAGGTTGAGGTTAGCTGCTGAGAAAGTGGGAGAAGGAAGAAAGAGATTAAGGGGTGGCTTGATTCTTCTGACCCCTCTCAACCCCATATTTGGAAAAGTATGTGAGTAAATGTATTTTTATATAAGGAAATTTAGAAAAGGCTGATGATTAAGGTAGAAGACAAATGTACCCATACCCCTAGTCAACCCCACGTCTGCCAGATGCAGGACTCTATATATGCCGGCGGGTTTGGACAACTTAGAGAATCCCCACATTACTGCTACTGGAATCCACATCATTTGCTGAGACCTCCTGACCAAGACCTTGTGCCAGCCCTGAAGACCAGAACATAGAAATTTAACTTAATACTAAAACAAGCTACAGACTTCAAAGGGGATCCCAGTGTCATTTTATTATAACAAGTGGGAAGGGTCAAAACCACTGTCTACAACAAATCATATATAAACCAAATCGATTTATTCCAAAGGATTCTTGTTTTTTTTGTGTAGCTCTGTCAAACCATCTTCACTTCAGTTTGCTTCATCAGCAACCTTCTCACCCTCTGAGATCAAAGAAAACACAACATGGCAGAGAAATGAATGGTTGTGAACAGACAAATGCCAGCTTGGTCAAGTGGAACCATGCATACTGCCATGATACCAGCACTAATGAGTAGAGGCAGCTAAATGGAAACCACAATGGTCTGAAGGAAATTGAGGACTGATGAATGGGGTTACATATTAGGTTTCTGTTGTCTAGGACTGACAGTGGCATTACATATTTGGTTTCCATTGACCAGGATCAACTCATCAGGTTACACATGCATTATATATAAAGTTATATTTAAGCAGCAAGAATTCATCCAAACAACATTTGTTAAATTCAACTGACAAGGTCTGTCAGTTTCATTTTTTGTTCTGTTTTTTTTAATTTTCAAAAACAATGTTCTATATCAGGATCAGACTTTTGGATAAGCACTTCCTGTTTTGTTCTGTTTTTATTCAAGTATGTTTGACTGTCTTGCTTATTATCAAGAACTATGTGTTATCATTGTGACAGACAAGAATTTGTTGGTCACTTGTTGGTATCTATTTTAAATTCTGGGACTCAAATTACTTGAACAAAACAATAACAAAATATTGACTTTGGACAGTTTATGCACATCTTTGAGCATGATACTAAGCACTCTATTTGAAAGTTGGAAAAATATAATAAAAAAATTAAACGGACCTTGTTGGTTCTTTTTAATCAAACTTATTTGAATGAATATTTGCCATAAAGTTGATACTGAAAAGATTTTTCGCCCCTTTGGAAAGGCGTCTTAATTGAACCAGTAATTTTTCAGGACCCTTTCAAACATCAACCTCTATCCAAGAAACACAAAATTATCAACATAGAAAGAATTATTATTGGCAGCATTTTGTTTTCAGTGAGATTTTTTGGTATTTACCTAAAACATACATAAAATATATGAGATATGAATAATCAAGAAACCTTAAATAGGAAGCACCCAAAATATTCTCAGCATAAAATATATTTTAAATGAACACACTTTACATGAAAACAACTAGAGAAGATGTGCCCGAAGCAATATCTTTTATTACTTTAATCCTTTTAGGCCTATAAATGCTTTTGCTAATTTAAAATCTTATGAAACCTTTGACATTCCTGGCACTTTACATCAATTATTTCCTGATTTGATGTTTTGTCTTTTATATTCTAATAAATGAACATGTTCTGTCTTCAGTGCTCACTTTCAATACATGATATTTAACATAGGTGTTTTTGTGGTGTTCAATTCCATTTTGTTTTTATTTATGTCAAGTTTAATCTGAAAGTTTACATATATATAAAAGATGGACACTGAGGTTAACACCAAGCAGCAACAATATGTTTCATACTGGAATGCAATCTACAATGCCTTCAAGCATAAAACAGACTGTTGCTACTCAGTATACACTTTTATATTCACACTGGCTCTATCCCTGGTATGAACACTTTTACCCATCAAGTAGCATACCTTAAACCTACATTTTTTATCAAATACATGTGTGCCACACATATTTAAATATTATCTGTTACTTCATTACTATGTAACACATATTTAACCAATAAGAAATAGCCAAACACAACATATAATTAATCTGCATCTCTTTTCTTTTTATCATTTCTATCTTGATCTCTGATGAAGCTTTAATAAAGTGAAACATGTTAGATTGGGATCTGTTTCCTACTTGTTCTTTATCTTATCATTTTGTCGGATTCCTATCCATATACAATCTATATATATATATATGAAGATAGCTCAGTGGTAGATGCTCTGACTGACACCAAATTGGTATTCAGATGTCTAGTCACACTGAGGAGCTGTGATACAGCAAAACAGTACTGTCTGAATGACATATATCTATATTTATGTAAGTATATGTGTGTGCATATTTTTGTTATAAATGAGATATATATTTTATTTATTTTAAAAATTTCAGACATTCCATTCAGTTTCTATAAAGCATTTTTGAACATTTTTCATTTAAATGTCCTTTTTGACAATTGAAATGTTTGAATCAAATCAGCATTATTTTCGTTAAGCTCGAAATGTTTCATCTTGCAAACTGATGTAACAGATTTTGCATCTTGCCTTACAGAAATCATCAATTCCATTCAATCTGTTAAATATTAATCAACTGATCAAATAAAAATAACACAGCTTTAGAAAAATTTTTTTTTTCTATTTTACAAAACTATTTGAAAAGTTTAATTTGGATTTCTAATGTGTAAATCAATAGTAAAATATGTTAAGTGAAAAGTTTTCAAAGACAATTTAATATTTGAATTCTGATATTTTTCTACTTCTAGGGCTTTGGCAATGATGGCTTTCCACAATCTCCTGTCCTTTTAAATTGTTTTTTTTCTTTTCTTTTCTTTCCTAAACCCTACTCTCTATCCATTTACTCAGGCTCTCTAAGTAGGTTATGCATTGTTTTCCTTTGAAACACTTGCCTTCAATATTTCCTGTGAGTGTCAAATTTTCTAAGCTCTCTTTCTGATGTTGAGTATAAGTGTCATTTTTGTTTCCATTTTCTCTAAAAGTTTGTCATTGCTCACATGTTCCGTCCATAGTATTCTCATCATCCTTATGTAGAACCCCATTTCTTTTGCTTCAAGTCTCTTCTTCATCTGTCAGGAGATTGTCCTATATCTCTCCTATATGTCAGTGAATCAAGATTCACTGACAACTGATATTAAAAGTTCAATATTCTTTTCTTTATATCTAATGAAATTTTCCTGTTTTTTAATACTTTACTTAAAAGAAGGCATCTTTTACTATTCAAAAGTCCTTCAAATTTCAGTGTTACACTTTTCATCTTGTGTTAAAATACTTCCCAGATATTTCAACTGTTGTACTTATTTGATTTTGCTATCTCCAATTTGTAATTTCTATTTTTGGCTGTCCCCCTTTTGTTCGATAGCTATAATTATTTATCAGTAATTATTTGATCAATAGATGTGTAAGTCTTTTGTGGATTTGAATCAACCCACAACAAAGAAAAAGGCAAGAAAAATGTTCAAATATAAAAATATAAGATATTTTTATTTTTGTATTTTTTGCAACTAAATGTATGAGTGTTAAAATTCCTTGTTTGTAGTTGTTTGTTAAGATGAAAAGAAATGTGATTTCTTCACGTGTATGTGGGAGAAAGAAGAGACAAAGGAGAAAGTGAGGATGAAAATGTAAGTGTCACATAAGACGAGTGAATGAGTAAGGGAATTTCTTTTAAGCCTGTTGTCATCTGTCTCTCCTTACTGGTTGGCTTATCTAGAAACTTTGCTTAAATATACTTCAAGGGGATCACAAAGCATGTTTTTTTTATTGTTGGTGGAAACATGACGCATGTCATGGTTGAAAAATGTTGAATATTTTTTTAAAACAATCGTTTATTAACTAGAAAGATGTGAATTCTCAGAGTCAGAAACTATTTTTTTGTCATTTGGTGTTGACTATCTTGCTGTTTATTTCTGTCTTTGTTTCACAAGTCTTAATGTTTAGGCATCCAAATTAAAATTTTTGACCATGAAAAGAAAAATGTGGAAAAGAATAATAAGCATAGAATAAGTTATGAAAGAAACTGGGAAAAAGCTTATGTGAAAAGTATTTTCAAAATTCAATTGTTATCTAATGATTATTTTGGACTTGCATCATCATTTTGGTTGATTTTTTTTATCCAAACCTTTAGACTGCCATACCTGCAGCTCTTCCTCAGATATCTATTATTCATGGAATTTTAAATTGTACTTCTTTATATCTGACAAAAGTGTATATTGTTTTCTATCTTGACTGTTAGTCTGTTGTCCTTTCTAGGGATATATTTAAAATCCCACTACTACTAATTTCTAGCTGGAATAGTTAGAAGCGTGATCTCATTCATTGGAAGTCACATGTTCAATATATGGGTCAAGCAATTCCAAAATCTTTATCTCAAAAGAGAAAGTAATGTGGTAACACAAGAAAATAAGAGTATTTATAAAATCTGAAATCTCCACAAAGGAAGCAGTGACATGGCAAAAAGCCAAGCAACAAAGTTTATATTATCACTTTAATGAAATCAGTTATTTCATTTAGTATTCCCAGAGATTCCAGGAAATATGGCAGACAATTGAAGAAAGCCCAAGAGTCCATTGGCCCAAATATTTTGATCAGAATAACCAGAATAACAATGCTTCAATTCAAAAGGTAGAAATGTTCTTGTTCAAATATTCCTGTTAAAATGTTGCCTCAAGTGAATATTCATCAAAAGCTTTATTCCTCATATTAAGTGCGCCAAATATTTTCATACGTCATAAAGAACAAATTGATTAATTATAGATCAAAATCACTGACTCTGACCACATTCTTCTATCATCTTTCATGTAGGTATTTTGGTCAAATTCAACAAAAAGGAACTGATGAATTATAGTCAACCTACACACTCTACTTTGAAGTGATTAGCTGATGGCAACAAATTGAAAAATAATTCTACTATTTGACTTTCAAATTGAGATGTGGTTAAAATTATCATTAAGAGAAGTTGATTTCTCTCCTGTTCAGTTTTCACTATCATGGGACTGAAGACAATCATCCCATTGATTGTTGTTTATGATAAACTGATTTCCATCGTTTGATTCAACAAGCAAAGAATTAACGGGAATCTGACATTGAGATTAGATTTGTTCCTATTAATGGAATTAAAAGTGTGGTCATCAAAAACAGTTGGATTATCGATGATAGTCTCTAAATCTTTCCAAGCAAGCTGACCATTAACCCTGATAAAGATATATGGAGGCATAGTAATTACTGAAATTTTGAGCAGAGAAGACATGTTTGAAAATTGCAATATTCCATTGTGTGTGTCCAAACATTTGCACAGGAGATGGTTCTCCAGCATGAAACATATTAAACTCTGGAGATCTCTTTTCTTGGAGGATGTAGAGTAATTGACCATTGTTAAGTGTAATCAGCAAAATGTTCAACAAATCGAATTGACGAAAATCTCAATAGATAATAACAAAAGGAAGAGAAATAACAGGACAAAAATAATACTAAGCAAACACTATACTAAACTAGACAAAGCAATAGTAATAAGGCAAAACTTCACTAAGTAAGAACCATATTCATACACAAAAGAGAATTACAATGTGACTGCAGTGTTTTGACTTCAAAACAAGAAAGAGCATATGGAAAATGAGACTGAGAAGTGGTCCATTTTTATTGTTTAGGAAGAAATCCCAGTGTAATTCTGTAGGATGTCTATAAATTTCGGCAGATTTTTTAGTGATCATTCCACTAGGATTGGAACCAACAAAGGGGGACTGAAGTTCTTTCTTAGCTCAATCTGGTGTTAAAAGCTGATTTGAACAGGAGTTAATATTCAAGAGATATTTTCTCCATATTCATTAGACATTTATTAACTTCTTTAATGAATATGTACTGCCAGTGATGACTTATGGAAGTGAAACCACCACTGCAGAGACACTTGCAGTGGCCTACGTAAAACAGAGTAAATCATGCTCAACATCACCTTACATAACAGGAAGAACAACATCTGGATTTGAAGCAGACTGAAGTGAAGTACATAATCAAGACCATCAAGAAGGGCAAAAATAGATGGGTCTACGATGTCTCTCAAATTAGAGACAACTGGTGGACTATTAAAGTGACAGAGTGAACACCAATGCAGTGGAAAAGAAATAGAGAGTGGCCAAAGACATGATGCCATGACGATCTGACCTAATACCATGAGCTGTGTGATATGAATGAAAGAGGAGGAGGAGGTGGTAAGGAATTGAAGATTATGAGGATAAGGAGAATGGATAACAACTGACCTTTAACTTAAAGTGATTAAGATTGTAGTGTTCTGGAAAGTATTCATGTGGGAGTTTATTTCACAAATTATCAGCTCTTGAATGAAATTAAATAATGTTGCAATGATAATGAATAATAGGGTGACTGAAGTCAAGACTATTGAGTCATTATAAGCTCCATGATCTGGGTAATGTCTATATAATATTTACTATGACAAAGCTACATACAGTTTTGAAATCACAATTGTACTTCTTCTAGACTGGTTGCCTTTTCACCCTGCTATTTAACCCATAATTTCTTTTTTGGAGGGGGAAGAAGAGATGGTTTCATACCTTTCAATATACATCATTAACGCTCATTACATAATCAAATTGAGGTATCAGAAATCTACAATTTTTACTGAGGTATCAGAAATCTACAATTTTTACAAAGTTGTATATATTCAAGACGATATCTTATAATATATCTAAGGGGGTTAAATTTTGCTATTAACCCATAATTGGGGTGAGAAGAGACGGCTTCATACCTTTCCAAAGAGAATTTGCATGAAAGCGAATGTAATATATTTGATTGGGGTTCAAATTTGGCATGTTATTTTCTCATTCTCAGCTGCTACCTATAACATCAATTGCACATTCTGGATATTGATACAAATTATTTTTTCTGATATTAGAAAGAATAGAATATAATTTGAGTATTTTCAAGAAGATTTTGATAATTTCTAAGAAATACATTCATTATTCTGCAAGATTCCCTAAGATTTTCTTTTCTTTCTGAAAAATTGTTCAATGTGCCATTAAACTGATTTTTTATTCATCTTAACTCTTTAAGGCCAAAAGCACCCATTTTAGATGCTTAGTCTGGGACCACCTGAATTGGTTAACATTGTATTTCAATACACATCATTAACACTCATTGTAGATATTGAAAGCCATATGTCATAACCAGCAATACTAAAAGGATTCAATTTGTTATCATTTGAAAGAGAAATCAAATTCTAATACTTGAATGGTTTTTCAGATGTATCAACTTAATTGCACTAACAACATGTCATCAAATTTTTCAGTGAGGATTCCAGAGATTTAATAATTGAAATCTCTTAAGGGCTGATAGGGTTAAAATGGATTTAGCAAAAGAAAATTTCCCCATTCAACTTAATGAAAAGCCTGATAGATTTTAAAAAGGTTTTCCTTTGTTGTCTATATTGAATAATATTGAAACCATATTGAACAAAATTCCTTTTGTATGCATCTCAATGTTAATTGTTTTTTTTTTTTTTAAACTCCAGACCGAAACCCTTCCACCAACAAGAGCCAGCAACCAAAGCCAAGCAGAAGAAGATGGGAGCATGTGGAAAGGTGTGCGAAGTTTGGCCACTAAACTCATTGATTCTGCCAACGATGAAGAACCGGCCCCCGAGGTTGAAGGGGTAGATTACAAATTGGGCAAGTTACAATATGCCATCGCATATGACTTCCGGACTCTTACCCTAACTGTAACCATATTCCGAGCCTGCGCACTTCCGGCAAAGGATTTCACAGGAACAAGTGACCCTTACGTCAAAGTTCTGCTCCTGCCTGACAAGAAGCACAAATTATTGACCAAAGTGCGGAAAAGAAATCTCAATCCTCACTGGAATGAACGCTTTGTCTTTGAAGGTGAGTGACTTGTTCCAATTACTCTTTTTAATTGTCTCTGAAGTTACAGCTTTTAAAGTAAGTAAGTGTAACATTTGGTTTTATATAAACCATTTCTATTGGAATTAAAACATAATATATAAAAGGGTTAAACAATTTGCAATTGAAATGAAGCAGCACTTGAGGTTATAATCAGCAGTACATATAAAAGCTTTGTCCATTGGCTAAAATTAAGCCAATGTCATGCTGCTGGCAAATATAAAGCATGAAGCATAAACAAACACTCCTTTTTTTTTTTTTTTTTGTTCATCCACCATGACAATGAGCAGCAAAGAATGCACAACCTAATGGAAACTACTACTACTACTATGTAGATGTTTCCACAGATTTAAAGTTACACCTGTGAGCCATACCAGTTGGGATTATCTTCACTTGGTCTGCCAAGATGCCATTAGATGGTGCTGTTTAAGGATTATGAAAAGTCAATCACTATCTTCCTCTTTTCTCCTTTGCATTTTGCAGGTAGCAGTGTTAACATGATCTTTGTCCTTGCTAGGGGATTATATTGTTGGCAACAGTCCTCTCCAAACTATATAAATATTGCCTCATTGACTTTTGCTTGTTGGAAGTTCTCATCTGTTCTCCCTGTCTTTAAGAACTCTAGAAACCCTTCTGACCCATCTAACTACCATCCTATAAGTCTCCTACCACTCTTCGGCAAAGTCTTCAAGGCTTTAATCAATGCCAAAGTGGTCAAGCACCTTACATTCCATGATCTACTCTCAGACAAGCAATATGGTTTCTGCTTTGCTCAGTCCACTGCTGATGTGCTCATGATCATAACTGAATTTATATGCCAAGCACTTGACAATAACAGAGAAGCTCAAGACATAGCTTTAGATATCTCTAAAGTGTTTGATAGGGTCTGGCATGCTGGCCTTCTTCGTAAGCTTCAGGGATATGGCATTACAGGATGATTATTTGACTTAATTAAATCATTCTTGTCAATCCATGAAATGAAGGTTGTCCTAAACTGGTTCTCGTCCAGTTCCTTTCACATGAATGCTAGTGTTCCCCCAGGCTCTATCCTGGGTCCTACACTGTTTCTGATCTTCATCAACGATCTTCCTGGTGTCATCAGCTCCCAAGTTGACATCTATGTGGATGACACTACTATTTACTCCTGCCTTAATAGTAAATCTGGCATCATTGACAAAACTAACCTGGTTGTAGGCCTTGAGAAGGATCTCCAATCTGTGGTTGACTGGGGCAGGAAATGGCTTGTGAACTTTAATGCCTCTAAAATGAAACTACTCTGTTATCCACCATAGAGAACCCTCCCTACCTCCCATCAGGATAGCTGATGCCCAACTCCATGAGAGTGCCTCTCTGTGCCTGATTGCTCTCACACTCTCCACTGACCTGAAGTGGAACAGCTACATTGAATCTATAACTTTATCTACCGCAAGGAAAGTTGGTTCTCCGTGTTGTGCCAGAAGGTTCTTCTTGTCCAAGTCCATCCTTCAAATCTACAAATCAACCATTTGTCCTTGCATGGAATACTGTTGCCATATATGGTTTGGTGCTCCCACTGTTCATTTTGAGGTCATTGACAAAATCCAGAGACGGATATGCAACATGGTTGATCCTGATCTGATGTCTCATCAGCAGTCGCTATCTCACAGACATGCAGTGGCCTTCCTCTGTCTTTTCTACAAGTACTTTCATGGCAACTGCTCCGACAAGCTACTTTCACTGGTTCCCAAATTGTATGAATTTAAGATTGCTACTAGGTTGGCATCTTGCTCCTACCCTTTCACTGTCAAAACAACTAAAGGTAGCCATCTTTTCTACTCTAACAGCTTATCTCGCACATCCCATCAGTGGAACTCCCTTCCTATCACTTGCTTCCCTGATAGCTATAATCTTCAAATATTTAAATGTAATGTCAATCAACATCTTCTGATGCCTTGACCTTGATCCCTGTCCTTCTCTTTATCCTTTTCCGAAACACTCCTCTTTATCCTTTTCCGAAACACTCCTCTTTACTCTTACTCTCACTCTCTGTAACCCATTGCATGCTAGTGGCACTCTCGCCTTTCTTGGGGTGATTTGCTTAAAAAAAAAAGAAATAAAGTACAACTGAACTTTCAGACACACACAATCCGTCCTGGGTAAGATGATAAACTATATCTGCATCCTGGGTAAGACAATAAACTACATCTGACAGCAAGGCCTTTGATCACGAGGTTTTGAGTAACATGGCACCATCTCTTAATTGTTGGTGTTCCCAGGTCCACCCTAACCTGGGGTGGCAGCACCTGTAAGGGTCCCAGCTATTGGCAAATAGTTAACCCCGCAAAAGGTGTCAAAACACTATGAAAGTATAAAAATAGGTTTTAATACCAGCAATATTTTTGGGGAAAAATTATTAGCAGCAGTACATTTTTGTAAACAAAAAAAAAAAAAAATTACCTGCAATAAAAATCTTGTCAGCATTAAATAACCCATTGAGGTTGATATGCCATAAAACAAACCAAACCAAACACACAATTCCTAATAGATAAAATTTAATGCATTTCCTTTCCTTCTGCTGAGTACACAATCATATATTTTCTTTCTTTTTGTTAATCCTTTATTAGGTATATAAAAATACATGAAAATATCTTCATGTTGAAATTCATTCATTTTACACATTTCTACATACATTCCATTTCCTTTTACAAATGATGACAACCAGTCATTTACATGTAAAAAAATGTTGGTTGTCATTGATTTAGTTTGAATCAACATCCACAACACAATCCCCAATACAGACTTTTAAAAGACTTTTAGAAGCTCATGAATGTTTGAAAACCTCTTTTTGTTTCTATTACCGTTGTTTCTTTAACTGCATATAAAACAATAAAGGTTTTTGTGATCTTTCTCTTTCATTTGGTTGTCTGAATGGTAATGATAATATTAGCCATTTCCCTACAAGGACACATATAGCATTCAGTAACCTAGCAGTTAATACTGTCAGTTGGAATTTATAAAATATTTCTCTGAAAACAATTTTTCAGGAAAATAGTTCCCTGAAGTCCAGTAGATGTTGTCACTCTTTCCAGGATTGATGGGCACAAATTCATTTCCATATTTAAACACTTCTATTTGTTAAGGGCATCTAGAAACTATAAAAATATTAATAGTGAATGAAAATGACACTCAATGTCTGAGGATGATGGAACTTCTCAAATCTGTGAATGCTTTCATAAAAGGGAAACTAAACCATCATGGGTTATGGTTCACCAACTTAGCATTTAAATTTTTAACATGTAATGCAGTCTTCTTTAAATATTTATTTCAAATAATCAAATTATATTAATTTTGCCAAATTTGAGTTGCTGAATATCAAATTCACTTAAATAAATTGAATTTTAAGGTTTCCATTTTACATCATTTTATTTTTTAAGTTTTCTTGAAACAAAATATTAAACAAAAACTGAAGAAATCAGTATAATTTCTTAATGAGATAAAGCATTCTAAACTACTTAAAGAAAAAATACTATATTAATGTGATCATTTTTAAACTATATATCTGTGTATATGAGAGAGAGAAAGCAAGAAATAAGCCTTTTGCTATGTTCTTCTGGTGGAATGTCCTTGTCTTTCTTCCCTTGCTTTTTGATGACAGGTTCAATCCTCCTCCTTTCTTTTGTTAATATTTATGAAGCTCACTTTAACCTGTTACAAAGCTGACTGGGAGCAGAGAAGAACTGAAATAGAAAGAATGTGTAGCATGACTTCCAACAGGGAAAGCTCTGAATAGATGAGTATTTGAAATTCTATTATTTGATCTTAAACACTGGCATCAGTGCATAATACACAACTACCCCATTCACAAGGCACACTCATCTATTTTAATTGAATAACCTGAGTGTTGCTCATCAACTCCAAGTGGTTATGGAAATACAAAACTGAACGTGTGTCAGTTGTTTTAGACCCAAAATTAATATTAAGGGTGATAACTAATTTGCTATTAAACATGAGTTGGCTAACAGAATTTAAAAACGTTTATTTTCCAACAATACTAAGAATGAATGAGAAAATGGTAAATAACAATGGTTGTTGATATATAAATATTTACCTAAAGATAAATGCACCCTGTTCACATTAGCATCATTCTTTAATTTCTTAATTAACTACAAATTACATCATAATTTCATTTACCATAATAAATCATTAAGTAGTCTTATATAGTAAAATGGCAATTCTGATAAAATATAGATAGCATTGTGGAAGGGATTTATATGGGACCCAAGGTTAATATTAGAGTGATGGAAAATATTCTATTAACCTTGTGTCTGCTAACAGAAGTTAGAACAAAGCTCCAACAAATAATATGAATTAACAAAAAATAAAGTTATGTACGCCGTAAATAATAATAATAATATACGTTCATAAGGAGGCATGGTGGAGTAATGGATAGCAGCTCGGATTGGAGAACCGAGTTTGAATTCCAGCCGAATCCTTTACACTCATATGCTAATGCCCTTGGGAAGAGTATGAATCCTCTTCTCCCCCCAACTATGGGTAAACAGCAAAAGACGGACCAGGTTCTATAGCCTTGGATGACAACTGGCCTACCGCACAAAAGAAAAGGCAACCTACTGCAGGGAAAAATCTGCCTCATCAGTCATGTATCGAAAGATACATGATCACCTAAGTGTTTATCATGCATGGCACATAACTGACTGACACGTTCATATGTCAACAACTTAACAAAAATGATAGATAATATATATAAATGGGTATATATAAAACCATGTAAAAAGTTTTTTGAGAAATGTTATTTATCATTCTCAGTTTAAAATTTGGTTTAAGGTCAATTGTTTTGTAAGTATATGTGTGTGTGTGTGTGTGTGTGTGTGTGTGTGTGTGTGTGTGTATATATATATATATCTGTATGTATGTTAGAGAGAGAGAAAGAAAGTACATTGATAAGACAGAGAAGGTTTGTTCATGTGTATTGATTCAGAAGGAAGAGAAAGAAGATGGTAAGCAGCTGATGCCTCAGTGTCTGTAGCTGGTGGGGTTTTGTGAATAGCAGTCAGCTGGGTTCTTTTGAAGTCACCCCAGTGCCAGTCAATCCTTTTATACAAATGAATCTACTACCACCGACTTTTTCAGCTTGCCAGCTCGCTTTTTATTCATTAAATACCAACTAACATGCTTAGAGGATTTGAAAACTAAATAGAAACATTTGATTGGTTAATTATTCTCTCTGAATATACATGTCTCCTCTACTATGTAAGCCAAAATCAAAAACCAGAACATAATGACTTATCTCACTGACCAATCTGTCAGTGCAGTTTGAACCACACTTTGTACTCCACTACTGTTATGCCTTACTAAATTTATTAATAAAACCCTCCCTGCGTTATCTTCATGCCAATTTTTTTAACCAACTATGTAAAATAATAAACAGAAGTTTACACTTATATTTAATGATACATCATTTCTATTTATTATTCTGGAAATTATTCAAAATGTTATTATATTTTATGTGAAAAGGACATTTGTACTTGAAATCAGTAAAGTGAAATTTCTGGGACACATAATGAGGAAAGAGGGCTTGGAGAATTTGATATCCATCAGTCATTTTTTTAATCAATTCACCCCAAGCAAGGTGATAATGCCACTAAGATACAAGGGACCTCTAGTAATGAAAGAGAATGAGCAGACTTCAAAGGGAAACAGAAACACAATCCTAAACAGAAAACAAAGGATTAACCTCTACTCCTGTTCAAAAGACTGGGAGTCAAAATATTCTGTTTGAAACAAAATTATGATACTTTCCCTTCTCATTCATAGAATAATGACAAAACTTAACACAATAATGAGGAAGATGAGAAGCATCTGGCAGTGAAATATAAAAATCAAAATAACAAGGATGAGGATACTAATCTGAATACTGCAGAGAATAAGAACATGGCTTCATTGTGGAATCTAAGAGAATGCTTAATAGCTTTATAAATATTTGTGCTGCAGAACATGGAAAATCTTTTTAATCAGATCAGAGGAATTGGTCACTTCCTTGTGATAACTTCATGATACACACCATTCAATTCTCGGAAAGCAAAGATTATTAACTGATATTGAAAGACATTGTTCCCTGCTTTTAACCATTATAAACTAATAAAAATATTCCTCTCAAGCAATGTTCTCTTTAATTGCAAGTCTCTGAGTAAAGTGGAGGTAACAAGGGTTGATCAAGGAGAAGG
The DNA here is from genome assembly GCA_964036315.1 of Acanthosepion esculentum. Lineage (NCBI taxonomy): Eukaryota > Metazoa > Mollusca > Cephalopoda > Sepiida > Sepiidae > Acanthosepion > Acanthosepion esculentum. The sequence goes on from OZ038490.1 coordinate 54,594,901, forward strand.
TGAAATTTTCATGATATTAGACTTAGAATAAACTCTAACCACATCTTAAATCCATTTTTTTAGGATTTCTATAGAGGAATCTTTTGAGGGTCACTTCAGTTGAAAATAAAACAAATTGGCGTTTCAAGTAACATTTCAAATTTGACAATTGAATAAAATGCCAAAAACAAAGACTTTACAAATGAAGCTCAAAGTGTTTGTCATTTTAACTGATACTAATTTCCAAGAGATTCCTAAAATATTTACTAAATTTCTCATAATTTGCACTAGTTACAATGTACTCATTTTATAAGTATTTTTGTCTCTTTTGGATCTTATCACCATTCTTCAAATATATTATCTGGAAATTCAGACAGAAATTACTCCATTTCCAAGTGATAAAAAGTAAATATCACTTTTGATTGTGGCATCAGAACAAACTTCAGGTATTAATCTATTGAACTAAATCTGTAGTTAGTATAGCAAACTGCAGACTGTGAGGTCTAATATTCTGCTTCCAGTTCTCTACCTTTTATACAAATAATAAAAGTATGAATGTACTTTGACATAAGTAACATAAAATATCTTGCTATTTCCTTGTTTGTTACCGATTTCATGGTTTTCCTATTTTAATCAATTCTTAAGTTAATGATTGAATAAGTAGATGTTGTGTTCTATGATGGTAAAATATCTGTAGAAATTCCTCTATGGTATCATTAAATATTTGAGCTTAACTTGAACAAAATATTGCAATAACAATCATAAATATGAAAACTGGCTGTTATTTAAAGAAGTAAGGGTAAGTAAGAAGTAACTAAAAATAAAGTATTTAAAATTGACAAAATTTTCCATTTCATTGAAGCAGACCGTAAACACTTATCTTTCATTTTCTCATGGAAACCAAATAGCATCTCTTTTCTGTCTTTCCACATGATCAAAATAGAATAATCCATTATTTATAAGGTATTGGCAGGGCATAATGGTTGTGCTAAGTAAGGGAGAGAAAAGCAGAATTATAAGAAAATAACTTAGATCTATTCAGAAATTATCCAGTCATTTAACATTTTATGAAAAAGTAGCCAATCTATGGAAATGGCATATTACCTTTCAAGTAATTACCTTGGGGTCTTTCAGGATGATCACAGAGTTTAACTGGTAATTTTAGTTTTGAAAAAAGCCAGAAATTAGAAAGACCTGAATTTGTACTATGAAGAGATGCATTTCTTTTTTTAAAACAATGATGTTCAAGATCCAAGAGCCACTCAAAGTAGAATGTTACAGCTTAAGACAGACAGATTATGGCTAACCCTCGACTTGAAGCATCTTGGGAGTCAGTTCCACAAAGCAGCAGTACATGGGAAGAAGCTGCTCAAAAATAATTTACTTGTTCAGTCATTGTGAATGGAACAGTCACACAATATTCAGCAAACTGAATAAGGAGAGTGTCTGCTCATATAGGCACAGTAACGTTGCTAAGTTACATCAAGGCTATACAAATAATTCCTGGGATATTTGAAATGATTGGATATGTTCTGAGAAGACATTATAAAAATGGGTTTAGCTATTTCCCTGTAGAGAATGGGCTTGGTGCTCACAAGGGTCATAGTTTGAAACCAAGTACCTATTAAGTTAAACTATATTATTGCAAATACCTATTTCAAAAACTAAATAATCTAAGTTCTAGAAAAGATAAGAAAATTAATTTCTCCCAAGTCATTAGTTTTGTTCTTGTAAATTCATAATTCTGATCCCACACACAGTAATTACTTTATATCTCCCAAAGTTCTTTTTCCTATCTGCAGTTAACCATCCAAGAAATTATGAAATTGTGAAGATAACATCAGTTTTCACTCCTTGCAGGAATCACATCTATCAATTTATCTGATATAAGGATCTTTAATACAAGGACTCATTCATCTTTTTTTCCCTACAATTTATTACAAGTTCGTTCATACTGAAGGTTACCAAACCATTTGATATGATCATTCCAGATTGTCTTGGATAATTAATGTTATCATAATTTAGACTATCAACCAGTTTAAGATGAGAACAAGCACCAGGGGGATGGAGATCTGTTAAAACCATGGCATTAGAGTAGTGGATGAAGATGTGGGTCAGTCTCAAGTGCTGTAATAAAGTTTTAGGAAGATTAAGAGGATTAGTCAAAAATTTATTTTTCTTTAAATCCCACTTCCAAAATTCCAACAATTTATGACAACTGCTACAGAAGATTTGCAATTAGTGTGTCAATTACAGCCCAGACAGAGAAACCAACAAGACAGGTTTAAATTCAATTTTGCACATCTGTCTCTTCTTCCCCATCACTCATGATGGGCTAAATGGAAAAAGAGAATAGGTTCTCTAGCCATGCTTGGCAACCATTCTAGGAGAAAGACATCTCTGAATTCAAAATTCTATGTAACTCTGGCAAAGAACATACTATACAGCCATTGTATACGATTATAGAATTCACTGCAAAATCTATGACCGTGACTGAGGTCAAAACTAAAAATTAAGTCTTTGTTAGTTTAACCAGATTTTTAAAGACTGAAATATCAGAACATCATATTAATAAATAATAAAGTTAAACCAGATTTCTATTGAATTTCCTGAGAAAACTTAACAAAATTTATTTAGAATTTATCCAATCTGAAATGCTTATTCAATTTTGAATTGTTTTCTCTTGTCACACAACTGAGAAAAGCAAAGATTCTTTGCTGAAATATTTCATCCACTACTTTCCCCGATTACCTCTTATCACTGAAGGCAAGATATAAAACCATCCACATAAATTTTGGAAAATTCACTAATACAAAGAGATAGCAGAAAGTTCCCAGACTAGAGCAAAAAATACACCATTACTCAAGTAAATAACATATTTCATATATTATTTAAATCTGGCAAACATCCCCTTTTGAAATAGTCCCCTTGGGAATGTATGCTACAATCCTGGCACTTCTTGTATGCCTTATTAAGTATCAAGAGCCAGTGTGTGTAGGTAGGAGGGGTCAACTTTGCAGCAGTACAATCCATGTTTAGGTTTATTTTCTGGCAGACTACAAATGTGATTAAAATCCTGTGAGGGAGTTGAATTGTTCAGCGATAATTCTCAGACATGATTTAACAAATTTTTCCCCATTTTCTGGTATTGTGAATATGATTGGTTGCCCTTAACACTTATAATCTTGAATCAATGGGAAATGAGTGTAGCACTCAAAACTTTGTGTTTCAACTAAAAAAAATTGTTTGTTAAAAGACAAACAAACCATTTCAAGAACTCAATAACAGAATTATTATACTTTAAACAAAATTTGATGTGAGGACATTGCTGGAATTTATTCATTATCATCCCCTTCAGATTTGTAATCATAGGGTGGATCCAAATGCAGAAGCCACACTAAATCTCCTCCACAATGGTCTATCAATGATAGCTATCAGCAATTCTGGTAAAGTCATACCTATCCATTGCATGACATTGTCCAACCAGTTTTTGCATTGGTGTCCTCTCCTATGCCCATCTTCAATGATGCCTTGCACAGGCTCTCATGCCTTGTAATGTATCCAAACCATGCCATATTTCTCTGTTTGACAGTGACAAGAAGAGGTTCCTGTTGTTCCACAAAACTTTCAACTCTTTTCCACACAAACTCATTGGTTTTTTTGTTCCCAATAGAATATTGGAATTTATTAACCATACATAAATCATACAGAAGCCATTCTAACAATATTACAAGACCTTGTTCATCATTGGCATGAAGCCTATTGGCAAACTGACTCAATAGATGAGGTACTGATGAGCATTAGCTGTGCACATATTTCTGTCTTATTTATGCTTAGACTAATCTACCTAACAAGTTTGCATAAATGGCTGGTAGAACATGGTTTTGGAGAAAGACCAACGAGACAAAATTTACAAGAGCTACAAAAGACAGGAAATTGTGGAGAGCCATGATCACCAACATCCTGAAGGAACATGGAACAAGAAAAGATGTTTTGACTATTGTCCTTATCTTTGTTACTATTATGACAATGTTTCAGCCATTTTGCCCTCAAGCCTTCATCAGGTGCTTGTCAAGATGGAAATTTAGAATTTAACCCCTTATTTAATCTATGGAATAGATTACTCTTAATCTACTGTTTATGTTCAGGCAATGTTCACTTTTCGTGTTTATGTCTCATCTTGTTCTTATTTAGTCTTATTTATTGCACACACAGTTTTCAGAGTTCCATTCAAAATTCCATGAAGTTTACTCTGATTGAAAATGTTACAGAATGTAGAGGCTGGGCCAGGATGGTCAGAATACCTAGTGGGCATGAAATTCTTACAGTGATGAATTGCCTTTGTCTAAGTTTTCGGTATAAGACCAAAACAACACAAAGGGTGTTATAATAAATAACAAATAAGGATCATAAAATTTTAATTACAACTCATTCACTGGCCCTCTTTTATTTTTCAACAAAGTATCATATTGGTAAGTAAACTAAAAGAATTTTTGCATAAAACACAATGTCTCTATATATATATATATTTATTTATATACATACACATTTTACATATATATATATATATATATATATATATATATATACACATTTTATATATATATATATATATATTTATTTATATACATACACATTTTATATATATATATATATATATATTTATATACATACACATTTTATATATATATATATATATATATATATATTTATTTATATACATACACATTTTATATATATATATATATTTATTTATATACATACACATTATATATATATATATATATATATATATATATATATATATATATATATATATATATACATTTTTTTATATATATATATTTATTTATATACATACACATTTTTTATATATATATATATATATATATATATATATATAAAAAATGGCTGGCTACTCTCATTTTCTGAGCACATTTGTCTGCTTGGGAGGCTAACCATTCCTTGTTGCAGATGCCTGGTAAACTACATTCGTGTTTATCCAACACCCTCCAGTTTATATTACAGTTGTACTGAGTGAGGTCTGCTCAACATAGTTTCAATATGAACCACTGGTGGCCTCTGTGGGTCTTGAATAAACACAAATGTAGTTTACCAGACATCTGCAACAAGGAGATGGTATATTCAGAAATGAGTAGCCAGCCACCTTTAGCATGCTTCTTCTCTGGCAAGTGAATTCTGTAAAGAGTGGTTTTACCAAATGTTCTTTCATCAATTTGCTTCTCTGAAAGAACATTTGGTAAAACCACTCTCCCATAACCACAGCTTAGGAAGTATTAACTGTAAAAAGTTGCTACACTTTGTGTCAACCTTGACAGTAGCCAGAATATAGTCTTTTTACTTTAAACTATGAAAAAATACGTCTTATTTCTTGGAATCTTGTTTCAGATGACATAAGTGCCAAAAATAAGCCTAAAAGACTTACAGGGATAGTTTCCAAGTTAATGCTCATTGCTGCAGCTGCTACCAAAACTGTTGAGGCAGAGGAATGCAAGAGCCCAGAAAATTTGAAATTATTCAAGTTGAAATGATATCTCGATTCATGGCCAGAGATGAAGACCACCTCATTGAAGAATAGAATTTATGATGGTCATCCTGTAAAGTTCAAAATGAACTGACCAAAAAAAAGAAAACTAGCACTGATTTATTTTCAAAACAACTACATCAGGAAAAAAACATGGTATCTCTTGAAAAAGCTAAAAATATAAAATTTATTCACTTTTTTTTTCACCAAGATGCCAAGTTTCTTATCTATTCACTTCTAGGCTTACATCTTTTTTTTTTTTTTTTCTTTGCTTTGCTTCCAATTCACAGTTCAGGCTAAATTATGTCAAGTATTTTTGTTGTCAACAGATGTAGTATTAGGGCATCATCATTTATGATTTAGATTCTCAAAGTCTCAGAACATATATATTAAATATGACCACATATATACCTTTTATGAATAGTTTAGATGTATATATGAAGTAATATATTCCTTTTATATGCTTAAAACCTTCTAGATATACATTTCAGATATATGCATGTATTACATCCATAGAAATAAATATTATATATAGTAACATAATCTTCCAATATTTGTTTGTTCTCAGAAAATACAAGCACAAATATTAAAATATATATATATATATATATATAAATAATAAATGCGAATGTCAGTGTGTCACACTTTTTCAACTTTACTCCTAGAGGCCATAACCGAACATATAATACAATTTTGAAATCAGGCCGGCTCTGTGAGCAAATTAAAAACATTATAGGCTGGATCTAGACCTGCAAAGCCTGAAATTTTGGATTCCAAAGTTTTCATAGATTTTTATATTTTACATGATTTTTTTTGTGTAACAATTTTTATAACTTGGAAATAAATTTGAGAATAATTGAAATTAATTGTGAAATTCAGCGAAAGTCACTCATGAAATAAAAATAATTGTTTGAATGGAAAATAAAGACCTATGTACATAAAATTGTCTTTAAATTGAGTGGCAGCAAGACAAGGTAAGCTTAAATATTAATGCAATACTTAAATGCAGTAATCAGTTTTGGGTTCTTCTGTACTTTATCATTGCTTATCATATCTACTCTTTCACAAAACACAGTTTTAAAAACTATTAATATTTCACTGAGGTCATAATCATTGAAAAAATGATGATGTGAGACAAAAATCTGATGCGGCTTGTGCATGGAAGAGAGAAATTTTTATCCTTCAATTACTCAGAATGGATTTTTTCAGGCTTTCCAATTTTCTCAATCCCTCTTTGTTACCATTTTTGGAATAGATTATAAAAATCATTCCATCTCACTAATTTCTCTTTATTGGTCTCTTGTCAAATTACAACATTTCCTAGATTCACAAATTGTGGGAAACATCTGACATAGCTAAAAAGATTAAAAAAAACTTCAGCATGATTACAATTTGCCATTTTCTTGGACTTCTTACACTGTTCAACTGAAACGGATTTTTATTAATTCCTAAATGATGAATTTATAAAGAAAATCAAACATTCATTACCAAAATCAGTAATAACTAAAGAATATTCATAAATCCAAGGTGTTTTCAGAGAATTTCATCCTAAGTTCATATTTTTTAAGCTGAATTTTGTCTGACACAGGGCCATAAGTGCAGGGATCTCAGTAACTGGTGTTTAAGATGAGCTTACTAATTATTTTTTCAGAACAGAGTGCTCATGGGATGTTGACTGTTAAAATTTACTTGATTTAATTTAATAAGACGTTAAATATTTGTACCAAGTGGGAATTTAAATTTGGTGCTGATAACCATTATGCTACCCCCTATATATATATATATATATATATATATATATATATATATATATGTGTGTGTGTGTGTGTATATTATATATATATATTATATTATATTATATTATATATACACACACACACAGATAGATATATATGGACAGAGGAATCAACACTGCATCATGACTTTCTATTACTGTCAATTTCAGGTATGAAACAGATCATTACAATGTAGTGCTGATTACTATGTCCACACTGTCTATATCTATAAATATCTTTGTTTCAGAGCACTCTTACCCTATAAAAACTGCTAGCAATATATATATTTTGTTACCAAATTTTATACAGGTGAAGTGTGTGAGATATATACATATATATATATATATATATATATATATTTATCAAGTGAAATATAGAAATTTTATTTTTTAACTTATATTTATATATAGAAGTGGGAGAAAAATGTTAAGTTTCCAAATTTTAAATTTGAGAACATTCTAAAATATTCTTAAAGCTAGATGTGTAAGGAAAGGTAAAATATGGAGGCCACTAACTGATGCAATTTATTGACTAATTAACTAAAGTGAGTAAAAATTGTTGACTATTTATTTGTTTACTTTTTTAATATAATTATTATTTTACACACACACACTATATATATATATATATATATATATATATCTTAATCTTTACAATAGGTCATACTTTCAATTGCAGCTATCACAAACAAATATTTGCCAGAACGTTTCACTTTAATTAGCAACAATAAGTTTCCTTTAATATAATTGTAATCAATGTTACCTATCATACACTTGAAATGAAAATTTGCATGTCACAGTCCGTTATGTTATAAGTGGAACCAGATGTTCCTTAGGAGTATGTGCTTGTGCCTAAATGTATAATCAAGATTTGTATAAATCTGATTGTCTCTTTTTATATATGTAAATGCATTCATATACTTTTATAAAGATGCATGTGTTTGCATATATATATATATATATATATACACACATAAAAATCAACTCATAAAATATTTGCTTTATATTTTTTTTTTCATGACTTCCTCTGCCCTCCAAAAGATCTTTTTCCTTTCCCAAAACTGTGTTTGCCTCTTTGATACCAGAATAATCATTTGCCAATTCATGTTGCAAAGAAAAACAACAAATTTTCAAAATGGAATTTGGGGTTCTGCTATTAACAGTGCAAACACAAACCTCAATAATTGGGCAAAAGGTCAGGAATGCTGAAGGAAATACCCCTCCTTATTTCCACCGAGAATCAACACACATCAAGGAATAAGCTTTGAAAGAGATGGGCATTTTTAAAGACTGACAGAGAGAACTTCATAGATACTGGCAGAATCAGGCAAAGAGAAAGAGAAAAAATGGCTTCTCTGCCAAAGAGTCCTACATACAGTGCCAGGATTATTAAAGGGAATATTCTGGTGTTGGTGGTCAATAGCAGGTGGTCAGGTTTGGGTCAATCCGACCAAACAATGATAAGGTTTGCTCATTTGTTTTTGACCTGACCATACCCTAGATGATTACTACGGTCAATCAGGAAGAAAAACTGGCACATGGACAGTACAGACAATCCAATTTTCCTAAGAAAGAAGCAGCCATTTTCTGTCAATCACTGCCAGTACTTTATCTAGAAAAGAAGACATAAAAAAGCCAAGATTGCAACAGAGAGAAAATACAATGTTTACAAAAAATCTATTCATACTCTGCTAGTCAAGTCAATCATAAAATGATTTATATAAAGAAAGTGGAACATATTTCAGTGTAAAGAAACATTATAAAGAACTTGAAAAGATACAGCTTTCATGTATGTTACTTCTCTTCAGCGAGGAAAAATGCACAAACATTTTGCCAACTCTATAGCCACAGGGTGGATATAATAATCAACACTACATGAGTCACCATACAGTATCAGTTTCATGCTTTAATGTGATCATCTTTGGTCAGAAGATTACATTGAAGCATGAAACTAACAGTTTCCATGCAGTTTTGATCCCTATGACCACACTATCTATATCCTATAATTCTCTATCTCCTATTTTCATAGAAATAGCAAATTTTGAAATGTGTGTATATATATATATATATATATATATATATATATATATGTGTGTGTGTGTGTGTGTGTGTGTATATATATATATATATATATATATATATATATATATATATATATATATACGCACACATGTATATATACACATACAGGTACAATGAGATTGAATATAGTACATTTCCAATGTCCGTAACATTTAATTTAAAAGTAGAGCAATATTATTTATTTTAGGATATTGCAACAGAAACATGTAAGAATCGCTACAATTGCAGTCATGTTTCAATGCATACCGATACATCTCCTCAGATGATTGTAAACAATTAATTTGGTTTCAAAAGCAAAATATATCCTCATTTTTGAAAAAAAAAAAAAAGGCTTGAGGGCTTTATGCACATCAACCAATCGAATATGATCTATGTTAAATTCAAACTAAGTGAAAAAGGAAAAAATTAGAAATGTCTCATGGAACATTTCTAAGATAATAATTTCTAATATTTTTCTTTTTCGCTTAGTTTGAATTTAATGTTGGTTGTATTCGATTGGTTGATCAGGGTGACGCCCTCAAGCCTTATATTTTTTATTCCTTTTTTTTTTTTCTTTCAAAAATGAGGGTGTCTTTTGCTTTTGAAACCAAACTAATTGTTCGCTCGCCAGTAATTTACAAACACCTGAGGAGACACATTGGTATGCATTCAAATACAACTGCAATTGTGTCGCAATTCTTAAATGTTTTTGTTGTAACATCCTAATAAAGTGTACATTGAAGTCAACACCCAGTGGTGACAGTGTTTCATGCTTAAACACAATTGCCAGCACCCATAAATATAGCATACAATAAAACTATAGTATATGTATAAATTCACTTTCATATGCTTAAGTTTTATAACAATTCTAATCATCGTTTTTAAAAACAATTAACATTGACAAGGAGTGAAAGTAGTTACAATAACAGCAGTGTCAAAGGAAAAACTGTCCTATTGACACACTGTTTATTTGTAGGCACAAAGTTCCATGTTTACCTAAAGCATTTATGCATACATTTAGAAATCCTGGTTATGTAAGTAAATAAATAAGCAGATATATAAGTATGTAGATATACAGTGTAGATATTTCAGCTTTTATAAATGGCTTGCTAAACAGCTTTGAAGATATTTTCCTTTGTGCCAGTGATGAACATGAAACAAAACAGGAAAATGATGAGGGAGATCTTAGGTACAAAAAAGATACAGACAGACATGTAAAACAAACCGATATAGATCAATACAAATATATACTATATTTCCCCAAGCATAAAATGCCTTCATCCATAATACGCACCCCTAAAATTGTGCTGAAAGTGTGGGAAAATGCTTCTACTCATGCATAATACGCACCCCTTGTTTGATAATCAAACCCTATAAATTGTACCTCTCCAACTTCATTACAGCCAGCGTTTGCTACTCTTATTAAATAATGATTTTAAACATAGAATAATAATATTCTAATTTAGTTTTATGATAATTCTTATTTTATTTTACATTTGTAAGTATTGTTAGGTACATACGATTGTATTTGACATCCTTATGGGGTTGTAATTGCCAAATGTTAGTGTCAAATTGTCATATGTCTGTGGTGAGTAGTCATTTTGCAACTGAAATCGACCTATGAAATGGCAATTTTTTAAAGATTTTTTGTAGCTGGGAATAATACGCACCCCTAATTTTGCTTGCTATTTTTTTTTTTTAAATGTGTATTATACATGAGTAATTACAGTAACCCTGCCAAATATATTTTCTGTTGCCTAAACATCTATTTATTGCCAGTTTGAATTTCTAGGATGACAAGTTATTATTTATATATGGAATATTTCCTCATCTTTGTTGACATTATTAGAGCACTTTGGTTGTTATGCCCTCTAACCTTTACCAGGTGTTTGTCAATCCAAAGTGGAAATCGGACAAGTGACAACTGAGCAGTACTAAATATGAATGAGACGTCACTGAGATAGGAACAATTTATCCTCACAGATTAAATAAAAAGCTCAGTTTGAAGTTCTTTGAAGAGTACTATTAACAGGCACCTGATGAAACCCTTGGACTCAACAGCTGAAATGTGATAATAAAAACAAAAACATGGACAACAGTCTCCATGTAAATACTATAAATAACCTATTTATTGATGTATATCAGTCACTACATCAAAAATGATTAGATTATTTATGTAAGTGTAGTATGTGATTTATGCCAGTAAATTTCAAATGGTCTGAATCAAACTTAATGGCAGTAAGGAATGTTTGTTCTCAGAAAAGTTGATCTGTCATCACCCCCACCCCTAATACATATTGGGCTCACTCTAAGAAATATCAAAATAAACCATGTTCTCAGTGTTGCATCAAAGAAGCCAGGTACATCACACTCAGTAACCTGAAAGGTGGTTACATAACCACCAGGTGCAGATGGCTGATTCACAGGCTGTCAGTGGCTGCCCCTGACATGTTAACAGGTGATTGACAAAGCTGCACTTCAGATTCACACACGAGACAACCAGATGACAGGAAAATATCCAAGTGTCCTGCCATGATCAGGAGAAGAAAACCTCAGTTATACACTCTAACATTGATATCAATTGACAAATTCCGGAAGTGAATAGACAATAATTTTATATACTATCTTATGTCTTTGCAATGAAAACTTTACATAGGGACCCTCACTTCTAACAAAATCTATTTTAGCATTTCAATCTATGAATGTGATGAAATTGTGTTGAAACAGTTATCAGCGTGGCAAACAGAATAAACAGATAAACTTGCAAATTCTCTCAATGCTTTCTTGTCTTGATTTTGCATGAATGTCCTTTGGACAAACACAAATTTACATCACTGTATTCTATCATATCAATAGCTGTCTTGACATAAATGTTTTCTTATAGTCATACCATATATATTGATATAGAAAGGAATGGTTGTGTTAGCATTTGGTCAGACCACTCATCACTATCAGTTTTATTTACCATAAAGTAAAATATGTGATATCTATATTCAACCTTAACAGAAGCCATGTGTATATATTGTCTTGATCCCCTGTAATCTTTCCAGAGAAGAAAAAAATAATGTTTTTTTTTCTTTTTTTAATCATTTCACCCCATCAAGGCAATAATGCCCCACTATTACACATGGGGGTACAGGGAGTGAAAGAGAATGAGAATAGTGGGGATTGAGGAAAGGACAAAAGATGAATGGGCTTCAAGAAGACAGAAGATGGCGATTGATGTTGCATTTAAATTTTTGAAGATTGTAGATATCAGGTAAGCAAGAAATCAGAAGAGAGTTACACAGGCAAGAAATGCAAGAAAAGAAACCGTCAGAGTAGAAGTGGCAGTTGCATTTAGCTATTTCAACAGTAAAAGGGTGGGACCTAATTGCTAAACTAGTAGCACACTTAAATTCACATAGAGCACCAGGGAAAATGCTTGTCAGAGCAGTTAACATGAAAATATTTCTTGAAAGGACAGAGAGAAGTTGTGTCGCGTCGGTGAGAAAGTGACTGAAGTCGAGATAGCTAGAGGAAAAATATTGTTCATAACTATGTAGATGAGCGAAGGTTTAGCACAACATTTTCTCTATAGTTTCTGAGAGAGGAGATAAAATAAAGAAGTTAAATGGGGCCATAATTTGATTATAGATGTCACAGTGAAATTTGATTTAGATTTGTTTTTCGATCACTGAAACATCTCCTGCAGAGTATTGGAATATCAAACAATGTCGACCCCCACAAAGCACTTGTCATTCTATAGAACGGATAAACAAATGTTGTAGATTGATATTTTGATACTTCTGATGCCACTTTTCTTCAAAAATTCTCTTATGGTAATGGTGAGTGTTAAAACAGCATCTTGTTCAATCAACAGAGTGACAGCACTTCAACAAACAACAGAAAAAAACTTCCTTGAGGAGGAATTTCAAAATACTTAAATAATGCCTAATGGTTAAATCCACTTTAGCCAGAAGGGAAATAAGCTACTACCACTGCTTAAAACACATTCATTAAACTGAGGAGTAGGAGTATAATTTGTTAACCAAGGAAGGTGAGTTCAATCCTAGGCAGGAGTCAGCATAGTTAACAGTGAGATTAGCCCTTTCCTTATAAGAAAACATTCGGTATTCATTGAACATACAGTTAATGTGAAATTTATATTATCTTTTAAAAATAGTTTTTCAGGAAAACAGGCTTCTCATTTTCACTTATCACTCTTACTAGAATTACTGGGAGTTTCCTTCCTAACCTTTTGTTTAATGTGGTGTGGAACATCAACATCTTAATTATACCATTATATCAAATGCAGGAAGATGGTATGAATATGTATGGTTGTTAGCAAAAGGGACAGCCCAACATGCAAATTACAAATTGGAGATACCAGGATCAAACAAGGAGAAGAATTTAAATATCTGGGAAGTGTTTTAACAGAGGACAGGAAGTGCAACACTAAAATCCAAAGTCATATTGGGATAGGCAAAGATCCACTTCAAAAGGTAAGCAGAGTATTAAGAAACAGAACAGAGTACTGAGCTGTTATGTGATATCAGTCCTCTGAAATGGCAGTGAATACTGGACATTGTCTTCCCAGATGAAGAAGAGTCTTGAAGCAACAGAAATGTGGTTCTGCAGAAGAATGCTAAAGATACCATGGACTAAACATGTTAGCAATTTCAAAGTCTTAGAGAAAAAGGAAACATATTTAACATAAGAGACAGTTGAAATTTCTTTCTGAGGAAAGAGGGATTGGAAAACCTGATACTCATAGGATAGTGAAGGCAATAGAGACAGAGAAAAACAACACATAACCTACCTAGTGAGATTCAGTAAATGGATGGTGGAACAAAAGTTTATGAAAAATAACAGAAAGACAAAATTTAAGCTACAAAGGACAGGGAATTGTAAAGAGCCATGATCACCTATGTTCTGAAGGGACATGGATCATAAATTCTCTAGTTCCTATCTAAAAGATCTGAAGAAGTATTATCTTAAGACCTAAAGATTCATTCACTTCAAGACATTTCAAATCATCAATCTGAGAAAATGGTTGTATATATCTACTAGTTTAGACGTTTTTGAACGAGTCGATCTCTGTTCACAACATCCATATGAGAGTCTAAATTTGATGAGGTTATTTAAAAATGCAGCATAATGTGATGGTATGCATTATTCAAGCAATGATAATATTTTTTATTCATAATATTTTATACCATCCGGATTGAAATATCATGACTGAAATGAAAACATTTTGTTTAAATAACTGAAGAAAGAAATCTTTCCCTTGCAAATTCACTTTGATGTGGAGCTAACAGTTAACATGGCTAGAGGTGCCCCCATACAAAAATTCCAATCTTAAATAACAAAAGTCTCTTGCTGCTCTATTGTTATTTCCATGGAAAGTGTTCAAATGAACTACATTCCTTAGTTCCATTAGTTCTAGCCTCCATTGCTAAGACCTGCCATGCCAGGTACATTATAGCCTAACCACCCTGATTCCCTTCTTATTTCATTGGTGAGATGTAAGTTCCACTCAAGCAGCTTCTTCCCACAAGCCACTGCTTTGTACAAATCACTGCAATCTTAACCTGTTCAAGTCTAGGGTTAACTATTATCTTTCCCATATATCCCTATAAACTGAGCCTCTTAATTTGTAACCCTCTAACTAGAGTGGCTCTTGGGTCTTGTCAGGGTGAACACCAAATAAAGAAAATAAAAAGGGTGTTAACATCTTGTAAAAACCACCAATCTGACCTTTTCTCTTTGTATCAAACAATTCTAGAACAGCTTCAATTTTATCACTATATGTTCTTTTTGTTAATGGATGTCTGTATTCCCTTCAAAATTTACTGTAACCATATTTTGTACATCTTGTTTCTGTTTTATTGAAACCAAATTTTTTAGAATATATTTTAATAAATATTCCCTCTGTAATAAATTTTAGAACTTGCTATATATATAAGTAATGTTTTTGTTGATAATTTTTTTAATCATCATGTCTGTATAGAAACAAACTGCCTTGCCAAAGTTTAGCTGTAAGTCAGTAGAAAAAATGTGTTTGCATTTAAAAAGAACATAAAATAAACAATCTGAGCTTCTAAAAATAATGTTTTCATTTGTTTTTCAGAAACAGATTTAAAATAAATAATTAAAAAAAATATTAACAGAATTTTAGACTAGCAACATTATTCCCTGCAGTATTCATAGTAACCATTATTGTCATCTGACATTTCACATTACTACAAATGAATTGGGCAGGGCCCCAAAATATTTCCTGGAATTATCTGAAGAAGTCAAAATAATCTGTTTAATTAAATTATTATTTCAACAAGGGGAAACATAGTAAGTTTTCTGAATTCTTTTTTATTATTATTAATGCAAACATTAATTATTTTTAATTTATTCAGAATTTACAGAATTATTTAATTACATAAAATTTTAATTTCATTTTAAGTAGATTTCATTGAAAAAGATGTAAATAAAATGACTTTTTCAAATTTAATTAAAGAAAAATACTTTAAATAAATGAAAACAATGTGTTGTTGAATGAATTTTTATTATTTAATAAAAATGGCAAATTTATTCAAATATGTAAATATGGTCTGCTGTTGAATTAATTTTATTATCAATAAAAAGATGAAATGAAATTCTATTACAATTCTTTTCTATCTGTAAGACAGGCATTTGTGCTGGTAAATTAAACCAAAAGAATAAAAATCTGCAACGCGTGTCTCCAAAAGCATAAAGATAAAATTAGTTCTTACCTAGGAAAATAATTCAATTGTTGCATAATTTTAATGGAGATTTTATATTTTCAGGGGAATTTTTCATGGTAGAGAAAAGTAAACAAATGTGAAATATCATTTTCCTTCTGATGTCACCACTTAAGTCTGTGTGTCTGTATTCAGAGAACAGGATTTAATGATAATATTAGCCTTTTCCTTATAAGGAAACATTTGGGATTTATTAACCAAGCAA
Organism: Acanthosepion esculentum; assembly: GCA_964036315.1. NCBI lineage: Eukaryota > Metazoa > Mollusca > Cephalopoda > Sepiida > Sepiidae > Acanthosepion > Acanthosepion esculentum. The sequence goes on from OZ038490.1 coordinate 54,611,223, forward strand.
CCAGTACTGCTTTTGGTTATAATTCATGCAATCTTTCTCTTACAAAAATGTTTCAAGAATGACTGATTTCTCAAGTCCAGTAGCTGTTATCACTCTTTCCAGTATTGATGGGGGTTTCCTTTCTAACCTTTTATTTGAAGTAGTGTGGAATGACAATATTTTGATTCTGTCATTACTTTCTCTTCGAGTTACATGTGCTATCCATTTTAGTTGCTACTGCTGTTGAAAATCATTAAGTGATGTAGTTTCTCTTATTTGATGCAGTTCTTTCTTTGTGAATCTGTAGTGCCAATCCACAAAGTGCTAAGATGGATGATTTGTGCTAAGACCATCAGGCTTCACTCATTCAAAGCCTTTTCAACCATTGATTTTATATATCTCCGAATGTAATGAGAATGAAAATAATATAGAAATTCTTATGTTCACAGCATTAATTCAAAAGAGGGCTCAATACCAATAGTAGAGCAATAATTATTTATTATAATTTTTTCATATAGACAAAAACATTTTACTCACTACAAAGATAAAACTTTGTTTTGGTGCATTCAGTTGCACCTCAACTGGTGAGAACCAAAATGGTTATGAACAATTTTGTTTGTAAGCAAGCCGCATTAAGCAGGGACATATAGGATAAAGAAAAAATAGGAGAGGCAAAAGGGTGACTGAGTGAAACAATAGTGTTTGTGTGTGTGTGTGTGTGTGTGTGTGTGTGTATATATATATATATATATATATATATATATTATTTGTGTGTTTGTATATGCATTAATGTATGTATGTTAATTTATAATTTTATTGGTCCTGACCTTGGCTTCAGTCACATTTCCACCACCATAACATAGCTTTCCTGTGCTTTTTTCACAAATGTTTTTATGTTAATTTTTTTTGATGAGCTTTCATCTTTGGTATCCTGACATTACAAATTTAAATTGAGTACTAATTGCCAAAAACGTCTCATCATTTTAAAGTTGAAATTGCTAGATGTCACCCCAAGTTTTATGCTAAAAAATTTCTTCTTACTTGTAGTCAACTTTGATCTTCAAAAATTTAAATACAGTATTAATTGTTATCTTATGTTTTTTTTAAATTCCTGTTCTTTTATTTCTTTCTTTAATAATATTTTCTTTTTATCTGATTCTTCATATTCAGTAACACCTTGTGTCTTAGTGGCGTTATTGTCTTGCTTGAGGTAAAACTATATATATATATATATATATATATATGACCAGGGATCTATAAATTTATACACTGAATGTTCACTATGTATTATTTCTTCAACATCTTGAAATCTTGTTCTTTTCAAATGGGATTTGATTTTTGGAAAGAGGAAAAAATCACAACAGACAAGATCTGAGAAATATGGTTATTGAACACGGGGAATGTTATTCTTGGCCAAAAGCTGCAGCACAAGCCATGGTCACACCACCACACACTACACACTTTCCTTCCAATCTCAGTTATATACAACAGAAGTAAGCAAAAACATCATAACTCAGTGTGCATGCACAACACAGATCGAGAGTGCAAAGTGGTTTCACTCTGCATACTTTAGCTTCATTACCATAGCAACAGTCCTGATACGCTTTGATCAGACCTTGTATATCAAATTAACATTAAGAAACTCTCCATTTTGTACTTATAAAATACAAAATTCCTATTGAATAATTCTGTCTTCTTGATAGAAGAGACAAAAGTAATTATGATACTTCTTTAAAATAACACTATTGATCATGTATCCCATTGCCAAGTGTAGTTCTTTCCAGGGTTTAGCACATGAAACTGGTTGATAAGAATTTGGATTTATTTCATTAGTTCTTGATAAACAGATGAAATGTTTTCTCATCTCCAAACCACAGGCATTTGCTCGAGAACTCAGAACATGTAAAATAGTCATTCATTTTAAATAATTAAAAATTACAGCCAGTGTAAGTGTTACATGTACCTTTTAAACATCCTGATCACACTTGTATCTTCTGTGATTATGTGATAGTTTCTCATACTGTAAATTCAATACAGCTATCAGTACAGTTTTTCACTTTTGTACCCTTAAAATTGGCTCTGCTTTCAATTCTTGTATATGGATAGAAAATGAATTTTCTGTTTTTGTATATTTACTTATATACAAAAATAGAAAAAGTATAAGACAAGAATATAGCTTCCCACCAGATTTATTCAACCTGAGGTGATTCTGTGAGAATTACTAATCCTACCAGGATTCATTGCTAGCAGCCATAATCTTAGCAACATAAGATATGCAGATGACACAATGTTGATAGTGGACACAGAAAGAAAACTACATGAACTCCAACAGTAGGTAGTTGAGGAAAAGAGGAAAAGAATAAACATCAATTGCAAAAAGATCAAATGCATGGTTGTTAGCAAAAGGAACAGGCTAACTGGACATAGGAAAAATCAGACCAGTACAAAAATTTAACTAAGAAGGGTTTTAACAGAGGACAGAAAATGTGACACCGAAATCTGAAGGCGCATTGGAATATGGAAAGATACCTTCCAAAAACGAAGCAAAGTATTAAGAAACAATAAAGTTTTATTAGAAATAAAGAAAAGAGTATTGTACTGTTATATAATATCAGTCTTACTATATGGCAATGAATACTGAACCATCTATGCACAGATAAAGAAGAAACTTTAGGTGATCAAAATGTGGTTCTACAGAAGGATGCTGAGAATACCATGGACTGAACATAAGAGCAACAACAAAGTTTTAGAGAAATCAGAAAGAAAAAAGGATGCATATACTTAACATCAGAAAGAAATAGCTGGAATTTCTATGGCACATAATGAGGAAAGAGGGCTTGGAATATTTGACACTCACAAGACAGATTTAAAGCAAGTGGGACAGACGAAAGCAGCACATAATCTATCTAATGAGATTGTGTAAATGATTGGCAGAACAGGGATTAGGAGACATAACAAAAAGATAAATTTACTAACAACTACAAAGGACAAGAAATTGTGGATGGCTGTGATCGCCAACATCCTGAAGAGACATGACACCTAAAGGAAGAAAGATCTTCACTGATGAATAATTTAACAAAAAATTTCAAAGATTTATAAGCTACATTTCACAAAAGGCCAAGCACCAGATCACTTTCGAAAATTAGTCTCTGGTCTTTTGGTTTAAATGTAGACACCAGTTTATCCATTGACTTTAGGCTCTAGGTGCCTCAGCAAATTGCACTTTGTGATACACTCCAATGAGTGACAGCTGAAGTCATGAAGAATTCAGTTATGCTCTTTTGGTGAGTATTAATATTCTATTCTTCTACTGTTAAAAGGCCTGTCTGACATTTTGGTGCTTTCTTGCCAAAAATAGATTTGAATCAGAATTCTAAGATTTGTATAAGACAAATAAAATTTATTCTCCACTTCCTATTTAGTATCAGTTCATATAGATATTTGCCAGCTATATCTTAATCCGGTACAAGGTCAGTATATGGGAAAATAAGCATTAAGAAGATTATGTCAGACAAGTCTTTTAAGTGAGGCGGACCTTTCTGCCTTGAAAATTTAAAATAAATCACACTTTCAGCCACAAGGAGAGTTCATGCCTAAATCAATTTATATATAAAGTAAAGTAAATTTAGGAAATCTGTTTACTAGGATATACCGAGTCAGTTTCTTTGTCTAATGACAATGTGTAGTGTTATTAAAGTCCACACCACCAATTTCTGTTCCATGGATAATCATATAGAAGATCAAGCAAAAAAATAATTATAGTAACTCATTGGCTAATTCACAAAATCATTCTGATAATCATGGCACTCAAAACCTTGTGAATCAAAAGGCGAAAGTGAATTCATTGGATGAATTGGCATAATTCATTTTTTGTTCAATTGCTCCATTTTCTTTGAAGCATTGAGCACTTTTATTTTGCACATTTTTTATGTTTATGGCATAAGATTTTATTTATATAATTGTTGGCATATATGAATGAGAGAATAAGATAAATAAATTTCTATATTTTTTTTAATCAAATTCACCTCATGTAAGACAGTAAAGCCACTAAGACACAAGGGGTTACTGGGTGTGAAAGAATTAGAAAACAGTAACATTATTGAGGAGAGAGAACAATAGAAGAGTAATCAGAAAGTCAGTAGATAACCATTGACATGGCATTTAAATTTTAGAAAATCAAACTTGTCTGGAAAGCAAGAAGCCAGAAGAGAGTTTCATAAGCAAGAAGTGGTAGAAAAGAAACTGTTAGCATAGGACTTATGGTTACATCTAGCCAATTCAACTGTAAACTGATGGCATCTTGTTGCTAAACTGGTACTGCACTTAAATTCATAAAGCCTAGGTATCATAGCAAAAAGCTCATCTAAACAATTACCATGAAAGTATTTATAGAAAAGGCAAAGAGAGGCAACTTTACAGTGATGGGAAAGTGACTGAAACTGAGATGCCAGGTCAGAACCAATAATATTGCTGATTCTTCTTTGGATTTTATGAAGAATCCCTAAATATAAAGCAGGAGCACCAGACCATGTGTAAGATATATCAAAAACAAAGTTAAACAACTGAATGACAAACTGCAAAAAGTCCTATGTAACACATTTAGTCCTCTAAAAAAAAAAAAACTTCATTGTACTAAAAAGTAATATTCTTATTGATGAAATTATATGTAGGGGAGGGTGGGCAGATACAAATGGAAATGTTGATTATAATTATGCACCAAGAGGAAACACTGAAGATGTAGACATGCTAAATTTTTAAATTTTTGACATTCAACATGTTTAGATAAACAGCTCTGCTGATCTCAGGAAGTTTCACAATGCTATTGTTTTATTACTCTTGTTTTTAAATAAGAAAGGTGAAATATTGTAAGAACCCGAATGTAAATTTACCATCAAAGATTCGAAAATTAGCGCACTTTCAATACATTTTTGCCTTAGTAAATTATTTTTTTTATACTTAAAATAGTATTTTTTAAATAAAAATTATAGTCAGATTCATTGCAATATGTGAAGAGAAACATCTTCATGTTGCAGTTTATAGCAGGAGTTAGCTGTGTAGATATTGACAGAGTTTAACCTGATAATATAATAACATGAATGGCACCAATTCCAATTGAGGATGACAATGTCTGGCACATTAATCAATCTATTCATGACAATATATTACTTGGGCTCTCATGGTATGTTCAGATATTAATGTTATGGAAATACACAGATTTCTTCTGTAGAAATCTTCCAGAAAGCAGCAATAAACTTGGATGATAAAGCTTGTCTAATTTGATTAAATGAATATGGTTTATAAGTTTATTAATTAAAATGAATGGAGAAAATGTGCACATTAGTTGAAGTTTCGAGAATGATGCAATTCCTCAGTCTGAATCAAAACTACAAGTAATTAATTGCTTGGTTTCTTAAAACATCTTGGACATTAATCATTTGATATAGATTCAAATCCATGCATGCATGTGTCTATGAAAACCACATGTGCGTGTGTGCGTGCGTGCGTGTGCGTAGGAGTGCTGTAATGTTTTGGGCCCAATTTACTTCCCAAAAACTGACCAAATAGCCAAACACATTTTTTTTGAGTGACTGAAATTATTTCAAATACCACCCCCAAACCACACCAATGTATATTCCTATTTTTGAAATCAAGATCAGCTTGGCACAGGGCTAAATTGGTCACAGATGTAGAGTAGGGAGATTTTGATGGAGAGAGAGTCTACTTGCCTTGAAAATCAGCATTGAGTACTTTTAGTAATTTCACCAATACTTATCACTTACTCTGAAGGAATAAAGTTATTCACCTCAGCCACCAAGAAAAATTACATATCAAACCAACAAAGATATATAATGTGTGTGTGTGTATGTGTATGTATATATATATATATATAGGGAAGAGCTCATGATTGAAACGTGGAGTTTTTATTTTAAGAAATAATTCTGCTACACAGGTTTCTGGTTTCACAATCTTCTTTAAGCAAAGAGTAGATATAAAAAATGAATTTTTTGCATGGTAGTGATTCAAATGTCATTTGAAAGACATCTGAATCAGTACCATGCAAAAAATTCATTTTTATAATATGTGGAAATATCTACTTTTTGCTTGAAGAAGGTCACAAAACCAAAAACACGTGTAGCAGAATTATGGAAAATAGAGTATAATATATATATTTTAAAATAAAAAACCACATTTCAACCAAAAATGTTTGCAGTTTATCTTCTTTTTAAAATATATATATATATATATATAAGACAAAAGGAAAACTTATTTATTCATATTGTCCATTTACAGGTATACTCTATCTGAAATATATATAGAATTCCATTTGAATCCATTACATTCACTTACGTGCTAATACCTTTGGGAAAGGTGTGAATCCTCTACTTCTCCCTCCAACTATGAGTAAATAGCAGGACAGACTGGGTTCTATAGCCTTGGATGGCAACTGGTCTAGAAGAAGGACAACTCTGAATTCAAAACCAGTGGAGGGTCGTTTGGGGACCTTGTGGTAATTAGTGTACCAGGTCTCTGTATTCGTCCCTTCAAAAAGTGTGGATGGTCCTGCACGAAACCAAATCAAATATAATCAAATCTCATGTGTCGGCGTCGGGCTCTCGGTTTCTAGGAACTGATCTGCTTGACCCTCATACGTCGAATTTGACGGGAGAGTCAATGATATATATATAGCAACAAATGCAATTACTGTCTATAGCATCTGCTGTCAAAATGTTTAATAAAAAAATGGAATTAGTAAAAGGAGTTGAAATTTCAGCTTATGTCAGTGTTCATTTTATATTAGGTAATGGCTGATTGCTCATATCCAGGTATGCCTGTCTGTTTGGGTGGCTAGCCGATCCATATTGCAGATGCTTGCTCAGGCACAGCTTTCTTCAGCACCCACAAAATCCATCTGTGGCTCATACTGCAACTCTGCCAAACAGACCTCAGTTACAGTCTCTTGGAGAGAGTGCATTACCTGGCAGGATCAACAGTCTGAACAAGGCCAGTACACTCACACCCTCAGTCATGATGACTTGTGACTTCATGCTAGCACAGCCATCAGTGGCTCCCAAATCAGTTCTGTCTACCCAATTTCACTCATAGTGTATGGTTTTCAAGCACTTTCTAAAAGTTGCTGCACACTGGGATCACCTGCCCAGTCTGATACCATCAAGACGTCACCTTCCTGATAAACCGACCATCGTCAGATTCAAATCTGGGTCCCATGGTCGGAAAATGAATGCTCTAACCACTCAGCCATGTGCCCATATACTTTATATTAACAGCTTCAAATAATGCATGAACACACTTTACCTTTATGTCTTGACAATTGTCTTATCACTGAATTAATTCTCGTTAGCAATACTCTGTATTCTCAACTATATGATTTAGAGATACAATGAAGCAGTTAGCATGGTACCTTGATAATCTCCAAATCATGCAACAAATTAAATAACTACAAAACCTGATAAAATGCCTTCATCTGTAAATTATCAATGTATGGAATCTTGACCATTTAGCATATGAGGATAAATAAGTGTTTATCTAACTTCTTTAATAAGACAAACATTACAAACTACTTTGACTGCATGAGCATGTTCATAAAATATGCAAATAATAAGTTTCAATAAAAAAAACAATCAGTTATTTCAGAAAAATGTCTATTTTCTGTCTTTATAACCAAATTCAATTTTATGTATATAGCTTCAAGAATTTTAAATTTTTGTTTATTATTTTCATGTTTAAGTATAGTTTGTTGTCAACAAGGATTTTCCGGAATTGAGTACGCGGGCAAGTATGTTGTTTTAAATGTTTAAAAATGTTAGAGTTATCATTTAAATGTAGATTTAAGCACCGTGAAAGTGAGTTTGTGGTGTGACCAACATAGATATTATTTAATCCATTGGAGATACAATCTCCCAAAGGGCACTTAAATTTGTAAACTATGTTGGTTTTTTGAAAATCGCTAATAGGGGGGGGGAAGAATCATTGTGACTAGTTAAGTTGGATATACCAGATTTAGTGTAGTATATGATTAACCTATTTATTTTGCTAGGATCTGTTGTAGATATGTCAGTATTTACTAATTTTTTTAGTGTATTTTCATCTTGTTTATAATTAGTATGCATATATATATATATATATATATATATATATATATATATATATATATATAGCTATAGCTTTTATCCTATTCAACAAATCTTATTATAGTATCTTAACACCTAATGAACTCTCTTACATTAACTACAGAGCTTGTGTAGTAACTAATCTTGAGTTTAACTATTTTTTTTAATAAATCTTTTTATCCCCAAGCAATTCAATAATGCCATTACAATGCAAGGGAGTAAAAGAGAATGAGAAGACTTTAGTGATAAGAAAGGACAATAAAAGAACAGATTTCAGGAAGACAGAAGATATTTATTGAAATTGCATTTAAATATTTCATGATTATAGGTGGAAGGGAAGCAAAAAACTAGGAGAGAGTTCCACAGGCAAGAAAAGAAACTATTAGAATACAACAGATGGTTCAACAATAAAATAGTGAGACCTAACTGCCAATCTAGTAGCATGCTTAATTCATGTAGCTGAGGCACCAAGAAAGAAAGCTCATCAGAACAATTCCCATGAAAATATCTGTTGAAAAGACAGAAAGAACCATGTCACAGCATTGGTAAAGTGACTGAAGTTGATACACCAAGTCAAGATTGATTACATTACAGACCCTTCTTTAGGTTTTTCTCAGGAGTCTCAAAATATATAGTTGGAGCTCCAGACTAGATATGACTGCAATCTTCAAAGCATGGACAAATGGGAGATTTATAAATGTGCATGATGGATTCTGATGAGAAAAATGTCTGGGATGAGACAGTGAATCAACTTACTTAGCAATAGACGTAGCAAATAATTCAATATAGTTGTTTCTCTTCATATCAGTGGAAATGTCAGCCTAAGAAGGTGCAAAGAGTTGCTATCTCGGAGGTTAGCATCAGTCATGCTGATGGAAGGCAAAAAAGATTTTCCATGAAAATTAAATAATAGCAGTTTTGTTTTGGAGGCATTAAAATGTACAAGACATTCCTTGCCACTTATTGGGGAATGCCTTCATTTTCATAAATATATACTGTTATTTTTAGAATTTATCCATGTTATGAGAATACTAATAAACAAAACACATGACTTAAATCAATAAACAACCATATTTTAACTAACAGTAGTTGGCTTTTCAATTCTTCTAAGAGAATTTGTTTCCAAAATACTTGTATCTTTTCTATGAATGCATTTCAAGCAAGTTACAGCAAATTATTTTCTGTTACTTCCAGTAGAACTGAATAACTTCGTTTTACACTATGCAGACAGTATGGCTGTTAATGTTTTATCAGTATAAATATTCAAGGGGTAATTTAATTATCTGTAAAATTCTTATATGTTAATATGTAGTTCAGTTTAGAAATACTTCATAAGCACGTTGAAGAAAGTAACAAAAAATAAATATAAAAGAAATAAAATGAAAATAATTTAATTAAACTGATTCTGTTTTAGTCCCAAAGCTACAGAAGGAAGTGAAGTGAGAAGAAAGGATTTAACATCAACTGCAAGAAGACACAATGCATATTTGCAGGCAAAATGAGCTCAAAATGCAAATTATAAATCGGAGATACCAAAATCCAACAAATGTGGAAATTTAAATGTCTGTGAAGTGTTTTAACAGAGAACAGAAAGTGTGACACTGAAATCCAAAGGCACATTGGGATGGCCAAAGATGCATTCCAAAAGCTAAGCAAAGTATTAAGAAACAGGGAAATTTAAATATCTGGGAAGTGTCTTAAAAGAGAACAGAAAGTGTGACACTGAAATCCAAAGGCACATTGGGATGGCCAAAGATGCATTCCAAAAGCTAAGCAAAGTATTAAGAAACAGGGAAATTTAAATATCTGGGAAGTGTCTTAAAAGAGAACAGAAAGTGTGACACTGAAATCCAAAGGCACATTGGGATGACCAAAGATGCATTCCAAAAGCTAAGCAAAGTATTAAGAAACAGGGAAATTTAAATATCTGGGAAGTGTCTTAAAAGAGAACAGAAAGTGTGACACTGAAATCCAAAGGCACATTGGGATGGCCAAAGATGCATTCCAAAAGCTAAGCAAAGTATTAAGAAACAGGGAAATTTAAATATCTGGGAAGTGTCTTAAAAGAGAACAGAAAGTGTGACACTGAAATCCAAAGGCACATTGGGATGGCCAAAGATGCATTCCAAAAGCTAAGCAAAGTATTAAGAAACAGGGAAATTTAAATATCTGGGAAGTGTCTTAAAAGAGAACAGAAAGTGTGACACTGAAATCCAAAGGCACATTGGGATGACCAAAGATGCATTCCAAAAGCTAAGCAAAGTATTAAGAAACAGGGAAATTTAAATATCTGGGAAGTGTCTTAAAAGAGAACAGAAAGTGTGACACTGAAATCCAAAGGCACATTGGGATGGCCAAAGATGCATTCCAAAAGCTAAGCAAAGTATTAAGAAACAGGGAAATTTAAATATCTGGGAAGTGTCTTAAAAGAGAACAGAAAGTGTGACACTGAAATCCAAAGGCACATTGGGATGGCCAAAGATGCATTCCAAAAGCTAAGCAAAGTATTAAGAAACAGGGAAATTTAAATATCTGGGAAGTGTCTTAAAAGAGAACAGAAAGTGTGACACTGAAATCCAAAGGCACATTGGGATGGCCAAAGATGCATTCCAAAAGCTAAGCAAAGTATTAAGAAACAGGGAAATTTAAATATCTGGGAAGTGTCTTAAAAGAGAACAGAAAGTGTGACACTGAAATCCAAAGGCACATTGGGATGGCCAAAGATGCATTCCAAAAGCTAAGCAAAGTATTAAGAAACAGGGAAATTTAAATATCTGGGAAGTGTCTTAAAAGAGAACAGAAAGTGTGACACTGAAATCCAAAGGCACATTGGGATGGCCAAAGATGCATTCCAAATGCTAAACAAAATATTAAGAGAGATAAAAACATTGTTATAAACAAAGAAAATAGTACTGAGCAGTCATGTGATATCTATTTCTCTTTATGGCAATAAATACTGGACAATCTACTCAAAGATGAAGAAGAGACTTGAGGCAACAGAAATGTGGTTCTACAGAATGATTCTCAGGCTACCATGGACTGAACATGTAAGCAACAATGAGGTTTTAAAGAAAATGGAAACAAAAAGGAATCTTATACTTAACAGCAAAACAGTTGAAATTTTGTGGGTATTTAATGAGGAAAGAGTGCTTGGAAAATTTGATACTCACAGGACAGACTGAAGGCAAAGGGGACAGAAGAAAGCAATACATAACCTACTTAGTAAGCTTGAGTAAATGGATGGCAGAACAGGGTTGAATCCTTTGAGCCCTGACCACCGATTTACCGGTGGTAGAGAAAAATGATGTAATGCCCAGCTACTAGTTGAACAGTGGTAGAGAAAAATGATTTAATGCCCAGCCATTGGCTGAACTTTGGTAAACACTTGTAACTATTTCTGTATCTACTGTGAAGCATTACATCCTAATTATTTGTGAATTTTGACTCAGGAGCTCAGGCAGGGTTAGGGCTAATTTTGTTCAGGAATGCAGGCCTCAAAGGGTTAGGAGAAATAACAAAAAGACAAAATTTATTAACAGCTACAAATGACAAGAAATTGTGGAGAGCCATGATCGTCTACATCCTGATAGGACACAGCACAAAGGAGACAAAGACTTCAAATGTAAATTTATTGATCATAGTTTCATCCTGATCTTTTGTAAGAATCCAGTCTGGATTTCATGAATCCTCATGCTCTTCAACTTGGAGATGGGGTTTTTGTTTGACTAACAACAAACAACATTCTGGATCTGTTGCTGATGGTAGTGTGGCTTAGCTTATCTATAAAGAACATTACATCTATTTATCAAATACTTCTTAAATTCCGAACAAAAGTTTCAAACATATTAAACCTCAGTCAGCATAGAAAGCAGTTAATCACCAATTTTTAACATTCTGTGGGAAAGAAAGCCAAATATATTTCAGATGACATTGAAGTTACAGAAGACTACTAATTAAAAATTATCAAAAATTGCTTATATCATTGGCTTCGAAAGAGGAAAACCGTTCTTTTCAGGTTTCAATTCATAAACCATTTTACATGAATGTTTGCAGCCTCTGTTTGAGTTACGGCCAATTGACAGGTAACCTAAAACATATGTCGAAACTATTGGTTTTATTTCAAATTTGGTTTTACATTTTCAGTTAGTTTTTCAAATGTCCAGTCACCACTATTGCAACCTTTTCTAAGTCTGATCATGATTGCTTTACAGCAGTGAAATCTGTTCTACACTGGCATGTCTTCTTTCTTTAAAGTTCAGTCTTTTCAAATATTTAATAGAAAGCATTTTTTTTCTGTTAGGTTCTCCTTTTGAACATAGAGTGAGAATAAAAATGCATAACATTCTACTGACTTTATTGTATACAATGATTTATATTGTTAGGAGATTTCAATGTGTACTTTCTCCCTAACACACATCAAGGTAGATTCGTTAACCTGCTTATCTTGCTCTCTGGTTTTCTCTTTCTTTCAAATGGATGTAAAGATTTTTTTTCTTTTTATGATTCAAACACAGGATGGCTACCAGACAGTTACATGGACTTAAAACCATAAGGTACAAAGTTTAGAATCTGCAATGTCATTGGTTCTGACCTGGACCTGACATTTTGGCTACAGTCTCTTTCCCAACACCATAACATAACTTCCCTGTGACATTTCTATAAATACTTTCATGGTAATTATTCTGATGAGCTTTCCTCTTTGCTACAATGTCATCATGAACTTAAGCACAGCTGAGAGCCAAATTGGGAGCTAGGTCTCATTTTATTGTTGAAATTTCTAGATGTAACCATAAGTTCTATGCTAATGATTTCTTCTCCCTGACATCTTGCTTGTGGAAATATTTCCTCTGTACTACTGTCAGTACTAATTTGTTGCCAGATTCCTGCTTTAACTAACTGTTGATGTATTCTTATGAGTATAAATAAAATAATAACTAAAAACTCAGCTTGCATCATATTAATACTACTAAGCTTAATTTTAGTAAAAAGGGGTATTGAAACTTTAGTGGATATTTTTGATGTTTGCTTATAATTTTGCATTAGAAAATCATGACAAATCTTAAGTGAAACAAATTTTCTTTTTTTTTTTAACTGAAAAAAAAAAAAGAAAAGTTTTTTTTCTTCCCTGTTATAAAAATACCTGCACATTTGTATTCTCATATCTTGTTCGTGTCAGACAACTTTTAACTTTTTAATATAATAAAAAAAATAACAAATGCAATAGGTTTTGGAAGATAAATTAACTACTTTATTTCCATCGTGAAACTTATACATTTCTAGTCAGTAACTGAACAACATTTTCTTTGAAAGAAAACCAGATTTTTCTCTACTAATATTCAACGTGAATTTAACAGTGGCTCAGGTTTTCCTTGGTTAAATGTCTTCATTTGATTCATATTCTTTGAGAACACATGATTTTATAAGAGTACAACTGTATAAACATCATTCATAGAGTGTCTCACTAAGTACTTCTAAAATTCAAATTCATCTATACTAAAATTAAATAGCTAAGGACAGATTTGTAGAACTGTACTTGAATAAATTAGTATGAATAACTATTTTCTACCTGCTGTGGTCATTGTGAATTAGCTTACTAAGAAAGTAATGCGTAAATTGTTCAACTATTTTTCATGGTACTTTATTCATAACAACTGATGTTAGTCATTGAACAAATTTAAATTGGAAATGTGGAAATCTGACAATAAAATATTATCTGAAAGATTTTCTTTTAAAAAATGTCTAAAATGCTAATAGCATCACGTAGAGAATTTTTGCATGTATTTTTTGTCAAAACTTCACAAAAAGGTATTGATTAAGCTTTACTCAGTCTTAGAAAGAAAAAAAAAGAATGGTGATTTGAAAGATTATAATTCAAAGTAATATGGTGGCTGATCTGCCTTGCTTGAAAAGACATCATTCGAAATCTTTGTATGTGACTGGGTTTTAACATTGACACCAATGGAAAGTTACCCTCACCACGATAGCAGACAAATTCCAAACCTCACATTAAATTCTTTGGAATTTTTTCTCCCAAACCACTAAACAAAATATTCTTTTAAAGATACATTTATGCCCATGCCATGTTGGTAGCATGTTTTTTTCAATTTTTTTTTTATTTGCCAAAACATTGTATTGTTGTTTTGACCAGTGTTCATTAATTTCAAATGGGACTTTGTGTTAACTCTGTCAACCTAAAATGATTTTTGTATCAAATTTATTAGAATAAAGCATTAAAGGTTTTGAATTGTGTACAACAGAAAAAAACTTTCTGAAATGCTTTCTGCCTTCTTATTTTTCTTCAGAGATTTTTCATGTTTTAGAAAAGTAGGTAGGTTATCCTATGTTGGGCTATTTAATGTCTCCTCCTCTTCTATGTGCCATGTCCATTTAAGACATAGATGATGACAGCTCTCAAATAATTTCTTGTCTTTTGTAGCTCTTAATAAATTTTATCTTTTTGTTATCTCTCCTAAATCTTGTTCAGCCATCCATTTACTCAAGCTCACTAAATAGCTCATGCATTGCTTTCTCCTTGTCTTTAATCTGTCCTGGGCATATCAGATTTTCCAAGAACTCTTTCTTCATTATGTGCCCTTGAAATTTTAACTATCTCTTCCTTGTGTTAAGTATAGTTTCCTTTTTATTTCTATTTTCTCGAAAACTTTGTCATTGCTCACATGTTCAGTCTATGGTATCATCAGCATTTAATGTCTCAGAGGACAATAATTACAATGAATCAACAGGTAGGTAGACATAGGTTTAATTAACTCTCAAGTCAAATAGGTAAGCATTCGTTGGTTTTATACCCAAATTTGCAAGTATCCACCTGAAGGGTAGCCCCTTTTCTGGGAATTGTGGAGGATGGGTGGGAGGGTCTTATCTCTTGCAAGAGTTTCACTCAGCATATTCTATACTCTGCTGACAAAGAAAGTTGAAAGTGTTGTCAATAGGTAAAATATTCTAAGGAACATCACATGATGAACATCTAATGTTAGCTGATTATACTGAAGCTGATCCAATTAAATGGGCTTTTAAAAAAAAAGAACACATCATACCATATTTCATCTTCACCTTTCCTTCTCAAAGATTGTTAATGTGCAGATTAAAATTGTCAATAATAATTATTATTAACTTAATAATTTTATTCAGATATTTTTGTCTTCTTCATAAGCCATTATTTTCCATATTTTACAATTAGATGTCCTTGCTGATACTAAATTGTTATTTGCCCAATATTCTTTTATTTTTAGTCAGAAATCATCAAGCTACACCCAACCCTTCTAGAAAAATAAAACATCTGGAAATAGATTGAGATGAGTTAAATCATTTGTGTATAACAAGTTGATAGTACAGCACTCATGTCTAGTCACCACATATGAGGGAAGAGCAGGTATATTTGGTCGTCTGTAAAATAGCTTGTTCAATGTTGTACTGCTCTGTACCTTTAGGAAAAAAGTGAATCTAATGTCTTCACTTTATGTTTAATATTTCTGAAAATAATTGATTAGATTAAAATACCAATCAAGTTCTGTCAAATGTGGATATTGCCACTGTTTTCTTTGTTTAAAAGAGAATGTATTTTTGTTTGTTCAACAGTATATCAATTCCTTATGGGTCATTTGATGCCAAAATTTAATTTTCTTGGGAACATTAGTAGTTTCTTTTACAAAAAATATGTTGCTGGTAATTTTTATTTTTGTTACAAAAATGTATTGCTGATAATTTTTTTTTTTTTAGGGAATTGTATTGCTGGTAATTTTTTTTTTTTTAGGGAATTGTATTGCTGGTAATTTTTTTTTTTTTAGGGAATTGTATTGCTGGTAATTTTTTTTTTTTTTAGGGAATTGTATTGCTGATAATTTTTTTTTTTTTAGGGAATTGTATTGCTGATAATTTTTTTTTTTTTTACAGAATTGTATTGCTGGTAATTTTTTTTTTTTACAGAATTGTATTGCTGGTAGTTTTTTGTTTTTTTTTTTCTTACAGAAATGTGTTGCTGGTATTTTTTTTTTTTTTTCTTACAGAATTGTATTGCTGGTAGTTTTTTTTTTTTCTTACAGAAATGTATTGCTGGTAATTTTTACTATAACATTTTTTATAGTTTCATAATGTTTTCACCCCAGTTTAAGGGGTTTTGTCCATACCTGGGACCTTAACAGGTGCTAGCACTCTGTGTTAGGGTGGACCTGGAAACAACAGCAATTAAGAGATGGTTCCATGCTCTTCTCAAAACCTCCAAATCAGAGGCCTTGCTGCTGCTGAATGTAGTTTATCACCATACCCATGACAGAGTTAAAATGAGAATGCATCTGCTAGAACTTGTATATCAAAAAGAATTATACTGCACAAGTAGAGTAACAACTGTTCATGTGAGCAACTTTGTACTAGCCATTTGCTATTCTTCATTGAAGATTTCTTTCCATACAGACAGTCCTAAAAATTTACCCAAAAAGTCCAGGGACATATTGGAAAGTAATCAGGCTTCATGTTCAGTGGATTAAAGTGTGTGTGTGTGTGTGCGCGCGCACACGTGCATGCATGAAAGAGGAGAGAAATGATTATAGATTAAATAAAGGGTTCAGTTTCAAATTCCTTGACGGTTACCTTGATCATTAGATACCAGAAGAAGGCTGAGGGCCACCAGAACCAAAATTTTATGATAACTACAGCAAGGATGAGGACATTAGTCTGTAATGTAAGTCATTTTTAGTTGACTTTTAAAATAAGCTTATCTGATAGACTACTCTTGAGAAAGTCAATTCAAAATTTAATACTGCTGGTTTTTCAAATGCAAAACAATTCACTACTTGTAGACCAATCTGGTAATCCTGCCTGTAGATCCAGAATATTTGATTAATAAGTGAATATAAAGTGGGGGAGCACTTTTGCTTTATAACTAAGTAATAATTAAATCACCCACATATTTTACTATTCTCGAATACATTTGTAGGCAGGGGTTTTCAAATTGGATTACATTTGAAAGTCTAATGTGATTGAACTTTGAATTTCAATATTTTGGGGGCAACTTTTAAAATAATTCTGAGCTAACTTGGGCTACAAATCAGAAGGAAATCCATTGAAAATTTTATCATATGGGTTTTCAAATGGAGCCCAAACTGTAGCACTTTCTTGGCTCATCAGGATGGGTTACATTTTTTTTCTTGAAGAAAATGTTTGCTCATCTCTGATTAAGTTGAATATTTTATTTTTTTTAATCAACCCACCCCAGGGAAGGTGACAATGCCAATTGTTTTAAGGGGCTAATGAGTGTGAAATCGAATGAAAAAACTTTAGAAGGAACTGGAATCCCAATCCTAAATAAGAAACAAAGGGTAGACCTCTACTCCTGTTCAAAAAACGGGGAGGTGTGTGAACTGGATGATAGGTGAACCTATCTACTCCTATTAAATTAATTCCTGGAATATGAGAAAAATGATGCCAATCACCACCACTAATATAATTCAGGTGATTTTAATTGATACATTTTATTCCAAAATGAAACTTTTATTCTTGATATGTTTCTTTTGTTTCTGCCACTACACAGGCAGCCCCACCCACCTTTGAGTAATCCCTCACTTGAGCCTGATAATACTATTCCAGGCTGCCATTGACTGTCGCAATACATCCACATTGTTCATCTCATTGATTGACCAAGCTCCCTGCGGTTAAGCATTTTAGCTGTCCAGTGATGACATCATTTCTCTCCATATGACTGGTTTTGAGCAAACAACTTATAAACCCTCTGTGAGATGCCTATTCTTCTATGTATACAATCATATATCTTTAAATATATGCAATAGATATGTAAAACTTCATACACAGTGTACAGTTAAAGGGTTATTTGCTTTTTTTATACTAGAATTAATACAAGGCTTGAGAGCCACTCAAGTTAGAGAGTTACTGTTAAAATGAATAAGGGATGTAACATGAATGAAAGAGGAGGTGGTAGGAAGTGAAGATAAGGAAGATGTGTAACAAATGACTTAACTTGAATTTTGTCATGTTCAGAGAAGCATCTACATAAGAATCTGAGAATCATAATGTAGCTTCCCTCTGCGTTTTCTATAAATATTTTCATAGTAATTGTTCTGATGAACTTTCCTCTATGGTACCTAGACTTTATGAATTTAAGCGCAGTACTAGATTAGCAACAAGTTCTCATGATTTTACAGTTGAAATGGCTAGATGTAACCATAAGTTCTATGCATACAGTTTCTTCTATTGCACTTCTCACTTGATGGAACTCTCTTCCAGTTTCTTCCAAACTTTAAATCCAATGTCAATCTTTATCTACTGTCTTCTTAATTCTTGTTCTTTTCCTTAGTGCTTCTTTTTTTCATATTCTTTAACACTCAGTAACCACTTGCATCTTAGTGGCTTTATTGCCTTGCTTGGGGGTGAAATGATTTTTTAAAAAAATGTACTTCTTACATTTGGAACATGGAAGAATAAGGCTTTAGGTGGACCTAAATGTTGTGATAAAAAAAGACAAAAACAATAGTCCCCATGTAAATAAGGATAACTCATTATACCAGAAATTCAAATGAGGGCACAAAAATTCCTGAAAAGGAAAATTTGAATTAAAAAAATAAAAATTGATTAAAATATCACTATCTGTCCGATTATGATTTACCAAAAAAAAAGAAAAATATGCCATTTCCAATGTCATAAAAAATACATTTAAAAAATCTTCTTTAAAAATTATGAATTTAAAAATGTTTCATGGCAACCAATAAAGAGATTGATAGTGCCAAAAGATAAATGAGAAAACAATTACAGAAAAAAAAAATGGAGGTGCTGAAAATCAATCAGCCTTAGCAAAAAGGTCCTTCCAAAATAATAATTCTGCTATTTTATCAGATTTTGAGAAATGAGTCAGGCCAAGAACTTTTCAGCATCCTCTTATAAATAGCTAATATTCTGCCATCAGATTTACAATAAAAAAAATACATTGTCTAAGAGAAAACTGATAAGTGAAAATTTGAGTGACATATCCTGTTTGCAGATAAAATATTGCATATTTTTGACAACCTTTACCAGAAGAGTTTTTTTTTTTTTTTTGATGAAAAGCCAAGCATGTTTTTTATTAAGCTTGACAAGCACAAGAATTTCTGTGTGCATTGAACATTACATATGAAGTTGATGTATATAACTTAAAAAAAAAAAAGAACTGAAATTCTGGCATTAGCTGTTTAAGTTCTTTCAAAAGGCATAACTCCATCTCTCCCTTTATACTGATCATATTCCAAGAACATCAGTATAATAGATAAAACATTTCATTAGAAGCAAAGAAAAGAGTACTGAACTGTTATGTAATATCAATCCTCTAGTGAATGCCAGACAATCTCCTCACAGATGAAGAAGAAACTAAGCAACATAAATATGATTCTTCAGAAGGATGATAAGAATACCATGGACCAATCATGTGAGCAACAACAAAGTTTTAAAGAAAATGGAGACAAAAAGGACACTTGTATTTAACATTAAAAAGATATAGTTGAAATTTATTGGGCACATAATGAGGAAAGCATGCTTGGAAAATTTGATATAATAAAGACATTAGGAACATAAGAAAACAACACACAAGCTACCCTGTGAGCTTGAGTAAATGGATGGCAGAACAATGTTTAAGAGAGAGAGAACAAAAAAAAAAAACATTATTTATTAAAAGCTACAGAGGACAGGAAAATCTAGAGAGCCATGATCAAAGAAGATAAAAGAGAATAAATGTATGTTTTAGAACTCAAGGCCCTTACAGTTAAATCATACACAGGGAAAATAATGATTACTTTGTCTTCTACTATAAATTGATTAGATTTGTATATTAAATAAAAGAAAAAAAATTATTTCTGTTACAAATTCACTTTAAATACATTCAACATATATACATTCTGTCAGCCAGCATAAATTTAATCAAATTATGGCATGCAATGCTAAGTTCAATAGATTTAAAATAAAAATGTATTTTTTCAATATTTCAAAATTAAGGAATGATTTTTAAATTTATTAATGAATACCATTAATAAATTATAATCATTCATCTGAATAATAGATCATTTTATTTTCATTTATAGACAAATGTACTAACAGGAAGTACCATCTAATTTAACTTGTAATGATATAAACAGCAAATAGTAAAAGCATTATGAAGCCAGTTTCTGTTGCCACTAAACTGTACTATATAAGATTTGCAATTTTGAATGTGGTAAACAAAATACTTGAGGGCATCTTATGTCTATGTTGAAATGTTATTTACCAACGAGAATTTACACAGCTCTGTTAAGTGTCACACTTTTTTTTTCTTGTAAGGAAGCAAAGATTTTCCAGCAGAACAATGTTTTTTTTTAAAAATTCAATGTAGCCTTCCTTTAAATGACAAGATGATGCACTAATAAACACAGAAGATCCACTGACAATAATGCTTCATTAATTGAAGTGAAATATTTTGGTGATGATAAAAATTTCTCAGGTTATTTTCAAATCTTCAAGATGAATAATAATACCAGTGTATTTGTAAATTATTTCCACATATAGTGTTAAAGGACTTCTTTTAGGTGCTATATTCCTTCTGGAAATAGGAAGTTGTGGAAAGCCATGATCACCTATCTTTTGTAGCTCTTTGTAATATTTGTCTTTTTACTAGCCCTCCCTTTCCCTATTCTGCCATCAATTTACACAAACTCATTAGGTAAGTTACTTGCGTTTTCCCTCTGCCTTCAATGTCCTATGAGTGTTAAATTTCTCAACCCTCTAGATTTTAACACTTCCAACTACTAGCTTTTTATCTTAGGCTATTCCTTTCTCCTTCCTCTGTCTGGTATCTTATGCTGTTAAAACTGCCTATACCAATAATAACAACAAACATTCTTTTAAATCAACATCATCATTCAAATAAATTTTAGTACTCTGAATTTCCTTCAACATTTTTAAATAGGCTTAATTTCACTCTAGTTTATCTTTCATCTAATTTCTATTGCCTTTTATCACAACTATTAGATTCTTTTATTAAGTAAGCAGTAAGGATTGGAAATGTAGAAATATCTCGAATATGAGAAGATATGGTTCAAATTTTATTACAGGTTCCATTATTTCCAATACAAGCAGCTTATGTAATCATCACAATCACAAAACCCATAAACAATTAGAGTCGTTGGGGCATCATATGTACTGCAGCAGCAGTGGTGTGTCATGGGCAAGACAGCCTGAGAGAGCCCAATTCTCTCCAGGCCAGTTGCAACCCAAAGCTATAGAACCCAGTTTGTTCTTGTATTTATCCATAGCTGGAGAGAGAAGAGATGGATTCATATCTTTCCAAAGAGTATTAGCACATAAGTGAATGTAATGAACTTGACTGGAATTCAAGCTCAACTCTCCATTTCCACAATCCATGATTCCACTGTTCCGCCTAAACAGCATAAAAATGTAAAATTTCTTGACTGTTTTCATAAAAAGCAACATTAATAAAATGAAGAAAATCTTGTCTGAAATTAATAATCTATATAATAATCATGATTCAATTTCTCTTTATGGATTCATTTGTAATACATCCATAAACAGCACATTATAGTGAAATTTTTGTTTGAGAAATACCATTAAAATGTTCAAGATTGAAGGACAAATCTATTTACATTCTAATTTGCAACGTAATAATAGTCTGGGGTTGTCATTCATGCTCACACCCCATAATAAAGATCTAATGCATATTTATTATAAAAACTGGGGAAAAAAAATCATATTAACACTAAAAGAAAAGAAATAGAAAATTACTAGGGTGGGGGTTTGCATTCACACACACCATGATAAAATAATTATTCAATTTTTATGAGTTTATTACAAAAGCTGAAAAGAAAATAATGTCAATATTGAAAGAGGAAAAGAAATGAAAACATTACAAATTATAAAAAATTAATATTTTTTTACTTATTTTTATAGAAATAAATTTTTTTACAAAATAAATGGATCATTATTTCACAGATATCATTATTCTAAACAAAATTTATTTGTTTTTACATTTTTTCTTTTCCATCATGAACATTTCCACACTTGATTACAAGCATTTTTAAAAAATTGTAATCCTCTTGATGCAAGCATAAAAATTTTTTAGTAACCCCCTTTGTGTCCAAATTCTTGCACAAAAACAAACAACTGAAATACTAGTAAAAATCTTAAAACTAAAATTTTATGTTAAACTAGAAGAATAAACCTCCATAATTATTAAATGGCGAAAGGAATGCTGTTATTTTAGTTGGGAGGAGGGGGAGACCAAACAATTTTATCTGAGAAAATAAGGTGTATTCAGAAATGTATTTAAATTTGTGTGTGAAAACCTTTTCAATTTTTATAAAAAAAAAGAAGGTTATTGATAGGCAATTTGATCATCATGATGTATTTGATTTTTATGATGATGTAGTATAAATAGAAATTCATGTTATTTTAAGCTCGACTAGTGAATAGTATACAATATTCTCAAAGATGAACACACTTGAAGCAACAGAAATATGGTTTGACAGAAGGATGCTGAGGAGACCATGAACTAAACATGTGAGCAAAGATGAAGTTCTAGATGGCAACAAAAAGGGAACATACTTAACAACACAAAGATACAGTTGAAATTTCTCGGGCACATAGAGGGCTTGGAAAATCTGGTACTCACAAGACAGATTGAAGACAAGAGGGGCAGAGGAAAATAATGCATAACCTAATTGGTGAGCATCAGTAAATGGAGGGTGGAACAAGATTTAGGAGAAAAAACAAAAAGACAAAATTTATTAAGAGCTACAAAAGACAGGAAATTGTGGAGAGACATGATCACCTGAAGGGACTCAGCACAGAGAGAAGAGAACATTAGTGTTATTAATTACCTGTTCTTTAATTATTAACTAAATTTTTAATTAAAATTATATTTTTATATACATTTATATTTGTCTTGCTTAACAAAATTGCAGTTATGCATTTTTTAAAATATATCAAGAAAACAAAAATTTAGGACAGGTCTGGACTAGACAAATAAAATAACTGAACTTCACTATTCAGGCAGTATTGAACATAATAAAATAGCAACATAAAGTTACAATACAAATGAAATCTTGTGACTATTTTCTGATGACATGGATAAACTAGTCTTTGCAATAAAGGTGTCAATTTGATTTTGTTTTTTTTAACTTGAAATAATTTTGGGAAGTTAACATAAAAAAAACAGAACAATGAAAATCTAAATTGACAAATGGAAAAAGATGAAATCCTGCACAAGTATCAAAATAGTTTCTCAGTATAAGTTTCAAATCTCTTTTGACAGACAAAAGAATAATGCATAAACTATACACAAAGATTGAATAAAAGCATTTTTTAAATCTTGGCACTAACATACTCAAGTTAGACATGAGCATTGTATGGAAAAAGAGATTATGTTAAAAAATAAAAATTTGTAAGAAATAAATGCTTTTGTCATTATTATGCTATGAACTTACTGATGTACTTATATATCTACATACAAATATATGAACTCTATAAACCAAATGTTTGTGAGGTGGGGAACCAAGTGGATTTTGAACAATTGTCTCAAAACTGAAGGTTGTGTACCTTTTTTAAATTAATTTACTAGGTTATTTGGACAAGATGGACTTTCTCTTCCTGAAGGACTTTATCATATATTAGGTAATCATAAAAAATTATTATATTACTGCATAAATCTTCCTTAAAACTTTAGCTCTTTTTAACTAATCTACCTTGATGGCTAATGGTAATCTGAGGGCTGGCAGATCTTAAATTTTGTTTACACCTACCCCTGTAAAAAACTGTACTAATAGGTGAAATAGTTTTAGCATCTGAGCTTAGTAGGAGTACATTAAACTAAAGAAGGTATGGAAATTATTAATTATTAAATACCAGTGTGTGTGTGTGTGTGTGTGGGGGGTCTCCATACTTTTGGTCAACAGTGATTATGCGTGTAAAAAATATGATAAATCTATATATCAATATAATAATAATGTGTAATTGAATGATAAGATTCAATGACCTCTAAGTGACACATTTCATTCCAAAAAGAAATTTCTTCAGACTAATAATGATTTTATTGATGAAGGGATTCTTAGTCTTGAACTTAAATTTATGTTTGGGATAATTAGAAATAATAGCGATAAAAATAAAAACTCAACTGATATATAAGGCTGAATGAAGTCAACTTACTTATACATCCAGATACACTGGACATAATTTAGTTGAATTTGAAGCTGAGCATCCTTGTGTCTTTAATGTTTATTGTAAACAATGATTTATTTTATTTCTCTTATAAAAGCCTCCATTAATAAAATCATTATTAGACTGAAAAAGTTACTTCTGGGTACAAAATATGTTATGCAGAAATTTTTTTACATTTCATTACCCACTATATATATATATATATATATATATATATATATATATATATATATCAGATCTAAATATATATGTTATTTGCATGTAGATGTTTGGCATTTGCATACATATTATATAGATTTTGTCAATTTTAAATGCAATGCCAATTGTGATCTTCTGTCTTTTTAATTCTTATTCTGTTATTGTTCTCACTCTTTAATAATGTTTTCTTTTCTCATATTCTCTAACACTCAACAATCCCTTGCATCTTAGGGGCTTTATTGCCTTGCTTTGGGTGAAATGATTAAAAAAATATTTTATATATATATATATATATATATATATATATATATACATACACACACTCACACACACACAGGAAGTCCAGTTGATATACAATACTAGCGAATCCTATTAATATATTATAAAATAAAATATTAAAACTGATTCACAGAGAGAGCTCTTCTAAAGGGATTAAAATCCAAGAGAGCTTATCATCAATATTATGGAGTAATCCTAATTTCTATTGTTTACAATATATATATATATATATATATATATATATATATACACACACACACACACACACACACACACACACACACACACACACACACACACACACACACACAAGTGAACATAGAAGTCAACACTTAGAGGCGACAGTCTGTTTCATGTTAGATGCAATTGTCAGGCCACGATTGCATCTAGCATAAAACCGACTGTCACCTCTAAGTGTTGACTTTGATGTTCACTTTTATATTTACACACGCTCTATCTTTGATATTGAGCACTTTTTCCCATAAATATAGCACATCTGAAGACTATATTTCTTTATATATATATATATGCTAGTACTGGTCTGAAGCCTTGATTGGCAACCTTCCTTCTTGTAAAACCTTACCACAAATCATTATGACAGATATCCTCCATCATGCAGGAACCACATTGCTATGTGTGAGATTAATCCTGGTCCTGACTCAAAAAATGTGTGTGTGTGTGTGTAGAATCCAAGGCCAACATCAAATGGCAACAATATTTCATGCTTGAATACAATCTTCAGGCATGAAACAGACTGCCGCCATTCAATGTTGACTCAGTGTCCACTTTTATATTTACACATGTTCTATCCACAATATTGAACACTTTTTACCCATACATATAGCATACATTAAAACTATATTTTTATCAATTTTCTTAGATATATGTATATAGTGGTCATAGAAATCAATACTGTATGGTGACTTGATTTTACAGTTTAAATAATTATCACACAGTGTTCATGTCTACAAATGCTCTGTTGTTGATATTGAACACTCTTTCCTGATAAATATATCACATTCAAAATAATTGTAAATTTCTTTGAATAATGAGATTACTTTGTGAGAAAAATATTCTGTCCTTATTATTGAACTATTCTTCACAAATTTCTTTTCCCTCTATTTCAAAAGATGTATCCTCTTCTGATATTTACTGAGGATATCAAACACATCTCATGAGAAACATCAATTGGCTTGAATGTGCAAAAACAATTATCACAAACTACATCAATCTGTTTGAGAATTTAGATCCAGAAATTCACATTTAATTTTAACCTACTAGAGAATTTCTATGCAAAACTCTTGTACGAAATTGATCCTCCCTCTGTTGATTGGGGCCATGAATATGTCAACAATATTCCCATATATAGAGGTAAATAATCTCCAAAAAGTAGTCACCTATTTGCCATACCAATATCTAACTTTTTGACTTTCATCTAAACCTTTATATCTACTTTAAGAATTTTAAGCAAATAAAACTTATGTCTACCTTTTTAGATTCTTATGCAAACCATACCAATGACTACCTATGTATTGTTTATCAAAATAACAATTTGGTAGGTATCAAATAGCCAGATAAAGGCTGATATACCATAAAAGATGGATCCATTTCTCCATCACTGGGAAATCATTTCATGCTATTTAGAAATGTATTTCTGCTTGTTGGATGAAATGTGCCTTGGCTTTGAACTTATCACTGTATCTGGACAGTGATTTAAAATTCAGCTAGACTAAAACAATAACTTTATTATTAATATTATATTAATATTCTTGACATAATATCAATAATGACAAACAATGAGACTTGATATGAATAAAGTCAAATAAAAATAGCTACCAAGACAATATGAAGCATACACATACCTGTATCTTTACAGATTGCTAAGTTATAGTAAATATTAATTTGCTGATATTCCACAAAATATGTATAAAGGGTCAATAAACTTTTGGGAATTTTCTTTTTTCATATTTTTTTTCTTGATATTTTTTTTGAACAGTTCATTTCCTTGCTTTTATTAAACAGAAGTTCTTTTTATCTGCATCAAATTTGTAATTCATCCAATCACCACCTTGGATCATGTAATTTCTGAATTACATTTCCTTTTTGTATTAAGTTGTTTTTATCTCCTATATATTTTTATATATTAATGACTGTGTTTTTTTTTTGTTTTTTTTGTTTTTTGTTTTTTTACTTGGTATCAACTTCTATACTTGCCTTATTTATGCATTTTTTTAAAAAGATACATATGTTATTTCATTTTGTTATTTTGTACTATTAGAACACATAAGAAATAGCCTGATTCCAGAGGACTAAATTTGAAGGGAATTGAAAAGCTATGGTTTAAGATGAAACCATAAAATCAGGCATAGCGAATCACATATGTAAGCAAAGGGTGATCATTGCTTCAGCTATCTGTTATAAATAACAACACCAATGGAATGGTAATAACTTATCTGAAAGCTATTGGCAATAAATGAGTAGTACTTTTAACACAGTGCACTGGTTCGTTGGCTTTTCTCAGAATCCACAAAGTTTAGGCCTCACTGATTACTTCATTTGAATGTGGCCTGGAGATGAAGGATGGTTGAAACTTATGAAATGTAGATAATTAGATTTCAATGGTGTAATTGTTTTTATCTATTTTGGATAAGATTATTGAATCAAATGAACTCATGAATGCTGACAATTAGTTTAACATTGTTTTGCTTCTATTGCTTGGGCAGATAACAGAGTCATGTAAGAGTGGCTTGTCCAAGTATTCCCTCAGTCGCACGATCAACCATCATAGCATACTCACGATGAGTTGTGTCTGCCCAATTTTCTGGAGATTAGACAGAGTATAAATGGCAAAGAATTCATGCTCCTCTCAAGAACACTTGTACAAAATAGAAATTTATGGTTCTTTTAGTTTGTTCTTTGATTACAACAACCAAAGGAGTTCAGTAGTTCATCTGTCTACTGAACTCCTCATTTCTGACTGACACTTCATGCCATATTCTTTGATAGTTCAGTAAAAGCCAAAGAAACTATGAAGCTGGAAGTATTTTTCCTAGAGTAGACTTCTCTTAGCAGGAACTACTTTACAGAGCTGAAGGGATTCATGTGCTTTGCAGTTTTCCCATCCCTGACAATTGGATATTGACAAGGCAATTACCAAGCTGTGGGTGTTCTTGTCAGAGTAGACTTCTCCTAGCTGGATTAACTTACAGGACTGATCTATCTGGCCCAAGTTGAGGGAAGACAGACACCTATGAGTAATTCCAGACCTGACATATGGAGAAGGATGAACTTATTGGGTGACCTATGTAAGAAATGAATATTCCTATTTTGTATTCCCCCCATTATGGGCATTATTATATCCATAATATAATAACACCTTACTACACAGACAGAATGGAATAGCTGAAAGAAAAGGGATGACAAACATGCTTTCTTCTCCGAGAAAATTTTAAATCACTGAGGCATACACAGAATTATATATAAACATTTATACTTGTCCCACACATAGAAACTATAATACATATATAGAACTACAAACAGTGTGAAAATGAGGAAGAGAGATAGGGTTTTAGTTGAAAAATTCCTAATGGAATTTTCAAATTGCTGGAGGATTTTTCTATGTTTCTCGAGAAGCCATGTAGATTCAAGCAGGCCAGATTTATCTTCTATCAAGGGCAAGTACATATTTCTGAAATGAAAAATGGTGAGTCATGGGTATTTCCTAATATGAAGACTGTGAGCAGGATAGTTTCAAGCAGACGGATTTATCATCTATTATGTCACTAGTGAGGATATCTTTCCCAACTGGAAAACAATGCTATCGGTTTATGTGCTGGCCTTGTTCATGCTAAAAAAAAAAAATGCAACTGGCTAAATGAAGGTCTGACCTCTTTTGTCGGTCTATGAACTGATGTCATTAATCAGTCATCATGTGACTTCATCTCAACCAAAAGGAGATAATCACTTTTTGCATCCCTACAGGCTCTTGTTTTTACAAAAGCCATAACTATAGAATGAACAGAAACAACCTCATCTGAAATCTCACTTTGTTAATTCTATTTTTTATAATGAAGATTTTTCTGACTAAAATGTTAAACACTAGACACATTGACTAATTCCTTGTGTTGCTAATATATTTCAAACTTAAACTAAGTAGAACTTCTCTTTATATTTATTCATTAAATACCTTCAGTTATATTTGTGTGATTAGAAACTAAAATCAAAGGATCCAAGGTTCAATTCAATGGACAGATTGGATTCAATAAAAATATTCAAACTCAGAAATCTTTTATTCAATTTAACATCATTCTCAAATGGACACTTCAAGATTTATAAAGTTTTGTGTTTGGCCCCTAAATTTAAAAAAAAAAGATATAACCTGAATTCTTAACTGCAACCTGGTTTTCTAAATCTGACTAAGAAATATCTCACAATATCTACTAAGCACAGTACACAAATATGCTGGGTAGATGCAAGTTGCCTCAACCAATGGAAGAAACCCACTATCAGTTCTCAAGCAATCTCACTCCTCAGTGCATCTGATCTCTATCCAAGTGAGCCTAAATTTAAGGAAGAGTTTTTTTTAAATCTTTGTTTTGTTTCTTCTTGCAAAGGTAATAAAGATATTGCTGATATAAGTGACTTGTTTCCAAATTTATAAAGGACTCTCTTACCCTGAGCAAGTCTTTTACACAGGTGCAAAAGTTTGTTTTTCCACTGATCATCTTGAGAAATAGACTTCAGGTTGAGAAAAAAAATATACAAATGAAAAAATTTGCAGTTCTTGATGAAATGTTCAATACTATATTAGATCAAATAGGATCAATTCTGATTGCCTTGAGGGAAAAGTTTAGATGCTTTTTCTAATGTCATTTTTGTATTTGCTAAAACTTCTAAACCTGTTGAGATAAAAAAAAAAAAAAGTCATAATAGTCCTGATTTTTTCTGTTTTGGGATTGATGAATAAAAAGCTTTTATAATTTAGATGGATTTCTATCTCAATCCAACCCATCATTTTTTTTTTTCTGTACATGAGGTTTGATTGATTGATTGATTTTTTTACAGCTTATAAACCTTTTGTAGATTATTTAAAGTCAGAAACTATTTTTAGCTTGTAAGATTTTGGGGGAGATAATGTTTTACTGATACAAGTCATACTAATTAATCCGTAGCTGGGGAGAGAATAAGTGGATTTGTAACATTCCCAAGGGTATTTATGTGTAATTGAATTTAACAAACCAAATTGGATATTGGAGAGCCAGATTCTAAGCTTTTATCCATTACACCACTTGCAAATCTAAACTTAAAGCACCTGGTATTCCCAAGTAGTCACACATTTAGGTACTGACCAGGCTCAACATTGGTGATCATACAAAAACTGGTGTTACCAATATGATATGACTGTAAGCCTTCTTCAGTACATGAGGAACAACTAATTAATATAAAAAGTTACTGTAAAGTTCTCAGCCTAAAAAAAAAAAGATTGTTTTTCCATCAATTATTTTGTTAGATTTTAAGAAGTTTTTCAGGTCAATACATTTTCAGCACCCCTTCATATATACAACTTCATAATGTTTTATAAATTTAAACATCTTTTACTTGAGGATGATTACAATATTATCTCTGAAGTGCCATCATGAGACCCATGACACATTAGGGCCATAAATATACAACATGTACTGCAACTATAACAGCATTGGTGTGTCTACAGTAAGATAACCTGATGAAATCCATCCCTCTTCAGGCTGGTTTTGAATTAAGTGTTTTCTTTTCCTAGACTAGTTGCCACCTCAAGGAAAGACAGTCCAGTCAGTCCTGCTATTTAAACCATAGGATGCATGGGGTGGGTGGGGGTATATGCGCAAAAGTGAACCTAACAAACAGAGCGAGAATTCAAACATGGTTTTCTAATTTTCTCTGCCCAATATTACTTGCACGTCCATTTAACAAGTCTAACAACTTCAAATGAAAAATTAGAGGAAATTATTAAATGAATTATTTAATTATCTCAACATTTTGGCCAATGTGTTCTTTGCACTTCCTCAGATATGTATTTCATTCATCAATTGCCTAGCACTTTTTAATTTTTAGAAATAGAGCTTACAGTTTCTGATATGGAAGCTCTTCAAAGCTAAATATTCTTCTGCCATACTGATTTACATTCTACATTCAAATTACTTATACAGTCTCCTTTAGACAATCTCAGCTACATGACTTCTTACACTTTCCAGAATGATTCCCTGTTATTTATTTTGACCTCTTTCCAGTACACATTATATCAAAATTTCAGACAACCATAATTTGGGGATATTAGGACAAATATGTTCAGAAAGATAAAGTGTATAATTTTACTGTAATTTGGGGACCTTGTCTATCTCAAGTGGAACAT
Source organism: Acanthosepion esculentum (assembly GCA_964036315.1). Taxonomy (NCBI): domain Eukaryota; kingdom Metazoa; phylum Mollusca; class Cephalopoda; order Sepiida; family Sepiidae; genus Acanthosepion; species Acanthosepion esculentum. Next base: position 54,642,393 of record OZ038490.1, read on the forward strand.
TTGTAAAACCTAAAGCTGAAGTAAAAATTAGGAAAAAGAAATACCAAAGCAAAAGTACTTAGATTTGTACTGATGAAACTCAACATAAACCTATGTTATTTATAACTTCTTTTTTTACTTTGTTCATATAGCAAGAATTCCTTTGCAAAATTAGCTATTATTCAGCCTCCAGCACAATATATGATTTGATGCCAGTCAATGATTTCCTACTAAAATTGATATTAACCAAACAATGTTGATATAATTTTCAGAATATACTTAGATTTATAGGATAAATATGCCATGTGAATTCCAGCTTATAATACCTGTTTATATAAGCAATACTTATTTTGGGATATAAAATTTTATGATGCACCTTGAAGGTTGTATATGTTGCAAAGCAATATTGAATAAAATTTTGGTTACTGATAATTTTTTTAGTTTCAAATATATAAATATTGTCATACATTCTAAGAAAAATATTAACCCAATGAAAATATATTAAATGATGAGAATATAAAATTGGAATTTATTAAACTGTTGAAAACTTATCTTCGAGCAATGAAAATAAACACTGGCAGAATAAGAAAATTATAGTTATCTAAACAGATGTGAGAAAAATGAACAGCTAACAAGCAAGGAGAGTGGATTGACCAGCAAGAAAATGTTTGAAGAAATTAGATTTGTGAATATAAACAAAAAGAAAAGATGTAGAATATTAAGAACATTGAAGGCAACTAAACTCTACAACATAAAAGTAAACATTTCAAATGGAAACTTGTATATTGGGCGAAAAAGTACAGAGGTCAACTGATTTCTCAACAGTAATTTTTAATGATAAATATAGAACTCTATTGCTTAACTCCTTCATGGAGGCAATTAACACAACGTAGAAGACATCACAGGTAAGGTGGAGTAATATTGACAGTTTTATAAGCAGTAAAAATAGCTTCTTTTAATGTTGATAACATCATCAAGACAAATGCAGAAAATTTTTATAAGTTTTTGGAAAAGGTGTTTTTGAGTGGACACATTAAGAAAGCTATAAGCAAAATATTATAGTCATGCAAATCAACACTTTCATATTCCACCATACTCACTATTGCCCATCTTGCAAAAAAGATTTCAAAGAAACCTAATTTATGGAATGGCCCTTAAGCTTTCCAGGTATTAATCCAACATAAAACTAGAGGTATATCAATCATTAAAACAAATCTATACAAGAATGGAAAACAATTTTCATGCAGAGCAGACATTTGGGAAGCAATAAAAACTGTTGCAAGTTGTGTGAAAGTTAAAACAGTAGAAAAAGTTGTTAAAAAATCAATGAATGAAAGAATAATGAAGGTTATAGAATGTCAAAGAGCCAATACTAACAGATAAAATTATAATTTATTCATGTGTTACATTGTCTTTTAACTCAAACTTTGCTTTTGCGCATGTCCCCAGACCTTGAGAGAAAACTTCAGGAAAACTCTTTTTCAGTTGCCATATTAGTACTAGTCGTAACAATATTCATCTTATTAAAAAAGAGTTAACTGGAGGTCCCAAAGATCAAACAATGCAATCCAGTCTGTTCCAAACAAATTAACAGTATTTTTTATACAAATTCCACTGCTTTTTTGGTTTTTCCAACAAAAGAAACATTACAGTTGAATTCACATGAAAAGTTTAATCTCTTTCCTGAAATTCCATACACAACTTTATCAGAATTTAATAAACTAGATTTACCCATTTTCCTCCATGTCTGTTCATTTATAATATTGATATCTGATCCTGCATCTAGTTACAATTTTATTTTGTCATCATTAATTTGCACAAAAAGAAATTTCCTCTTTTGAGATTTGTTGTTAATTTCCTTTTTAGGCATCAATCATTACTACACATATTTATCTTATTCACATGCATTTTATTTTTCTCCATATTTTTTCATCTGCAACACATACTTTTGTGTCCTAATTTCCCACATTCATAGCATTTTTTGTTTTTGAAGAAACAATCCTTTTTAAAATGCTTATCTCCACAGCCCTGCCAAGTATGAGGTATTGAGAGGGGTTTACAGTTTTCCCTTAATGTTCTGTTAGTAGATGAAAAATGTTTGTAGTTTTTCCCCTTAGATGGTGGGATACAGTGTACTTGTGAATTGTCTTTTTCCTCAGTTCTTGCAGTATCAAATTCAAATTCAGAATACGTTGACACTCTTCTGCTATTCTCTGGAGAGTTAATTTGGGATCCATTTCTAATTTAGCAAGTATCCTGAATCTTATCTCTGCATCCTTATTGGAAGTTAAACCCTGAATGAATATCAGGCATTTAAACAAATCAGGAGTTAGTTCATTTAATTTGAACTTTTCGCATTCTCCATTCACAACTCCTGCATATGTGACAAAATCATCGTCAGACTTTACCAAGTTAAGACATTGCCATCTTGTATTGAACAATGAACTCCTATCACCAAAGATTTTCGATAATATTAGGATGGTCTCATCAAAACTTATCTCATCCTGGTCACCATTTTTGTGATGTCATATCTTATTGGTCCTGATCTGGCAGTTCGGCTTCAGTCACTTGCCCACCAATGTAAGGTTGCCTCTCTATGCCTTTTTTATAAATACTTTCATGATAATTGTTCAAATGAGCTCTTCGCAATTGTACCTAGACTGTATAAATTTAAGTGCAATACTAGACTGGCATCAAGATCTCATCAATTTAAAGTTGAGTTAGCAAGATATAACCATAACTTTTGGGCTGACAGTTTCTTTTCTCACACTTCTCATCCATGGAACTGCCTTCTGGCTCTATGCTTTCCAGCCAACTTTCATCTGCAAAAGTTTAAATGCAGTGTCAATTGCTATCTGCTGTTCTCCTGCTTGCTCTTTTCTCTTTCTACTCATTACTATTGTTTCTGTTCCTAATTCGTCCACACCCTGTAACCCCTTGCATCTTAGCGGATGTATTGCCTTGCTTGGGGTGATACTGATTAACAAAAGATATATATATAAGATATAGGAAACATTTATCAAGCTAACATGTTTCACTTTTATTAAAGCTTTGAAGCTTTAATAAAAGTGAAACATATTTGAATGGAGTAGGCTTGGAACACTGATTTTAGGACAATTATGAAAGTTAAGCAATGTCAAGCTCAGTCACTACTAAGGAAACTTTTATCAATCATTGGAAATGACAATTCACTGAAGTCATGCATACATCTTCCTTTGTGATTCTGCTGCACTTCTCCTCCACACATTTCAAAAACATGTCTGATTCTGATCCCTATTTGAGATATATATAAAACAGTGACAGAGTGAAAGTAAGAGGGAGCATGGCTGAGTAGTTAGAACATTAATTTTCTAACCATGAGACATGGTTACAGATCTCACCATGGTTGATTAGGCAGGAAGATGATGATGTTATCAGCTGATACTAGCATGTGGTTAGGCAATGGTAGTCGTCAATGGTTGTACTAGCATAAAGTCATCATGACTGGGGATTTGGTATTGTTCAAATTGCTGTTCACGAAACTGTAAAATACACTCAGCATTGCAGTATAAACTGCAAATGGGTTCCCTCTTTTTGACAAACACAAATGTGTCTGAGCAGGCATCTGATACAGGGTCTGGGCAGCTATTCTAGTAGATAAGTGTGCTCAGAAAATGACTAGCCAGTTATCAGAGAGAGAAAGCAAGAACAATATCCAACATTACTTGATGTTACAACCATATTCATCATCATCTAAGAGGCTGTAGTCAATGTTTTCAGGGTTACCTCTGATAGTTCTCACACAGCCACCATATGCTACATGAAAAGATATGAACATAAATGTCCAGAGATGAGTGAACATTGCCTAGCAGACATTTTGGCAAATAAAATTTAAATATACATCAGCACAATACTGACATATCCTAAAGCAATCCAAAGAAATAAGAATTAAAAAAATACAAATAAAAGTGCACCCGTTAATTTTTGTTTTTGACTTAGCACTGACATTTTAATATGCATTCACTTTTATATATTTGAGCAGATAAGAAAATCAATTTTAATATGATGAGATATTTTTAGTCTCTATCCCTAGGACACTTCTGATGTTTCAAAATATCTACAAGGAAATGTTTCTATGAAGAGAAACGTGACCAACTTCCAATCCTGAAGGCATGCTGAGATAGATACAAAAAGTCTATAAAAATGGAAAGCAGAAATATTGGAAATTCCAATTCACTGAAGCCACGCATACATTTCCCTTTGTCTGTCTGGTGCACTTGTTCTCTGCACATTTCAAAAAGTGACACTCAGCACACCTTCATACACAAGAGAGTGCAACGATTTTCTTATAAGATATGGCAATGAAAATACAGTCCTCCTTTTTAACAAATATCAACTTTTATTTTCTCCAGTAACACACTAACCAGACAGATATGAAAGGCTGAGAGAGATACCTTCCAGCTGAGCTGCTACCTCTTGTTTTATAGATAAATCATCGATTGCAGGAGTAAAAAATCTAACCCCACCCTACCCGAACTTAGCAGCTCTTACTGGAAGAGTAGGGCTTTGGTTAAATCATAAAATAATTTTTTCTGTCTCTTTATCCATACATCAACTGTACTACTTGTACACATTTTAGTGTGATTGATTCATATCCTATTGCATTTTATTTAAAGCCAGAAAATATTTTTGGATTGTATAATTTTTTTTTTTTTTTTTTTAGATAATAATGGTTAATGATACAAGTCTTGCTAATTAACTCAGAGCAGTTGGGGTGGGGTGGAGGTTATGAAGAAATTGATTCATACCTTTCCCAAGGGTATTTGCACATAAGTGAATATGATGAAACCAACAGGAATTGGGACTTGGCTCTCCAATTAAAATTTTTTAACTGTTATCCATTACACCATCTGCATGTCCACACTTACAGCCCCGGGTATTCACAGATGTTCACCCATCTAGGTGCTGATCAGGTTTGACATTGCTTAACTTCAGTGATTGTATGGGAACCAGTGTTTCAACATGATGTGGCTGTAAATAATTTTTTTCATTGTAAAATATTTTGAAAATTTGCCAATTTTGTCTCTGCTTGATTATAGGTGTGTGATTGAAAACTAACCTAATCAAAACAAAATAAAAAAACAACATAAATTCGAATATACCCTTCATCTTAATTTTTCTTTCTATTTTTTTTATTAAATTATTTTTTTTTTAAGAAATATTTGTATTTGCTTCCATTGAAATGTTATGATGGTCAGAATTTGTCTTATAATATTAGGGGACACTAAAAATTTCCTTGCCTGACCCACTTTCCAAAATCTTGCCAAAATGACCAATCATCTCAGTTTATCAGAGAAAGGTTTTGTAGAAGTTAAAAAAATTGTTGGTTTTGTGTGTATTTTAAGGTGAAGATATGTGTTCAATATATATAAACAAAGAAGATAGAAGAAGCCTACAAAAAAAAATGAGTTTCTGCTTTGGGCATTTATTCCTTTTATATAGACTGTATTGAAACCAAGTTAAATGTCTCTCAACTATGTCCGTTTTCCTTTTTGGTTTAGAAATAATTTATAGGATAAGAACATGTAAAGGTGGTCAAGCTGAGGCCAACCTTGCACTGAGTTGGGAAGAACAAGTATGTCCATTTTTCTTTTTGTCTCTGAAACAATTTATGGGAAGTAAGGATTCAAATGGGTAAAGCTGGTTGCAACGAGTTGGGAAGACACAACCTCTACTTCATGAGTAGGGCTGCTAAAAACATGTCCAGCTATGTTGTTGTTAAGTGAAAAAAGTTCAGTCATCTGTGGACCAGGGAAACTAACATTCTTCAGTGGGAATGTTATTACCGCATGGGTCACATCTTGAAGCTAAGAGAAGAAAGAAAAAGATTCTCTCCTTTCTGGAAGTCAGGTCATAAAATCGTACATGTGACTAGAAACCTTTTCTGGTTTCTTTATAACTTGTATTATGGGAAAATTAATTCATTCATTTTATCTTTTTTTTATTAGTTATCATTATTTTATGTATTGGTTTTATTTCATTTTCCCCACAATTTCTTAGTCAGGGTGAGAAATTCTCAGCACCCTGTCATCGATAATTAAAAAAAATTTCAATCTGTTAATATGTCTTCAAATTTTTTCTACATTCATTTCAAATTGTTTTTTAATTGAACAAAATTTTATTTTTATCCAAATTTTGTGGTTGGCATTTATAAAACTATGGAAATTTCATATTTTCTAAAAATTATGTTTATGAATATAAGAAAACATTGCACTATGAAATGTCTGTACAAATATATATTATAAATTAACTGATTTAAAATATGTTTTTTTCACTACACTCTAATAACCATGTTTCAAAAATGAAAGCTAAAAACTTTAAATTTAATTATATAATTAAATTAAAAGCATTAGTTCTATTTCATCTTCAAGCGAATATTGGAATAACTTATTTGTAAATTTACTGAGTTTTAAATGCACATATAAATTCATAATTTACTGTTTCCAAGGATACAGAGAAATCCAATCATTCAGACAGAGGCGGTAGCGTGTTCATTTTTATTAACTATTGTTGTATCAATTATGAGTTACGTTCGAAAAAGAGGTTAAGTTTAGGGAGGATAGGGGTTTATTTTTCAACAAATTCTGACATCTGTTAAATACATGTCGTCTGGGTTTTTTATTAACAGCAAAAAGTTTTTTGGCATTTTTTTTTCCCCCCTTTGTGTTAAAATACGTTTTATTAAACTACAATTTTAAAATATTTTTACTCTTGATTACTAATAGACTATATTTCTTTTTAAAACCAAGTAAATGTAACAGAATTACTTACATTATTTAAAATTATTTTTTCATATAAAATATAAGTATGTATATTACCAGCTCCCATTTTTTAATTTTGTTTTTAAATATTATTAAGCAAAATTTTTGACAATGACAGCAAAAAATAGCTATTTCATTTCTCTGATTCAGTAAATTTTGTTTTTCTTTCAAACAAGTCCTGTTAAATAGCACTGATATTGTTTGTCTGTTGAATTTTTTATTAAGTTCTTCCAACTTCTGAGTAAGTTGTTAGATATCAGAATTAAAATTGGTAAAATTTCCAAAGATCATTACTTTCCAAAAATCACTACAGTCATTACCAAGAATTGCATTGGAAGTTGGAAAAACTTATTAAAAAGTTGGACAAACAGACTTTGTCATTGTTATTTTACAGGACTTGTTTGAATGGAAAATGTATATATATATATATATATATATATATATATCAAATATGTAAACAACCTTGTGAAAAGATAATTTTTAGAAATTATGTTTTGGTTCTACATTTTGAAGATTCCTTTCTATCTGTTCATCATTCTTGTTTGACAAAAACAATTTAGTGATTTTGTTTTTGTTATTTTAACACTAGGATGGCCGAGGTGTCGTTTTCAACAAACTACTATGGAATAACTAGTTATGGTTCGATGCTGAGGCTTATGGACAATTATTGAATTTTAGCAAAGATGCTTAACAGACTTAATTCTTTAAAAAATATTCAGTGAAATAGCTGATATTTGAGGTTTAACCTTGAATGGCCGAGGTGTTGTTTTTGACACCTAGGCTATTTATAGGGTAAATGCATTGAAATAATATCATTACATGACAAATGTGCAAAGGATGAAACTAGAGTACTGTTAGTAACATGTAAAGATTGTGGAATCTAAGATATTGCTAAATAGTTGGTCTTACAGGTTTGTAGAAAGATTGTTATAGCCTACTTCAAAATGATGTCTAATGTTGTGTAATAGTAATATTCTTTAATAAACTATGTATTGCAAACATACGAGTAATTTCATTAACCATATATGATTATTTTTCATGCGAAATATTATAAAACAATCATAAGGTGTCGAAAACAACACCTTGGCCATCCTAGTGTTAAATCACTGTCCAATCAGATGTACAAGATAGAATTCTATTTTAAGTGTTTTTATAAGGTGGGATGATGAAAAGATCTAGGCCCAATCCAATTTCTATAATCTGTTCAAATGAACAAACATCAGATCATTTTGTTTTAATACCTATTTCCTTTTTTTTAACAATTTCACCCCAAGCAAGGCAATAAAGCCACTAAGACACAAGAGGTTACTGAATGTGAAAGAATATGAGAAAAAGAAAATATATAAAGGAGAGAAGAGAGAAAAGAATCAAGACAGAAGATGATGATTGACATGGATCTTCAAAAATATAAAATGCAAAGTTAGCTGGAAGAGAGTTCCACAAGTGAGAAGTGTGAGAGAAGAAACTTATGGTTACATCTAGCCATTTCAACTGTAAAATGATCTGACCTTGCCACTAATATAGTATTACACTTAAATTCATAAAGTCTAGATACCAAAGAGGAAAGGTCATCAGAACACTAAGCATATAACTATTTATAGAAGAGGCACAAGGAAGCTATGTTAAGTCATGGGAAAGGGATTGAAGCTGAGATGCCAGGTCAGGACCAATAATATTGCAGATTTTTCTTTTCATTTTATCAAGAATCTCTAAATACATAGCAGAAGCACATGTTACATCTAGATTTGTAAGTACATCTTCATATTTCATATCCTAAATCATTCTTCATCACATGTACAAGAAAGAAGTCCACTTCAATGAATTTTAACCATTTTTTAAAATTAACTCTCTTAGATGTGAAAAAGTTCTGTGATATATTTTTTAACTAATATTCTAATTTCAAACAAATGATTAGGAAGGAAACCTCATCAATAGTGAAAAGAGCATTAACAGCTACTGGATTTGAGAAACCTATTTTCTTGAAAAATTGTTTTAAAAGAAAGATTTTATAAAATTCACTCAACAATAGTACTGGCTGCTCAGTCAATGAATGCAAAAATCTTTACTTATGAGTAAATGACTAATGTTATCATTACCATCAGATCTCAGCTTTATCTTCTTTTCACCATCATATATTCTCCTGTCTTCAGTTGATTGAAATGTATAGCCACCATTCACCTGAAGTAGGTTGGGAATTGGCAGGGTGAAATATTCTGATGAAATAAAGATTACCAAAACAGAATCGCTTGTAGCATGTCTTACTTTCTGTCTATAGTAAACAAACATGTGTCACTCCTCACATTAAAGAGTTGATCAACATCTCAAAAAGCAGATGCATACACCATACATGTATTAGATAGAGAAATAACAAGTGGTATATTGGTGAGATTTTAATTTATACATGAAAATAAACTTTAAAATATATACCATAACATTTTCTTTCATAATTTTTAATCTGACATATTTTTAAAAAATATATGATTCCATTTGTACATGGCACATGCAGAGATTTGAATGTGTTTTTGTCACAACTCTTACCAATGAGCTTATATCAATATTAGTAAGAAAAATAAAATCAGTTATTCAATAAGAAAACAAGGAAACTGTTTATAGAGAAGAGGAATTTTTAGTTGGAGAAAATGAAAAAAAATCTTGTTATTTACAATAACTGCTGCAAGCTTCACAAGTCAAAATTCAATCAGTTCTTGTGGTGAATTATTCTAAATAAAATACATAGTTTTTCATTTCAGTATATAAATATCCACATAATAGACTGACAATCTTGGATATTTTTAAATTTCAAGTTGAATAAAAGTCTTCTAAGACCTTCAGAATTTTAAAAATATATAATATTAATGAATAGTGATGGAAACAAGTGTATATTTATATAAATTATTTGGGAAAGATACAAGAATAATCCAGAAATTATACCGGGAACAAGCCACCTGCATACAGGTAGAAAAAGAATTGAACACAATCAGGAAGGGGTGTAAGACAAGCATGTGTCTTCTCACTGGATTTGTTCAACCTTTACAGTGAAGCAATCCTAAGAAAACACCAAGTCCTAACAGGATTTATTCTTGGTGAGCAAAAGCATGTGCAGATTTGTGGCATTGATGTCAGAGAATCTATGGATGTCAGCAAAAGGAACAGCCCATGATACAATCTAGCAATTGAAGATGCCAAAATCAAGCAAGTCTCAAAAATTTAAATATCTTGAATATGTGACAGTAAAATTCAAAGGTGCACTGGAATACCTTCCCAAAGTTTAACAAAGTATTAAGAAACAAGAAAATTTCATTAGTAACAAAGAGAGCTCGACTGCTATGTATATCGTAGAGAATGTTCGAAAGTACAGGCTCTCAAGAAAGCAGTTGAGCAACAAAGAGGATTTGATTGTGAATTTCATATCCGAATGGAATTCAATGCTTGGAGATGAGATTTGCCAGAACTTAATCAAGTCAATGCCAAAAAGGGTTGAAAAGGTTATTCAAAATAAAGAAGGACCCATAGATTATTAAATATTTCGAACTATATTACCTATTATAAATAAATTATACCTCTATTATTCTTTATTTAAAGCTGTTCGGTTATGTTTCTATTGATTACTAGTTGCAGGAAATAAGTGAGTCACTTTTTTTGCACAGAGTTTTTCCCTAAATCACATTTATATCCAAAATTATAATTATCAATAGAATATCTTAGGGTGAGTAAACTTTTTTACTAGGTGGTCAGGAAGGGGTCTTTATATTAGTAAGATTAAAAATTAGTTTGACCCCTAAAACAATAGGTGAAAAAATTTTGAAGTAAAAAAAATCAGGTGAGTCACTTTTAGCGAACAGCACTGTATGTAATCCTACAGTCTTGTCAGTGAAATAGAATGACAATTGCGTATATATACGTATGCTCGAATGCATAGATGTGTATCTGTGCCTAACCTCAGATTATTTATATGGTTGTCTTTGTATGAATTAAAATACATGTATGTATGTATGTATGTATGTGTGTGTGTCTATGTATGTGGGAGTGTCATCTGAAACAAACACAGAATCCCCCCCTCCACCACACACAAATAATCAAACACAAATAAGCATAAATTGATCCACTTTTGAAAAAATAAACCAGTTTGTCTGATGATCACAAAAGCATGAAACCCAGGGTTACAAACTAATAACCATACAACTATATATATATATATATATATATATATATATATATATGTATGTATGTATAAGTATTTGGATGTAGATATTCATTTAGTCAGTGATATTTATTTTGGTAATTTTTGAAGGATTTCATTTACAAGATGGTTACAATTTAGTGTTTTACAACATTATTTTGTTGTTTACTTTTTTTCTAAAGAAAACATAAGTTTATATTTTTAAATCTGCCATCTCACACTGTCAGTTTGATAAAGTCTTTTTTTCTATTTCATTACAGGTTTCATTATCATTGACAAAAAGTCCATTTTTAGAAACACTTTTATACCATTTGAGAAAGTTTCACTCAAAAACAATCTTTTTCCAAGATAAAAAGAAGAAAATATAATTTTTAAATCAACTCTTATTTCTACCCTGCAACAATGGCTTGTTTTCAAGCGTATGATTTTGCCCAAGAATTCACTTAAGGAATTTTACATTTCACTATTTTCTAATGTTCTTTTTTATTTAGTCATTGAAGTGAGGTTGGAATGGAAGGGGTATTTCAGATATTTGCTCCCCCAGACTTTATGTAGATAAAGAAACACTAAGTTACATTGCCTAAAAAATTAGAATCAGAAAAATATATTCAAAATTGATGACAAAAACTAAACCATATACACACACATATATTTTCTCTCTTTTATCAGGACAAGTGAATGCAGTGGCTAGGTGTTGAGGTTTTATCTGAAAACAGCAATATCAATCTTTCATTCTAAACAATTGAACCAATAAAGTTTCGAAAAATATTTTATAAGAAGTCAATATTCTTCACAACATAGCATTATATATATATATATATATATATATATATATATATATATATATTAAATTTCCTGTATTTATATGAGAAGAGTGCTCATTATCATAGATACAACATATGGGCGAAGAAACTGTGTAGACATAGAAATGAACACTGGATGGTTACTGGTAGTTTATGCCTTATGTGATCAGCAGTGTTGATTGCTAAATCCATGCTGTTCCTATATATATATATATATATATATATATATATATATATATATATAATTTTCTGAATGTTTTTTTTCCATTTGTAAATCAAACATTTTTATTTTATTGTTTGAACCTTATTTTTTAGTGGAAACCCATATTTGAGTAGATTCACTGTTTATTTATTAAACTGTACATATTTATTTCTATGTAAAAATCACAATCCGGGCCTTGTTTGGTCAGTAAGTTCTTTGTAGCCAAGCAGTTAAAGCACATATGATCTAATAGGAGTTTCCACTAGGGAAACGCAGGTTCCGATCCTGCCAGCAAATGCATATTTTTCTAACAAGAGTTCTCAAATATTCAGGCTGGTAAATAAATGAATATACTCTTTTATAAATAAATAAAAACAGAGCATCTACTCAGATATGAGGATCCATTTAAAAAATAAATTATATATATATGTGTGTGTGTGTGTGTGTGTGTGTGTATGCTGCTTGGTTCACAATTTTTCTCACCAGAATTCTTCTTGCAGGTTTTTAAATCTACCATTCATTCCATTCATTTTTAATCATTTCACCCCAAGCAAGGCAAAAAAGCCATAAAGATGCAAGGGGTTAGTGGGATCGAAGGAAACTGAGAAAATGTTATTGTGTAGAAAAGACAATGAAAGAACGGGATTTAAGGAGACAAAAGATGATGACTGAAGTTGCAGTAGATAGTAGTTATCAGGAAATCAAGAAGCAAATTTATCAAACTTCTGACCCTGATGAGCATTTTGATGTAAATCCCATTAGTCAGCTAAACAGATAATTTGTTTAACTTTCCATACGAATATTATAGATCTAGATATCTGCTGCGCACTTGTTGGCAGAAGTTCTGCTAACCTGAAAAAAAATAAAATTCTTATAATTGTCACATATTTTCTCAGTTGTGCTAAGTTGCAAATTTAAAAAAATTGAAAGGTTTTTTGTGAAAGTATTTATATTTTTTTATATATATATATTTGAAATTTCAGATCGGCCCCGACCTTTCATCAGAAATTACTGTTTTCAGAAGTTTGTTTACATTAAGTGCTATATATATATATATATATATATATATATATTATATATATATATATATATATATATATATATATATATTATATATATATATATATATATATATATATATATATATATATATATATATATATATATATTGCCAGATCACTATCACAAGCTAAGACTAGTTAATTTGATCCTTCACAGTATTGTAATACAAGTTAATCATTACCTATATATGGAATATATTATAAGATATATTTGCTGCTATCAATCACAACTATAATTATTTCTGACAATGGCTCCCAGCATATGAAGTATATTAAGATCACATATAATGAAATACTATTGTGCTTTATTATTTTTCTGGTGTGACACAAGATATTAAGAGCTGAGAATATGAATAGCAAAGAGACTTCAAAACCACAATACCTTTACTCTTTATATGATTGTGTTCTTGGTTTCATAATAAAAGATTTATTTACTCACACTCCTGTCTTGATGATTAGTTGCTTGAGACAATGCAATAAAATTTGTTGCCAGATTTACTTGTTTATTTTCCACCAATGCATACACATTATCAACTAAATATCTATGTTACAAGGCATATGGCCATATCACATTGAAACATCAGTTCCTGTATGATCACTGAAGTTAAGCAATGTCAAATCTCGTCAGTACCTAGATGAGTGACCACTTGGGGATACTAGGTGTCGCAAGCTTGGATGTGCTAATGGTGTAATGGATAATAGCTCAGAATTCTTAATCAGAGAATATGGGTATCCACTAAAAATAACATTTAGACAATAAAATAAAATATATATTTAATCATTTCACTCCAAGTAAAGTGACAGTGCCACTAAAATCCAAAGGGTTACTGAGGGTGAAAGAAAATGAGAAAAATGTTAGTGAGGAGAAAGGACGATAAAAAAAAAAATTCATGAAGAATTTTTAAGATTGTAGGTGACAGGGAAGCAAGTAGCCAGGAGAGAATTCCACAGGCAAGAAGTGTTAGAAAATAAGCTCTTAAAATATAACTTACTGTTGCATCTTGTTATTTCCACATTAAAACAATAAGACCTAGTTACCAACATTTCCTAACCCTATACTTCAATACATCTAGCAGAAAAAACAAGAAGGAAAACTCATCAAAACAATTTCCATGAAAATATTTATAGAAAAGACAGAGGGAAGCTACATTATGGTGGTGGGAAAGTGACTGATGCCAGGTCTGACCCTTCTTTGGATTTTTATCAAAAACTCGAGATATGTAGCAGAAGCACCAGACCATAAGTGGTAGCAATTCTACCTCTTCAATGTTATATAAAGAATTATCTAAAATTAAACTCTTTATGTGATGCTAAAATCTATTTCAACGTCATAAAATTTGAACCTACAGTCATTTAAAACTTTGAACTGTTAACATAAACTGGTCATTTTTTACTTTGTACTTTTTTCCTTTAAAATGACCTCCAATAGTTGAAAGTACTTCAGACATAATCCAATTTCAACAAATTACTTTACAAAACTTGATAGGGATAAATGAAGATCGATGCAAATTTGCAACTATCATCATACAAAATGTCTGTCATTTTGAATATCTCAACCTTTTGCGTAGTGGGAACCTTAGTGCAAATGTGTAAACAGTCACTCTCTTGTGAGGTTACTCAGTTAACAATGAGGCATCATTGAGTGAGTTTGTATACTATGTGAATGTATTCATAATGATGCTTCATGCAGGATGTTTTGTTGGTAAATCTAGTCTGTCAGTATGGATTTTTTGTCATTCATCTTTAGGCTTTTCCAAAGCTAAAAATCATCATTTATGAGGGTAGGGGATTTCAGCCACAGCTGAAATTAACGATTCAGGAAAACACAATATGATAAGGTTCTAGGTGTTAGATAATTTGTTTTGGTGGTGAGATGCTTGTTTTTTTTTTTTCAGTTTGAAGGATGAGGCAGTCAAAGCAACTTGGAAGACATAGCTACATACTCAAGATTATTCTCAATTGAAGACAATCTAAGCAAACTGGGCTACCTGACATGAAGATTTTTCTAACTGGGCCCTACCTGCAAGGCCATACACTGATTTTATCAAAATCTGTCATTTGGCTGTGATACATGTGCTTGGTATACTCTTACCTGACTGGGTGTCATAATCGGTATATTGAGTTTTGTATATTTGTACACCAGAATAACTTTGTCAGTATGATGCTTTCTCACTGAATACTAATAAAATGACAATTCATTTTAAAAATTAAGATAGAAATTACATATTGGAAGTCAGAGAAGAGCATGTAGCTTTGCAATACATAAAATACATTCCAGATTAACATGGAAAGAGGCATTCCTGAGTTGTGTTGATCTCCTGAATTAATTTTGGGGAAAATAGCTGAGAAAGGATAGAAAATGAATGAAGAAGAAAAGAAATAAAATACCAAACGATACTATTCGTAGCCTATTTCTCTGTTTCATTGGCATGGTTACCAATACAGCATTAGAAGGAATATTGGCCAGCTATTGATTTGGTTTCCCTGTTGATTGTTACAATTACCCTGCGTGCTCACAAACAGAAATGATTGAAACAATAGTCAAAAAAAGAAAAGAAAAAGAAAAAATGGACAAGAGAGGAGTAAAATGTGCTAGAAATCAATATGGAAACACCTCCCTTTGTCATACTTCCTTTCATCTTTAAAATTAGTTTGCTGGGGTTAAGGCCAGTTAAAGCCAAAATAAATCATGACCTCTGTGTACATTCCAACAGGCAAAGAAACTTGCTTGAGCTTACTTGATTCTCGCAGGTCATTGCAGAATCACCTGGAAATATAATGAATAAATTGAAGTACATTTTATAATTATATTCATTATACCAATTAAACACAATCATTTCTTTCAAGTTAACTGAAATCTAGGTCATAACCATCCAGATAGAATTGTGAACATGCCTAAAAATTGCTACAAAATTGAATAATTTTTGAGTTATCTTTGAGCTGTAGCTGTCTTTATGTCTTCATTTTGGACTGAACAAGGTTGAGTTCAATCCCTAATCTGGATAGCTAGCTTTTTTTCATATATATTTATGCCCTCTTTTGAGTAGATCATTGTGGCATTTTAAGGAAGATTGTCCCAACTGTTTGTCCCAATCAACTTTATTGAGATGGACATATTTTTAAAAATGGGTTTGTGACAATCACAAGAGATTCTTTGTTAGAGTTAAGGATTCTATAAAACATCAAAAAGCAATGAATTTCCATGCCAAATGCATGGAAAGTGCAACTCTGAAATCAAAAGATGCATTGGGATAGCAAAAGTTGCCTTCCAAAAGCTAAACAAAGTATTAAGAAACAGGAAAATTTAATTAAAGACAAAGTAAAAAAAGATACTTAACTGTTATGCAATATTGATTCTTCTATATGGCAGTGAATATGGGACAGTCTCTTCACAGATGATGAAGAGAGTGGAGGCAACAGAAGGATGCTAAGAATACCATGAACTGAACATATGAGCAATGACAAAGTTTTAGAGAAAATGAAAACAAAAAGACCTTTATACTTAACATCAAAAAGATAGGGTTTAAATTTCAAGGGTATATAATGAGGAAAGAAGGTTTAAAAAATTTAATACTCCCAGGATAGATTGAAGGTGAGACGGGAAAATGAGCTGAAGTAAATGGATGGTAGAACAGAATTTAGGAGAGATAGCAAAAAGAAAAATTACAAGAGTTACAAAGGGCAATAAATTGAGGAGAGGCATGATCTCCAATGTCCTGAAGGGACACTGCATAGAGAGGAAGAAGATGATGTGACACCAGACATAGTGTTGCTTCTAATCTTAATTGAAACTACTCACATTTATGTTTTATAATGGTGAATTAAGATGCACTACAGTAAATATTCCATTCTATACCACAGGTTAGCTTGTCATTTGCTTGACTTTAACCAGTTGGGCATGTCTCCTCGGGGCTGACACAGTATGCATCCCTGTTCATAAGTGGGAATATTAAGAGATCATCATGGCTGAGTGTCAAGAGGGTTGATTTTAAGTCTGAAAGATAAGGCAGCCAAGGTAACATCTCTAATTAGAGGCTGTCTGAGCAGATTGGGTTACCCAATCTGAAAGTTTTTCTAATTGGGTCCCACCTGCAATGTTATTTGCCATTTTCTCAAAACCTGTAACCCTATCACACACACCTACCTTTGATATATGTGTCTTATATATCCTTTTCAGTCTGGGTGTCATGATGTATATATTGGCATTTGTTTATTTCTATCCAGGTTTTAATTTATTGGCATGCTGCTCACTTATTAAATAATGATAATAATAATCAATTCTGTGAAACCCATCACTATGATTACTAAAAATTACATTCATGCATATTACTCAAATATACAGAAAAAAACTCAATGTAATGTTTTTAATAACTTTCTATGGAAAACCTTCCTTTACCTCAAGAGAGAAACTTGGTAAAAAGGGGCATAGAGCCACTTCATATTGTAATACTAGTTCTTGTAAGATTACCAAAGTTGTCAACATTGAGCCTGGTTAGTACCTAGGTGGGTGACCACTTGAAAATACCTGGTGCTGTAAGCTTGGATATGCATGTGGTTTAATGGATAACGGCTTGGAAGTTTTAATCCAAGAGCAGAGTTGCAATTCCAGTTGGGTTTGTTATACTGCAAATACTTATGTGCAAATAGTTATGTGCAAATAGTTTTGGGAAATTCATGAATCCGTTTCTTCTACCCCAGCTATGAGTTAATTAGTAAGATTTGTATCAATAAATCATTATTATCTTAAAGAAAAACAAAATATTCTTACAACTGAAAAATATTTTCTAGCTTTAAATAACCTGCAAAAAGGTTGATAAGCCATAGAAAATGAATGAATAAATAAAAAACTTAGTAAAGATTTCATCAAACAGCAAATCAGGAAACTGGAAATAGAAATAATAAAAATAACAGTACTGCATGGGTTTTAAACTTTTCTATCCAAAAAGCATTAATCACTTCTGAAAAAAAAAAACACTATTTTGTATGTGTGGAAACCCCACATGAAATTAAAACCTGCCTCATTTTTAACAAGTGGGTATTCTGTTAAATACCTTAATAAAATGAGTAGATTTTTGTTTTAAGATTGTATGTGACTGGACATTCTCCTGCTGAACAGCTTGATCAAAGCATACAATCAACTTTATAAATACTTGTGTATCTTGACTCATAGCCAAGCTGTTTTGGTTGGCTTCTCTTTGGAGTATAAGATGCAACATAATTTTGAATGGTGTCTTTTGGACAAAAGTTTGTCTTATTTTGTGGGAAATATGATAATTGTAGATTTTCATTCATATTTTCTTCAAAAATCTTCCTCACATTAAAAAAGGAATAAAAAAAAACAAACAAAAGTGCCAATTTAGTTTCAGCTCATTAATTCATCATATACATGTTTTCATGCTTTAATGTTGACTTTCTGTCCAACTGTAGTCCTAAATCAAAAAGTGTTTATCATTTAATCTCAACAAGCACAAAATAAAAAATCCAAGCAAGAAAATGGTCATATTTCAATTATATTCAGTAGAAAAAAATGAGATTTACAAGATCTTCAACAGCTTTTAATTCCTTAAATGTTGTTAAATTGAATTTTTGAAAAAATGCATATATTTAAGAACAATAAACAATTCTCAGATCCAAGCATGCACTCACATTTAATTTCAGAGATTGGGGAAGGTACAAAAAAAGCAAAATTGTCTTATTTACAAGTTTCTCAAAGAATTTCTTCATTTTATGTAAACATTCTGTACGAAAGCAAAAAAAGTAAAACATTACCATTGCTATGATATTTATTATTTTCTGTCTTTCACGCAATCAAAATTTTTACTTTGTTTTCTGGCTTACTTTTATTTCCTGTTATTTCAGATTGGCCACACCACAAGTTATTAGAAAAAACTCTCTACCTGCAAGTGATAGATTATGACCGGTTCAGTCGAGATGATCCAATTGGAGAAATTACCCTTCCATTAAATGAAGTGGATCTTACGCAAAAAAAAAGCACCTGGAGATTCCTTGAGCCATGTAAGGAGAGTCGGGTAAGTTGGTATCTTTATTCTTCAAAGTTCTGGGAAAGTTAACTTCTCTCAGTACAAGCTAAGCCAACAAACACTTGAGAGTTTTTCACCCAATAAAGTTTGATTTTTACAGCTGGATATTTATTATCCTCAACACCGATTCCATTGTGAGTCAAGAATACTTTGGTGCAAGTTAGACAAAGTAAACAAGGTTTTTTTTTTTGAAGATTGCTATCAAATAAACTTACACAACTTACAATTAATACACATGAACAATTTGGTTAGTTAAGAAGTTTCATTCTAGAAACTTATTTGTGAAGCAAGAACAGAGAGAGAAACAAGACCTCATGTGGGGTCTAAGGTCACAGCTTTACTATACTAGTATTGCAGCTGTAGTTTCCATAGCAAGTAAACATTTTAAAGGGTGGAGTTGACAGCTCCACACCCAACCAGTTTTGAATTCAGAGTAATCTTTCTCTTGTCAACCAAGGCAAGAGAGCTCAATCTACCTTGCTATTTAACCCTTAACTGGGGATAGAAGAAATGGATTCATACATTCCCCAAATGTATTTGTGTAAAAGTGAATGCATTACACTCAGTACACTTTATGTACTGATGGCCATTATGCAATGTGCACACTGTTAGTCAAGAAACTAACAGTAAAATTGCCAAACTATATTATCTTCATTCTATCCTTTCACATGAAATGTCAGGAGGGGAAGAAGAAGAAATCTAGTTTTAGAAAGTAAGATTTATAAATAGATCTTCCTGACAGAATGCATACCAGTAAAAACTGGCTTAAAAAAGAAGAGAAAAAAATGGCAAATGGGCCAGAATCCTGCTGGGGAAATCTAAACTGGCAGCTTTAAATTTACAATGCCAAAATGGTAAAACACATCACTGCGACAGCAACTCCCAAATAATATCTTCTTTCCAAATAGCATACAATTTTCTGACTCTAGCAAAATCTTTTATTTTGCTAAATACACATCTTGAAAGAAATTGACAAAATTATAAAAGAAATCATCTCACCATTACTTTAAAGCACAAAGTATAACTTTACAAGGAAACAAGGTTTCTATGTTTGCTTTCTCTGTCATATGTTCATGAAAGATTAGTATAATTATAAAGATTGTCATGATGATGATTTTCTTGATGTGGTTTCATTTTTTATCATAGAATACTTCACATATGGCACGCTAATATTAACATCAAATAATATCATTCTTTTTTAAATGCAGTCAAGATCATGGCTCTCTTGTTCCAAAATTGTTAACATTAATAATAGGTTTTCTTGGAAAGTTGAGAGGCAAGTCATGAAACGTTTTTGGATTGTATTTTTGGCCTTTACCTCATTTGAACGTTTTTGAAGAAGCTAAGGCAAAAATAAGTCTGAGAGTGTCAAAACGCAGAGGATTTTGGTTGTCTCATCATATAAAAAAATCATCTTCATAAAATAAATGGAAAAAGTATTTACCTTAAGACAATTAGACTTTTTCTTGAAGAAGGTTTTAAATTTGAGTTATTTCCTCTTCCTATCTCAAACATGGGATCAAATTTAGTAATTTGAAGATATAGGGGATTTTTATTTATTTGTTTACATACACTAGTAGCATCGGTAATAGTAATTGGTATTAGTCATTTTTTAGTTGAAGCATTGTCACTCACTACACATTTTTTTTAGCCATATTTCTTTCATTTTAATTTCAGTTGCTTTTTATCACAACTCTCAAACCAAAAGGAAAGGATGCAAGTCTGATCAAAAATTGATTCTTTATTTCTCACCCATATTACTTATTAATGCGAGAACAAAAATCAACTGAAATTAAGATGATAAAACAGTACGAGTTGAAAGATTAAAAATGAGAAGGCTTCTGTTGAAAGTAACAAATGGAATTATCCAAAATATTTACAAACAAACATACAAAATTACTTTTTTCTTACAGTTGTGCTAAATCAACCACATTTTCCAGAGATGAAATTACATGAGAAAGAACAATAACAGAACTGAATTCAGAAAGACAGAAAATTGCAACTGATGTTGCATTTAAATTTTTGAAGATCATAGTTGACAGAAAAGCAAGAAGCCGGGAGAGGCAAGTTGTGATAGAAGAAACTATTAGAATAGAACTTACAGTTACATCTAGCTAGTTCAACAATAAAATGATGAGACCTAGTAGCCAACCCAGTACTAGGTTTAAATTCATATGGTTAAGCTACCAAAGAGAAAAATTCATTAGAACAATTGTCATGAAAATATTTATATAAAAGAAACAGGAAAGCTATGTTATGGCAGTGGGAAAACAACTGAAGCTGAGATGTCAGCTCATCTTTGGCTTTCATCTAAAACTCTGCCGAACAACTGACTTGTACAATAAAGAGGCAAAAGTTTTTGGTTACTGCTAAGTTCTTTATTATTCTTTTTCTCTCCATCGACCACACCCAATTACTTCTAAACTAAACTGCTTACCCTTACGTTTTGCTTAATTTCTTCACTGTTCCATACACCAGTACAGAAATATTCTACATAGAACCTATCCATCTGAAGATGTGTGTGTTAGCATTAGATAATTGGGTCCTTATTGATTACTGAAAGATTCATATCAGAAAGGCAACATTTGGCAGCTGCTGATGTGAGTGGAGGCAACACAAGCCAAAACTTTTGTAGTCACATTATAAAACAATCTTCATATAGAATAACAAACATCAGGGGTATGTGCACCTGTGTTGACAGCAAGAATTTTAAAAACAAAACTAAGCTATTGCAAATAATCTTTTAATATTTTATACATTTTAAAAAATTTTGTTCATTTAAGTTTGATTAAAAATTAATTTTAAATGGTATTTGCATGTGATTGAGCTCCAACTTCAATGCTACAACCAGTGTGTAATAAATTATGACTGGGTGTTATAAATCAAAGATAATTATTAACATTTCATAAAGGTCTGAACTGGTGAAACTAAAGAATGAAGCTTGAGTAATTTTAGGAGGAGGACATTGAAATGAAACATTATGTCCCCTAATGCAAGTGCTTTAAACTGATATATATGAGCCAAAGGTGGTGAATGTCAAATAGAAAATTTGTAACAAGTAAAAAGGTTTTGTTTATTACTGTTCATTTGAACACTATATTTGAACTGTGTACTAATTCATTATTTCCTCACTTTAGGAATGGAATTCTGTTAAGACTCATCATTGCTATTCAATAAAATCACTACTGGTGTCATAGTTTTGTGTTTTTTTTTTGTTCCTATAAAAATGTACTTCCTTTATTTTTTATTTATTCTGGTCAGTCTCTGTAAAGCTGTATACTTAGGAAGTAACAACACTCTGACACAGCTATGTTCATATTTCTATAAAATAAGTATAATTTATGATAATTTTTCATTAGAATAGCATCATTGGGAAGACGTCTAATGGTGTTCTAAAATACAGGGTCAATTGGAAATAAGGTACAATCCATTTATTAATCTTGCTTATTATCACTTATTCATCTTTTAAAAATCTACTTAAAATTCACTATTCTTGGAGACCTCCTTATGGAGCAATGCTTAGCAAGTTCCTTTCATAGACTATCACAACTCAAGCAAGTTTCATTCTGACTGGGTATGGCATCCTTGTGGCTTTGGGTCAGATTAAGATAAGTAAATACAGAAGACTTGTTTTGTAACTTAGATAATAATACATTTTGGTGCCAGTGCCTAGTGTTCAAACCCATATAAAAAAGCTAAGATTTTGAATGCTCATTTTCAAGTCAAGGAGATAAGCACTTGAAAGATTAGCACATCATAAGCTTCATATGTCCCAAATCCTCTGGCTTTAAGTTTGGATTCACACATATGACTGAGTAGTAAATTACTGTATGCTGGTTCAACCCTAAATCACCAAGTTGAGAATCAGTTTTACTCAAGGAAAATCTTAATTCAAAAGTAAAAAAAAAAAAAAAAAGAAAAAAAAAAGTAACAAAGATTCTAATTATTCTTTATGGTATTAGAAGTGTAAACTCCACATGTAGTATAAATATCCTATATTTTTCCAGTAATTAGACTATTATATTTATCTTTGTTGCTTTGATCATGTTTTTCAGCCAATGCCTTTTCCAGTCTATAGCACATATATTCTTTTAAAATCCTTCATGTCAATATAAAATTATTTTTTGGTGTAATCTATGTCTTACCATTAATTCAGATGAATTTGCATTGAAGAGAACATTTTCCCAGTGTAAATTAATCTCAGATGTTGTTACAATTCTGTTTCTGAATCATGTTTGAAAATTTGTTTTTGCTTGTTTCCAGAACAACCAACAGCTGTTGTGCAATTTAAAGCCTGTATCATTAACTTTGAATTTTTACATAAACTATTGACAAATATCCTGTCTTTAACAGCATTTTTAAGATATCTTCTGATCTCTAATTTCATTTTCTCTTGGTCAGCTCTTATAGTATTCCTTTTCTCTGCTATATCAACTTCTCATTGCATTCTTTGACCTTTGTCCAATTCTTACTGACTTTATTCTATCCAATTATTGCACAGTAGTTTCAACTCTCAAACACAGGAAGTTCTGGTAACTCAAGACAATAACAGATTTCCCAACTTTGCAAATTGACTTAATTTCAATAATACACTTCAGTAATTTACTTCCTGAGTTAGGATGTTAAATTACTGACAACTGCATTTTGTCAAAGGTTAAAATGTAAACCTTTACAGCTTGGTGAATGTAAATGTACTTATCAAGATGCTTTCATTTCCTCCCTTGTTGCATTTTATTTCAATAGGTTTTTAGGGAAATTAGGTAACCTTATCTTGCAGCTGTTTCGTAGGAAATACTTTTAAGTCATTGTCTGAAGAAGATTGTTGTTTATTTTAGATTTTAGTTTGCTTGAATTTGATTAGCATCTGCTCTTTAGATAGTTTCATACAATACCACAAATTATTACAAAACCAAAACATTAACCCGAAAACTCAAGTCATGTTCTTAAATAGCCTCATCAGATTGAGACTTTCATATGCATTTTAATGCATGGTGCTAAACCCATTTAAGAATATCTAAACTGCCAGCTGCAAACAACCACTTTCTACAATCAATGGTTAAAAATGCCTTTAAATGAGTGAAGCCTGTGGGTTTTAGCAAGGGCTTTCCTTCTTTTAAAATTGTGAACTAATGCTACAGAATCAGAAACAAAAAAAAAACTGTAGCAATTAATGGAAACTACATTACTTGAAGACTACCAGCATCAGCAACAAATAAAATGTATAGCACATGTAACTTGAAGAGAAAATAATGACAGAATCAAAACATTGACATTCCACACTACTTCAAATAAAAGATTAGGAAGGAAACCGCCATCAATACTGCAAAGAGTGATAACAGCTACTGGAGTTCAGAAAGCTATTTTCCTAAAAAATAGTTTCAAGAGAAAGATTTTATAAATTTCAGCCAAAAGCAGTGCTGGCTGCTTGGTCAATGAATCCCAAATGTTTCCTTGTAGGGAAATGGCTAATATTATCATTACCATTTTCAAGTAATAATAGTTTCCTGTTAAATTAAACATTAGGAAATTTTAATAATTGGAAGCATTTATCAATTGGTTATACACATTTTTCACTTACAGTTCAGTGTGTGTGTTTGTGTGTGTATGTATATATATATATATGTGTAATGAATGTGGTCACAGCTGTCTAAGTAGAGCAGGCCTCAAAAATCATCAAAGAAGCCATACATAAAGTGGTCATTCACTACAAATTATGCAGCAATTCCACTTTCAGTGAGTATGGAAAATAATGTGCCTCAACTGGTGGACTAAAACGCCATATGAAAGTTTGGCAAAATATTATATATATAAGACAATTTGATCTATTTTTCTGATGAATCAAAATCATAAAAAACCCAACTTCAACAAGATCTACATTAGAGAGACAATGAGAGGAAGATGTCAGCTCATTGAAAATCAATGTAAAAAAATGTAATAATGAATATAGTTCATTTCAGAATCACAAGTTAAAAATGAGCAAATAAAAGACTTTTGTGTATTTAACTTGGATGATGAATTGTCATAGATAAATTTTCATCAAATTCCTTGTCTGAATTTAAACATAGGAATTATAATTTTAACAGCATTTTCAAATAGGTTAAAGGTAATATTGTTAATTAAATTTAGTGTATGTCTATCACAGTGGTTATTGGTGCAGAAAGTAGTATTGGCTTGTAGAGTGCAAATTCTAACCAAAATAGATGCATTTGCTTTCATGCAAATACTCTTAGAAAGGTATGAATATATCTCTTCGCCTCCAAACTAGAGAATAATATCAGGATAGATTTAGGAACCAGTCTAGAAGGACGGTTCTGAATTAAAAAGCATTTGGCCATGGAGCTCACAACACCACCCCATGAAAATCTATTTTTGACACACTACAGCAACAATCCCTAGCATTGTGAGGTTGTGGCTCAAGTCTCCACATCAAGTCTATGTTACTTATATGCAAATTGAAAATTGGAAGTTATCAAATTCATTTATCTTAAATATTACTGAGTCTGTAATTTTGGAAAAAGTTATTGACATAATCCAACATTGTTTGAACACATCAAAATCCTTTGTCTATTTGCTCTTGTTTAACATTTATCTTTTTAAGTATCAAGCAGCACGTCTCACATGTTAGGAGCAGCAGAGAAGAATCTGTGACTTGTCTTGGTGGGGGCAAAGCTGGATTAACTAATCCATCACAGCATAAGACCTAAGATATTAAGAGGAGGAAAAAATATATAGCAATATACAATCAACCATAAATAAAATAATTACTTTATATATTAATTCCATAAATAGGAATATTATTTTATCAGCAATGCCAGATTAACTATGAACTACTGAACACATGCTTGGGTTTCACTATAAATTTCCATATCAATGAACAAATTATTCTATGTGTTATATTCCGTGTTAATAGGAATATCACTGGAACAACCTGGTGGATAACGAAATAAAGATTATTGTAAAACCAGTAATGAGTGCTGTTTTTCGGAAGGTCAAATAGTTCTCAAGTAAGTTGGAGTTGTACTCAACAGATCCCAGTAAGTCTGATGCAGTCAGTTTACTGTGTAGGTACTTACTACCTATACTGTAGTCCCTCATCCCTCAGTGCCAGGTTATTCCATTACATCACGATGTTTATATTTTAGTATTTACTTACTCTTCAGGTTTGATTAATTTTAATATCATGGAACTCAAAATTATAGGTGATAATGGTCTCATTGTGGTCTTAAAATCCACTCCTGCTAGTAGTATATTCATTTCAACGATTGGGTTTGTAGTTAAAGATAGCTTTGAGTAAGTGAAGCTTACGGGTCTTGTCAAAGACCATTCTTCTTTGAACCTTGTGGACTGACACTCAGAATTATAAAGAACTGTACCAGGTAACAGAAACTAATCACTTGATGACTTTCAACAGCAGCAACAACTAAAATGGATAGCACATCTGACCTGAAGAGTGAATAATGACATAATCAAGAAGTCTGAAATTGCATGGAATGTCAACAAAGTTTAGGAAGGAAACTCCCCATCAATACTGGAAAGAGTGGTAATAGTTACTGCACTTAAGAAACCTATTTTCCTTTAGAATTGTTTTACAAAGGAATATTTTATAAATTTCAACTGATAGCAGTACTGATTGCTCAGTCAATGAATGCTGAATATTTCCTTAAAAAGAAACAGTTGACATTATGATTACCATTAGCACAGAAGAATACCAGACTAGGATGCCATTGTTGTTTTAGTTTAGATTATCTGCCAAAGAGATGTCTTCCTATTTATGACACCAAAAATAACAACCTCAGACATATCCGCATAAAATCAAAACATCTATGCAAAGAGTAACAAAATTCTAAATACTTCTTTTAACAGGTTTTATTATTGTTTGTACTTGGTTAAAATTTTGTCAAGACAGACCCCCACTAAAACAAACAGTTAGTTTCAAATGCACGGTTGCTTAAATCTAATCAGACTCAACATTTGGGATAGACTGACTGATTGTTTTTTATGGCTTATCAAGCTTTTGCAGGTTATTTAAAGCCAGAAAATATTTTTAAACTCTAAGAATTTTTGGGAGATGATATGATACAAGTCCTACTAATTAACCCATAGCTGGGAGGAGAAGAGGTTGATTTGTACCTCTCCCAAGGTTATTTGCCTGTAAGTGAATATAACAAACCTGACTATAAGTGAAACTTGCCTCTCTGATTTCCAATTCTGACCATGATACTACTCGTACATCCAAGCTTGCAGCATCTGGTATTCCCAATTGTTCACACATCTAGATACTGACCTGGCTCAATGTTGCTTAACTTCAGTTATAGTATGAGAACCGTTGTTTTAACATAATATGGTGATAAGCCCTAAATACTGTGAAAATTGTTAACCTTTCCCAGATGTTAAAAATGACAACGGTTTTGCCGCAGTTATAAAGTAAAGATTAAAGTGGTTACAAATTCAATTGATTCGCTCAATATTAGGAAAAAAAAAGAAGAAAATGTCATACATTTTACAGTTATTTATTGTTGTCTTGTCTTTTTTTTAAATGCCATGTGCCTTCAGAACATTTTAGGACATTTTTCTCAAAGGCTATATCCCTTCAGAACTAATGTAATCAACTCTCCATAGGTTAAGTTTTTTTTCTTTATTATCTGTGAATAACCATGTATTCTTGGAAAAGATAGTGGGCTGGTTTACCACTGCTTTGGTCCATAATTTGGGATTCAGCATTTTCCTTCCTTTAGACTGACTGACACCCAATGTTACAAAGTTCAGCTTACATTTAACAATTGCTGGATTGGAGAGAAGACATATATTCATTCATACTTTTCCCAAAGTCATTAGTCAAAAGTGATTGCAAGTTGAGTTCAAATTCTGAACTAAATGTTCAGAATTTGAACTCAACTTGCTGATTCCAATTTCTGTACGTATATCCATTGAGTTCAACATCATTTTAGTAATCCGAATAATCACAGTATTTAGTCATTGGGGTAAGATGTGTATCCTCAGAGATTTCCCAAAATTTGCTGAGTTGATTTAATCAGATACACTATAGATCCAAAGTCTAAGTTCACCCTTTGGATTTTAAAGAATTGTCAAAACATTTCTGGTTTCATGCCTTTTACAAGACTAATTTCCTTGCTCACTTCAGGTCAGAGGGATTTTCTCATCCTGAAAGTTTTTATCATATATTCAATAATAATGAAATTAACCTTTTAATGTATAAAGTTTCCTTCAAATTTTAGGTCTTTTTGCCTAATCTACCTTGATGGCTAATGGTAAGGGGTTAGTGCAGATTTTACATTTTAGGTAAAACCATCTCTTAATGCTTTACATTATTGGTTTAGCTTCATCATCACAGCTTAGTAGGAGTTAATTAAACAAAAGATATAGAACTTACTAATTATTAAATCCAGAGGGTGGTCCTTACACTTTTGGCCTATAGTATAATTTTAAATCAACATTGTTTTTCTCTGATATAAATTAAAGAAACAAATATTTTTGTGATTGACTGTTAGAGAGAATTAAAGTCACATAAGCATTTGAAAGACAGGAAATTTAAAAACCAAAAACAAACTATGTTTTGGGTGACATTATGTTTTTGTCAGGGGTTATCTAGAACTTGCAAATGCATTGACAGAATCCGATAAAGCAATACTTGTATAACTTGGAAATTTCATGTTGTCATAAAGATTTTCAGTTTCAATTTTGCTACCATTTTTAGAAATAACTATTAAACCAAGAACTTTTATATTCTTAACAAAAACATGTTTCTATCAAATCTCAAGTCATGTAATTAATCTTCACAAACTATTTAAGATTTTAAAAGAAACAATTTTTTTTTATCTTCCCATTTAAAAAGTTGTGCTGAAGAATTTGCTTATATCCGGTCTGCATGACAAGGGCACATCCCCCTTCACCACATCTATTTGTTAATGAGATAAGTCAATTTTTTTTAGATGTTCTTTTGAGAAGCCACTTTTAAAATGTAAGACTATTTAAATCTTGATTTCTCCACATTCACAGCTGAGACTTGCCTACACATTGTTAACTTTAATTTAATAAAGGACACAGTATTGAAAGGACAAAAGGAGTCATGTACTGTGATATAAAATCTTAATTTATCACAATTTAACTGTGTTACAAAACACTCGTTTTTTCTTCTTATCAAAGTAAATTCATTGGCATATTTTCAAATATCTGCATTTTAAATAATTTGTGCATCACTGTCAAAGAAAATCTTGCTAAAGGTTTAAAATTTATTCTTTTAACTTCTGCAATACTCTAACTCAAAAACTTTGCTTGTATTGGAAGATATCACATACATTAAGCTAATATATGTTCATGTTGAATTATTATTTTGTATTTATATGTATCTATTCCAAGTACTTAATCTCTTTAAGCTGCAGTCTTTTGGAGTTCAAAGAAAAATAATATTTATTCATGAAAATTTATCTAATAATTTTTCTTTGTATTGGTTCTTTTCAGAAGAGAGTTAAGCTTAGATAGTGTCTCTGTTGTAAACTTTTAGACAACCTTAACTCTCAAAATAACTCACCGTTCTTTGTCCGATCTTCCTGTTACTGGGAAGCAATAAAACTGTTTGTTAATTACCACAGATTTTTACTTAATTGACCATCCTCAATTAACAATGGAAAATGTAGCATATAATAAAAAAATAAAATAAAAAATATGTAGCTTTAGGGCTGCACATCTTGATCTATATTGTACACATCTGGAAGCTCAATAGTTTTAAAGATTCTGCCTTTTATATACCATGCTCCTTCAAGATGTTGGCAATCATGGCTCTCCACAATTTCCTGTCTTTTGAAGCTCTTAGTAAATATTGTCTTTTTGCTCTCTTTCCTAATCCCTGCTCTGCCAACCATTTACACAAGCTTGTTATGTAGGGTATTCACTGCTTTACTCAGTTCCTGTTGTTTTCTGTATGTCCTGTGAGTATGAAATTTTCCAAGCCCTCTTGACTTCTTATGGACCCGAGAAATGTCAACTATCTTTTTCTAAGTGTCCTTTTTCTTCCATTTTCTCTAAAACTTCATTGCTGCTCACATGTTCAGTCCATGGTATTCTCAACATCCTTCCGTAAAACTACATTTCTGTTGCTTCAAGACTCTTCATCTTTGAGGAAGTTGTCCAGTATTCACTGCCATATAGAAGGACTGACATTCTATTTAAGAATTTTAACAGTTCAATACTCTTTCTTTTGTTTCTAATGAGATTTTCTGTTTCTTAATACTTTACTTAGTTTCCAATTTCCGTGTTGCATTTTCTGTTCTTTGTTTAAACACTTCCTAGATATGTAAATTTTTTGAATTTGCTTCTTTCTGACATCTTTATTTTGTAATTTGCATATTGGGCTCTTCCTTTTACTGACAACCACACATTCTATCTTGTTACAATTGATGTTTAGTTCCTTATTCTTGCTTTCCTTTACTACCATCTGTAAAAGTTCCTGTAGTTTGTTTTTTTATATATGCTGTCAACACTGTCATCTGTATATCTATGTTGTGAAGATTGTGGCGGCAAATAATGAATCCTAATGTTGAGCAAAATCCAAATGGCTCTCTTGGAGATCAGTTTACCAAATCAGCTGAGATCAGAGAAAGCACCTTGGTTCATCTTCATTCATTTTAGTGTTAACTTAACTGTCATGACAATGTGATTTTCAAGATACCTGTTGGGGAAAAATATGAATTGAGCCCAAGAGCAGATAGTCAAATACATATAGATATTGGAGTGTACTGTCAGAGGCATGGCCTTGTCCATTTCATTTCAGTAGGCACAGTCATCTACTTGGTAGTGTCCATTTCATCTCAAAGAATCCTGCAGTTGCTGGTAGTTCATGGTAGCAATAGTGAAAATCTTCCATAGCTAATGTTCAGTTTATTTCTTTAACATCACCAATTCAAGCCTTTACATCCCAAACCTGCTTTGCTATCCCTGCAGGTTTGAACCACCCTCATTCTCTCCATTGGTAAGAAGAATGTTCTACTGAGAAAACTTCTTTCAAAGAGCCACTACCCTAACGACAAACACAACAATCTTAAACTCTTCAAGGCAATCGTCGATCATAATTTATCCTTCATATCTTCATAATTTTCATTTCTTTTTACCTTTTCTTATACACCACATTCAGCAACCCACTACCTTGAGTGACTCTTGGGCTTTGTACTAGGTGAACTTTACTTCAGTGGTTAAGGTGTGGGTGCGTGCATGACTGAATGGTTAGAACATTCACTTTCTGAGTATGAGACTTCAATCTCACTGTAGTCGACTTGGAGATGATTACTTGACGTTATCGTCCTGAGGAGGTGATTCAAGCATGTGACACCATTGGAAAGTGCCTGAAAACTATGCCAGAGGTTAACCCACACTTTGTAAATTAAATTGGGTAAACAAAACTGTTTGGAAGCCGTCAATGGTTGTATTAGCATGGAGTCACAAGTCATCATGACTGAGGGTGTGAGCTTACTAGCCTTGTTCAAACTGTTCATCATGTGCTTAATGTAATTAATATCTGCTCAGCATAGTTGCAGTATAAATCAGAAGTGGACATGCATTTTGGGTATTGAACAAACACAAATGAGCCTAAACAAGTATCTGTAAAAGGAATTGGCTAGCCACCAATGCAGACAGGTGTCCTCAGAAATGAGTAGCTGGCCATTATCATTATTATTGTCTATGCATATGTATGGGTATTTATATCCTTACATGGAAATAGATTTATGGATGTATGCCATGAAAACTCACTTTAAGTTTAGATGTATTTTTCCTCACAAGAACATATTTTAAAACTATTTTCAGCATATTCTGTGTGTCTCTGAGAGGCATTAAAATATCTCTAATATCTACCAATAGAGTACAGAAGCAGTTTACTAAACTCTTCAAGCCATAAAACAATCACAATATGATTTTATCAAGCATAAAATAATGATGTCAGCCAATGACAATGTAAACTAAAAATCATCCTTTCAACAAGGAAATTGCTTTTTTATTTTTATTGGCTCATTTAAAAAGAATTTATAACCATTAAGTAGAAAGTGTCTTTTTCTGGTTGAGATTGAAAATATGTCAGGTTGTTAAATTAAAAGTAGTTTTTAACTCGAGAACTTGTCTGAATTTGTGTGTTATCTTTATTGCTTTTTAATTTCTTGCTTGTGAACAAAAAGCTTTTATGTTGTCTAAATGAATATAACAAAATGATATGGCGTAGGATATTATTCTCATATGTTGCAGCATCAAATGATAATATTCATGTATATTGCAGTTTATCTCTGTCAATAATGGCACAATTGGCTATGGATGATTTCCCTGTTTACAGTGGCAATGGTGCATTGATAAGCTAAGATATTAACATTCAATTCAATCATTTATAGAAGCCTAGTGTTTGTTTGCTTCGATGCTATTTCAGAAAAATGGCCAAAGATCATTTTTAAGAGAAAAGAATACACATTAAACATCTAAAACAATTCTTAGTAAATTTAATACTGAATGTGAAATTTACTCCTGGGTCCTTGTGCCAGACTAACCTTGGATAAAATTGTTTTCTCATGGAGACATAAGTAATAGCTAAGTGTCATGTTACTGAATATTATATTAAAACATTTGCTCTGCCAACAAAGATCAGGTAATGACTATTGTCTTCAATTGCCTATAATTAAAGTGATCTAGTCTTTCCATTTTCATTTGATTCTATGTTGTAGTCAATTAGAAATGAGTTTCTTCTAATAAGGAATTTGTTGCTATTTACTCAGCTTAGTTCTGGCATAATACCACAAATATGAGACACCGAATGAGAATCAAACTCACAACACAGTAATCATGGTCAACTGAATTAGATTGTTAACCATTACCCCATACCAAGGCACATAATAAAGATGACATAAACTTTTTCACATTATAGTGTCTATACTGGGTGGTATCTCACTCCAGTAATACCTCATAATATCAAGAGACTTTGTTGAATTTTATGTTTCTTTGAGCTTGTTTGCCACAAATATCAGATTCAGTTTCTGCCCAATGTGGCAGTTACACAAGAGGCTTTCATTTGTCTGAGTTATTCATTCATTAAAATTTCCACTGGCCTTTGTACAGATTTTTTTTCCCTTCAAAGACAATTTAAAACCCTCAATCCTTTACATCTCCATGTACAGGCAGTTAGTGAACATTGACTAAGGAGAATATTATTTACATTCAGACTAACATCCTCATCTTTCTTGTTGTTTCAGTAATTGTGCTGTCTTTTGATCCAGGTAATCTTCAGGGAATTTTAAACTGAACCCTTTATTTACTGAGATAGATTGTTCTCATTCCACTCTTAATGTCTAGCAATATCTTATTCGTTTTGAGTTTGTTCATTTATTGCTCATGTCATCCTGTTTCCATTGAGTAATTCTGTAGTACCAAGCATAGGGATTGAACTTGCATTGTAACAAAATTCAAGAATCAATACTGAGTCTCAGGCTCAGTGGAAAACAGAGTCATCCGAAAAAAAAAAAAAGATATTCAAAGATACAGATTGTAGAAGAAAAAAAATTACCACCATAGATTAAATAAAGGATTTATTTCAAAATTCTCTGATGGTTATATAGGTTGAGAGATAGCCAGAAGTTGCAATACCCAAAACATGATTACAACAATAACAAAGATGAGGATATTAGTTCAAATGTAAAGACTGTAAATAACCTTAATACCTCATTGCAGTAATTCAGACATAATTAAAGAGGACATTATTTTAGCACTGTACATATTTATCACAGAATAATAGCTTTCGAGCTGGGCTCACATGCACCTTCCACATACACAAGTCTTTAAATTTAGCCTCATGTCAAAGTTGACTTTCTTTCACAATAGAATTTATCTAATCATTTTCTCAAATTATAATCTGATTATAATTCTGTTAATTTAATTAATTTCTGTTGTTTGGTTGGATCAGTTCTAAAATTGACATCTCTTTTCTCCAACAGGCTTTGCACATGAGATTCATGATTATAAAAATATCCTCTTTCTAAAAACTGAATATGTGCTTAGATGTCAGTGCCACCATTTTTCCAGCATAGAAACCCAATAGTGTCTGCAATTAATAGCTGAATATTACTAAAGTAACTGGTCATATAATACATCTTAGTATCACTACTTTATGGCTTTTAACGTCTTGGATGAGATTATAAGAATTATTTTTTCTGTTCTCTCATTTTAAATGCACATGTGCATCTTGTAGCATATTTCCTTTTACATGTACACATCTATTACAGTTTTTTTTGGCTTTTGTTAAAGAATCAAAAACAATAAAAAAAATAACAATCAGATTTTTTTTTATTTATCTGAGAAATAAAAAAAACTATTTTTCTTTTGGTGTCTCTTTCTACTTTCAGTTTTTTTTTTAATCATTTCACCCAAAGTAAAGAAATAATGCTACTGTGGGATTACTTGGAGTGAAAGAGAATGAGAAGATATTTGTGAGGAGAAAGGACAATAAAAGAACTGGTTTCAGGAAAACAGAAGATGGCAATTGAAGTGGCATTTAAATTTTTGAGGATTTTAGGTGACACTGAAGCAAGAAATTGGGTGACAGTTACACAGGCAAGAAGTGCATGGAGAAAAACTATTAGAACAGAACTCTTGGTTACATTTATTGTAATATAGACTTGACCCCACCCCTCACTGTATATCCACATTATAATTTCTTGTTTTTCAAATTTTGATTAGGTTTGAATCCAACTTTTCTACCTCCAGCTATGGGTTAATTAGTAAGATTTGTATTACTAAAATTATTTTTTAATTTAAAAAATAAAATTCTTACAATGTAAAATTATTTCCTGTTTTTAAATAACCTGCAAGAGGTTGTAAGCTGTAGAAAATGAATTAATAAAAAAAAAATAGGTTTTTTTTTTAATTAAACAGACTCATTTGATTACTTATTTATTCCATCTGAACAAACAATGAATTTTCTACTATATCTACTTAAATCAAACTGACTTTATTTTTACTTTTCCTTCCAGAAATCAAGTGTTAGTATTATATTTATTTTTAGAGCTCTCTTGTTATCTTCTCATTCTAATAGCTTCTGCCATTGGCTAATTGTTGTGTGGGGCTGTGTGTTTGTGTACCTCATATATCTAAAATAGTAGTGAACTTGTTCAATTAGGTTTCTAATGCACAACAATTTCAGGTTGATTGTTCTTTCAATAATATTTGTCCATGAATTAAATTTTTATATAATTATTTATTATCTAAGCTAGCCACAATTTTATTTTCCATATTTATGTTTTTTTAAATTGTTGCTAAGATCATCAGAAACTCTAATGTATGAAGGGCAGTTTGTTCCTAAAAGATGCATCAAAATATTTACTGAGGCTTTTGTTGATCTATAAGGTATGCTCCTTATACCAGAGATAATTCGTTACAAAACAAGTCCTTCACAAAATCAAAAAAGAAACTTCTCCCTCGTGATCAACATATGCATGCACACGTATTTATAATTGCACTTAGCTATGTATTTCTATTACTCCATATAAGTTTTGGGATGGGCAGTGTGACTTTCTAAACAAAAGGAAAAGAAAGAAAAAAAATTATATATACGTATGTGTGTGTGTGTCTTATTGAATAAATCACAAACATACCTGCTTATTTTTATCATAATCCTTTCATCTTCACAAATATTTTTCTCTATATTACAATTAGATAAGGCAATTATTTAATTATAATCAACTCTTATTGATAATCGCATTGTTCCTTTCCAGGTAAACTAATATCTGACTGTTCAAAGAAGACTTCAAATGTAATTAGTAGTGATTTCTCTTAAAAATGGACAAAATATGGTGCTATCAAGGACCTGTAGAATAAGAGTCTAGTCCCCAAGGACATTCATGCTGACATAGTTGCTACATTTGGAGATGACACTCAAACTATATTAACAGTACAAATGTGGATAACTGAATTTAGGAGATGAAGGAAGTGTCTTGAAGATGATCCAAGGTCTGGACATCCTACAACTACTATCACAGAGGAAAACATTATGCTCATCACATGGTGATGTATGACAGGTGATTGACTATAAATCAATTAGCCAATGCTATTAGCATATCCCATGAAAGATTTGAGAATATTCTGCACAATGACAAAGGTTTTTATTCCATGGGTGCCATATCTTCTGACACCTGATCAAGAGTTCCCCAGACTGAGCACATCATGGGAAAATCTGACATTGTTTGAGGCAGATCCAGCTAATTTCCCTGGACATTTCCTAACCCAGGATGAGTGTTGAATTCATCATTTGAGCCACATACAATACCTGTAATGGAAACACCCCTCCTCACCTGCTCCAAAAAAGGCCACGGTTGTTTCTTCTGCATGGAAGGCCATGGCCTTTTTTGGGATGCAGAAGGCATTTTGTTTATTGGTTATCTTCAAAAGGGCCACATCATCAATGGAGATAGTTGTGACCACTTGCTGAGACAGTTATAAAAGGCTATCAAGGCCAAATGCCTAAGAAAACTGAGGAAAGGGGTCTTGTTTCATCAGGGCAATGATCCAGAACACAAATCCTTGGTTTCAGTGGTTGTTCTGTGTGACCGTGGGTTTGAACTGGTTGATCACCCTCCCTATTCTCTTGATTTGCTTATCATCTCTGTTCCCCAACATGAAAAAAAAAAACAGCTGGCTGGGAACCAGTATCACAGTGACGATGACATCATATTTGCTGTTAATGACTTTTTTGTCCAACAGGATGAACAGTCAAATGTTAAGTTATCTGGAAAGAAACAATGCAGTCATTAGTAAGAGGAGTCGAAATTAATGCAAGCAAGTTTTAACAGCTCTAGCATCACTCCTTCATAGTCAGCCCATAGATTTTTCAGCTCACCCTTGTATATATAATTTGTCTTTGCATAAAATATAGAGAATCAATTAAATAAGTATAAACACTTGCCTTGAATTTTATTGGCCATGTATAAAATAACTCTATATACATACACAGACCAACTTTGCTGGCATACATAAATTGTTAAATATATCATATTTAAGTACATTAAGTACATTACCATAAATACATTCCTTATGTTTTTGTGTATATATATTTATACACACACACAGTCATTGAAAAATTTGAATGCTGTAGAATCATAAAATGCACACATTCAGAAACTCATGAATCTAGAAATTTTTCTATGTAAGTTGCCTGCCTAGAAATAGCTGTACATTGGTGTGTTTAAAAACATTACTACAACAAAAGTCAAAATAAAAAGAATTCATTCTTTTATCTTTACCAATATACGATATCAAATAAAATGCTCTCCAGTGTATTTGGAAAATATTGCTTTGTTTCTCGGGGAAAAAATGAAACAAAGAAAATCTAAATTTTATTGAAAAATAAATGGAAAATGCAATGCTAACAAATTTGAGGAAGCGGGGGTAGTAAAATATGCAACTGCCATATTAGCTTTGAAAAAATATTTAATATGCCAAACATATGGAATAAAAATGTGTGTTTATCTAAAGATTTGTATAGCATATATGTTTTCTCAAGAGCTTTTTTCTTACCTTCAAAAGTTGTCATGCAACAATTCTATTCAAATATATTTTTCTGACAAATTTATTTTATTTGTATGAAATTTTAATATTTTTGCTTTTAAAAGATACTTAATTTAAAGAAAAATTACATAACTTACAGGTTTTGTATAAATTATAAATTCTTTTATTGCTTTACCATACTAATCTGAAACTTAAAATAGCTCCTTTTATCAGCTATGTTTTAGTACTAATATTTCAGTTCTTCATTAATATTTAGATGAATAAATTTGAATTAATGGCAGATCCTTCAGACTTCTATGTGTCATATATCTTCAGGATATAGGCAATTATTGCTCTCCACAATTTCCTGTCCTTTGTAGCACTTAATAAATTTTGTCTTTTTGCTATCTCTTCTAAACCTTGTTCCACCATCCATTTACTCAAACTCATTAATTACATTATGCGTTCTCTTCCTCTGATCATTTTGCTTTCACTATTCTGTGAGTATCAAATTATCTAATCCCTCTTTCCTCATTATGTGTCTTACAAATTCTGTCTCTTTGTGATGTCAAGTATAATTTTCCTTTTTGCTTCCATTTTCATTAAAACTTTGATGTTGCTAACATGTTTGGTTCATGGTATTGTCATCATGCTTCTGTAGAACCACATTTGTGTTGCTTCAAGTCTCTTCATCTGTGAGGAGAGATTTTTTCCACATTCCCTGCCATATAGGAGGACTGATATAAAAAAAAAACAAAAAAACTAAAGACCTTTAGCAAATATATCAGATGAACACTTCCAACAGCAAGAACGATAAAAATGAGTAGCACATGTAAAGTAACTTTGTGTACATGAACTAAAGAAGAATAAGTTAATCTAAGCAGACGTCATCTTCTAAGTACTATATAACTTCAGGATGTGAGAGACCATGGCTCTCCACAATTTCTTATCCTTTGTAGTTCTTAATAAAGTTTGTCTTTTTCTTATCTCTCCTAATCACTGTTCTACGAACCATTTACACAAGATCGTTACAGAGGTTATACATGGTTTTCCTCTATCCCTCTTGCCTTCTATATATCCTGTAGGTGTCAAATTTTCCAAACACCCTTTCCTCATTATGTGCCCTAGAAATTCCAACTGTCTATATCGGATTCTACGTGTAAGCGTACTTTCTGTTTCCAATTTATCTAAAACTTTGATATTGCACACATGTTCAGAGAAAGCAAATTAAAGAATCTCTTAACCAGTAGGTGCCACCCCCACCCACTGCATATTGTTGGAAATGCGTATTGTGTTTCTGAAACATTGTGACACTATTTAGAAGTGGTAAATGGAAAGAAAGGGTTAATGGATAGAACAATGGATAGACTGAGAGAAAGAATGAAGGTTTCTCTTTTCAAAAAGCATAATTCTCTAAAACCAGAAGAATTACTTGAAACAATATTATCACAAGAAGCTATGTGGCAATCTTTTGACAACTGATTAATGACCTGGCTCTAGAAGTACTGGTTATGAAAATAGAAATAAGTAGGACAGACAAGATTTGATCTGTAACCAAAATTCAAGAATAAAGTTTCCTTGTGGTTGGAGTGTAATGACCATGACAGGTTTGAGGAAAGAATGCCATCTGGTCAATATCTGATTTTGAACAAAAAGGATAAGAAATTTTGCTTAAGAAAAATTTGAAATGATAATTCTTTTTAATTAATGGTCATAAGTTAAGCCACGCCAAGCAGTCAAGAGCCATTGGTTGAAGATTTAGCCCAGGTGGCAGGTGCAGGTGAACTACCAAGGAAGGTGGGGGAAATGCCCACACCCATTAGAAAGTATTGATGTAAGAGCAGGCAGACGTTATCGGGGCAGATTGATACCTGAGACCACTGCCCATAGGGAAAGGGGATCTCCCAAATTGGAAATGTAATTAATTTTCAAGACCTAGACAATGAAAGTGTTCTTGTTGGAAGATAGGGGAATCACCAAGTCTCCTAATCATGTCATGCCCCATGCCATTTTAGGTGAATGTCAATAAATACAAGGGATCAAAGCAGTAAGAAGCAGCTGTTCCAGACGCCGGATGAGAAATGACCTCACGTGACTGTCTGCCTGAAGAAAACCTCTGACCAACCTTGTGCCAAACTTAACCAAACCAGCCAAAGTGTCATGTTTAACTTAAGAAGTGTGTTGGGTCGATAATTGTCCACATGAGAAACTGATAAATTCTAATGACAAGATTAACTAAGCACTGTACAAAATGTATATAAAAGCATTTATTTTTATTCAAGTTAATTTTTTTTTCTTGCATCTTCATTCTACTTGGACCAACCCAATACGACAATTCCCGACAACAATTTGATCTTTGCCAGCTTTATGATCAAAACTACTCACAACATGGGATAAGGCAAGGTTTGGACTGAAGCAATCATCTCATTGATCAGTTGCAGGTGTTGGACATTTGAAGGCAACAACATGACAATATCTGACACCCTAGATTTCAGAAGAATTGCCAATGTGCAAAATCCTCACAGGGGAAAGAAAAAACAACAACTGATATAAGGTCAGCTGATAGTTGCATTTGGGTGTCATGTTATAAGCCTTGCTTCACAAAAAAGAAAAGGATAGATGTGATGGGTTTGAGTGATTTTTCATTCAAATAGGAATTAACAATTCATGAGAACTGGATATGATTTCAAACTACAACATGACAAAATCAGTAAGAAAACTTGTAGCACCACAACAGAAATGTGGTTCTACCAAAGGTTGATGAAAATATCATAGACTGAACATGTGAGAAACAACAAAGTTTTAGAGAAAATGGAAACACAAAGGAAACTTGTACTTAACATCAGGAAGAGATAGTTGAAATTTCTTTGGCACATAATGAGGAAATAAGGATTGGAAAATCTGATACTCACAGGATTGACTGACGGCAAGAGGAACAGAGGAAAACAATGCATAACATACTTAGTGAGCTTGAGTAAATGGTTGATGGAACAAGGTTTAGGTAAAAGAACAAAAAGACTATTTATTTCATGTTTCACCACATTATCCTTATATGTTCCTTTAAGGACAGGAAATCGTGGAGGGCCATGATCACCTATGTTCTGAAGGGACATGGATCATAAATTCTCTAATTCCTATCTAAAAGATCTGAAGAAGTATTATCTTAAGACCTAAAGATTCATTCACTTCAAGACATTTCAAATCATCAATCTGAGAAAATGGTTGTATATATCTACTAGTTTAGACGTTTTTGAATGAGTCGATCTCTGTTCACAACATCCATATGAGAGTCTAAATTTGATGAGGTTATTTAAAAACACAGCATAATGTGATGGTATGTATTATTCAAGCAATGATAATATTTTTTATTCATAATATTTTATACCATCCGGAATGAAATATCATGACTGAAACGAAAACATTTTGTTTAAATAATTGAAGAAAGAAATCTTTCCCTTGCAAATTCACTTTGATGTGGAGCTAACAGTTAACATGGCTAGAGGTGCCCCCATACAAAATTCCATCTTAAATAACAAAAGTCTCTTGCTGCTCTATTGTTATTTCCATGGAAAGTGTTCAAATGAACTACATTCCTTAGTTCCATTAGTTCTAGCCTCCAATGCTAAGACCTGCCATGCCAGGTACATTATAGCCTAACCACCCTGATTCCCTTCTTATTTCATTGGTGAGATGTAAGTTCCACTCAAGCAGCTTCTTCCCACAAGCCACTGCTTTGTACAAATCACTGCAATCTTAACCTGTTCAAGTCTAGGGTTAACTATTATCTTTCCCATATATCCCTATAAACTGAGCCTCTTAATTTGTAACCCTCTAACTAGAGCGGCTCTTGGGTCTTGTCAGGGTGAAAATCAAAATAAAGAAAATAAAAAGGGTGTTAACATCTTGTAAAAACCACCAATCTGACCTTTTCTCTTCCTATCAAACAATTCTAGAACAGCTTCAATTTTATCACTGTGTTCTTTTTGTTAATGGATGTCTGTATTCCCTTCAAAATTTACTGTAACCATATTTTGTACATCTTGTTTCTGTTTTATTGAAACCAAAGTAAAAAGCTTATGAATTAGATATCCTTTATAAATTCATGCCAGGTTGAATTTGGCTTGTGTGTTCCTGCCTCACATTTTTTTAATCATCATGTCTGTAAAGAAACAATTTGCCTTGTCAAAATTTAGTTGTAAGTTAGCAGAAAAAACAAATGTGTTTACATTTAAAAACAAAATAAACACTCTCAGCTTCTAAAAATAATGTTTTTATGGAAAAAGATGTAAAATAATATTAACAGAATTTTAGACCTAGCAACATTATTTCCTGCAGCATTCATAGTAACCATTGTTGTCATCTGACATTTCACATTACTACAAGTAAGTTAGGCTCTGTCCCAAAATAATCTAAAGAAGTTAAAATAATCCGTTTAATTAAATTATTTAAATGAGTGAAAATAGTTTGCTGAATTCATTTTTATTATTATTAATGCAAACATTAAATATTTTGAATTTATTCAAAATTTACAGAACTATTAAATTATACAAAATTTTAATTTCATTTTAACTAGATTTAATTGAAAAAGATGCAAATAAAATAACTTTTTCATATTTAATTAAAGAAAAAATACTTTAAATAAATGAAAATAATGTGTTGTTGAATGAATTTTTATTATTTAATAAAAATGGCAAATTTATTCAAATATCTAAATATAGTCTGCTGTTGAATTAATTTTTATTATCAATAAAAACATTAAATGAAATTCTATTACAACTCTTTTCTATCTGTATCTGTAGGACAGGCATTTATGTTGGTAAATTAAACCAAAAGAATAAATATCTGCAATGTGTGTCTCCAAAAGACAAAATTAGTTCTTACATAGAAAAATAATTAATTTGTTCTATTTTTTAATGAAGATTTTATATTTTCATGGAGATTTCTTCACAGTAAATGGAAGTAAATTAATATGAAATATTTTTTTCCTTCTGATGTCACCACTTAAATCTATGTGTCTCTTTACTGAAATGCTTGTCTTTGAAATTCAACAAATGAAAAATTCTTCCAGAGGTGCACCAAACTAACATGACATTCTTGATTGAATGAATGAGAGCCAAAATAATTGAAGAAAATCTTTACCAAAGACATGGTGATTTTCTCAGTGAAGCTTACATGTGGCACAAGGCCAAAAGTACAGTGACCCAATGAGGATTAAACTCACTATTTAGTCATAAATGATCTAGTGAGACAAGCTTGCTAACCATTACACCATGTCAAAGTTCTCTCCTTGGCAAAGACCAGATACTAATGAAGATTTTATTTATCACACAAAGTACATGAAATGGACATCTTTATTTGACGATGAAAAAAGTCTTCGATAAGCATTTTGAGTATAATCTTCATGCACTAGAAAAATTCCATCAAGAATGATTAATTCATGGCTAAATGACCTCTCCATATTAATCAGTTGCCAATTCATAAACTTGGTAATAAATATATCTCTATAGAATAGTTATATGAAAACATATTGGTAGAAGTCGAATTGGTAAATTCATTCAATAACCAAACAAGTCATCAAAAATGGTTTCAATATCCACAATTTATGTGCTTTATGCTTGCAGATGCATTAAGGAGTAACGATTATGTATTCTAGAATCCAAATAAATTATTCCACCTCTCGTATTAATTGATTTAATTCAATAACCTTTATGACGTTATCATCCAGGCAGACATCAAATCAAATACCAGAAACCTCTCTTACCAATGTTCCTGTTTGCTTCTGTCTTTATCAATAGACATCGCTTCCTTTACAAGTTATATGGTTTCTGTCTCCAATTTTAAAAATTGATTATTTTGCCAATAAACATCTATTTCTTAGCCACTTCCAATAATCTATAAATCTGATAAAGTTGTCGGAGAAAAATAACTAAATAAGGATTTTTCTTGTTCCAATGGACTTTCATTTATTCATAGATTTCTATTTCAAAAATCATTTTGCATTTTGTAAATTAAAAATCTGGCAAATTAAAAAAATTAAAAACTTACGATCTGACTAAGTCAAAAATGGTATAGTCCAGCAAATGAGAAAGATTTTTTCCCCAAAAATAGAATCTTGCATTCACCATATGGAAACCTGTATAGTTCATACAAATATGTGTAAATATCTAATCATTATGTGTGAATATACATGCATGAAATAAAAGGAAACAGAACATTTAAGGGTTAAAATTTCTTTGTAGGTACTATTTCAAGATTATTTTATCAATTTCATCTTTGGTGCCAAATTTTTTTTTTAATTATCATATTGTCCAAATTTCAAGCAAAATAATAAAATCTAACAGTTTTATATATGAATATATGTGTGTGCATGAATATAGAAATGTATAAGCATCAAACCTTCATTAATACATGTTTAATTCATGATCACAGAGAAAAGATTATTTTACCATTTTATTACTTAACCATTCGTGACAGGGTGGGTAATGGTAGGTACATGCAATAAGTCACTAGAAGTTTCACAATCCAAAAAACTAGTGGTTAAGGAAAAAAACTAACTACAGATATCATTGGATTTTGAAAATTTAATTTTTAAATTTAGGCATTATGGTGTTTATGCAAGACAACATGAAAATTAAATTATTCTCTGGAGAAAGTATATCAGTTAGTTGCTAAATACATTCATGTCTATCTACATATTTTTATAATGCAATATATGTGAGGAGGGAGCTGAAAAGTTCTCAGCCCACTTTCTAAAATTTGACCAAATTACTACACATCAGAATTTTTTCTTTTAAATCTCTGAGTCAAAAACATTTAAGGACCCCTTATGTATTTTATCTAAATGTAACCATTTTTACATAACACACATATATTACACTTGCATTTAAATGTAACAATTTTTACATAATTACAGATATTACACTTGCATTTTAGGCAAAAGCGTTGGGTAGCAATTTTTATTTATTTTCATTTACTGAAAAAGAGATCACAGATATTACACTGATCCTTGGCAGTATGCCAAAGAGTGAGTCATTGATCTTAGGTAAAGCATACAGGTACCCTAATTTGAGGCAGAATTACGACTCCACATGAAAATAAATGTATACTCTTTAAGAGTACAATG
Source organism: Acanthosepion esculentum (assembly GCA_964036315.1). NCBI lineage: Eukaryota > Metazoa > Mollusca > Cephalopoda > Sepiida > Sepiidae > Acanthosepion > Acanthosepion esculentum. Next base: position 54,687,104 of record OZ038490.1, read on the forward strand.
CTAGCATGTGTATATCTATCCTATTATGAAGCTTATAAAACACACGTTTTAAGTGTCTAAATAGCAGACTGCAATCAATGCATTAGTATTATAGATAGGTTGTCAAACACCAAACCAATGAGCTGTACAACTTAAGAGTTGAATGTTCTCAGGGAGCAGTCATCAAAAGGTTTATATGATTAAAACATGCATTCTTAATCCCTAGAAATATTATCATCTCGATATAATACAATATCTGAAATAATTTACTATGCAGTATATGTCAGCATTCCCAGATGAAAAACAGAGCAAAGATAACAAAGTAATCATCATCTTAAATCAATTCAATATAATATACAAGTCAAAGGAGAGTTACTGTGGTTACCTACTTCTAAGATGCAGGAAAACAAATTTATCCAACTAATACCCTTCATCTACTATGCTGGTATGATGGTTTGAAAGAGAAACCTAAAAGACTCAAGTCTCACAGCAGAATGAGATGTAATGAACAGTCCTCTGAAAATCAGTTTTGTAAAACATGTATTTTTATTATCTAGAAAATGCACTAAGTAATCATATCAACGAGAAAACATGCTTAATGTAGATGCAGATATTTATGCTGTTCATTTTCCCACAACAGAAATCAACTTCTCTTTCTATCCTTATGGCAGCCAAATTATCATGGATTGTTGGAAAATTTTTCTGAAGAATAAAAAAAGTACCAATAACAAAAGCCATCAATTCTGAGATCTGGGTCATTATATTTTGAGTGCAATTTAAATTTAAATATGAAGAAAATTGTTTCCTTCTGATGATTTTCTCCACGTCTATCTCTTGATTTGTTTTCTTTTTATCTTTGATGACTGTTAACTTATTTTTCAATCCATCTTTAAAATCATGATAATTGCAACAGGTCAGTAAGTCACAGACATTTCAGAAGATGTCTCTTCCCTCTGCAAACAGATTCATCATCATCTCTCTGATGGGAATCACATATAAAGGTTGACCTCCGACAAAAATATTTCATCATAGACATTATGAAGTTACAAACTTTCTGGTATTTCAATGGAAAGAGACTATAGCAAAGTTGAACAGCAATAACTCTTTGTTGTGCTTGTTTCAAAAGATAGAAATTTGCACAATATCATTTTATTTTTCAATGGATCATGCCAGAAAGCTTGCAAAATTTAATTATTTGGTGGTAATAATATCTCTATCTATAAAAGGCAGGATGTGTGTGTGTGTGTAAAGAATGCACGGCCGCAATTTTCGACGGATTTGCACCAAAATTTACATGCACATGCTGCAAGTTAGTGAGAAGGCCAAGACCAACTTTGCATTTCCCAACTCCCATCGATAGTGGAAATAATCAATTTTTTCATGCTTCTACGGCAGTTTTCATGTAGTTTGCGGCCATTTTCTACTGGCCAGAGTGAGAGCCTATAGCTGGCTGACATGAATAGGTAGGAAGATTCTATTGGCCAGCGTGAGAGCCAACAGCTGACTGACACGAATGTTAACTAGCATGCTAGCATGCAAAAAAAAAATCAATAACTGCATTCGTCACAAGTGGGAAAGATTTAAATCTGCATGGCACTTTACTCCAATTGGCTCATTCGCTTGCTTAAACTCAATGTTGATTCTGATTCCACAGAACTGGGTTGGGTGTGAAATAGTATTTGTTATTAACATTTTTTTTCATTCGGTTTTTCCAGTTACGAGTCCTTTTTTAAAGCTGATCGTTTTGTGTTCATTTTGTTTAGTTCTTTTTTTGTAACAGATTTAATTTTTTAGTATAGAGCTTAGAAAAAATTTGCAGTGTGAGATAGGCAAGAAGTAAGGCATGTAGCAACATCAGCATGGCAAAGGGCACTCCTTTAAAGGCAAGGAAGGGCAAAAATATTTTAAGTCAAGTGATAGCGACTGCTGTATGAGTCATACGATTTTTGAATCAAGCACGGGCAACACCGGGCCATGCTGCTAGTCTTCTATAATTCTCACCTAAAATATATGTAGATCTCTAACTGACAAATGAATTGCTATTTCAGTCCAGTGATGCTAAAAGCTATCCTCAGTGTCAGAGTTAGTCAACCTGAACAGACAAACTTACTTACAGGATACAATGGAATTTTTCAACAAAGTAAATAACAAGAATTTTTCTTTCATGTTTATTTCATGAAAATCTATTGTATAAGATTGCCAATGGGTCACTTGATAAATAAGAGACTTTTCAGTTGTTGTGGGTATCTGTATATAAGAAGTGCTACTAAAACATCATTGGTTTGAGCAAGAACAGACTTTTACAAAATCTATTTGATCAGATCATAAAGAGACAGGTGTGTGTGTGTGTGTGTGTGTGTGTGTGTGTGTGTGCATAGTGTAACAGTTATTGGTGTGAAAAGTGAAATCACCAAGCCAATTTCAAATTCTGTTTTTTTTTGTTTTTTTCAATTCATAATATCTTTGGAAAAGGCATGAATCCATCTTTCTCCAGCTATGGGTTAAAGAGCAAGGAAGTCTATGTTATCTTTCCTTGGGTGGCACCCAATCTAAAAGAAAGAAAGCAGAATTCAAACTTGAAGAAGACAGTTTGCAGACTTTCTGGAACAGTGTATGCCATTTCTCTGTTATCAGTTCTGAAATTTGTGGCTGGTTCTACACAACCCTTCACTGCAAGAATCAAATCATCTGTTTTGGGAATCTAGCGCCCCAGTTCTGTCCGGAATTGTTGGTTCCTTGTATATTAAAATAAATCTGAAAGTCCACCATATATGTAAACATACATCTTTTTTTAAATTTTCTTTGCACTACATTGTTTTTGGAGCCATGCATTTCTTCAGACTTTAGTTTAACTGCTGACAAACTGATTGATGGGGAAAAATCATTTTCATAAAAGCAAATGATGTGAAACTTCTCAAATTATTTGTAATTGTGAAAATACTTCATGTCAAAACAATATAATATTATTTGTAGATTATCAACAATACAGTATCGGACAAAGTCTAGAAAAGGACTGAACAGATTTGATTATCTCCTGCCAAATCAGGAAATCTTTTCTGCCTCACAGTTAAAGAAATTTCAATAAAAGACATGATCTCACTGTTTGGGATACAAGTTTAAGCCTGATCAAAGCTGATACATTATTACAAATATCGATAACAACTAAAACATCTTAAAATACAAAGCACCAGAGAAATCTTTGTTCCACAAATTGTTTGACAAGCCTTGACTTGTAGTAGTTAAGATTTTCGTCTTCAGGGATATTTTACATCTGTACATATGCAAATGTGGATTTCTGAGATATTTTGCATCTACACACATGCTAATTTTTATATCAATGTTTTATTTCTAGTTAACATATTGATTTTTGACATTAATTACTTTTGTTGCAGCAAATGAGAAGCTAAGTAATAATGATTAATGAAAATATATTTTAAAAACCTCCACAAAAAAAAAAAAAAAAACGGTTTCCAAGATGGCCTTTTTTTTTTATTTGTTTACTTTATTATCGCATTGCCATTTTGGGTTTTCTTAAATTTCCGTTAAAAAAAAAATCAAATAAGAATAAAACAGTTGTTTATTTTTATTATTGTTCTAAAATAATTTTTTCTTGACAATTCTTCAATATATTTGAAAGCAATATAGGAAGCTTGTTTTCCATAAACATCCCATTTCCTTTTCTCTAACAAAACATTTAAGTTTGAAACAGAAAAGTTTATAACTGAATTTTCCTATTTACTTTTTGAAAATAAATTTCTAATGCATCTTGACATTATAATTTGTTTACACAACTTTGAGAAACTCAATTTTTTTGTACAATAAAAGGCTAAAAAATGATACCCCCGCCCAGACTATGTTTCTCTTCCATTTCCATGATTTATTAAGTTTCCTCCACCATAACACATTTTTTTTCTTTTTTTTGTTTCATTAGTCATCTCTTAAAACTATTTCTTCTTTTCTCTTCCTTCCTAATTTTAACTTTGGATTTTTTATTTCAATATTATTTCTTTATTACTTTCTAAATCTTCTATTGCGTTTGATTTTCTTTAAGTATTCTGCTTGTGAAAAATTATTCACCTTTCTTTTTTCCTTTTCCATATCTCATCCTTAAAATTTCCACCTTTTAATATCATTCCTCTCCTTTTCTCTTTGCTGCATTTGTACTGAAATCAGATCTTTAAATAATAAAATAAAAAAGGTAAATGGAATGCTGACCCAATGTAGCAAACATATGTCCTTTTAATAATGCTAATATTAAAATCTGTTTCCACAAGATATGGCTTATTGAATGAGGAAAACTGAAACAGGTCTATAAAAAACTGGTTCTAGTATATAACCACCTCAAATTGTTTTGTCGGGGTTGAAACCAAAATTTTATTCCATCTTCACCAAGGGTTAGGTTGAGGAAGCAGGTATGGTTAAGCAAAAATAACAAAATTGTCAATAAGAATGAGAAGAGAAAGAAGAACAAGACAAAATAATACAAGACAAAAAATGCAAAGCAAAGCAACTATGAGACAGTAACAAAGTAAAAAGTTCACAAAATATAAATAGTGTTTACACACAAAAGGGATACAGTCAAGTGGTTATATCTGACTTCAAGACAAGAAAGAAAAAATGTGTCGGGGAAAAAACAAAGAAGACAGCCACCAGTCAGGGAAAAATAAATTCCAACTATAATCAGATAACCTTAAGAAAAAAAATGATCAAATATTTCTAAGAGCATAATTTTTACCTTGTTCTTCTCTGGAACTGTAGGCTTACCAACTGAACAAATTTCAGTTTTTCAAATTCTTCCTTTCACATTGTTACTGTTTTTAGAATTTCATTCTTTTCTTTCGTTCATCATTATCAGCAATAATTATACAAAAGTATTTGTATCCAAATTCAGGCAAGTGGAATAAAGAAGAATCTATTTTGATTTCATTATAATTACTACTATACATATGTTTAACTTTGGAAATTAATATTTAAGATCTGATTTAGCACATATCAGAGCATTACAAATTTTCATTTTTAATACAAAATGATCACAACTTGATGTTTGTTTGGTGCTAGTTTCTGTTGTGTTCTAGAATGAAAACATGTAACATTCAGTTAACAATCAAATGCAGGTTTGCTTTAAAGATGGAGGATGTAAAATTACACCTTTGCCATATTGTGTTCTATTAAATTTGGAAAGAAGTAAATGTTGAAACTGTGATAAAAGACATTTGGCTTATTTGGATTATGTTTTAGCTCTTTGGATGATCAAAAAGTGGTTTGGCAAAATTTTGTCAGGATGATTTTAATCTAAATGAACATCCATGCTCTGGGTGGCATTCTGACATCATTGAAGATGCTCTGCTTGCCATTGTAGAGAATAAACTGAAGATTTCAATGGAAGAGATTGCTAAGAGTTTGAAAATCAATCTCCCAACTGTCCTTTACCAATTTTGGGAATTCAAAAAGGTGCCATATTCCATGATGACAACACAGGACAGCATATTTCAAAATAGACTTTGCAGAAGCTTGAAGAGTTGAAATGGGAATTCACCTTCCAGCAACCACCATATTCTCTCCTGACTTGGCTTCTTCAGATTTTTATTTGTTCTGATCTCAACAGAACAACTAAAATGACAAAAAAATGACTCTGTATAGTCAATTAAAACCTTCTTGTAAAATGATGGGAGACAGTAGTTAAGAAAATGGAGATGTACTTAAGACTTTAGTAAGGAGAAAGGTCAATATTAAAAGCAGGATTCAGAAAAACAGTAGATTGTAACTGAGGTTGCATCTAAATTTTTGAAGATTGTAGGTGGCAGGTAAACAAATAATCAGAAGAGAGTTTCACAGATGAGAAGTTCGAGGAGAGAAACTATTAGAATAGGACTTACAGAAGGGATTAGGAGTGATTGCAAAAAGACACACATTGCTAAGAGCTATAGAGGAGAGGAAGTATCGTCATCCCCAAATCGTGAAGGAAGATGACACATAAAAGAATAGAGATTTATGTGTTCAGTTATCATCCATTCTAAAAACTTATGAATTTTTTATTTCTGTGTTTGATTAAGGGTAACTGAAACCACTACCCTATAAAAACAATGCATTGTCAAAGTTGACAATTGTGGTGACTGCATTTTATGGCTTGTTCTATTCGGAATGAATGGGCACTGAAAGCACAGATCATTGTATACCCTTATAAATATATAAATAGGCTGGCAAAGTTTGCCTTGAGTGTTCTAGCTTCTTGTAAATATTTATCACTTTCATGCTGGGTTCATTTATTTTATCAGTAAAAGGAATTTTAATTGTAATATGAAAGTGCTCTTCTATATTGTTTAAAATCTTATCAGTATCCGCTATCTTTGCATGAAATATCAGATTATTTCAATGAAATCTTTACAGGGTGCCATAGATAAACTGTCATGTAAATGATGCAAAAATAACACTGACATCTCATTTTAAAAGATATATTTACCAAAATGACATAAAAATATCTTGAAATACTAGAGAGTAAATTTATTCAATAAAATCATCATTGGCTTCAACCATGGCCTCCAGATCACTTCAGAATCTCCTGCAACTATTCTGGGTAGTCTCTTTGTTTAAATTGGTGAATGCTACCATAATCCTTGCCTTCAGTTCATCTTTAGTGTTACAAGGAGTTTTGTTAGTCTCTCACTCAACTGTGCCCTGCACATAATATTCAAAGATTTTGCAGTCTGAGAAGTTAGGTGGCCAGATGTAAGGGATGATGCGGTTGCAAAAATTGTCTGACAGCCATGACTGGGTTCTCCTGCTTGTGTGGCATGGTGCAAAGTCCTACTGTTAGGGTCTCTCAGCAGTCATCCTCTTGATCCAGGGCAGCACTACCTCCTTAAGGAATCTGATGTAGGCCTCTGTGTTGAGTCTGAAGTCCTCACCAACAAATTTGGGAGTTCTTATCAGAATGATCAGAGTGAGTTTCCGAGCTGCCATACATTCATAATCACCATTAGACTCATCCAACACTTTCCAAATCATCTGCACTGTCTTCAGATTGATGCCCAAACACTCTGAAATGTTTGTATTGGAGCTTCTGACATGAATGCAAAGAGATACATCACGCAGTTTCTAAATTTCTGGGGGAGTAATATCATCATGGTGCTCTTTTTCTCACAGACGGTGCTCAACTGATCCTACTATACTGTGCAGTCGACAAAATCAAAAACAATGTGAATGTGCAAAATTAAAAATATAAAATGGCAACAATTTACCCATCACACCCTGTATACTAAAAGCTTTTGTTTCTTTTATAACAAATCAAGTTCCATGAAGTCAATCAAAAAGAAATGCTCTTTTGTTACTAAGTGAACATGATGTACATTAATAGATTTCTTTGATGATTCTTTCATTTTTCTATCTTCTTTCTTTGCCACAAAATGAATACCATACACAAATATCTCTACTCTTCCAAGCAAAGGAAGCTTAGGCCCATATGTTCTTGAAACACCAGTTCTCGTACAATCACTATGTTAAGCAATGTTGAACCAAGTCAGCACCTAGATGAATGACCACTTTGATGCTGTAAGCATGGATATGTGGTTGATGAAATGAATAGGGACTCAGAATTAGAAATCAGAGAAAAAAGTTCCAATTCCATTTGGATTTATTATATTTACTCATGCGGAAATACTCTTGGGAAATGTATGAATCCACCTCTTCTCCCTCCAGCTATGGGCTAATTAGTAGGAATTCTATCAGTAAATCATTATTATCTCAAAATAATTCTTACAATTTAGAAATATTTTCTAGTTTTAAATAATCTTCAAATGGTTGATAAGCCATGAAAAGCAAATTAATCAATCTAAGCAAAAGAAATATTTTGAGTAACTTTCTTTGTCCATTAATAAATTTATCTTGCTAACTTTGTTATATTCAAGTAAATTATTTGAAATTTTTGAAATACTAAAACATAATGCTTTTTGATTTCACAAAAAATCCAAGCTTTTGCAATACTTCTGTGGAACTTTATTTAAAAAGGTTCAGCATTTTGAAAAATCATTAAAAATTCCAAGTGAGAAATGTACAACATTGTCTTTAGAATAATTTTTAAAATGACAATTGTAATCAAAGATTTTATTTATTACATCGGGATTGTTATAGATATTATTATAGACACACAGTTTCGGGCAAGTACCATCATTAGGTATCCATTGTTTTGACTGATATTAGTTATCTGATGATTATTGCATTATTTTGTCCCTATGATGCCAGTTTCATTTTGAGGTGCAACAATGTAGATATCCGGGAAGCGTATTAATAGATGATGGAAAGTGCAAAACAGAAATCCAAAGGTGCATTGGGAAAGTGAAAGACGCCTTCCAAAAGCTGAGCAAAGTCTTAAGAAACTGAAAAATGTCATTAGAAACAAAGGAAAGTGTACTGAAGTGTTATGTAATATCAGCCATCGTCTATGGTCGTGAATGTTAGAAAATCTCATCACAGATGAAGAAGAGATTTGAAGCAACAGAAACATGGTTCTAAAGAAGAATGCTGAGAATGGCATGGATGGAACATGTGAGCAATGATGGAGTTCTAGAAACAATGGCAATGAAAAGGACACATGCTTAGCATGAGGAAGAGACAACTGAAATTTCTGGGGTACATAATGAGGAAAGTTATGAAAGAGCTATAATGGACAGGAAATTGTGGCGAGCCATGAATGCCAACATCCTGAAGGGACACAGCACAGAGCAGAAAATGCAAGTTACTGTTTGTTCCTGCTGAATAAGTGAACTCATGTCAACTCAGTGACAGTAACAATGGAAATTTTGGAGAGCCATGATCACCAACATCCTGAAAGGACATGGCAAATAAAAGAAGAATATTGTGACTACAATTAGAATTTCTTTTTCTTTGACTTGTTTGAGAATAGCAAGCATTCTAGTCTGGGTAAGTGCTGCCTCTGGCTTGAGTTATAATTTTATTGACCCCAGACAAGTCAAATATCAGTTACAGAACTTCCTTGTCTTTATTAAGTTCTCCCGCCACTCAAGATCTATGAAGAATTTGCCACTGCAATTTCTGTTATTCTAACTCATGTCATTTTCTACTCAGAAAGGATAATGATTGTAATGAATGTTTTTTTCCTACTTTGTTGCTCTGTCATTGAAAGGAAATCTTTGACTCTTTCAAAGGAATTAACAACCTCCTGATTGAATCAGAAATTAAGTAAATGAATGAAATATGCCTCTAAGTACATCGTAAATTATATTCAGTCAACTAAGTTTCTTTCATCTTTGAAATGGAAGATAAAAATAAAAAAAATTTAGAAAGAGATTGACAATGAAAATATTATTTTGTTCCACTTTTTGGTCAGATAGGAAGTATTTCCATCTTGTAATTTACAATATGACATTGATAGACTGACCCAATGATTATTTCAACATGAAGTCACTTAGGATGAAAATATATTTATAAAAACTGACTAATAAATACAAATCATAGATAAAAATACAAACATGAACTGAAAGAAATAAAAACAAAACAACAAAGAAAAGCAAAAAGACCCAAGTAGATGAAGACATAAAAAGTTAGATATATTGAAAAGAATAATGGCTTAAAATCAGACAGCAAAATAAGTTCAGTCTGGATTTGAATAAAGAAAACTGATCAAGTAAGTCAAGACCTTTGTGTCAGAGTATAAAAAGAAAATCTCCTTTTTTAATAGAACAATAAATCTTTTTTAATAGGTTTGTTTTCTGTTCAAGAAGAACTTCTCTATTATCAAGTTTCATAAAAAATAAATGAAATTACGTACGACAAGAGTTGAAGTAAATTATTCAAATAGTTTTATATCTTGTATTGTTCTGACATGAAGAGAATTACTATTAATCAGTGAATGAAGGTTATCGCTTATATTTCTGGATTATAACTGCTGACAGTTCATCCTTTCTTCATGCTTACCATTACAACATTGTGTAAAAGTTCTTATTAAAAAGCCCAGCTTCATTTACATGAAAACATTTATCTACCTGGCAATAAATGATATCCGTAATAATCTTTCTTGTTGTGTCTGATCCTTACCCAAAGTTGATGCTAAGACAATGACAGACCTTGAGTCAACATCATTGAGTCATCATCAAATTCTTATGATTGATAAAGTTGGAATAAATAGATATAAATTGACTTCGATTGATTAATAGAAATGAACAGAAGTGTATAGAGAAATAGATATCAAGACAAAAAATAAAGTGAGAATTATGTTTAAGTTTTTGTAACAGGTGAAACGGTATTTATTATTTCTGTCAAGTCTTTCTTTAATATTTTTTTCTGTCACTTTTTATCAAAACTCAAATCATAATTCTAGGTAAGCAGTGTGAAATGACTGCAGATGTGTTGTCAGAAAAAGCAACAGAAGTAAGATGCATGAAATACTGATCAAAAGTTAATTATTGATGATAATACTTTGAATACTCATTGTTTATACTATTTGCATTTCAACTATTGTCCTCATCTTTGTTGTTGCTAATACAATGTTTCAGGAATTCTAAACTGAACTCTTTATTTAATGTACGGGGATAGACTGTTCTCATTCCACTGCACTTGCCTAGTTCTTATTTTTAATACAGCTCAGTTATTGCTCACCCATTTACACTGCATCCAAGTACACACTACCCAGCTCAGGAATTGAACTCAAAATTTCTCTAGCACCAAATTCCTGAACCAGCATTTTAATCCAGGATATTGGCAAGTAGGACAATTCTCTGTACTAACCTACCTGCTGATTCATGCTGCCACTGTTGCCATTTGTCATGTTTGACTGCTGCTGCTGTTGAAGCCTTCCTATCATTTGCCTTTCTTTATTAGCAGCTCCCAAATTGTATTTATTTCTATGATAGGCCTACTAAGAAGGTTCTCATAGCTTAGCATAGATGAGATTTCCATAGGCATTGGAACAAAAACAGTCTACTCCTGTAGATTAAATAAAGGGTTCAGTTCAGAATTCCCTGCAGATTACCCAGAATGATATGGCCAGAGAGCACAAATGCCAAAATGTAATAATAGCAACAAAGGTAAGGACAATAGTCTGAATGAAAATGGTCTAAATAAGGATAACTCCTCATCCCAAAGATTAAGACAGAAACTGTTACATCTAAGACTCAATCAGCACCTTTAAGTTTTTTGAATATTGTAGAAGAGAAATATCAATTTGTCTTTTTTAATGGAAATATGCTATAAAAAACAATACATGTAAAGTGCATTTTTTATTTGAATACAGTCTTCTTAAGAATGCGCAATTTTATTTGTTCATTTCCAATGACTATTAAATCACATCACAAGTCACCAAAGAAGAAATAGGTAAGTTTTACAGTACATTAAGAAATGCCAAATACCAGTTCAGATTTCTTCAAGAAACTATTATCATTAAGAGGAACTGAATGAAAAAGTAAGAAGGGATAAACAAAGTTAGGTAGTAAGAACAGACTAGTGGAGGAAAATTGGTATATTGACTAAATAACAGACAGCATGTTTGAAGAACACTCCCCCCGACCTTCAAAATAAAAAGGAACCTGGAAAACCTGGGAAGAGATATAAGAACCCGATAAATGCCCTAACAAACAGTAAACAGTTTAGAAATGCAGAAATGAAAATATACCAAAGTACTTGCAGTCATATGCAAACTTGAAATAAAATTACAGAAATTAAAGAAAGCTAAAGCCTTGCCTCAACAGCAACACAACAAACAACAAAACAATTCAGTTTTTGGATAAACGTGATTGTAGTTAAGAACAAGTATAAAACCTGAGAAGAGAAGAAGCACTCAAAAGTGAAAAACCTGAAGTGACAAAAGCAAGTTATCTGAGACAAAAAGTGACAAGAAAAAAAATGAAATGGATGATAGATGAAATTCTCAAACTATTGAAAGTGGCATGAGACAATGCTAAGAAATGGCCCAGAATATATGATGATAATCATCAGCAGCATTTCTGTGTGATGTCCAGATGAAACAAAAGTGATCATGGCTCTCCACAATCCCCTCTTCCTTCTACCCCTAAGTAATATTTGACTCCTTACCCTCCATGCTGTTCTACATCTCTCTTCTCAATGTATCCTAGGTTTTCGAAGCCATCCTTTCTCATAAAATGTGTCAGAAATTTCTATTGCCACTTTCTCATTTTAAGTATGTATTTTTACAATTCCCTTGTTGCACACAATCTGCCCATTGTATTCTCAGCATCCATCTGTAGAACCCTATCTCTGTCACTTCAAGTACCTTCTTCATCTGTGAAAATTATCCAGCATTTAGTGCCATATAAGAGGATAGATATAACACAGCACTTTGGTACTCTTTTTTTCTCAGTTTCTAATGAAATATTCATGAGTTTTAAGGAGATTCATTTTTTTTAGCTTATCAATCTTTTGTGGGTTATTTGAAGTCAAAACATTTTGGATTGTAGAAGGTCGCTTACAGTAGCCATTGTTCCCAAGTAGTCCCTCTTCTAGATACTAACCAGGCTTGATGCTGCTTAACTTCAATGATCAAATGAGAACTGGTGTTAACAGTGTGATTTGACTGTAAGCCATTTTGAGGAGAATAAGAACTACAAGGATACTGCCGCTATCAGAAAATCACAGCTGAAATTTTGGGATTAATAATAAAGTTTAACACTCACAGGATATATTAAAAGCAAGAGAAGAGAGAAACAATAAATTAACTATTTGACAAGTTTGAGTGTTTGAATGATAGAACAAAGATGAGTAGTAAATTGGTAAGAGTTATTTAAATCAGCAAAAATTAGGAAATTATGGAGAGCCATGTTTAGAAAGGTTATTAATTATATAAAAAGAAAAGATTGTTGCAGTGTTGTAGCAAGTAATTCCTAATCATGGCATTTCTCAAAGTAGTGTGGCATATTTGGAGGTATATTCATTTCCTCTCCAAGTAACATGTGACAGGTTGTACTAAGTTACATAGTACCAGCAAGAAATAATCCTTGTCCTATCAGATCATTTATTGTTAAAAATGGTGAAATGTTCTAAATATAATTTATTCTTAATAAAAGTTCTTTCTCAAAATGCACCATCATTTAATATTTTTTCTCCAACAGCAAAATCCAAAAAAGAGTCTGTCATATTATTGGTCCTGACCTGTCATCTCAGTTTCTGTCACTTTCCCAACACCATAATACCGTTGCCATATTTTGTCTGGTGCTCCTGCTATAAATTTTGAGATTCTTAGCAAAATCCAAAGAAGGATCTGTAATGTTATTGGTCCTGATATCTCAGTTTCAGTCACCTTCCCAACACCTTATATGGCTTTCTTCCATCTTTTCTATAAATATTTTGATAGCAACTTTTCTAATGAGCTCTCTTCATTGGTACTTCAGAATTTAAGTGTAGTATTAGACCAGCATCTAGGTCTCATAGTTTTACTGCTGAAGTAACTAGATGCAATTCTAAGTTCTATTTTAATAATTTCTTTTCTTGCCTGTGGAACTCTCTTTCTTGCTTCCATCTCATCTACAATCTTCACGGAATTTAAGTAGAACATCAATCGCCATCTTCTGTCTTCCTGAAACCCCATTCTTTTATTATCTTTTCTTCTCACTAATGTTTTCTCATTTTATTTCACCCTTGCATCTTAGTGGCTTTGTTGCCTTGCATGGGGTGAAATGATTTAAACAAAATGAAATGAGTAAAGAGTGAAAACATTACAAACTCAATAACCAAAGTTCTGAAAGTTAGGGAGTTTAAATAATTCCAAACATTTTCTGATATTTGTTCAGATTCTGAGGAATGCCTTAGCTGAAGACTTTTCAGCATCTTCTCACATAAGTCATTTGATTGAAATAAATGATCTTCAGATATTATTATTCCCTGATACGCTCAATAAGTTCCCCTCCTGCAATTTTGCAACTGAATAAATCACAAACAATATTATGCATTGCAAAATAGATTATTAGTTCCACTGCAAAAAGCAGCATTGTCTGCAAAGAAGGCCTTTTATTCCAATGTTAACCATGACAAAGACCTTCTCATGTAATACATTTATATTCATTGCCTTTCTAAATGTGCTAACAGTAGAAGGTCAGAAGGCAAAACTGAAATGATGGTTCAGTCATAGAAGGAGATATTCTCCAACGAAATTAATCTTTCTTTAGCTTTCTTTTGTACTTTTGATAGTTAAACTGACAGTCAAAGGATTTAATGACTATTTCTGCACCTCATTAATTCTGAGGATGACCAAAACTTCTAATGATCAAAGATTTTGGTTTTAATTGCCATCTGTGAAATGTGGTTTCAATTATCAGCAACTGTAATTAAAGCACAATTAATAAATCATTCTACTAATAAAGGATATTGTTCGGGAACAGTTCAAGCAAACTGAGACTAATTAAGCCGTTTCTTTTTAATAAGTACTTCATCTGGTGATTTTGGTAATGTGAAAATATAATATTCAATCGAGATATTTTTGCTGGACAAATTTAATCTTTCATTTCTTTTCCTTTGTAACTAAAAGGAAAGAGTGAAGAAAATACTAACTGTCAGTTCTTAGAAGACAGAATGTATGATCGCTAGGAAAAGGGACACTCCAAAATATAAGCTACAAATTGGAGATGTCAAAATCAAACAACAACAGAAGTTAAATGACCTGGGAAGTTTCCATCTGAATTTTATGAGATGAGGAGTTATCAGTATTGACACTATTTATATTTGGACTATTGTCATCATCATTGTTGTTATTATCACAACCTAGACATGAACAGTGAAATGAGAACAGTTTAATCCTATAGATTAAATAAAGGGTTCAATTCAGAATTTCCTGTCGGTTACTCAGATCAATATACACCTGAGGAACACCGGAGGGCACAACAGCTGAAACACTATGATAACAGCAACTTTAAGAGTGTAAATATCTTGGAAGTGTTATAATCAAAGATGGGGATTGTGACAAATCTAAAGGCATATTGGAATAGCAAAAGATGCTTTCCAAAAACTAAAAGTATTAAGAAACAGGAAAATCCTATTAGAAATAAAGAAAAGAGTGCTTGACTTATATAATATCATTTTCTCATCTATGGCAGTGAATACTGGATACTTTCCTTACAGGTGAAGAGGAGACTCTTCAGGCAAAAGAGATATGGTTCTACAGAAGGATGCTGAGAATATCATGGACTGAACATATGAACAATAAGGAAGAAAATGAAAAATAAAAGTCTATTGGGAAAAAACAGTTGAAATCTCTTGGACATATAATGAGGAAAGTGAACTTGGAGAATTTGACAATCACGGAAAATATGAAATGCAAGAGAGATAAATGTAAACAGCGAGAGTAACTTAAATAATGAGTTTGTGTAAATGAATGGCAGAACAAGAAGTGGGATGGATGAAAAGTGATGACATTGTTTAGCGCTACAAAGGATAGGAAGCCGGGGAGAGTGATCATCACCCATGCTCTGAACTGACATAACATATAGAAAAAGAAAAAGGGGATTATTAATATCTAAATAATTTCAGTAAATATAGGTGGGTCAAATAGTTGGCTTATATTTAAAAATGATTTTCAGTGTACTTTCTTGAAAATTTAAACTAGCAATTTTTAATATTGTTCAATATACAGAAGGAATAAAATAACTTAATCTAATCATGGAATTTGATTTTAAATGTCAGGACTAACACACACACACACACACACACACACACACATATATATGTATGTATGTGAGAGAGAGAAAAACAAGGAGAAAAGTCCATATAAACATGTCATTCGTGTACATTTCTGTCTAGTCTGTTTTCAACATTTAATGTGAGTAATAGTGAGTTAACTGAGAAGTGTTCTGTTTAACAATGGCAGGATATTCGTATCATGAGCAGGTAGATATGATTTTTACATACAGCCATGCAAATGGTAACGGACATGAGTCAGCATGGCTGTATCAGATGGTGTTTCCAGACTGAAAGCAGCTGTGTCATCGAACCTTTGTTGCCATTTATCGCTGCATTGTTGAGACAGTATCTGTGGCACCACAAACTATGGTTAAGGAAGAACGAGATCTGCTTGTACACCTGACCTTTAGAAACATATTCTATAGGCTGTCGGAGACTATCTAGGTACTTCAAGAGCAGCTCCTGTATCCATATCATTTGCAACATGTGCAGGTTCTTTTGCCCTCTGATCAATTGCAACAAGAGAACATTTGCCAGTGGATTATTGCACAAACTACCAATTCATTGTTTGTCTCTTTAGTCTTGATTATGGATGAGGCAACATTTGGAAGAGATGGAATGACAAATTTACACAACCAATATTTGTGGGTGGATCAAAATTCCCATGATACAATACAGGAGCTAGACACCAGCATCAGCTTATTATTAATGTGTGGGCTGAAATTGTAGGTGACTGTCTGGTAGTTTCGTATGTTCTCCTAGCACATCTTAAAGGAGCTAACTACAGTGACTTTATTTCAAACACACTTCCAGAGCTGTGAGAGGATGTACCCTTGCTAAGATGAATAATGCATGATGGGGCCCCAGCACATTTTAGTCACATTGTTTGTGATGCACTGGCTGATATCTACCATCAAAGATAGATGGGGAGGGGAGGACCAGTTCCATAGCCTGCATGTTCCCCCAACCTCAACCCTTTGGATTTTTATCTGTGGTGGGGGGGGGTCACCTAAAACAATGGGTTTATGCAGCAGACAATAATAATGTCGAGACACTTCATCAACACGTCATGGGAGCCTGCAAAACCATATGACACCAAGTGGGAGTATTTAAAAGGGTCTGCCAGTCAATGCCCCAACAGGTACATGTGTGCATAGAAGCAAGCAGAGGACATTTTGAACAATTATTATGAGTTGCTGTGTGGAAGAACAATGATGGTCTTTTGGACAAATGTTTCTATGGACATTTTGCATCGTTTTGGTGTCAGGAACCCATCCCAAGTTTGTGAAAGTATCTTGGATTGTACATTTAACAGCATTTACCATAAACTTTCAACTTAATAAATAAAAAATGAAGCATTTGTGGATATATGTTTATATGAACTTTTGTCCTTGTTTTGTTGTGAGGCACCCACCCCCAAAATTTGTAAAAGTATTTTTATACCCCTTTTGTGTATGTGTGTATATATAATATTTATTCAAAATTATAACATATGCATGTTATAACATCACTACAAAAATAGCCATTTTTTGTAGAGATGTTATAACATGCATATGTTATAATTTTGAATAAATATTATTTGCTCTACTCTGTATTGAGCACTCTTTTAAGAATAGTAGTTGTTGGTTATTGGAATTTTATTCCATCTTCACCAACCCTGTACTTGTGTACATATATATATATATTATTTACATTATTCGGACTATTGTCCTCATCTTTGTCGCCATATTTATTACGTTTTGGCCGTTGTATGCTCCGGCCTTCTTCAGGTGGTTGGAATGTCAAACTGAACACTTTATTTCGCTCACTGGTGTAGACTGTTCTAGTTCCATGTGCCATGTTTAATGGATGTCAGTTATCAGTTATCTCCTGTTAATTTCCCTCTGAAAGTTCTACACTGCCTTAACTGGGTATTGAACTCACACTCTTTGGGTCCTGTCACTGGATCTAACCAATGCCTTTATCCACTAAAGGCATTGGTTAGATCATCTCAGAAATATATATATATATATATATATATATATATATATATATATATATTGTATTTTACCATTAACATTTTTGTGGCTCATTTCCTGCACTGATACAAACACAGCAGAAAGTTTCTTGTTTCTCTAGATCTTCTGAAAGACATCCATTGTTTTAAGATGCTTATATGAGTTGATTTCTAAGAAAATATTTTGGTCTTCACACTTTGGAGTTTATTATAGCTTCTAAAATTTTATACACCAAAGTGTGTTTTGGTAAAGACCAGTGAAAAGTTGAAATACACTGACACACCAAATGGCGTTTGCCTCAAACAAGTGAAAAAATGAAGAGACTAGTCTATTCTAGTTTCACAGTTTATTTTTAAGGTGAAATTTTCTGATATTGTAAAGGCGGCTCATCAAAGAATAGTTATTACGAAATGTTACTTCATGAATCTTACTCCACAAAAGGTAAAAACCATTTACATTGCACTTATTCAAACAGAACTGGTCTGTTATCTGGAGCCCACACTACTATAAAGATATCAATTTATGGCAATCTGCCCAGGATAGGTGCTTGAGCTTAGCTAAATGTGAAACCAATTTAATATCCCTTCAGTCAAGATGCCAATTCACCAATATGTGTTTGAAATGCAAAATACTGAATGGTTCTTATAAAATAGAAGAGAACAAGTTCTTCATCTCATTGCCTTGAGGCTGATAGAAAACTGGAATTCTTTACCCAGTAATGTTGTGAACAGATCAATCCTGGCTATTTACAAGGAGAAATTAGGATCCTACTCAAATGAACTAAAGGACTAGTAACTAAGTTTTAAGACAAGAAGAAGTCTGGAAATCCTGATCAAACTGTTGTTGTCATCTTGATTGTTATAGATATTATTATGGACCCAATGTTTCAGTCAAGTAATTTCTGGTCATAATCTGGTGGCCATCATTTGGCTGACATGAGATATCTGTTGGTTATTATGTTATATTGTGCCAGTGATGCCAGTTATTGCTCATTTTTGCTGAATCACTGTTTCACTGCCTGATCCAATTATTTAGCACATAACCAGTCATATCTCCTATATCCATCATGTCACTATGCTGAAGGACATCAGCAGTGTGTTTTGGTTTTTTGAGCTTTTACATTCAATCGCAATTATAGTATCAACTGTTTCTCTATAAAGAAATATTTGGCATTTACTGACTGAGCAGCCAGTACTGTTTTTGGTTGAAATTTATAAAATTTTTCAGTTCATTAGCTATCACCACACTTTACCGTATTAATGGTGGTTTTCTACCTAACCTTTTATGTGGATGGTTATATTCAATAGTTTTGACATTTAGTTATAATGGCATGTTCAGATTGCTTTTCATCATTAAGATAATTAAATATATACTTTAGTTATTTCAAATTATAGTTATCATACTGACAATTACTCATCTCAGAAAGAAAAATATAAATTTATCTAACTAGTTAATTCTTAAATAAAACTTAATTTTCAAGTGCAAATCTACTTTAGGGATAGAATTTTGTTTTTTAAATCTATTTTCTCAAAGTTAAAAATAAATAGAGGATGTAATCTGAAATTTAATGTGGAAAATTGTAAAAATATTTATTTAAAAAGTCAAAAATATTAAGAAATGGATAATCTTAAAATCAGCAGAATTCATTTTTTAAATACCTCTGGAGTGACTTAATTTTGTTATTTTATGTAATTATTACCTTTGAAACTGTTATGATTTAAAGACTAAAAACAATGGTGCAAAATAGACCTTATCTATGATGACAAGTTTGGATGAGTATTTACATTTAGATGAGGTACTATGTACATACTGTACATAATACCTCATCTCAGAAATATAGACAGACTCTGAAGTTTGGATGAGTACAAAATTTAAAAGAAACAAAATTTCAGCATTAGCAAAAAGTTTTGTTTGTCTACAATTATTATTCACATTATTATTCACATCTGACAACTGTGCAATAAAACAGTATTCGCAATCAAATGTAGTCCATGTATATGTATGAAAAGTTAAATATATAAAATTACATAACTGTAATTTTATATCCTTTTCAGAAAACTTCATTTGAATATCAGGCTTTTTGCACCTAATACAAAATGTCTTCTTAAAAGTTTGTAAACTTCTATATTGTTTTAGAAAATTCTGTATTTGTCTTATTCTTTTGTATTCTCTTTACTTTGCAAAGTTGTCATTGATAAATATTAAAATGTTGCAGTTGTATTCTACTTATTTTTATCCAATTATTAAATATTTTTGTTAACATTTTATCTTTAACAAAAAGTTTTTTTTATTTTTTCCTTTATCTGTTGAACAGACATGAAAACATAGTCTTTTTCTTTTAATTGTAAATTGAAGACTTTCATCCTTATATCAAAACATTTTTCAACACCTCATTAATTTCCAAATTGGTAATTATGGTAAAAAGTTTCATGATTATAAACATTAAATAAGATGATACAAAGACTTTTTTCAGATACTAAAATCTCTGTATTAATAAATTTGTTCCTATTTACTTGTCCATAATGTAACACTTACTTTCCTTGAGTATATTTGTCCTAAGCCTGCCACTTTTGGGCTATATAAATTTATTAGTCTTTATTTCAATATACAAGGTGGGCTGAAAGTCTGGTCTCTCTCTATCTCTCTTACAAGCTGTAGGAGCTCGTGTCAGCCATCTGAAATAGAAAATTATATGGAGGGGTGACAAGACTTTCAGACCACACTGTACATCAAGTTTCTTCATAAAAATGTAGTACATGTCATTAAATCAGAAGGCACAAAGCTTGATGATGAATATGCATTTATTTTATACAACAGCTATTTTAACAAACTTCTTTTTTGTCAAAGCACTTAATTCAGTTTACAACAATTATTCACGCTTATTGATTGACATTTGTACAGTTCTCATTATATTCATTTATTCTAATTTATTTGCAATCTAATTCTGGAGAGATGGAAATCTCTATATGCTATTATTATTATTACAGTATTATATTATTTATTCTATATAGATATATATACACACATACACACACACAGAATATGACAAACTACATCTGGCAGCAAGGCCTCTGACTGGGAGATTTTGAGTAGTATGGAACCACCTCTTAATTAGTTCTCAGATCCACCCTGACCCAGGGTGGTGGCACCTGTTAGGGTCATAGCTATTGGCAAATAGTGAACCCCCAAACTGGGATCAAATAACTGAAAGTATAAAAATACATTTTCATCGTTAAAAAAAAAAAAAAAATACTAGCAATATATTAAAAAGGATAAATAAATTACTAGCAACAGATTTTTATAAAAGAAAAAATTATTCAGGCTATCAAGAAAATTCAATTTCAGTATTAAATCACCCATAAGGAGTTGATATGCCATTAAACAAATACACACAAAGATTTCTTTTTATGTGATGGACTAGGAAAATTTTATAAGAATATACATAGACAACAACTACCTGCTCTCCTAAGAAAAATATTTGTGGATAACACTTTTGTTCTGAGAATATCTAATTGTAAAAGACATCAGAAGATAACTGAAGATAACAGAAGATATATAAAGATATTTAGCCCAAGTCTCAACCTTACCCTATTTGAATATGGCAAAAACATGGTGATTTTCATAGACATTGCCAGCATGGAACTGAGCTGGCATCTTGACTTCAGTCAGTTTCCCACCACCATAATGAAGCATCCCTGTGCCTTTTCTATAAATATTTTCATGGTAATTGTTGTGATGAGCTTTCCTCTTTGGTACATTCACTATGGATTTATGGGCAGTACTAGATTAACAGTTAGGTCTCATCATTTTACAATCATGGTAGAGGGTTAGTAATGATAAGGATGAAGAAATATCCATGCAGGAGTTTGTTTCACAATGTAGCAGTTCTCAGAGAAAAACTGAGTGGAAATTCCTCCTTAAAATTGGAATACATCAGAAATATGAAAGATTCAACTCCATGTACATCAGATGGCAAGTCCTAGCTATAAAGATCTGAACTGATGGAGCTCATCTGAACCTTTGCTATGGAAATAATGACAGTGGCTTAACAAGCCTGCAGTGATGCATCTGTGGGAAAAAGACTGCAGTTCTATTGAAATTCTCTGTTTGCCTTATAACTTCCTAATTTCTCACATGTTCTGTCTATAGTATTAACAGCATTTGTTCATAGAACCACATCTATCACTTCATACCTCTTTATTTGTCCAGAATTCACTGATTTGTCTTTTGGGAATTTCTGAAAAATTAATCACAGAAAAACACAATAGAAATGATTCCACTTAGCAAAGAAAACAATATTGCAAAATTTGAAATCTGCATCATAAAAACAGATAAACTTCTAATATATAACTAAAAAATAATTTCAAACTCCATTTTCTTTCAACTGTAGAAATTGATTTTAAATGAATGCTGTCAAGGCAGGCAAGTTATCCTTACTTGAAAGACTGGTGCAACACAATTTTCAAATTTTTATTTCTCTATTTGATTTTGTACCTTCCTAATCTAAGTCAATATCAAGAGATATTGCAATTCATTTATTGTCTGTTAATAACATAACACAGGAATTGCATTAGGGGAAATTGAAACCGAGCTTGTCACCTTCAATAAATAGCCACAGTAAATGCTTACTTTGGCCAGTTGAAGCCAATCTTTCAGAATTTATGTTCTTTATTACATTCAATTCACAAAGTATCACTCGTCACTCACTGATTTATAAACACAACTGTAACATTTACAAGTTTCATCTAACAAAAGATACTGTAAAATCTTTCCACCTTTTAATTTATGCAAACTGTTTTGCATAGATATTTCCACAACTTGCAGGTAAGGGAAAAATATATCTGTGAATCACCTTTTATATGGGTACAGGTTCCTATTCAAACCTCAAACACTAAAGCTGAAAATCATTTTTAATTTCCAATTTTATAAAAAAATACAAATGTGTCCCTGATTAAAGGCTGCAATTCAAAACAAAATTCTATTAACTGAAAAATCTATTTTTGGTCAGGAGTTAAAATATCAGAAAAAGCCAACTCACTTCATATAAATTTTTTTGTTTTTTTTAAGGTGCTTTTAGTTGCTCAGCCAAATTACATCTTTTCTTACACATAAAAATGTTTTATCTATTTCAATCTATATTTAAGAGATTGAAGGAAGACTTTATATTTAGCTTTCAGTTCTAAGAATACCCTTCATGATTGTGAGTTTAATCCTGAGGCTTGGCAGCGTGTATTTGGACTCGGTGAAAATAGGACGAGCAAGAGACGAGATATCCCAGACATGGTCAGCAAAACAATCTACCTTTGTAGATTAAGGAAAGTTTGAAATTCCCTGATGGCTACCTGGACTGACAAGCACCTTATGAAAGCCAGAAGGTACAACTGTTGAAATGTCACTGAGCTGGTATCTTGACTTCAGTCAGTTTCCCGCCAACAACAAAGATGAGGACAACAGTCTGCATGTAAATAATTATAAGTCATACTGAAGACTAGCCCTCTAGCAAAAAATAATAATAATAGGATTGCTGTTCTGAAAGGGCATGGCACATAAAATAATAATAATAATATGCACACTGTAAAAGATACTATTTATGATTATACAGAATTAAAATTGGTTTTATAACCAATTTTAATTCTGTATAATGCACTGAATATTGTTGCCACATCTAATCAGTTGCTTCTGCAGTATATCTTGAGATTCTGGACAAAATCCAAAGAATCTGCAATATTATCGGTCCTGACTTGTCATCTTGATTTTCTCACTGCTATCATGTAGCCTTTTCTATAAATATTTTCATGACAATTATTCCGATGAGCTTTCTTGTTTGGTACCTAGACTTTATGAATTTAAGCACAGTACTTAATTGGCAGCTAGGTCTCATAATTTTACTGTTGATATTGCCAGATGTAACTGTAACTTCTAATAATTTCATCTCTCGCTCTTCTCACCTATGGAAACCTCTACCAGCTTCTTGCTTTTCTGTCAATTACAGTTTACAAGATATTTAAGACAATATCAGTTGCCATCTTCTGTTTCCTTGACTCCTCTTTTTATTGTCCTTTCTCTTCAGTAATGTTTTCTATGTTTCTTTCACTTGCATCTTAGTGACTTTATCACCTTGCTTGGTATGAAATAAAAAAAAGCAATCTTACAAAACAGAACCTTTTGCTTTTTATAATTTTTTTTGTCAAATTTACTGAATTAAACAAAATACAAATCAGACATTCTGTGACATTTTATTATTGATATGATTTATTTTGACAAAGATCTAGGTTCAGAAATGTTTCAATATTATTCATCATTTGTGGATTTCATCCAAATTTGTCTTGTAAATGATTTATTGAAATACACAGTTTATTTGATATTATTAAGGCATTTAAAACTCAAAGTTTTAAATGTCTTGAGTTGATATGTTTTTGGAATTCTATTTTTTAACCAGTTTTCAAATCTCTCTCTCTCTTATTCAGCAATACACATAACATCACTTTCCAATTCAGCATCATCTTGATTGCTAATTTGTATGAACATTTAGTATGATTTGTATTAGAAAGTCTGGCAAAATTAGGTAACATTAAATACAAATATGTTACTTGAAAACCCTGTGTTCTGATTAGACAGCACATTTTAGAGCTTTGTAGGGTCAGTGGAACTTTTTATGGGAATCTTCTTCTTGGAGGAATAGCTAATTTCTTTGAAGAATGGACATTATTTACGTTCGGACTAATGATTTCATCTTTGTTATTATCTCAACATTTCAGCTGTTGTGCCTCACTGGGCTTCTTCATGTGTTTGTCAATTTGAGTAATCTTCGTAGAACTTCAAACTGAACTCTTTATTTAATCAATGGGAAGAGATTATTCTTGTTTTGCTGTCCATCTCTTGAAATATCATTCTTTTTATTTTTTTCCTCCTTTATGGTCCTCTTGACTTGGCACTGATTTTTACATCAGGTTGAGCTGCTTCTGAATATTGTCCTGGTGTTGTTTAACAACAACAGCGGCAGTATCATAATTTGAAGTTTCAGACTCTGAAATATTATTTTACTGTCCTTTTAATTTTCCTTAACACTGTCCATTCTGAGGACACTTGTAATTTTCAAAAACACTTTGTTAGAAGGTTACATCCAAAGAACATCGCCACCTGCTTAGTGCTTGTTATTTTTATCATCATTTATATCACATGACCAGTTGTACCATTAGTGATGAATGTCACAACCATAATCTCCTTTCTCTATTTGACAGGAAAGCTTAATGTGTTCGTCTTTCTCACCATTTTGTTAAACTCCAAGCACATTAGTTCAACCACTTTTCTGTTGATAAAAATGACTTAAAACTTGTTGACCCAATTCAATATTCTGTACAGGGATGTCCCCTCAGCAATTTTGCTGTTTACAATTTCAGTTGCCTGCAACCCATCCTAGAAATAAACAATTCTTAATAATTCTGAAGTCAGTGAGTATTTATGTTGGCAATTTGGGGATACAAAAAGAACAGTGCTTTTACTAGGCACTTTCACATGGTGTAATGGTTAGTCTTGCCAGATCAAATATGACTGAATAGTGAATTCAATCCTCACTGGGTGCCCCAAACTTTCGGCTTTGTGACATATCTAAGCTGCACTTAGAGAATCATCATAAAGTGCTTTAACGTGAAAAAGTAATTTCTTGTTTTAATAAGAAACAAAATCTATTCTGAAGATGCTTAAATATACACTCAAAATCTTTTTATCCATAATCTAACTTTATTCCAGTATTCTTAGATGTCTAATACAAGGGGAGGTTTTAATAATTGTGGTGGGTTGGAAATGAATTAATAAAATGAGGGTGCAAAATCATTTAAAGGATCATTAAGTGAAAAATTAATATTAATAAACGTGTAGGAGTCAGAAAAAAATCCTCACCCCACCAATCTATTAGACTCCCCAGGTGTATATTGGTATAATTGTTCTATATTATAATTACCCACTGTTGTTCATCTCTTATTGTGACTAATTTATAAATTAAGTTTTAGGTTATAATAAAATATGATTCACTACCATTTGCAATTTCATACACCAGCTAGCATTCTTGTACTCATCTGCTGTAGATAAGGGCTGAGAACAGGAAAAAATTGTGTGTCCCAAAATCATAGTGCATGGTTTTGTTTTTTTAAACTGAGTAATCATCAGCATTTTTGTTTAAATCACAATAATTCATGTTTGTTTGGGTTTTTTTTAATTTGAACTAAAAATGTTAATTTTAGTTAAAAATAATCCTGTAGAACAGAAATTCAAACAGAAATTAAAATAAAAAAAAATGTAGCTTCAAATTGAGATTTTATTAATTTTGAGTAGATATTTTTAATTATCCTCTCTGTTGTTGTTATTTCAAGTACTGCAACAACAGACTTGTCTCAAGACACAATTTTGACTGAAGA
This sequence comes from Acanthosepion esculentum, assembly GCA_964036315.1. NCBI lineage: Eukaryota > Metazoa > Mollusca > Cephalopoda > Sepiida > Sepiidae > Acanthosepion > Acanthosepion esculentum. The sequence goes on from OZ038490.1 coordinate 54,713,130, forward strand.
AGGAACCAAGCAGAAATCTTCAGTGAATACTCTTTTTCACAAAAAAGATTTATTACCCAAGAATTTTTAACGTACTGACATATTGGATATATTCAGGGAAAAATTAATATATGTAATAAAACAAATTCTATTTCCTCTTGAGACTTTTCATCTGTGTTTGCAGAATATATTTTTTTTTCTCTTTCAACATGATGACAGAGATAAGATTAAAAACAATGAAATAGACAAGAGCAGTTTTATCCATTATCAGTAAACTATCCCAGAAGAGAAAGTCTATTTTTTATAATTCAGTTAAAAATAAAAAACAAAAAACATCCTTCTGTATTTTTTATTTCCAACAACTTCAAAACTAGAATTAGCATTTTTTCTGAAAAGTTGCTTGGCTATTGCTCCTTTTATTTATATTTATATATATATATATATATATATATATATAATTATTTATTTAAATATTATAACATAAATATGTTATAAAATCACTACAAAAATAGCCATTTTGTTTCAACACTTCTGGTGTCTTATCAAGTGATGATGTTGAATATATATATATATATATATATATATATATATATAGGATTAAATCCGGTAAATACTCTGTTTAATTAAACAGTATTCATTACATTTACTGCCCTGAATATTTGAGCATTTACTCAAATAAGTTGTATCCATAAAAATAACAAACAGAAAATATATATAAGTGAAATAAAAAAAAAATTAAATTGATGATTATATTATGTAAAAAATGTCTGTCACATAATCAAATAAAAACTATTTTAGCAACAAATTATTATAAAAATGTAGATATATATTTAACTTGATTAAAAAAAAAATGAAGAAAATAACAAAATGTAAGTTAAATTAGGACTTACACATTTTTTAAAATGATTGATTTGGTCAAATCTTGGCATGTATGCACATTTACTTCATTTGATAAATTTTCATATAAATAGTTTAAATTCAAGAAAAATAACAGAAATATTTACTTATTTTTAGGAGGATTCAGGGAATTTTTTGTCAGAGCAATGTCAATTTCACCACATTTTTAAAATAAATTTCCTGCAAAATATTTAAAAATTAAGGAAAATTATCTGTAAGTTATTTGGGGTAGTTTAGAAAGGGATCATATATTTTTAAAATATATATCCAGGTAAGATGAGAATGAATTTCTATTTGTAAGATTAGTTTGGATTTAATATCATTTTGTATTAATCTCCTGGTAGTATTAGTAACATCTTGTATTGGTATTTGGTTGGTATTTTTGACATTTTGCATTGATTGGTTATTTTTATTAACATCTTATATAAAGAATATTTACTCAACAGTTGCATATTATCCTGAAGGGATATGGCACATAGATTTTCAAAATTTATATATATATAACGCAAGCTTCAGGCCATTAGTTCAAGCCTAAAACAGACTGTCACCACTCAGTGTTGACCTCAGTGTCCACTTTTATATTTACATCTGGTGTGTCACTGATATTGAGCACTTTAACCCATAAATATAGCATACTTTAAAATTATATTTTTATCATTTTATATATATATATTTAGTGTATTGGGGCAGCAGATCATTATTTAAACATATATTGTTTAATATAACAGACAACGAATATCTATTATATCTGACCATGTGCCGTTCTATGTTTGTATGTTTGCTTTAATTTTGGATGACAATAATGACAAAAATTGTACAACATTTGGATATTTTTTTATTAAGTTGGTCCTTGATCTAAGCTTTCGGCTTACATGAGCCATCTTCAGAGTGGTTATATGGACATTTTAACAAAGATATGCACCATCAAAGATCACATTCCTTAACGTATTTATTGATTCCAGTACATATAAATTTACTACTCCTCTATAGAGGAAACCCACTAGCATTAACTTGTGTCTTAATTATAATAGTGAATGCCCCCAACGATATAAGTTAACCATTATAAAAAAACTTAATCCAATGCACACTTCCAAAACTATATTCCATAAAGTATTATATAACATTAAACAAACACTTGTTTATAATGGATTTCCTAATTTCGTCATTGATCAACAAATTAAAATGTATCTCAAACTTAATACCGCTAACAAAATTGATAATATTAATAATAATATTGTACATTAAAATAAACATAACACTCTTAACTTATATTATTGTAACCAAATGCATAATAATTATAAACATGATGAAACAACACTCAAAGACATAATAGGTAGAAATGTTAAACCCATTAATAATAATAAACAAGTTGAGCTCATCATATATTAGAAAAAATTTAAAATAATTGACCTCATAGTCTCTAATAACTCTACAACCACACAACTAAATCCTCCACAAAAATACAATGTAGTGTATCAATTTACATGCCTCTACAGAAATTGTATCTCTGATGCTAATCATAAAACCACTACATATATTGGTTTTACAACCACGCACCCCCATGGACTTACCTGTCACCTTTCTGATCATAGTTATATTAAATAACATTTCTTAGAAAAACATAGCCATGTACATAATATTAAACAGATATTAGTCGATCACAATAATAAGAACCTTCAGGTATTGGAGGCTACCTACATTAAAACAAAGCAACCCACACTCAACAAAATTACATTTCAAACTAGTCACAACACATTACATTGCATCTAGACATATGGTTATGTTAATATTTCAGCCTCTTACATGGTATGACATCATAGAACCACATCTTGAACTTACAAACTGCATCTTCCATTCTGTGACTGTTATCGTCACATAGCAATCTTCTATGTCAACATAACAAAATATTATCTTCAATAGTGTATATCTTTGTTAAAAGTCCATATAACCACTCTAAAGATGTCTCATGTGAGCCGAAAGCTTAGATCAAGTACCAACCTAATAAAAAAAAATATCCAAATGTTGTACAATTTTTGTCCTTATTTTCATCAAAAATTAAATCAAACATACCAACATTAGAATGGCTCATGATGAGACATAATAGACATTGTCTGTTATATTTAACAAAATGTTTATATATATATATATATATATATATATATATATATATATATATATATAACACACACATACATACATACATACATTCACTGAGCATTTCAGTACACATAAATAAATTCTCTTTTATGCAGATTTATAATCAGTCCATGATGTGGCAGCAATTTAATGGATATAAGCATTTAAACAGTTATGCTGACCTGCTGAATTTCATTTCATGCATTAGTATGGGAAAAGAAGATGATTTAAGCCATTTTGCATACAGCAAAACTGAAACTTTGGACCCTTGTATATGAAAATCAGCTGGGGAGTCCACTATATAAACAATAACTAGGTTTTGTATTCCTAATACTGGAAGTTAAAATTTAAAAGTATATCTTCTTAACATTTTGTTTCTTTGTCCAGCCCTTTACTATTAATAAATTTAAAATAAAGAAACTTCATTTATCATAAATTAACTAACCTTTCCCTTCAGTTGTGACTAAATCAGTTTTGTGCTTAACTGCTAAATGATTTGGTCACCTTCTTCAAAAGTCGGTGCCAAAGTTTTAGGGGAAAATACCCAATCTTTCAGGTTGCTTCATTTTGACACTTATTGATAAAGTCTGCTTCATATTCAGATCCTTTTCATGGAATGTTGAATCTACATAACAAACATTTTCCTTACCCAATTACCCTTGCTGCAGATTCATATATCAGCTGACACCAGACTTTGGCCTTGCTATATCCTGCTTGTTCTTGTTATCTGTCTATTTCCTACCTTTCTTTGTCTCCCTCTTCATTTCTGTTTGACTCCAATGCTATTGTTCTTTATCTAGTCAAGCATTGATTATATACTGTATCCCTTTGTGCAGTTTCTATTGAAATGCACCTTATCATTTTCATTATGACCGGCTTTTATTGCATCACAACTATTCAGATCTTCTATTACTGTGCAAGCAGTTGAACAGCTATTAGAGAAAAATGGGCTTCCTAAAGCAAATAGAATTTGTGGTTGAATTTTGCCAAGAGATTCATCTTCATTTATGATCTGCATTGTTTGTTCATATTCATTGACTGATGGACAGTCTGAATATTTGTGATAAAAAGCAACTATAATTAAAATGAAATACTAGTTAAAAGTTAATAACGGTTGACAGCTTCATCTAATAAATATATAAGATTATATTGTTATAACTCACAGTCGTTGTTGGATCAAGTCTGTTCTAAGTTTTAAAGAGAAAAGGCACTAGAAACAGCAAAAAGAGTACTGAACTGTTATTTAATATCAGTCTTTCTGTATGGCAGAGAATGCTGGACAATCTCCTCACTGATGAAAAAGAGACTTGAAGCAACAGAAATGAGGTTCTATAGAACACTTGATCAATGACAAAATTTTATAGAAACAAAAAGGACACTTAAACTTAACATTAAAAAGAAAAAGTTGAAAATTCTAGGGCTCATAATGAGGAAAGGGAGGTTAGAAAATTTGACACTCACAGGACATATTAAAGAGAAAACAGTACATAATCTATGTAATGAGCTTGTGTAAATGGTTGGCAGAACAGGCAAAAACACATTTACTCAGAGCTAAAGGACAGGACATTGTGAGAAGCCAGGATTACTAATGTTTTGAAGGGACACAGCACATAGAAAATTGTTATCACTAAAATTTATTAGCGAGTTTTTCATAAAGCCAAGTATCTTTTTACCATATTCTTGCTATCTATAGTGAAAGCTTTATTTAAATAATTTATCAAAGATTTTGTGATTAAATATTCTCATAGTATTTCTAACTTCATTTTCTTATCAGTCCTTTTGATCAATGTTCTTTTGAACATAAATTGCAGGATTCATTGCAGAGATATAACTTTAACAAAGACAACAAAAAGATGATATTTGTCAAAAGATAGGTGACAATGGAGGCTGAATAATCTTATCAGGTTATCAATAGCTTCATTGTCTAAGATGGTATAGGTATTACTACATGATGTAGCAAACACCCATAAGTTCAGATTGCAGGCACAACTATTTCTTCTAAATTCTTGCAATTTAATTTAAAGCTTGAAAAAAATCTCTTGGTGGAAATTGTTGTGATTAAATAAAGACAGATGGACATTTAATTATAAAAAAAAAAACAAGAGTAAAAACATTCCTTCTTTAATGCTACATATTTTTCCAGATTTCCTTTAAAAACTTAAAACCTTGTTGAGGAACAAAAAAGAAATTAATCAAGAAAAACAGTTCTATTTGCTTAAGTTTTTAATTATTTTGTGACAAGTTTACTTTTATAATTATGTTCAGATATCTATTTATTTGCATGTTAATTTTGTTTCAATCTTTTAATTTTTACTACCATTATTCTATGTGCCCTGCACCTTCAGGACGTGGGCGATCTTGGCTCTCCACAATTTCCTGTCCTTTGTAAATCTTAGTAAATTTTGTCTTTTTGTTATCTCTCCAAAACCCTGTTCGGCTATCCATTTCATTAGGTAGGTTTTGTGCTATTTTCTTTCCAAGACATCTGTCTTCATTATGTGCCCGAGACATTTCAGCCGTGTCTTTCTGATGTTAAGTCTTTTTGTTTCCATTTTCTTTAAAATGTTATCCTTGCTCATATGTTCAGTCGATGGTATTCTCAGCATCCTTCTATAGAATCACACTTCCTTTGCTTAAAGTCTTTTCACCAACTGTGAAGAGAGATTTTCCAACAGTTACTTTCTCCTTTGTCCTGCTAATAATCAATCTATCATTTCCACCATCATTGTTTGTATTCCCATGATACTTTATATTCATTTTATAGCCTTTGATTTTGAGCTTGCTAATTTTTAATGTTTTTTACAATTGATTTTATAATCATTGAACATTATTATCTTGGTTACTATCTCTAAGAAAGTCATATTTTTGATCTTCATCTTGTCATCAAATCTTTTTTTATTGGCCTTCTAAAAAAAGAATTGAGATTAATACTCTATCTTGCCCTTTGAACTTAAATGATCATTTGGTGTAAAATTTGACATGATATCAATAAATATTTATTTTTGTCATATGTACTGGCAATATATTCATCAAGTCTTTACCATAAATTTGGCATTATTTCAAATATAGCTAAAATTTTGTGCAAATATTTTAGGTACACAGTGTCAAGTATAGTAAAAGTTATATAACTTAAAATTAGGATTTTAGATTTTTATGCAAAATTTAAACAGAAATAAACAACAAACCAGTAAAACATATCCATCTATTTTTATATATATATTTTGAAGACCTAACAAGTAATAGCTAAAATGTTTTTGTCCTTGTTAAAATTTCTATCAAATGTTTTAGTCAGTTTATAATAGTAAATAAATAAACAAGTGTTAAAAAACAATGTACATATTATAAAATTGTCATATTTTGGACTAGTGCCATTATTATATCATATAAATTCAAAATCAAGCCAAGATCACCTGATGCTGATCTATAGAGTCTTGATATTTATCTTTCACTTTCCTTGATAACTGGCAAATGACCACTAATTCCTCAGTAGGATCTAAAAAAAATAATAAAAGTAAAAAATAGAAAAGAAGAAAATGAGATGTAGACCACCCCGACCTTCAGCTACCTCCTCCACTACCCATCCAAAACGAGATTCTTTGGCTCAGAGTCTAAGTCTCGTTCACCCATCCCATCAGTGTTTGGCCAAGGAAAGCTGAGATCCATTTGATGGCAGCAATATTTTTCTCCAAACACACATTGAAAATAAATTTATCTAATGTGTCCATAAAAAAAGTGAAAGTTATAGATTGGGACAAAGCATTTGTAGAGTCCATATGTAAGTTACATTGCCTTGTGCCATCTTCTTCTTGTAGATGTTTAAATGTGTGTCATTCTTTGAATTTTATTTTATTTTTTATATTTTTTCTCTCTCTGTTGGCTTAGACTGTGATGTTTTCACCTACACTTTCATTGTGATGTGTGTATTTTGTTCTCCCCATTGCTATTAATTATAAAAATTCTTACTTCAGCCCTTGTCCCCAACTTGTTTAATTTAGAATATGTGTACCTTAGAATGTTGCTTATGAATGCTAAAAAAACTGATGCGACAAAAGAGCATTAAGTCCTATCATCCCATTTTTACTTGGTAGAACTTATACTAAGTCATTACTTAATATGAATTGTTTTGCATTTTTTTTTACACAGATTAAGAGGAATAGATAGGCCTACCTATCATCTGGTCCACACTCCTTCCATGTCTATTGTACAGGAGTAGAGGTTCATCCCTAGTTCAAGATATGGTTTACTGGTTCTCTTTCTTTCTTACCATGGCTACAATGATTTAACTGTTTTAACTCTTCGGTGTTCAGACTAACCAGTTGCTGTGAGTTCCATTGTGAAGGTACCAGGTTGGCACTTTGCTGGCTGCTGCTTCCAACTGGTCATTAGGAGCCCAAACTCTTTGGTAGTGCTTAGAGAGGCTGCTCTGATCAATAGTCACATAATATCGGGGCATCTGTACTGCTATGTCACACATGAGTAGGTATCCCTGCATGTATTTCCAATGAGCAACCCTGAGACCACATTATGCTCTGCTCACATCGATACACTGGCTGGTTTGTATTGCCATTGATGACAGTGACAATGGGGGTTTTTTTTTTCTTCTCTCTCAACTCAAAACATATCTGATGAAAATCACAACAAAAAGAAATAAAACTAAACCACCTCCCCTCCCTTCAATCTTTCTTTCACCAATATTTGCCATATCTGTTCCAACTTCTGCAGTGTAGAATATTTTCTCATGGAAAAGTTGCTAGATAGCATTGCCATCTGTGGAACCAACTTGAATTCTTCCATTGCTACCAATGAATTCTTGGTTCTAGGATATCTTCCCATTTGCCAAAAAGATTACAGCATTCACATGCATGGCCTTGGTGTTTACATCTGGGATAATGTTCTGATGACCAGGGAATTGACTCTAGAGGCCAGTGACTATTCTTGTATGTGCTTCCATCTTTCACCATCTTTTTTTTATCTTTTGACCTTTTCTCAAGACTGCAGTATATTAGATATAATAGCTGACAGTATAGAAAAGGCATTTTCTCTCTATCCATCTGCAAACATCTTTGTCTTTGGTGACTTGAATGCTCACTATGACATTAAACTGAAACATTCTAAAGGAACTGATGTTGCTGGTATACAGACATTAAATTTTTCCATTGTCCAATCCCTCGCTCAAATCGTAGACTTCCATACTCATTTCTCTAGCCAAACTGAGCAACATGCTTCTTTATTGGATCTATTTCTTACCTCCTCTCCTCACTCTTGCCAAGCTTCACAATACTGCCCTTTTAGTAAGCCAGACCACTCTGTGGAAGCTATTGATATCTACTTCCAAGCATCCATTAAACAGGAACCCCCTATCCATAAGACCTCTTTCGAGTATCAGCATGCTGACTGGGACTCATTCCAGGATTTTCTTTGTGACACCCCTTGGACTAATGTTATTACCTCCCATTTGAAAATTGTACCACTGACGTTTCTTCTAGGGTTATAACCAACATAGGTGCTTTCATTCCTTCTCGGAAATTTCATATGAAACTGCAATCGTCTCCATGGTTCACACCAACATGCTCGGCTGCCATAGCTCACAAGAACCGGCTAGTGTGGCATCTTCATCATAACAGATGCCTATTTGCTACTGCTCATAACAAATGTAAACAAGTCCTCAAAGTCCCTGTTTGCTGAGAGAATGAGGCACACTGCATAGCCTCTAAAAACTTTGGCTCTTGTGACTACTGATATCTCTGTAATAGGATGAAAGGTCTATTCCCAACCTCTTCAATTGATTTGAGGAGTTATCATACTCTGCTGAAAAAGGAGAATGCTTTGTCTATAAATTCTCCTCAAACTCTACTCTTGATTCATCTGGAGTATCACTGCCTAACTTCCCACTTAGAACTGATTCTCTGCTGAGTGATATGTATATAACACCCTTCTATGGTCTCTGCTATCATGTCTAGCCTTGATTCCCACAAAGCATTTGAACCCAATGGCATCTCTGTAATAGTCATTAAAAAGTATGCTCTCAAACTAGCTCCTGTTCTCTCTAAATGGTAGAATAAATGCCTTGCTGCCTCCTGCTTTCCTGCTTGCTGGAAGTCTTCATCTGTTTTTCCAGTTTTTAAGAACTCTGGTGAAGCATCTAACCCATTGGCCTATTAGCCTTCTAACTCTTTTTGGGAAACTTCCAGAGGCCCTAATAAATGCTGAATTGGTTCGTCATCTCTCATCACAGGACCTTTTCTCAAACAAGCAATATGGCTTTCACTTCTCCAGATCAACTGTTGATGTATTAACGATAATTTTGTAAAAAGTCTACAATGCTCTAGATAAAAACAGTGAAGCCTGGACTGTATCATGGGACATCTCAAAAGTCTTTGACAGGGTCTGGCATTCAGGTCTTCTTCTCAAGCTGAAACTTGTGGAACTCCCTCCTGGCTCCATACTTTCCAACCAACTTTAATCTGCAAATATTTAAATTCAATGTCAATCGCTATCTACCGTCCTTCTGATCGCTCTTTTCTCTTTCTCCTCATTACTAATGTTTCTGTTTTAAATTACAGAGAGATTGACCTTGAACTCTGTCATACATACACACTAAGTTATAATGTTATCACTTACTTCTGTTGTTTATAGTAGTGTTTGGTAGGAAAGTGTAGTGTGGCCATCTTACCACACAACAGAGATTCCATCAGTGACATAGGTTCTGCAGCAGATTTTGGTCAAGAACATCATTCCCCAAGTCTGACAACCACCATATTCCCCAGATCACCCCCCTTATTCCTTATAAGTGGTATTTGATTTTTGAAGAGGAAAAAGTTACAAGATTTCAAGATATCAAGGAAATTCAAGAGACTACAACAAGGCAGCTGCTTGCTATCCCAAGGAAGGAACACTAAGAATGGAAATGATGTTGAATAAAGTGCATGGCTTCAGAGGGGGACTATTTCAAAGGAGATTAAATGCTGAATTGATATGTATTGTAGTTTTCTTTTTATAGCATCTGTTCTGATACTTTTTGATCAGACCTCGTGTAAGCATAAAAAGATTTGCATTAAGCTTTGTTTAATCTGTTGTTGAACAGGAACAACGTCCTGAGTGAAAACCAGTATGGATTTCACCCTGCTATATCCACAGCAGATATCTTGACTGTCATTACTCACAGAATCAGCAAAGCACCAGGTAATAAATTCATCATGAGGATCATTGCCATGGATATATCCAAGGCCTTTGACAAGGTGTGGCATCAGGGACTGCTACATAAACTCTCCAGCTATGGAATATCTGGAAAGGCTCTCCCAATTACAAAGTCCTTCCTAACAGGTAGGTCCCTGAAGGTTGTTGTTAATGGCCAGTCATTGGATGCCCTTAAGATTTTGGTGTTACAAAAAGTTCTCTACTCAGTCCTAACCCCTTTTCTACTTTAAATTAATCATCTACCTAAGCACATGTGCTGATCATTAGTGAATATCTGTGAGGATGATACAACAGTTTGCAAGTGCACCCCTAAAAATCTCCAAGACCAGAATCTAGCAGCTCATCTTTTCTCTGACCCAGCACAGTTGGCTCAATGGTGTGTGTGTGTGTGCTGTTTTGTAAAATTCAATATGACCAAAATCAAACTAGTAATGCTCCACAACCACCGAGTAAACCCCTCCAAACTTTCACCTATCATGATGGAGGTTCCTTGTCTTGAGTATCTATTGAGACTCAAGCTCTCTCCAGATTTGATGTTTTCTTCATCAGAAAGTTCTTGGTCAAATGTCTAAGTCATGTCCCATATCCATCTTTCACAAACAAATTTGAACATGGAAGATATGTCTAGCTAAAGCCGAAATCTTTCTTTTTATATTCAATTAATACTCTTAACAAATTGGTAAATAAAGAGCTTGATCTCAAAATTCAAATAATGTAAATCCCTTCCGGATGTAGTTGATCATGGCTCTCCACAATATCCTATACTTTCTCTTAGCAATGTTGGTCTTTTTACTATGCCTCTCACACCCTTTTGTACCATCCATTTACACAAACTTATTAGCTAAGTTACGCATGGTTTTCCCCTGTCCCTCTTGCCTTCATTATGTCCAATGAGTGTCATATTCTCCAAGCCCTCTAACCTTATTATGTGTCCCATAATCATGTTATGTTCTGTTTTATTCTGATTCTATGTTTAAGTGTCCTTTTTCCTTTAATTTTCCTCAAAATGTTTTCATTGCTCATATGATCTACCCATAGTATTTTCAGCATCATTCTGTAGAACCACATATCTATTACCTAATTTCCTCTTCATCCGTGAATAGATTTTCCAGAATTCACTACCACATAGGAGGGTCTATATTACATATTATAACTTTCTAAAACATTTCATGTTTCTTAATACTTTGCATAGCTTTTGGAAGGCATTTTTCATGATTCTAATATGCCTTCAGATTACAGTGTACACTGAAAATCAAACAAGTAATGTTCCATCATTACCAAGTAGACTCTGAATTTTTGCCTATCACAATGAATGGGTGTTCTCTCAAGGTGTCCCCATGCTTTGAGCACATATTCAAGGACAACCCTTACATATGATCCATTTCTAAAGATACAGGAAGAATGATTCATTCTCTGTACCACTCTAGTAAATACCTGACTCCTCCTGCTATCCTCTACCTTTAAAAGAGCCATATCAGAGGGAAATTGAAGTACTGCTGACATATATGGGCAGATGTCCAGTTTCAATAGCATCCAAGCCTTTTTGTGTCCTTGTGGGTGATGAATTATTTTCTACTCTACAATCCCTTTCCCACAGATGAAACATTGCAAGCCTCTCGCTGCTCTATTGCTATTTTTATGGAAAATGTTCAGACAAATTACATTTGTTAATTCTACAAGTTCTAACCTTCACAGCCAAGACCCACCATGCCACACCCATTGTAGTGAACCATCCTTATTCCCTTATATATTCCATTGGTGAATTGTAAGTTCCACTCAAGCAGCTTCTTCCCACAAACCACTGCTTTGTAAAACTAACTTCCAAGAGGATGCCTCACAGTCACTACAATCTTAACCTGTAAAAGTGGAGAGTTAACTATTACCTTCTCACATATCTCTATAAACTGTACCTTTTACTCTGTAACCCTCTACTTTGAGTGGATCTTGAGCCTTACACAAAGAAACATTATTGTTAAAAAAATTCTATTGTCTCTTAAAATATCTTCCAGATACTTAATTTCTGTACTTGTTTGACTTTGGTATATATACTCACAATAATTATAATAATAATGTACATCTATAACAAAACTGTTAATTGTTGGTAAAAACCAATATATCATCATGATTTGAAGCTTTGTCTATAGCCATGAGCTCCTATGGTCAAATTGATAATATTGGTTTCAGTCTAGTTGGAATGGCTGCAAAAATATCTCCCTCACTAAATTTATAGACAAACCATACAGATGCATGCTGGGATTTCTTCCTAGACAATAAGATTAGCCACTTTTGTCTCATCTGCCATATTCTTGTTCTTCTTTTGAAGTCAAAACACTGCAATCTCTTTTCTGTATCCCTTTTACATGTTAATGCCATTCTTTTTTTGTGAACTTTTTGCCTTATTACTGTTGCTTTGCCTACTTTTATCTTACATATATATATATATATATATATATATGTATGTATGTATGTATGTATGTATGTATGTATGTATGTATGTATGTATGTATGTATGTGTGTGTGTGTGTGTGTCTATAGTCTGCTTAGTATTATCTTGACCCTGTTCTAGACTTAACTTTCTTATTTGTTTATTGGGTATTTCTGCCAATTCCATTTAACCATGGCCAATTACTCTACAGGTAATAACATCTTCTATGAAAGACAAGGTCATAGACTATGAGACATGTCACAAGTTACTCTCTGATTTCTCTTTCATATTACTTTAACAATCTTAGTGTATTCAAAATACTCCTGATAAAAAACAAAAATAAGATGAGGGAAAAAAATGATCAGAAACTGCCAATAAAAACTTTAGTCTGAATAGATGTAAAGAATAATCAAGTTTTATTTTTCTTTCATTTTAAAATATCAAATCTAGCGTGCATTGCTGGGAGGTCAAACTGATAATGGAATCTTGTCTTGTAAGTTGATGAATCACCTAATCCAACAAAAAAATAAACCCCAATGAAACTGGTTTTATATACATTGATTCTGTTTATTTTTTTGTAATTATTCATATCAATAACCAAATGCTGTTATGTGCAGTTTTTGTATTGCATAACAAGAACAAAATCATCAAAAAAGACATCAACAAAACTGAATGCACAGATCAATTAAGAAAGACAGAGAAAAACTAAATTTTCTATTTTACTATGTGAGGTAAATTTGATCCTGCTACTAGATTCTGCATAGTATATATATATATATATATATATATATTATACTAAAAATTCACCTCATACAAGGCTCGAGAGACACTCAAAGTAGAAAGTTAATGCTAAAATGGTAATGATGAATGAGATGTGTGATATGTATGATAGTTGAAAAGAGTAAGAAACAAAACTATTAGAATAATACTTACAGTTACATTTATAAATGTAAAATACAATAGGAAAACTGTAATAGTTGCCAACGCGTTTCGTCCGATGTGGACTTTTTCAAGGCAAAACAAAAAGAATTTATTAAACAAAGTAACTAATAATAACAAAACAAAATATTCTTAGCAACTGGAAGAATTTAGAGAACGCTATTTTCATACTGTTAACTGAAATTACGTCAATTACTGTCACGTGTGGAGATATTGTTTTTATTGCTGTATTTACGGATTCAACCATTTTCTTTTGATTTCTTGATACTGTTCTGTACATTTGTTTGGGAGAGTAGTAATTCTGTTAAGAAAGATGAAATAGGGAAAAAGCCTGTAGATTAATATTTGGGTAATATTCAATGGCGGCACTCTCGGGGATTTTCCTTCCGAGTTATTTTCTTTTTTATGAGTGTAGCATTTTTAAAATCAATATTGTGGTTGAATTTATTTCTATGTATGACTAGTGCATTAGTTAAGTTGTTTTTTGTGAGGTCTCTTTTGTGCTCATAAATGCATTTTTAAAATTTCTGCTTGTTTCTCCACTATATTGGGAGGAACAGTTTTGGCATTTTATTTTATAAATGCCTGCTTCAGAAATATTATTGCTATTAGTGTTTGAAGTTCTGAGTATATCTAGCTATTTCAACAGTAAAATTATGAGACCTAGTTGCCAATCTCGTAAGATGCTTAAATTCATGTGATCCAGGTACCATTTGAAGAACTGCCATGAAAATCTTTATAGAAATAACAGAGGGAACTCATGTCATGGCATTGGGAAAGTGACTGAAGTCAAGATGCCAGGTCAGCACTGATAACATTACAGATCCTTCTTTGGATTTTGTCAAGAATATAGAGATATATAGCCACAGCAACAGATATAACAGCAATATCCAATGCATGGATGAATGGTAATTTATAATTATGCAAGATGAATTCTGACAAGAAAAATTGTCTGGCATGATACAGTGAACCAACTTTCTTAGCAGCAAACCTAGCAATTGATTCTATATAATCACTCCATGTCTGTAGAAAACATGAGACCAAAAAGGTGTAATGTGTTGCTCTGCTGGAGGTTAGCATCAGCCATGCTAACAAAAATAGTTCCCTATGATAATTAAAGGATATCAGTTTACCTGTGTAACTCTGTACATTTTAAGGAGTTGATACACTTCATTATTTTAACAAAATAAATTGTGTTAGTGGTATGCATCCATAATTTCTATCTGAATTTCTGGCATGAGGAGCCATCATTATAAACATTGACTAATATCCTCATCTTTGTTGTCAAGTAAATGAAATAAATAAGCAGCCTAGATAGCTTAATATATTAAAATAGGCTAATTATAGATGGTTAGTTGGAGCTGAACACAGATGTAGTTTATAGATATGAAAAAACTGAGATAACAATAGACTTATTCATAAAAAAAGCAAAAAAACACAGAATGTGATGAGAGATGGACTCTTTTCTAGTCAATCTAGACTTAATAGAAAAAAAGAATGGTAAACATAAGTAAGCATCTCACGTTAAGCCAGGCTTCACCTAAGATAACCACTTGATACTGTCTTACTTTTATAATGAACTGAAGAGTCAGCAACATTTTAAAGCTTCAAGTAATAAAAATGCAAATTGCGTGCCAATAGAAAATCTTTGTTTCATCCTTTAGGAGCAGATTGGTCATGTGTCATTTTCATCTCCCCCACCTCAGAGGTAACATTTTTGTCACCTGCAGTACTCAAAGTTATTTTTCTCTCAAACTTAAAACCATGAAAAAATGTATGATGTTATGATGAGTTTATATTCTTTTTTTGACTAAGAACATGACGTGAATGTCAGTTATAGTTCTAGTTCTGAATGAAATTAGTTTTCAGTTAGAGATCTACAGAATGCTTAAAAAAAAAAAAAAAGAACTGGAAATTATTTTTTAAAAATGCTTGTGTAATGGCACTAAAATAAAAAATAAAGAAGAAAGGATGTAAAAAAAAAAAAGATAACAGCAGGAGAAAAAAAGAGAATTAAGAGAGAAAAAGTAGAAAAGAAATGAGAGAGAAAAGGAAAAAGAGAAATGAGAAATAAAGCAAAAAAGAGGAAGAAAAAGATTGGGAGAAAAGCCAAGATAAACAAAAAAATAAATAAATAAAAAGAGGAAATTAAAGTCAAATAAATATCTTAAAAAAAATGTCCAAATGATAAAGAAAAACCAAATAGAAAAATGGATTGGAATGATGAATTAGACTCTTTGCTTCCTTTCCCACATTTTATTTTATTTCGAAAGGAAATTTGATACAGTTTTCAAGAGTTTTGTACTTTTTAGCAGGAGAGGTTCATTAAATATAACCTCCATGTATCTTAAAGATGACGGAAAACATTTTTTTAAAATTCCTCTCTTCAGGTAAATTTGAAGTTTAGTTTCTATTGATAGGAAATAATTTGATTTGCTGCTGAGTAACCAAAGATTGAAACTCAGAAGATAAGAGCTACTTGATGTTTACAAGTAGGTTTGAAAATTCAATGAGATAACATAAAAGCTATACAAAATATTCATTCATATTGTCAGAATTAACATGTTTTTGCAACCCTAAAGGTTTTACCTTTTGATATCTTAACTTTTTCAAACTCTTGATCAATTTTAATTGTGTTAAATCTTCAAAGTTTAGTTTGAAAAAGTATTATATAACAAATGTGAACTGCATAGAAAAAGGGGAGATAATTAAATGACAGCAGTTGAAAAATAATCAATTTTAAGTAATTACTATTATAATTACATTTTTATTTAAGCATTAATTTGATGGTGATGTTCTAAATAACTGTCATTAGGAGCTGGAATCATTGCAAGCATATAAAGATTTACTTGATTCTAGAGGGAAAAATGTTTATTTAGATGGAAACTAATTTAAATTTTGTAATTTCTCTTAATATATTTACTTAAAATTTAAAGGAAACAGTTTTGTATATTAATTCATTCAAATGAATTAATTTTCCTCATCTCAAAATTCAAAACAGAAAAAGGTTTTGTTGGTTTAAAGCTTTTAAACTGGCTGAGACTGAAAGAGAATTATTCATATGAGATACAGACCACAGGATATACTTGAAGTATTGCATTTTGATTGGTCCAATTAAAATTATACTACAATGAGTAAATGCTGGCTTCAAGCAAGAAAATGGATTCTTGCAAATCACTGAATGTGCAAGTAAATATGAATCATTAGGAAGATTTTAGCATCTAAATAGTTGAACAAAAAGTTATTCATTGCTGATGCATATATCATTAAAATGAAATAAAAGATCTTTTCTGAATGTTTTAAAAAAATAACTGTGTTCAACTCTATTCAAATATTTCTCAATTTAAATTATTGTGATATAGAAAAAAAACAATTTTTTTTCTTTCAGAATTTGATTAATGCATAAGAAAAAGAGAGAAAAAGAAAAAGAAATCGCTATTCACAGTGAAAATTACTGCATATGAAATCAACTTTGGTCAGCAGACATTTTGAATAGGCTTGGATGAAGATGATTAGCATTCAACTTATTGCAACAATGACAATAATGGTTCTAAAAAAAAAGAAAAAAAAAAGAATGAAATATGTGCTGGTCTGGATGGAAAAAAGCAAGTTCAGAATATTAGTGTGTGCTCATGGGAAGAGTTGAAGGAAGCAAAAAATTTCTTGTTTTGGAAAATGATTAGTTCTAAATTTAGAAGATATACTTCTGTTGGGAAAATATTTTCTGAATTTTTTTTTTCTTTTTCCTGGAAATAAATTGTGAGCCTGAACAAACTAGTGCCGGAAGAAAATATATTTATGAAAAGGAAAAAAAAATAATAACAGAATATATAGGAAAAGTCTACAAAAATTTTGTACATTAAGTGATTACTCAAATTTAAGGCACAAAATGTGGATAAGTGATATAAATATATTTATACATAAAGGATTAATATAATTCTGATGTCTATGCTTTTAAGTAATCAATGTCGCATTGACAAACATCACTTTATTCACCATCAGAAAATTAGAACATACTGTTAAAAATAGGCAGAAGTCTCTTCCAATTATTGTTTTCCAAATGATGTAAACATAAAAATTGTAGACAATAACTGAATAATGCATAATTTTCATTGAATGTTGTTACATGTTTCAAAACCTTTGCTTCTCTTAATCAGCTAAAGATTTATATTGATTTAAGTTCAAATGCCAAACTATAATATAGATTTGTATCAGACAATAATTCAAAATTCATAGAAAGAGAAAAAGAAGGAAAAAAGGAGGAGTTTCTGCAACATACAGTTTAGATAATTCTACAAAATTAATAATTTAGTTATAACATTTCTGTTACACAATCCCTTCATCTTTTTCTTCTCTTCCTTAGAAGTTTGAATTATTGCTCATTACAAGCAGGTTTTGTACTTATATATATATATATATATATATATATATATATATATATACATATACATATACATATTGTGCGGCTGAAGAGGGATATATATATATATATATATATATATATATATATTTTAATTTCTAAAGTATTCTAATGAGACTAGTATTAGGTCAGTTTATTCTCAAGTAAGTTTTCTTGTTGGGGGATCATCATCATCATCATTCTTTATAAAATGTAACTGTGCTCTAACAATTAGTGTACAAAAGTATTTTCTGTATGTCAGGAATGGTTTACATTTCTGGCACTTTGCAGAAGACAAGAGTGTTGTGTGTTCCCAGAGTTAATCCCTAAAAACCTTGTGATCACAGCTAACAATCAAATGGAATCAGTCTAACACTGAATCTGCTTAGAATGCACATATTATTTGTTTCCAATCATTGACTTGGTTTAGAAAATATTCAACTATCATAAAATTGTTTTCCATTTTCAGGAAGAATCTTTTTCCTTTTTTTTCATTTATTTCTAAGAGCATTTTTATTATTTTCCACAGTCTTCCACATCAGATAGTTTCAAATAATTTTTCCAAGATTAATCTTCCAGTATTAACTCTCAAGGTGACTGATCTGTGCATTAAAAAATTAATAGACCCAGTTATCTTACTTTTCTTTATAATACTGAAATTCACCCAACCTAAGACTTGAAAGCTACTCAAGGAGGAATGGTTACTAAATGGGGTGGGGTGGGATATATTGTTTCCAATCCAATGGGAAGAATTGCTAAAAACATCCCATCTCCAAATTTATTGACAAATCATATAGATGCATGCTGTGATTTCTTTCTAACCAATAAAAACAGATCACTTCTTGGTCTCATCTGACATAGTTGTTCTTTCTTGTCTTGAAGTCAGAATGTTACAATTACTTCACTGTATCCCGTTTGCATATGAACACTTTTCTATGTTAACTTTTTGTCTTATTACTGTTGCTTTGCCTAGTTTGGTCTTGCATATGAGATTTTTGTGTTCAGGGAAGCATCCATGCGAGAGCCATTTCCACAAAATAGCAGTTCTTGGAGAAAAAGCTGTCTGTATGGAAATTTATCCTACAATAGGAATATAGATGAAATGAGTGTGATTCAACTCCATGGAGATGGGTCAGTTTTACTTCTTTTTTTTTTTAATCATTTCACCCCAAGAAATCCACTAAGACAAAAAGGCTTACTGAGAATAAAAGAAACTGAGAAAATGTTATGAAGGATAGAGGACAATAAAAGAGCAGGATTCAACAAAAAGAAAGATGAGGATTGATGTTGTATTTGAATTTTTGGAAAATTTCTAATTTATTTTTTTGAAAAATTTAAGAAGGGAAGCAAGAAACTGGTGAGAAATGTGAGAGAAGAAATAATTAGAATAGAAGTCATTGTTACTGTTTCAACAGTGAAATTATGAGACTGAGCTCAATCTAGTACTGTACTTAAATTCATGAATTCAAAATAACAAATCAGAAACCTCATCAGAAGAATTGTCATGAAAATATTTGTATTAAAGGAACATGGAAGCTCTGGTGGGAAAGTGACTGAAGCTGAGATGCCAGATCAGGAATGATAGTTTTCTTTGGATTTTGTCAAGTATCTTGAGATATATAGCTGGAGCATCAGACAAGATGTAGCAGTCATCTTTGGTCTTCATTAATTAATATGATTATTTGGAATTCCAACAAATAATAACACTTGTATTTCTTACATGAAAAAAAAGCCTTTATTGAATATAAATTAACAAAATAGGTAAATAATAACTTGTAAATTTTAATTCCTCCAAAATGAAAATACTTTTACCATCCATCAGACTATGGTTGATGCTAACCATCAAGCAAGCAACTTCTATACCTTGTTGGTCTCACATTTTGCACTGACATGAAGTAGAAAGATTATAGTGAATCAATTGCTAGGAAATCCAGAGAAGCAGTTGTAATGTTATCAGCTCTGAACAGGCATCTTGACTTCAGTCATTTTCCTACTGCCATAATGTGGATTTCATATGCCTTTTCTATAAATATTTTCATGGCCATTGATCTAATGGCCTTTCCTCCTAGGTACCTTGACCAGTGAATTTAAGTTTATGACTAGGCTGACAACTAAGTCTCATTGTTTCACTGTTGAAATAGATAGATGCAACCATAAGTTCTTTTCTAATATTACCTTTTCTTGCATTTCTTGCTTGGCTTCTTATTTCCCTTTCACCAATGATCTTCAAAAGTTTAAATAAAATATTAATCACCATCTGTTGTCTTCCTGAAACCTCCTCTTTTATTGTCCTTTCTTTTCACTAAAGTCTTCTCATTTACTTTCGCTCTTAACCATTTGTACCTTAGAGGCATTATTATCTTGCTTAGAGTGAAATAAAAAAAAATGTGAACAAATCAAGTCAATCCAATTCCCTCTAAATGTAATTCAGATAAAGCATTTTTACAGGTTGTTATATAATTTGGAGCAATTATTTCTATCATTAACACTCATGGTTCCTGTTTTCCAGAGTAAATTTACTTAAATTTTTATAAATGAGAAAAGATATGTTTCCAAAGAAAATTAACTTTAAAATTACTTCAACCAATTTAGGAAAACATTTTATTTGCATTTATTATCTGAAATCATAGATTTTCTGGCCTAACACTTTAAATCTTATTGTATGAAATAATGTAGACATTTATTCTATTCTAGTTTGACACAAGACTAAACAAGGAATATGATATTTTAATGCCAATTTTCTAACTGACCATATGTCCTACCCATATTGCTAATCTGCATTCAAGTGCTTGGCTTTTCATCTTGGCTTCAATACTAGTACTCACTTGCAGTTGTGGAAAATATATCTACCTTACCCACCAAGTATACATTATATACCAGACAGGGAGTTGCCCACCTGACTCAGTGTACTTCCTAAGTAGGAATGACTTTTACTTTGCTTTTTCTAAAAATAAAATCAGTAAAATTCATTACTGCAATCACATTTTTTTACACTATATTTCATCCATTACAATATGGTGGATAGATAACAATTGACTGAAGACTTGAAGTCAAAATTGTAGTGTTCAATGAAGCATTTAAGTGAGATTCTGTTCCACAAAGTAGCTGTTCTTGGAAAGCTTTCAGAGTATTACCAAAGGAATACTTTGCTAAAGGTCTGAGCTAGTGACATTAAAGTATAAACCTAGTTTGAATATTTGACATCTAAGAAATGATATACTTGTGATGTTGCATAATTTTACCAGATCATGGATTGTAAAGCTGTAAATTTGGTAGTGTGTAATCTGCTCTCCACTTGAAATGTCTAACACAGGCCTTCACACTGCCTTATGCCAGATGTGGGTGTGCATGTAATAGTCATGGGAAAATCTCTTAATTATTTAAAAAGTAGTTATATATATATATATATATATATTATATATATATATATATATATGGGGGGGGTAAATATAGGGGTTAGGAAATTGTATAAATCATATCACATGGAAAAAAATGTCATTACATTCCCTGGCCAGGTTAAAACAATATAGAATAACTTATAAATATAATACTGTATCCTCTATTCAATGGTCAAACATCAAGTAATGATCACAAGGCCTATTTTTTTAAAAATTTACACATCTTTAAATGTTGCATTTTTTTTGTTCTTTTGTGGTTGGGAGGAATAAAGAATAGTCCAACTTCATGATTTTTAGCATTTTCTCATCATTCTTTTATTTTTTTCTAATGGCCTAACACAGTATTAGCACATATGACTTACAAATCCCCTGACTTTCAAGGTTGATTGGCGACCCCAAATAGTGCTCTGTGAGTCTCACTATCATCAACATTTGTTTGTTTTTCTACCTACATTTATATATATTACAAATTAAATTAAGTACAACTGACTATTAGCGGCTGAAAAATTTTCATGGATTTTAACATTGTTCTGGGGTTTTTTTTTTTCATCTAAATCCATGAAGTTGATATGCTGATGCTAAGTTTAAAAAAAAAAAATCACCATATAAAATCCACTATTTTTTATCCATAATTTTGAATGTGTTAAAATTATCCAACTTTTAACACAAAAAAACTTAAGTTGATGTTAATAATTGCTGTAAACTTTTGTTGATTTATTTGCGATGGAATGATCTATTATGACATGTCTCTAATTTGTATTTAGATACATTGTATTTATTTACAATTTTTCTAGTTGAATTGTTCACTTATACTGCATATGATCCATTACTGTACATAATTAGGTTACAATACAATTTGTATTTTATATGAATATTACCGCATGAAAATTGAGATGTAGTAGAGTGAGTGATTTGGGGGTGGGAGGGGGCATGAGACCTTTGCACCAACCTGCCCTAATAATATACAATATTATTATTATGTCTTATTTTATTTTCTTTCATCAGTCTTCAATACCTGTAACTGTTGTTTATGGTTAAACAGATGGCCACAGATTCAACAAGTCTAAAAGAACAGTTCAGATAATATTTAAGCATGACCACAAAATGGAGTCTCAAGTAGGAAATCTACAGCACCTTCAGTTACCAAATAAATTTAATTCTGCATTATATGAACTGAAACAAATAAGTTATCTCACAAGTTATTCATATCTGTTTTATTACATTCTCATTTATCTAGATAATAATGAATCAGGCTTTGTTAGTTATTCTTTTGATGTAGGACTCGGTCCAGAATTGCTGTCATGTTCAAATTTCAGTTATGGTCCCCATGTTATTTCATATGGCATTTATAATTCTCATGGTACTTTCATGTTAGGAATGATATGACAAAATCACATCAAATGAGTGAATAGCACAATGAACTTGTTCTCATGTGTGATTTTCAAGCTTGGATTATTGAACAAACATTTTTGTTATCGTGACAGTCTTATTGTTACATTTTTCACTTCATGACCGAGGTAAATTTTTACTTCTAAGAACTTAAAATGTAAGTTAGACAAAAGAATTTTGAATTTGTCATAATCATTCATTTTTACCAGAAAATATATTTTTCTCTCAAAAGAATTCATTTAAAAAATTATTTTTTAATTAAATAATTTATTATTTTTAACTTTTTTTTTTTTTTTAACTAAAACTTTGTTTAAAATAAATCTTAGTCCCTACTTCTCCATTGAGCTCTTACTCTCTCAGAAGGTTCAGTTTGTAAAATTATATAATTGAACACTGAAGTCAACACTGAGTGGTGACAATCTGTTTCATGCTTGAACACAATCTTCAGGCCATGTATGTTGTTTTGGCTTGATCATGTATATATGCTAATCAATGGTGAATTATGGGTAGCAATGTCTGTTGTATTATCCTAACAGTTATTAGGTATGCAGTAACGGCCATGTTTCAAATTATTTTAAAGGCTAATGACTATGAATAATTATGGATCTGAATGCAGTTATGCATTATATATATATATATATATATATATATATATATATATGGGCATGTAGCCAAGTGGTTAGAATGTTTAATTTCTGAACACAAAACCCAGGCTTGAATCTCATCATGGTGAATTTTCCAGAAAGGTGATTTTTTTTTTATAATATCGACCTGGAGAGATAATCCCAGCATGCATCACCTTTGGAAAGTGCTTGAAAACTATACCATGCACTGACCCAAGCAATGAAATTAGATAGATGGAACTATTCATCTATGGTTGTACTTGCACAAAGACACAAGTCATCATGACTGAGAGATTACTGGCTTTGACAAACTGTTGATCATACCAGACAATGTACTGTCCTCCACAAACTCTAACTAATGCTCACTGAGCATAATGCATTATAAACCACAGGTTGGCTCTGTAGGTATTGAACAAAACAAGCAGAAATGTGTTTGAACAGGTGTCTACAAAACAGACTGGCTAGCTGTCCTCACAGACAGGCATACTCTGAAATGAGCAGCCAGTCAGCCATGCATACATACATATATATATTTGTGTGTGTGTGTGATAAGGATATATATATATATTTATATATCAAAGACAATTTTGAGTAAATTGTATGAAAAAGGGGAAAACATTTGACATGTTTCATCCTTCAGGACTTCATTGGACTAAATTTGTTATGTTGGTATAGCTACACATGCACACATTGTTACTACTACATCCAAAACAATAAAATATTTAGTTAATACTAAACAAAACGATAAGCTAAAACTTGAAGGGAAGAATTTACTTCATTGCCTGTAATAATTATCACAAGAAATACACATGAGAAACATCAAGGAATATAAATAAAAGATTATAAGAACAAAAAAAAGGGACATTTTGCAAAACAATATGCCAAATGTATTGGTTGCCCACTGTAACGAGACTGACCGTAATTTTGACATAAAAATACTACTCTGTTCAAAGGAGAAAATAATTTGCTATGACATAAATGTCTAGAGAGGGCTTTGATGGCAAAGTCATTGATAGTAAATTTGTGCCCTAGATCTTACAATATTTCACCATTCTCACCACATTATATATATATATATATATATATATATATATATGAATAAATAAAATCAAATAAATGAAGAGCTGTTAAGTATATATTAACAAATGTACATAATACGCCATGCCGACACATGCGGGTATTATATATTAGGGTTTTGACATTTTGTAAAATAATTCATTTCCTCTATCATAATTTGATGAACTTCTCTTCAAAAATAATGAAGAAGGATTTAATTCAGTTTATTTTTTTTAAATGTCATCCCCAACACAAAATTTAAAAAATTGTATATAAGTATAGTAGTACTATGACTTTCTGGAGCCTTTAGAATTTGTTTTTGTTTATTTGTAAGTTTGTATGTTATGGTATAGCTAATAATTGTTAAATGCATTAGAAATACATAAGTACTATCCAATTACATCATTAGCAAATTGAAAATAAAGCTTCTAAAAGTTTCCAGTTATTCTTCATTTGCAAGGTTGTATATTATGTATGGTAAATGTGTTAAAAAATATATAAGTACTATCCAATTACATCATTAGGAAATTGAACAATAAAGCTTATGAAATATTTTAATTTTTTACCCTTATTGTGCATATGGCAAAATCAAGTTTTTTGGTTTGTGGTGACCTTTTCCAAGAACTGAAACAAATTAATGCCTTTTCCACTACTTTTGATCAAAACTTCATCGATTTATGACACAGAAGCATAGGGCTCCAACGATGTCATAACCCTGTGTGTGTGTGTGTGTGTGTGTGTGTGTGTGTGTGTGTGTGTGCATGTAACTTTTTCTTTTTTTAATAAGGAAAAGGCAATTTTGTTTGGGAAGGTGAAAGAATAAATTTGATTGACGAGGAAATTAAAGTTATGAATCTCTTTAGTGAATAGTTAAAAATCCAATGAATTGACATGTATAGATATGCAGTCGTGAACATCTCAAAAGGCAAGAAATAAACCTCTCTATTTTCTTCTTCCATTTTTTTTGTGTATCTTTTGTATATATTTTGTATGGATATAGTTTTAAATACATGACTTGGCATATATATATATATATATATATATATATATATATATATATATATATATATATATATATATATATAAAACAGAGGATGTCTGTGTGATACCTTTTCACTCGAGATCCATCCAACCGATTTTGACTAAGCTAGGCATATACATTGTACAATGTAAGAGATAGGTTATCAGCGTAAAAAATTAATAATTTTTAAAAGATCAAAAATTGATAAATTCAACTTTTTCCCTCAGATTTCATTCAAACTAGCTATGTAGGTTACTTACATCAAGACAAGCTCAACAATACCTCATTTTTATTTCTACACCACTGCTTTTAGTGAAAAATGAAAAATTGATTTCAACACAAATTTTAAACTAAAAACTCCCTCAATCTTTAAGCAATCTAATACAAACTTCTCTCAATTGCAGACAACAATAAGTTGGTTGTTGAACAGTCATTTAACTTGATAATTGAGTCCACCCACATGAAAACCTGCTTAATTTTCATGGATCTTTCAACCAATTTTCATCAAATTTAACAATTGCTTTATAAATGTATCCTCTTTTACATACCTGGTAGCACACTGACAAATTGAATTTCAAAAACTCCAAAATAATTGTGGTCTGAAGTGAGTCTTCATGTTGCCTGTTTTACCCTTTCATGTCCTTGGCTAACTTCAATTGAATAAATACAAACTACTTCTGTTATATAAGTAACTGCATTAATTCAAAATGTTTTTAATGAAAGTATTTTGAAGTAATTGAAGAAGGTAGACTCTGTTACATATAAACATGATTCTGTTTTTGCTCCATTCTAATTGAATGCTTTCTCTAATCGACTAGCTGGATATGGCTGCTAGCATAAAAATTATTTTTATTTTTTTATGTAAATTGTATGCTGAGTAAATTTGATTTTATGTTGGTTTCTTATTAGTTGGAATATTGCATTTCATTATTAATAATAATAATTAATAAAAATAAATTTTATTTTGCTTGACTTTGGTCAACTTCTATCTTTTAATGATGTGTGTTATAATTTAAGAAGATAAAATTTGTTTTATTTGATTTTAATTTATTTAGATTTTCCTGAAAATTGGAGAGAGAGTTAGACCAAGAACTTTTCTACAAGTCTTGTCTGTTTCTAAAAGTTGTTTTTCTTGGCATTGATGGAGGGTGATCAAGCAAAGGAGATGTCTTCTTCTATGTGCTATGTCTCTTCAGGACATCGGCAATCATAGCTCTCCTCAATTTCTTGTCCTTTGTATTTCTTATGTAAACTTTATCTTTTTTTTTTTCCTAAACCGGTTCTGCTATACATTTACTCAAGTTTGCTTTTTGTCTTCAATCTTTCTTGTGAGTATCAAATTTTCCAAGCCTTCTTTCCTTATTATGTCTCCTAGATATTTCAACTGCCTCTTTCTGATATTAAGTATATGTCCTCTTTGCTTCCATTTTCTCTAAAACTTAATTGTTCCATAGTATTCTCAACATCCTTCTGTAGAACCACATTTCTGTTGCTTAAAGTCTCTTTTTCATCCGTGAAGAGATGTTGTCCAGCATTCACTGCAATATCGAAGGACTGATAATACCTAACAGTTCAGAAGTTTTTTCTTTGTTTGTAACTAAATTTTGCTTTCTTAATACTTTGCTTAGCTTTTGGAAGGCATCTTTCACTATCCCAATGTACCTTCAGATTTCTGAATTTAACAGTTCAAAATACTTGACTTTTAAAATTATTTATACCGTTATTATATTTTTACCTTGGCTCAGTTTCTTTTGTGCCAAAGTCAAGTAACTTTTCAATTTATTCAATCTTAACAACGTCATGTGATGTCATCTAGTCTGAAAATCTTGGATAATTTTACCATTATAGAAAGGGATGTGTGTATAAAGCCAGGACTGGGGCAGGGGTCTCCTATTCTGTTGTAGGCTTACCAGTGATTTGCAAGATCTGAACAGGAGAGATGGGTTTATTGCTCCATGAATGAACACGAATGATGACTGAACAAAGTGCCAAGTTTATGGCGCAACCTCCCCTCTTGTTCTCCGAGTTTGCATACTGTGATATACAAAGTTTTGAAATGTTCCCATCCCAAACTACTTCTCAAAATCTAACCAAATGACCAAGATTTACTTGCAAACCATTCCACTACAACAGACACATATGGAATTTATTAAGCTTGGCTTAGTCTGGCACAAGGCTTTAATTTGTGAGCACTCAGTGAATAACATTTACTATATTAACAATGACCTGAGAAACCAGCTTACTGATCATTGCTCTCTAACAAGCATTATTAATCTACCACAGACACCCAGTGAAGATCAAATTTTCTTCACATTGTTTGCAGTATTTTAATTACTCTCTCCAGAAGGCACCTGTTTTGCATTCAAACTTTTATGGTTATAAGCCAATAAAGACATTGTAGATATAATAAAGTTAACATGAGTATGTGTGTACACACTTTCATGCATTTGCCTATAGCTAGGGGAAGAAATGAAGGGAATAATGATTAGTGGCTCATATTGAGGATTGGACAACAGAATTTGAATTCCAGTCAAGTTCATTACATTAACCTACATGTTAATACTCTTGGGAAAGGCATGAATTCATCTCGTCTCCCCCCCAACTATGGATAAATAGCAGGACAGACTGAGTCCTATGACAACTGGTCTAGGAAAAGGACAACTCTGAATTCAAAACCTGAGGAGGGTTGTTTGTTCCCTCCACTGCAAGCTATGGATAAATAGGACAGACTGGATTCTATAACCTTAGTTAGCAACCAGTCTTGGAGAAGGAAATTCTGAATTCAAACCAGCTTGGAGAGGGTTGGGCTCCATCAACCTAATGAGTTATTGGGCTTGTCATCATGAAGCGAAGTAGAAACAGATTCATGCCTTTCCTAAGGATATTAGGACAAAGTGAACAAAAAAATCTGTAATCAGAATTTGAACTTGACTTGCCAATTTCATTTTGTACAACATTACTGAGGAAAATAACAGTAGCTTAAAATTTATCATACTTAATAAAATCTACAATCCTTGTTTGCATTAATATTGATTTCAACTTTTTAAAATATATAGTAAAGTGTTTGCAGTAAATTCTATTTTCATATGAAACTTCCATTTTGCATCTGACATACAGATGCAATGATATACACTGAAAAACACAGAAAATATGCACCTTACTGCAATATTCATATTTGCTCTCACTATCCTTTTGAGAATATTTATGATTTTCTCTTCACTCACAAAATGATTGTTTTAACGATTTTGTCCAAAGTCAAATTTTTATAACATTAAAATATATTCTCCCGAAGTAGTTATTCACTACAAAGTTGCTTTTTCCAGAGCCCAGTATTTTGAAAATGGAACAGTTACCTTTATATAAGAGATCAGATCAGAATAATAAGACAGAAGATAATATTTCTGAGAAAAACATGTCTCTTTTTTATTATGTCCTTAAGAATTAACTTTAGATTTAGTCAATAAATAACCCACCATAACAAGAATTCTTTTTCCATATCATTGAAATATATGAATTTATATTCAATTATTATTCAAGTGTTAAATACCAAAAATTCAACATGGCATTTCCATAAATTCAAGTTGTAAATATTTCTTGAGAAAAAGAAAATAATTTAGTTCTATGATCAGAAATTCACATTTCATGGAGAGCATATTCATCCAGATAATCCAGCCTGACATCCATTTTCTTTAGTTTTATTCTTGAACAAGTAAAACAAAACTTGATATTATTCAGTCAAAACATTTTGAAAATCATATTTTCCCAGCTGAATACTCTTTCTCATTCTAAACTTATTGTTTGATTCATAGTTGTAACCCTTGAACCAAACAAACTGTTCCTAAAATTGATCATCTTTAACTTTGCTGGGTACAGAGTTTTACTTTTCTCATATTTTCTACAGAGGCAAGAAAATATAAGTGACTGTATATCCAAATGAAGAAACCGAGAATATTAATGACAAGCATGGGAATTTTTGTCTGAATAACTTAGACATGCTTTTGCCTCAAGATGATTAGAACATGAAGTTTAACTATTAAGTTTTCTCATCAGACATGAACAATTCAGTTGTGAGTAAGAATAATGTTTTAAAATGTTTAATATGCCTCTTAATAATCCTTTAATGAATGAACGTGAAGGAAAATTAAAATAAAAAAATAATTAATATTTACCAAGGTCAAGTTTGGTTTTGGTGTTGGAACAAACAAAGTCTATAAAGGAAATTTCACTTGATTATATTTTTACAGGCAAAAAAAAAGAAGATAACTTGAGCTTTTTGCATTTCTCAAATAGAATAAACTGCATATTTCTGTTCTTCATAAAAGACATATTCCTTCAGGGCATAAGCAATCATGGCTCTCCACAGATTTTTTTTTATTTTTATTATCTGTGAATTGTCATGACTTCTTTAAAAAGATAATGGAATGATTTCCCATTGCTTTCTCCATGGTTTTGAATTCAAACTCCTCCTCTTCCTAGACCAGTTGCCACCAAAGGAGTCTGTTCTATTCTACTATATAATCCATGGCTGGGGAGAGAAAAGAGGGATACATGCCTTTTCCAAGAGTGTTGGTGCAAAAGTGAATGCAACAGATTAGGCTGAAACTTCAATTTAGTTTGTCAATTTCACTTTCTGTACCAATAAACATTACGCAATCCATGTAAATATCTTAATTATTGTCTTGGACAAATTTCTTTGATATGACAGACTCGTATCTTTGTATTTTCTCAGAAAAAACAATTCTGAATGCAGGTTTTCTTGCAATGATCCTCATAACCATAACTATCAAATTATTTTTCTACAGAATTTCTCAATTGACAAATTATGTCTCATCTTGCTGTTTCCAAACCTACAAACATTAATTTGTTACTGCATGTCAAATAGAGTTTCTAATGATTTCACATGACATCATTCCAAAAGCCAATTATAAAATAGTAGATGTTAGTATTTAAAATCTTATAAATTCAAGTAATGATAAGCATGTAGATTGAGAAAGGGATTATCAGTCAAATAATAATGACTAATCATGTTTTTCCAATTGAACATAAATCTAATATGCTGAAGTTTGCCGAGACACAAAATTTCTAGAACCCATTTTGTGTATCAGTAACAAAGTAATTTGAGAGTGACTGCAAAGAGCACAGTATGTCATTTATATCCAAGTAAAACAATTTCTTGCAAAATAATGTGAGATACCAAGTTTCCTATAAAACACAAAAGGTTTTTGATCTCACAAATATTAGAGCAGATAATATCCAATTGTGCTCAAAGACAACACATGGTCTTTCAAAGTAGAATTATTTTGCAGTCTTCATTTTCTCCATTTCAGGCAAACAATTATATTAATGGAGGTTAATTAGTACATGAAAGTAATTTACCCCCCCCAATTAATAGGACCAGTGTGATTGATCCCTATCAAGTTTTTTAGAGGTCAATAAAGCTTAATTTTTTAACTTAAACTAAAAATTGATTTTTTTCTATTTTACATGTAAAATGTAACCCTGAAAAACATTTATCAAAAATTCTAAAATTTTCAATATTATTTTAAATGTAAAACAAAAAGTCTAAAACAGCAGAAAATATTAATGCTTCTGTGAGAAAAGCATAAAAAATGATGTAACTGAAAAGTAAATTAAAAGCTACTGCAACAGATTCCTAAGTATGTAACAAGTTAACTGACACAATTGTGCAGAATTCCACAATTGTTCAAAAGATAACTGAATTGCTGATGTTTCTCTCTACAGGTTTCAACTAAAAGTTAGGATTCCTATCATGCTTCTCAGAAATCTCAAATCTTCTTCAGTGGAACTTGCCTTGTAGTCAAGCTGCTTTTCTGACATGTCATCAAAGGCAACAATGCTAATTGAAGTAGGTTAAAAGGAGGATGTATTAATTGCCGGGATCACTAGAATGCCAACAGAATTGCTCTCTGAATTGATTTCTCAGTGAGGCTCAGATTTGCCATGACTATCAATAGGGTACAAGTCCAAACTCTAAAAATCATTGGCCTCAACCTAACTTCTCCATACTTTTTCCATAGCCAAATGTTTACTGCTTGTTTGAGGGTTAGAACCATTTTATACTTGCACCAGATGTTATGTCAAATTCAGGAATGACATCATTTGTTTGTTTTTTTTTGCATCAAAATATTTTTTTAGCACCTCTTGCTTTTTAACATGAAAATGATCTTTTTATTTCATTTGTTGTGTTCCCTTATAAAAAATATTGGGTTGGTCAAAAAGTTTGTTCCGTTTATTAAGTAAAATTTCTACTTAATAACACTCCTTCCCTGTCTATTCGACAAGACTAGGAGTTGATTTCTTGTTTCCTGTTAAAGATTCAGTTTCCCTTTGTCTTAGTGATATTATTGCCTTGCTTGGGATGAAATGATTAAGAGAACTTATTGGCCAATCCAATATATTAATATTTTCCTTGAAAGTTATTTTTTTCACAGACAATGCTGAGTATCCCTGCTAGTAAATGAATAAATCATTTTGATATTTTTTATGCCAATCATTAAAAAATATAACTTCCTATTTTATCTGTAAATTATATAAAATTCTTCAAAGTCATTAGCAAAATGACGGGTTTTCTTTGCTTCACCAGGTAAAATGCAGTTCTTGATTGACTCAATTTACCTTAACTTTCTTCAACAAGAATGAAGCAATCTAATTAATATTGCTAGAGCAATAACTTCATAATGTACAACCAACTATATGCAAAATTCACATTAAAGATTTAATGCATGTCAAAAATGGATGTGATCATTTTTTTTCTTTCAATGAGAAATGCTTAATTATTCTGTACAGAGGAGATTATATCCAATGTCAGAAAATAGCATGGAGTTGTTCAAGATTAAATTACATCCCTTGGATGAATCAGAATAAAAAAGTTGATAACTTATTTTAATTATTCATTTCTGATTATATTTCTTTTGTCTTTATTTATATTCCTTATAACCACAACTCCCAGATGATAAAGCTGCAATTGTTAGCAGCATGAATTAGAATAAAGAATAAATATCTAAGATTCAAAATTCCATTGCTTGGTCAGCTGCATTACCATTTAGACTGAAAACAAGCTAGCACATCTCAATAAAAGCTATAATTCTTAATTTCCTGTATGCTTATTTCCAGCGATCTTTGTTAACAGTCGACTTATAGTGTTAAATGTGACAGTATTCAAATCTCTTACATCAAACTTTGTCAGTTATAAACTAGATGATTTTTTTTATTGTGAACTTTCAGAAGATAATACCCTAGTGGTTTTATGCAGTAGTTCATGAAGTTGGTGACATATTAATTGTGGGTTCAATCTCAGTTGGGAAGTACAAATGAACACTCCGTAGAAATAGGGCAAGCAATAACTGAACAATACTAAATACGAACTTAGATACCCCAAAACATGGACAACAGAATGAGAACAATCTTCCTCTTTACATTGAATAATTATAAATTCCATGAAGGTTACCCAGATCAACAAATCCCTGACAAAGGCTGGAGAGTACAATGGCCGAAACATTTTGATAACAACAACAAAGATGAAGACAGTAGTCCAAATGTAAATGATATAAAGAGATTACTTTTATATCAAAATTCACAAGAAGGTTCTGTCTCCCAAGATTGGGTAATTATTCTGTTTGTAATTCATATGTGGATATCATAATGTCTATAATTTTACTCCCAGGAAAATTTACTTACAAGATATTTTTGGTTACATGATGGTGGGGAAAATATTCTTTTGTTTTAGAAGTTCCTCACTGGACAAAAGAAAAAAGCTATTCTTTGTGTTTTTTATCAAATATAAAACATCACACTTGACAAAAGGAATTCAAATGCAATTAAAAGAAAAAAAAGATCTGCACACTAAGCTGTCAGTCTCAATATATGGTCTGGGAAATCATATTTTATCATCAAAGTTAAAAAGGGAAAATGTCATTTTAGATACTGATCAATACAAATGGTTTGTTATTATGAAAAGTTATAATCAATGTGACTGAGAAGACAAGTGATCCTTTGCCTAGACACTGAACTCTAACACTTACCCAAAGATTTGTCCTCACATTATTTCAACAGACAGCTCAACTTGTCTTTGATTTTCCCTCCCGAAAAACTCACATCTATAAATAAGTGGCCATTTCATTTCTTGCTGGAAATCTGAGGAAACAGTGACTTTTCACTCAATTAATGAACTCTGCCCCTATCAAAGTTTCTAGTATATTGTAATTCGAGACCTCGGAGAGTAATGAGATGAACTTCTTAGAGATGTGATTTGTATCATTATTGGCCATGGTCGACTTGTCTAAACAAATAACGGCTGAGTTTGTTATTAACAAATACTCTCCTAAAACTTATGTTCAAGATATGTCTTTTATGAATAAGTCTAAACTTTTACTAGTTATTTGCGTAGTCTGATGAAAATTTGTTCTGCAAGCCATGAAGTCATTTTATTGATTTGAATCTTAACTTCAGCCAAAATTTATTTTTAAATGTTTACTGAGACTAATGTGTTTGATAAGTTGTTTAGTTTTAGACAGGTTTTCAAACCTTTTATGCTCATCCAATGAATGCAAACATTTCTTATTAGAAATTTCTAATTGGGACTTCTTTCTTTGCAGTTTTTGTAATTCTGCAAATTTCTCAAAATTTATTACAAATTGACAAGTGACTTCATAAAGAAATTTTACATTAGGTGTTTTCTATTATTTGCATTCATTTAAGATCTTGGCTTTTTACCAGTTGCTCAAACACTAACAATAGGTACCAGAAAGAAATAGAGAATTATCTTAGCCACAAATCGAGTCAAATATTTACTCAACTTCAAAGCCAAACTGAAGAGAAAAAGCAGTATGAAGATGGTGCTGTCCATGTCTTCCAGACAGCGAGAGCCAGCCTCCATTTGTATTTTATAATCTTAGAATATTATACAGTCAATTGGTAGATGGAGGTAGGAAGATTTTATTGTACAAGTCTTCCAAGTCAAGGCAGCTTTCCTCCCTTGATATTTAGTTTGGTTTAGTACAGCACAAGGCCAAATAGTTCAGAAATAGAGATTGGATGACTGCGTTGCACTAGTGTTCCAAATATGGTAGGCCTATCTCCCTTAATATTTACTCAGCCTAGATCAAATACTAGGGAAAGATTGTGGTACCAGTCTTCCAGATAGGAAGGTCTTGCCTTGATATTTACTCAGCCCAGGTTAGTACAGCATAGGGCCAAATGGTAAGGAAATAAAGGTAGGAAGATTGTGTTGCACCAGTCTTCCAAATAGGAATGTCTTGCCTTGATATTTACTCATCCCAGGTTATTAAGTCATAAAGATAATGGTAGGGAAATAGAGATAGGAAGACTGTGATGCACCAGCCTTCAAAGCAGGGGCCAGGATTGCATCTCTTGGATCAAATAGAGCTAACAAGATTATGTTGCACCAATGTTCCAGAGAGGTCATAAGCCTGGATTTTACCTAAACTCCATTACCAACTACTGCTACAAGTGGGAATTATATAGTTATCAAATTACAAAGTAAATGCAGATTCCAAATCATTAAATAATGCATTGAATGTTTACTTATCCCTTTTATTAGAACTTTGGTCCTGGCAAAAGTCATGGTATCTTTCAGTTTCAAACTGTCTTTGATCATTTATATCTGATTCTGCAGCATAGAACTCTTATTGCAATCATTTATGTTGACTAACTTGTGAAGACATAAAACTATTGATCTCTTGCTTTCAAGCAATCAGCCATTGATCTGTGTTCATCATACTGTGATTGGAGTGAGGTAGTCACTTCAAGTGACTTATGACACATCTTTTTATCTTTCTGATTAAATTCCAAATATCTTTAATTGGGAGACTTGACCATGTGTGGTGGTTCCCTCATTTTGATACTAATTAATGTCTATTCATTCTCATAGTTTATTCAACAATTTTCCTTTATTACTTCCATAGAAAATAATTTTGGCTGACTGGACATCTTGATTGAAATTATCAAGTAGGGCTGCCATTCAGTTTAGCATAATGAGATTAATAAAGATTTGACACGTTTTCATTTCTGTTAATACCAGACCTTCTGTTCTGATTAAAAGACCAGGAAATCTTATTGTCAAAAGATGATGCCATCAATTCGAAGTACAAAGAGTTATAAAACTATTTAAAAGTGTAAAAAGAAACAGATCATCAAAAAATTGTCTGAAATGATTGGCCAAGAAACACTTAAGAGAAAAATCTCTTTTTGAAGTCATATTTGAAGTCATGTATATTCTGTTTGTTTTTATTTGCTGTCATGTGTATTCTTTTTTTATTATTCCTTTCCTTTAACATGCTCTGGAATGTTGTGCTCATAAATAAATAAAAAAAGTAAAATCTTTTTATGTAAATTCTAAAAATTCCCCAAAGTGCCAGTCTGTAATTCTGTGGTCCCATACTTTTTCTATCTTAACCCCTTAATTATTGAATTATTACTGGAAACCAAATTTGGTCATTTTTATTCTGAATAATGGCCTTATTATCTATAATGCAACAGTGCCTCTATGTAATAGATTTGACTATGTACTTTGAAACAATAAGGACCCAGTGTTGTTGCACCAGAGACCTGTTGACCAAGGGATGCAATGGAAAGTTATGAATTAAATCATCTAATTCTGTCTTTGAAGTTTCATGGTTTATTAGTTCCAGGTCACTTATTGCAAATTTTGAGAGATATCAGGTTTTTTCTATAAGTGTTCTGGAAAAATACGAATAAAGAACAAAACTGTAAATGAATGGCAGGACAAAGATTGGAATAAATCATGAAAAGCTGAGAGCTACAAAGTATAGGAAGTTGTGAAGAGCTGTGATCAGCCATGTTCTGAAAGTTTAGTTGTTTTTTTCTTGTTTAATGGCACATCAACATTTGTGGGTCATCTTAGTGCTGAATCCTTTACTTAGTGTAGTTATGATTTGCAAAAAAGTTTGTAGTTAAATTCTTTGGAGATAAGTTTTTGGTCAGAGAGTTCCTAAAGAAAAGAAATTGAGCTGGGGGTGATTGTGAGAGATTGTCTTTGTATACAGGTTCATCTGTTTTATGGAATTTAGGATGTTATTCAGTTCAGTTTGTCTGGAAAGGGTGTTCATGTGTCTTACATTTTCCCAGATACACATTCTGAAGAGAAAGGGCACATAGACAAACATGCTGCTGATAGATACTACTTTTTTAAAATGAAATTTTAACATTATTTTTTTGTTTTTAAATTTCTATTCAGTGAGAAAACAGAAAAAAACTGCAAAGCACTGCAAGGCAAGAGACTGGCTTTGATAGATAGATAGATAGATAAAAGGGTTGAAAGTAGATAAGATTTGTTTATCCTTAGCAAATATCCCAGAACACACTGGGTAGTCTCATAACAGATGATTGAAAGTGTGACTGAGAGATCTGAATGTACATCGGAATAGTGAATGATGCTTACTAGAAATTAAGTCCAGTATTAAAAAAAAAAAAGGAAAATTTTGCTTTAAAAAAAAAAGTGCTGAATTACTGTATTATATCTTTCCTCCTGTGTGGCAGTGTCAGTGATTGATGGACAATCTTACAGATGAAGAAAAACTCAAAATTAAAGAGATGTGGTTCTACAGACAGATGCTGTGAATATAATGAACAGAACATGTGAGCAATGTGGAAGTTGTCAAAGAAAATGTGAACAAGAACGACATACTTAAAATCAGAAAAGGACTGCTGAAATGTTTGGAAACTATTATGAAGAAAGAGGGTTTGGAAAAGTTAACACTCACAATATATACTGAAGGGAGGAAAAGCAGAAGAAAACGGCAAATAAACCTACTTGATGGGTTTGGGTGAATTGATGGAAGACAAGACAGGATGTTGTGGAGAACCATGAGCACCAACATCCTGAAGAGATATGGTATATAAAAGACGAAGAATTATTTTCTACCTTCAGCACAGTGTTGAGCTGCTTTGTAAAATTATTCACTGCATTGAATGAAATAAGCTATAAAATTAGTTGGTTATTTTTGTTGAGCAATATCTCAATCTCCATAGGTTGTTTAATGCCGAAATCTAAAGATCTTAGATGCAATTTTGGGTTTAGTGGGGAGATAATAATAGTTTTAGTGATACAACATTTACTAATTAACCCATACCTAATAGCTGGGGGTAGAAGAGGTGGATTCATACCTTTCTCAATGTGTATCTGCTTGCAAGTGAATATAACAAACCCAAATGGAATTGGAACTCAGTTCTCTGATTAACAATTCTGAGCCATTATCTATTACACTACCTGCACATCCAAGCTTACAACACTTGATATTCCTAAGCGGTCACCCATCTAGGTACTGATTAGGCCTAACGTTGTTTAACTTTGGTGATCATACAGGAACCTGTGTTTAAAGATGATGTAGCTGTGGGCTAAGTTATAGAGTTTCCATCAGCTTTGTAGAAGCATTTATTATTTCATAGTACACCATTCTTTTATTTCTCCCAATTAAATCATAATTCAAAAAAACAGTTAAGAATATCAAATGTTTTTAGATGTTTAATGATAACAAAATCCGTAAAATGCATTATCCAGAAAGGAACTAAGTAGAAACAATATAAATCATTGCCTTCATAAAGTTTCAATATATTTTATATTCTGACAGTAAATCTATAATACTAACCAGGTCATCCATCAGGACACTTCCATGTATCACCATAGAAGTTTTGGTTGCACATATATCAGGAGACACAAAGTGCTATTTTGTGTTCTTGCAGTTTCCATCTGACTTGAAATAATTAGGTTTCATTCACTGTCCTGTATAAAGGATCTTTTTCGTAACACCATTGCAATTCAGTGGTACAGATCTTCCCTGTTAGAATATATCAATGACCACATCCAACATCCTGCTCCTGATGACTTCATTGTAACCCTGACAGACGTGGCTTCTGGGTGCTATGCCTTGCTATAAGGCAGCCCATGGAAATCTATAATCACAATAATTATGAAGTCATGGTATATAATTTGAACAAAAATGCTTTAGAAATTCTCTATTTAGCTGCCTTTTGCTTCTTTTAGTTTTTTGCTGAAAATTATTGGAAGTTTTCATTGCTTAAAAGATAAGTTTTCTATTGAGAGGAATAATGTTTGAAATTTGAAAAGTGTATTTGCTGTGTGATTGTTACATTTACAAAAGCATATGTTTATCAGGGCATGTACTAATATGAATGAGAAAGAGGGCTTGGAAAATTTGATACTCACAGGACAGATTGAAAGGAAGAGAGAGAAAAAAGCATAACCTACTTAGCGAGCTTGAGTAAATGGATGGCAAATCAATGTTTAGGAGAGATGACAAAATTTATTAAGAGCTACAAAAAACAGGAAATTATGGAGAGTCATGATTGCCAACATCCTGAAAGAACATGGCACAAGAAGAATTATAAATTCTATCCTTTCTTTCATTATTTGCATGCCTGATGCTCATTAATTCAATGTAAAAGAAAAGTCCCAAACAAAAGTAATAAAAGACAGCCAAAAAGTTGCAGCTGCAAAAAGTCCATCTGCTGTTTTTTTTGGTCATTTTGCTGTAGTCATTTTTTTATTGTTGATAGCTACTAAGCTTCATGTAATACAGCAAACTGCCAGATTAGAGTAAATATAGAAAAACATGAAAGAGCTGGGATTGATTGTCAGAAAGATTTTGAAATGAGGAACTGAATTAATAGATTTATTTTATTAAGACCTGAAATAATTGCTTCTACCTGTATGATATAACATCTATTTCGTCATTATCTTAGAAAAATGTTAACTTCAGGAAGAACTAATTGGGCTTTGTGTTTTATGTTATTGTCATATAGGAAATAAATGAATGGAATTGTCTTTTTATGTAAATTAGCCGAGTTAAACAGAGTTGATGAGAGTTAGTATTAAGTCAATTGCTAAGTAACTTTCTGTAGTAAACCTTTTTCATTATTTACCTACAAGTTTGTCTTCCTTATTTCTCTCTGTTATCTCAAAAACATGATATACAACAGTTGGCAACGGGGATTCAAATACAACAGTTGGCAATGAAAGATTCAAGTACAACAGTTATTAATAAATAAATCATTTTTAATTGAAACAATCGAAACTACTTATTCATTCAAAAATGCACCAAATCTTCTCATCTAAAAAGATATACCAATATTTCCAGTGAAGAGAACTTACCTACTTTATAAATTCACATGCTAAACTCTCAATTTTATCTGTTTGAAAATTAACGTTTGACATTGGGGGAAATATGTATTTATTACATATTTTGTTTACCTCTGCTTTTTTATTATTCAAATATCATCATAAATAATACATTTTACTTTTCTTTTCTCATTCAAAATTCTAAGCATTTATTGGAAATTTGCTTACAACCACATTCCAAGATGGAAATAATAATGTAGAAATAAACAAAATTAAAATGCATATGAAAAAGTAAAATGACTTGATGTTTTTAAAATTAAAAAGCAGAACTTTATTTTATAATATTCATTTAGCATGCATTTAAAAATAGCAAAAACAGAGAAAAATATATAATTGCACAAAAGTTTCAAAAAAATCAAACTAGCAACAAATGTAAATAAATTGTACTAACGTTTCAAAACAAAATATATATTTTTTAAGTATTTTTTTAATATTTGCCAGTTTTGTTTTTGCATCTCAAATTTTATGCATATCTTTATTAAATCTATTTCATAATTTATTTTAGGTAAATATAAAAAATGATATTGAAATAGTTATAAAAACAAGAAAAAAAGCAGTAATTGTTCACTTTAAACTTGATGTTCAATGCTTGTTAGTTAAGTTACTTAAAATATTTTGCAACATAAAAGAGTCTATCAGATGAGAACATTATTTTGTTTACCTTCTTCTGGTTGGGTTTTCTAAGACAACATCTGGGGTCAATCTGAATATGTGCCAGTCAAAAAGGAGACAACAATTCTGGCCCAAATCTAACCTAAGCAGATTCAGAATTCTTAAGAGCCAAAATCTAAAGGAGAAATGGTTGGTTATTTTGTATTCTACTTGAAATGGTTTGAAAAAGCCAGAAACTTGTTAAACGACTGATTTGTCTAAACCATTAATAAAATGTGTTTCACATGAGTGGCCAACACACAGGGGAAAGGCTCAACTGCCAAGACAGCAATAACAGAGTATTTCCTCAATTCTTAGCAATTGAGACAAGTGACCCTGACTTAGCATCATTGACTCCAGCTAATTTCAACTATAGAAACTGTCGCCTGCAAAGAAAGTTTTAACTCACAACTAGTGGAGCATAATTTTGTTAACTGCAATCCACTTTGAAGAAAGAGTTTCCTTGACTTCCATCAAAAAATCCTGATCAAGAATAAAGAGTTTTTGCTGTTCAGGATTTTCCAAGTGTAACTGACAAGCACACATGAATACTTACCCAACCAGAACTCAGGCTATGATTTTATTTGCTAAGAGTGATGTCCATTTCATTTCTAAAAATTAAGAAAGTTATTTGATAACTTTGAGTCATTATTCGGACTATTGTCCTCATCTTTGTCGTCATATTTATTACAATGTTTCGGCCTTTGTATGCTCCGGCCTTCTTCAGGTGTTTGTAATGTCGAACTGAACCTTTTATTTCGCTCACTGGGGTAGACTGTTCTAGTTCCACGTGCCATGTTTAATAATGTAAATAATGTACATAATACCTCATCTCAGAAATATAGACAAACACTGACTCAGTTACACAATATCAATTAAATAATAAAGCAAATTTCTATTCTTTTATTTCTTCTGTTTTTAGTTGTTAAAAACATGACTGTAATACCTTTTCAAATTAAACTTCAAAGAAATGCACATTATAAAAAGAATTAAGTAAAAAACTAAAATTTTAATGATTTTTGGCTTTCTTGGATGAAGCATTGCTTATTAATTTTGGGCTTGGATTTCTTTCATTGTATTTCCAATTGATCTTATTGCTCTTATTTCTGTTGCTTTTTATCACAACTTTCATATGATTGTATTGCCATTATGTTAGTATTAAATTGAAAATAAAGAGTGAACCTTCAATTTGAACTCGCATTCCTTATTCTTGAGAGCCTTTCTCATCTTGACAGCACTTTATGATTAAGTCATAAAGTCTCCACTAATCATGATCATTCAAATAAACTACTTTGCTATTTTCTCCTCTGACCTCCACTATGCTGTGATGACGTTATTCTTTCATTACTCAATTCCTATTAAATTGAATAGTCTGTAAATTTCTTGGATGAAGCAGTGTCAATTATTTATTAATTTTTAACTTTCATTATTTTCATTCTGTTTTTTATCACAGTTCTCAAATCATTATTCTATTACACAAACCTTAACATCAAGAAAACCAGATGAAGTATAGTTATTTTTTTTTAAATAAGCAGATTTTGCAGATGAGCAAATCTCATGCATTTTTGACTAAGTTGTCTTGACTGTCTCAGTGAAATAGAATTTATTTATTAATAAATTACTGAAGAGATTTAACATAAATCACAAAGCCTGATTAGTTCTTCCTGAAGTTAACATTTCTGTAAGATAACAAAATTGTTGTTATTTTATACAGGTAGAAGCGATTATTTCAGCTGTTATGAAAATAAATCTATTAATTCCATTCCTCATTTCAAAAACTTTCTATCAAACAGTCACCATCTTGTCATGCTGATGACTGATCTAGTTGTTACTTACCATTAAATAGTTACAAGAGAACAAATGAAAACAACAAGGTACGTACTGTCGGTGAGACAAAGAGAAAAAGGTGACAAGATATGTTAAAATATGCAAGTATAATGGATTAAAGCAAAAATTCCTATTTGTGGGTGGGGGAAGTGACTTAGAGAATGGGGGAGTCAGTAGTGTACAAGCCTGACATTGAAATTTGTGTCAGATCAGTTGACCTGAGGCCACTAGTGAATTTTTTTGACTGCCTGCCTACTGCGTTGAATGTCAATGGTTTTTTTTTCTCTCATGTTTTAGCAACAATGTTCATGATTGGCTCCAACAATTGTATTTTATATTTTTAGGAGATATTTGTTTTGTAAGCTAAATATGATGCTTGGAGCCCTTGTGCAAGGAGTAAAATATTTGATTTTTTCTTTTGCTCTTGTCATGTTGACATCTGGCCAACAGGTCTTGATGAAGAGTAAATCGCAAAGAGATCTAATTTGAATCAAAATATAATATAGCAGACCAAGCCAGAGTACACTCATTCAAATGCCCTATGATTAATAAAGCATTCTCAAGTTCTTACAAGAGTTTTGAAATTGTGAAGAATGCAAATATAATCAATAAAGATCAATAAAAAGATCACATGATAATTAAAAAACAGGAAATTATGTTTGAATTTGTGGTTTTCTTTTCTAAACTTTGGACATTTAAAAATTCAAATATCTTTGAATGCTTTTTATATTTGGATTTAAATTCAATCTTCTTTTTAAATTAAGGCCCATTAGGCATTGATAATTCTAGTTTTTAACTTTTCATCTTAGAAACTGAAGTGATTATTCATTGATCAGAATTTGGCAAAAGATACTTAATCCATTAATTTTATCTCTGATCATTGTTAACAGTTTAACTCAAAAGTAAAAAATTGAAATATTAGAAGATTGTAGGTATTTTTGTGTACTCATAACTTTAAGGCAAATTCTTTTATTTTGTAGCCTCTAATTTTATTTGCAGTGAAAATAGCAAATTACAGATGCATACACATAACTGAAAATCCAATACTTCAATTTAATTTTGCTTTAAGCTTGTTTGATCTTGTTTGCTATAAATTATATCTGTTAATGTCTAATGTGAAAAGCCAACAGCTCATTAACGGTAATCAAATTTATCAGAGTCAATCAGCAATTAAACTGACTAATTATCTGAAGTTTAGTCAGAATTATACAATAGGATTCTAATAATTATTGAGTTTTTACTCCGAAAAGATTTCAATTCTGTTTTTGCTTTGACACTAACAATTTTGAAATCAGTTTTAAGTTATTTGTTATCTTAATTTTTTATTCTGAAACCTTTTCTTGATTATTTTAGCTTGTTCACCATTCAGTATTGCAAGAAAGCCAATATTTCACTTCCATTATTTTAGCATTTGGAAAAATGTATGATCTTTTATCATTCTTGTTTAGCTATTATCTCAGATGCTTACCAAACTGCTGATACTTTTTTAGTTAAACAAAATGTAACTAGTTCATTTTAAAAACTGCTTTGATCATCTATTTCGTCAACTAAAGTCTTTCATAATTTCTGTCTGAATGGACGAAAGTGTCAGTTCATGAATTTGGTGTGATAGTAATTTAGAGATCAATCCTTGTGTTGGGTAGTACAGACAGACTCATTGGAAACTTGGTGAGCAATAACTGGGCAGTCCTAAATAAGAACGAGATAAGATGTCCATAGACATGGACAATGGAATGAGAACAATCTTCCCAAATAGATTAGGTAAAGGTTTCTGTTTGAAATTACCTGAAGATTGCCTGGATCTGCAGACACCTGTAGAAAGTCAAAAGGCATAATAGCCAAAATGTGATCATAACAAAGATGAGGAGATTAGTCTAAATGTAAATAATATCAAAAGTGATCCTTTTATATTTGTTCACACACACACACCAATGTTTTTCTTTGATATTTATGATGTTTTTAAGCATATCACTACTTCCATTGCAAATATCCTGAGTAGCTCTATTCTTTAGTGCCACCAGCTCAGTTTTACAGCCAATACCCACCTTGCTATGTTCATTGGGTGGAACCACCCTCATTTCCTACATATTCCTTTAGTAAGAAAGTCATTCCACTTCCATTCCAAAAATTCTTCTCATTTTATTCTTGAACAAACTCTTTTATAGATACTTCCCGAAATGCTACAATCTTAAGCTCTTCAAGTCTAGGGTCAATTTTATCCATCTGCCATATGTTTGTAATTGACATTTCTTACTCCATCTCTTATGTTTGTATCACACATCCCATTCAGTAACCTTTTACTTTGAGAGGCTCTTGAGCCTTGTATTAGTTGAACTTCATAAAAGAAAAAAAACACATCTTTTTGGATGACTTTAATAAATGCCTCAAAAAACATTGATATTTTTTAATCCAATTCTTTTTTTATTTAGTTTTGTTGGAATTCTTATCTCTCATCTCATTCCATTGTCTCATCATTGCCTATCAGCTGACTTCCTAGGAAGAGTTGTAATTTAAGATGTAAGAGATTCTGAGATGAAGTATTTTTGTTATTCTACACACCAATTTAAAAGTATCATCATTTTTCCATTGCTTTTTGCCATATTTTAGGCCTTCAGCTATAGATTTATTTCAAGAATTTAAGCAAGCAATAATGCAAATGAAATCAAGGAAATAGGCAAATATCCTTTTCAAA
The DNA here is from genome assembly GCA_964036315.1 of Acanthosepion esculentum. Lineage (NCBI taxonomy): Eukaryota > Metazoa > Mollusca > Cephalopoda > Sepiida > Sepiidae > Acanthosepion > Acanthosepion esculentum. Next base: position 54,757,956 of record OZ038490.1, read on the forward strand.
CTGATCAAACATGGAGGCTTACCTCTGTAAACCCATATTTTCACCCTCATTCTGAAGATGTGGGAATCACAACAAGTTCAAAAAGAACTAAAGATGCAGTAAAGATCTTCAAAAAAAAGTGACCGACAGTGGGAATGACAGAGGAATAACATTACTCCCTATCACTGGAAAAATTGTGGCCAGTATCTTTCTAAATCAGCTCCAGATCATCACTGAAAAGATAACTTCCAGAATCTCAATGTGGATTTCGTACCTCTTGTGGTATTCAATTATTACTGTCTGTGTAGGCCAAATCCAAGAGAAAAGCAGGGTACAATAAAAACCTGTTTTTCTACTTTCTATGACATAGAAAAGGCCTTTCATAGCATTCCTGCTATATGGTAAGTTCTTCATTGTTTTGGATGTGCCGACCAATTTATCTCTCTGGTTCAAGCAAAGCATCACCGTATATCTGAATGTGCATTCTACTAAAATATTCTTTCAGAAGCATGTGTCTTAGTACCCATATTCTTCTTGTATCTGGCTGCAATGCTTCATGAACTTCCTTCAGACAATCCAGGAGTTGACATCAGATATTCATATGACGGAGGACATTTCAACCTCAGTAGAATTCGATCTAAATGTCTAACACACCTGTAACAAATCTCAGAACTTCAATAGGTTGATGAAAATGCTGCCTTCTGTCATTAAAAAGAAGAACTCCAAAAGTCTGTGAGCAATTTTGCTATAAAAATACCATTGTTTTGGCCTTACAGGAAACATAAAAAACAAAGACCTTGCACAGCTAGCACCAAATATGATCTTACCAAATTTTGATATTACCATTTGTGATATACTTCTAGAACAAGTAGAGCATTTTCCATATCTTGGCAGCCTTTTCTCAAATAAGTGCACCTTGGAAAAGGATGTGGAACACAGAATTGGAGCTGCACAAAGGGCATTTGGAAAGCTAATCAACTGCATCTTTAACAACAAAGATCTGAACTTCAAACCAAAAATTCTGCTCCATAATTATGTTGTTATTTCAACTTTGCTATATGGTTGCAAAACCTGGAATATATTGTCTCGACATACAAAAATTAGAACACTTTCACAAGCAAAGGCTTTGTTCAATCTTGAACATCAAATAGAATTACTATGTGATCAACACCCAAGTCCTGGAAAGAGCCATCAGTCAAAGTATCAAATTGCTGATCATTAAACACTGTCTTGGAATCAACTCAACTTTAGCCTAAATTGTTTGAAACACAACCACAAGATTTTACCAACTGGCAGTATTCCATCACCATTGGAACCAAAAACTTTGAAGCCACCAGAACAGACAATAGAAAAAGGCTTAACAAAATCAACCTCATCTGACATCAACATTACAATACATTCTTGTTATCGGTTCTTCCATGCAAGAATTGGTTTACTTAGTCATCAACACCATTATTGTCATCATAAAGGAGGCCTTCAAATGAAATTGCAAAAATTTGAAACAAAAAAATCTGATAAGACTTACTTGGCTCCTGTACCACTGAAGCTTGCTCTATCATCTCAAGTTTTGATCTCATAGAAAAAGATTATGAGCCTACTGGTCAGCAGGTTCCACAGAATAAAGGTAGATTAGTCCACAGTAACTGCAGAAAATCTGTGAATGAGAGAGAATCCAGTTTCATAACACTGCCAAACTCCTCTCACTGGGAATTTGGAAAGCACTGAAGTCTGAGATTGTGATTTTCTTAAGGTGAAAAAGCAGTATGCCATATACAAAAAGGTCACTTGCATCAGCCATGAAGAAGGTCAGGTGGCGGGTACTGGTAATAATGAATCTAAGTTATAGATTTTCTGCTAGACTTTCCTTTCTCCTGGTCATCTGGTCAAGCAGGTTTCTCATATCTGCTGCCTGATAACGGATAACCAATAATCAGACTGAATGAAGTAAACCAAATGTTTTAGTACTGGACTTCTACAAAAATTACTTTTTATGCAATGATATTTTGAAGTATAAACTTAAGAGTTATTAGATTCTACTTCTTTTTTGCTTTTTTGTTTTTTACAATGAGGTTTACTCTATACAAGGCCCAAGAATCACTCAAGATAGAGTGTTACAGAGTAAGAGGTACCACTACAAGCAACATGTTAATGACACCAAACACAAGGAGCCACTGAAAATGAAAGAGAAGGAAAAGACTTTAGAAGGAACCAGAAACCTGATCCTAACCAGGAAACAAGTGATAAACCTCTACTCCTGCTCAAAAGACCAGGGAAGAGTGTGAACCAAACAATAGGCGAACTTATATACTCCTATTGAGGAAAAAAGGGAAATAAATAATGGATAAGAATTCAGAGATGTTACAAGTATAAAGTTCAAGTAGATTTAGAAGGAACTGGAAACTAGATTCTAAAAAGGAAACAAGCAAAAAACTGGGAAGGAGTCTGAACTGGATAATAGATAAACCTGACTTTAATATTTACACAAGATACAAGAATACCTGAATGGATAATAGTAGACCAATGAGTAAATAATTCTACCTTATTCTTGCAGAACTTTTGTTCATAGGTTGATACAGAAATGAATGAATAATAATGATGATATTATCTTGGCTATTGAAATGGAATTCTTATTCCATATCTAATTAACATTGCATTTCTTTACACTGTTTACATTTAGACTAATATTTTTATCTTTGTTGTGATAATCACAATGTTTCAGCTATTGTGTCTTCCAGCCTTCTTCATAAGTCTGTGAATGCAGCTAAAATTCAGGGAATTTTGAACAGTAAGCTTTATTTAATCTATATGGTTAGATTCTCATTCATGTCTGAGGATATCACATTTTTGTTTGTTTTAATATTGCTCAGTTAGTGCTCTCTTGTTTTTTTCTCGGTCTAAATGCATACAACTTGATCTTGGCATTGAAAATATAATTACTGTATCACCAAATAAATGTAAATAATGATAACTTCACATCATCCAAATGAACACTATATTTGTTCCTAAATAATACAATTTTTGTTGATTTCATAGTAGTAGTATTGCTTTAAGTTGTCTAATATTCTGAGATGACGTATTTTTATTTTTTCAGACATTTGTTAAAAATCACTTCATTTTTTTTCCTTTCTTTTTAGTCAAATTTTTAGCTTTCAAATGAAGTGGATACACATAGTTTTATTAGAACAGAATGTACTCAGAAGCTCAATGTATTATTTTCTTTTATGTTTCTGTCATTTAAAATGAAGAAATTGAAATGAAAGATTTAGAAGTTAGGAATTGAACTGGACATTTCAAGGCATATAACATGAAGTTGTGCTGACATGATACCTTACTACATAGTGACATCTGATGTTCTTGATCATTGATAGGGAAAACTGGTGAAGAATAATTTATCAAGACAAAATTTCTCTCACAGAAGTTAAGCAAGTACAAGTATAAAGTTACAATCTTCAATTCTTAGGAACTTGGTAAAAAGAATATACTTAATAGATATTAACTAAGCTTAGCAGAGTGTGGAACTCATTGAAACCGTCTCCTATCAGCAATTTGTTTAGTAAGATTAGCTTGTTAGACATCATTCTATATCAGGTAACCAGGAAGAATACATAATAATTTGGTTAGTTATATAGTCAGCTCAAATTGAAGTAAGAAAAAGAGTTATGTGAATCTCAAGTAATTTTTTAATGTAATCTGTTTCTCTTTTGATAATTCAGAACTTATGTTATTTTAAATCCCATATTATAAGGTATGTGCAAAAATTTACAGCAGAAGGATACTTTTCAACTTTTTATTTAGTCTCTAGCTTTCAGTAAAAGAGTACTGGAGACTTTTACACATACACCTAATAGTAACCTCACTAAGGTGAAGCTCTAGTAATAGTAACCTCACTAAGGTGAAGCTCTAGTAATAGTTACCTACCTCACTAAGTTGAAGCTCTTTTTGAGGGACAGAAAACAATTTACTGTTTTTTTTTTAATGATGAATGATGGTGCATCTTCAGCATAGAGATGCTGAAAAAAGACTATGAAAAAATACAGGGCGACCAGCAAAAAAATTACGTTTCAGCTCTTTTCTTAAGTTAAAAAAGATTTTTTTTAATTTTTTTGCAAAGAGTGGTCTTATTATTACAGAAATTATGAAACATAAAAATATGAAGCTATTATCAGATATACGAAAACGTAAAACGGTGTAAGACAAGAATGTGACTTCTTACCAGATTTATTCAACCTATACAGCAAGGCAATCCTCAGAGAACTAGAAGTCCAATCATGATTTATTATTGGTGGCCACAATCTTAACAACATAAGATATGCAAATGACATGGTTTTGATAGCAGACGCAGAAGAAAACCACTAAAACTTCTGCAGAAGGTAGTAAAGGAAAGCAAGACGAAAGGATTAAACATCAACTGCAAGTTGAAAGAATGCATGGTTGTCAGCAAAATGAACAGCCCAACATACAAATTGCAAATCAGAGATACTAAAGTCAAACAAGTGTGGGAGTTTAAATATCTGGGAAGTGTTCCAACAGAGAATGGAAAGTGCAACACTGAAATCTGAAGGTGCATTAGGATAGCCAAAGATGCATTCCAAAAGCTAAGCAAAGTATTAAGACAGAGAAAAATTTGTTAGAAACAAAGAAAAGAGTACTGAACTGTTACTTGATATCAGTCCTCCTATATAGCAGTGAATCCTGGACAATCATTGCAAAGATGAAAAAGTGTCATCACAGAAATGTTGTTTTACAGAAGGATGCTGGGGATATTATGGACGAAATATGTGAGCAACAATGAAGTTCTAGAGAAAAAGGAAACATACATACTATAAGGAAGAGACAGTTGAAATTTCTAGAGCACATGAGGAAAGAGGGCTTGGAAAATTTGATACTCACAGAACAGATTGAAAACAAGATGGACAGTGGAAAACAATGCATAACATGCTTAGTGAGCTTGAGTAAATGGATGGTGAACTAAGTTTAGGAGAAAAAACGAAAAGATAATTTATTAAGAGCTATGGCGGAAAGGAAATTGTGGAGATCCATGATCACCTATGTCCTGAAGGAACACAGCACATAAAGAAGATTTACTTTTACTGACTTTTGGCTTAAATATTTGCCTCAATTCTACGTGGCATTGAATATAACAAGGTCTAGAAATTTTCACATCGGGAATTTTCCTTTGAAAGTTCCTAGAGATTGCATGGTTTTTGTTGGAGCACTTATTTCTTCAGTTCCCACCACAATGGTTCAATTATATTAAGGTTGGGACTTTGTGCTGGCCAGTATTCAAAAGTTTGAACATCTTCCTCCACAAGAAAACATTTTACTGCAAGGTTCACAGTCACTACTGATAAAGGCATACAGCTAAACAATCTTCATTTCTTACTAAAACAAAGGTATATAATCATTTTATGGAGCTGGCCTAAAACCTTTGCATACCCACCACTGTGTGTGTGTGTGTGTGTGTGTGTGTGTGTGTGTGTGTGTGTGTGTGTGTGTAGGGTTGCAAATGTAGGTATACAGTAATGTAAAATGAAACATGCACACACAATGTATTTTGCTGATTACACCAGTTTACACTTTTTTTTTTTTTTACTCAAATGTTGATGGGCAATGGGCACATGTTTCTCGGATATTTTTTTCATGCTGAATCTGAAAATCAAGTCCATTTTGCCCTATCAAATCAGGTTTTCTCAGTACAGATAATTTCAATTTTGCTTAAAATAGGATAAAATCCCTAAATCACAGGGATATGGCTTAAATAGGCAAGTGACATAGTTGAAACATTTTGTTTCATGTTAAAATGATTTATCATTCAAGAAAAAGTATCCAAATAACTTTCAAAATGAATTCTAAGCTATTTCATTTCAGATGAGCTGACCTGAAAATGCTGGATTTTATGAGAGATATCTCACTGGAAAATGTCCTTGTGCCCTCAATGTTATTAGCTTGTTAAAACTTTGTGATTTCTGTTTCTTCTCTACTTTTCATAGAAGAAGCTCTTTAGAAGTCATTCAAGAACAGCGATTTTAGTTTTTATTAGTAGTTTTCACTTTAAGCCTGAAGCCGTCATAAGATTTTATCATATTACTTGAATTTACAGAGGTCTGGTATTGTCATGCAGTCTCTGTGTAACATGCATAGGAACATTGATAAATGAGGGTTGTTAGGGTGTTAGGCGAGTGTATTTGAGACTAGCAAGATTAGAATTTTCTTTATCAGTGCTTAAAAATAGCCACCAAACACCAGATAAGCATAGCCAACTAGGCACTTTGCAGATGGGATGTTATCATGTTGGCTGATTTCTGCTAGAGCATCAAAAGAGATCAACCTTTTCAAAAGCACCATAGAGTTTCCAAGAAGAGAAGATTTATATGTTTGGATGGACCAAAATGAATGTATTTTTCATTCTTTTGTATCTTCTTTGATTGTCTTGATTCAAAAATTAATGACACATGTTTGCCTTAATTTAATTTTGTCTGAAAACTTTTTCTGAACTGAAAATGCATTCTTTAAGTTATTGGGATACTTTTTCTTTTATAAGTTATTCTAACATGAAAACGTTTAAGGTTGGTTCTACTTGGCCGTGTCATATCAATATTAAATGCGTATTTTGGCCTATTTTAAGAAAAAGAAAAATTATCTGTACTGAGAAAACCTGATGTGATATAAAAATATTGAAAATGATTTTAATGAATTAATTGATGGGAAAAAATGAACTTGATTTTCACATTCAGTGCGAAAAAATAGCCCAGAAACATGTGCCCATTGCCCAACAACATTTAGGTCAGAAAAAAAAAGTCAATTGGTGTTATATAAACATATCAATCTCTCAAATGTTCCAACTGTTTGCACCCAGTCATTCACACACTCCTCTTTACCTGCAGAACATTTATTAAAAATTATAATAAATTTATTATAATAAAAATTATGATATAAAAATATTGAAAATGATTTTAATGAATTAAATGAATTCTTGTATTAAATGAATCCAGGATCACTATTATAATACTTGCAACACACATATATACTACTAATATATTACTATATAGCTACTTTTGCAGTCATATTATATATATATATATATATATGCACGCACACACACACACACACTGTGTGTGTGTTTCTATGGTGTTGAATTGATAATTAGTAAAATTTAATAAGTAAATAATTATTACATTTGCATATATATATATATACATTTCATACACACTATATACTAACTATTATGTGATAGTGCTAGGAGAAACCATTATGAGATTTTGTATTAGCAGTTTTACAGGCCCATTAGACTATATTTAGATCCTTATTCTTCCTGGTTTATGATTTTACCAATAAGCTATCACCCTAAACCTTCTCTTGTCCACATTTCTATTCCAATGAATAAATTACATTAATGTAACATTAGTTGCATAAGTCTTGTTATTGATTAAGCCTTCAAGCCAATGACTTGTTATCTCAAGTTGTTTCAAACCCTTTATTACCAACATTAGCTTAAAAAAAAAATATGCACTAATGAAAAGACTATTTATGGAAACATGTCAGACATATGTAAAAGATTTCGATTTTTATTAAATTGCACTGCATCTTACGAATGCACAGATATAGAATCATGCATTCTATATCTGTAAGCAAATAACCTTTCAGAATTTGGACTGAAAATTCAGAATTCCTGCAAAAGTATGCCAACTCATTGCAGCAAAAAACAAAATTGGTAAATATCTGAGTAGAAGAATGAAAAGAAATTTCTTTGTTCTTTTGATTTCTGAAGACTGCAGTTCTCATTTTACTAATTCTACAGATTCTATTTGCAATCAACACTTTCTCAATTTTCAGGCAGCACTCTCAACCAAACAGTAATAAAAGTATTCAAGCTTTTATTTACAATTTCTCCAAATTCTCAAATTGAATGATTTAAAGAAATTTTAAATGCAGAAGCAGAATTGGTTTTCAGTTAATCTAAAATGGAGACAATGGAGAAAAAAAGTAATATTTAAGTAAACAATCTACTTTATATGCTATGTCTCTTCAGGACACAGGTGATTGTGACTCTCCACTACCTCCTATTATTTGTCGTTCTTAGCAATATGCATGGTTTTTATTATATCTCCTCCCTGTTCTACTGTTGATAATGATAATACTAGCCATTCACTACAAGGAAACATCTGGCATCAACCATGCAGTCAGTACTGTTTTCAGTTGAAATTTATAAAATCTATTAAAACAATTTTTCAGGAAAATAGGTTTTTCAAGTAGAGTAAGTGTCAATGCTTTTTCAAGTATTGATGGGGGTTTCCTTCTTCACCTTTTGCTTGGGGTAGGGTGGAATGTTAGCTTCTTGATTATATCAACATTTTCTCTTCAAGTTACATGTGCTATATATTTTCATTCTTGCTGCTGTTTGTAGTCCTCAAGTGATGTGTTTTCTGTTTGGTATAGTTCTTTGTTTCTGACTATGGTGTCATTCAACAAGGTTCAAAATCATTTTTAACCATTGATCTTAGAAAGCAGTTGTATACAGTTGACGGTTATTTCTGAATGAGTTGACACCATGCAGGACATCCATATAAAAGTCTCGATCTGAACAAGGCTATTTAAGAACATGATTCAAGTTTTCAGGTTGATATTTTAGTTTTGTAACAATTTGCAGTCTTGTGTGAAACTATCTCTGGCACAGCCTATTCTATGTTCAATTTCCTTGACTCTTATACTAATAATGGTTCATAAAAAATATTCTCTTTCCATAGATTTATTAATATTTCATCTTCTCTATATAACATCTCTTCAGGACACTAGCAACCATGGCTCTCCACAACTTTCTATCCTTTGTAACACTTAGCAAGGTTAATCTTTTAGTATTCCTCTAACACCATGCTCTACCATCAATTTATGCAGTCTCATTAGATAGGTTACTCACTGCTTCCCACTCTTGCCTTGTGAGTGTAAAAATTTCCAAACCTTCTTATATGCCCCATAAATTTCTGATTTTATACATAACTGTCCTTTTTGTTTCTATTTTCCTTAAACTTTCTTATTGATTACATGCTCTCTCTCTATGGAATTCTCAGTATCCTTCTGTAGAACCACGTTTGTTGCCCCAAACTTGCTCAGCATTCTATCAGCTTGCTTGGAGTGGAATGATTAAAAAAATGTATGGGTAAACTAATGTGAATTTTGTTTATTTTGTTAGAAACAAAAAGCCACCAAAATACAAAGGATTACTCAGAGTGAAAGAAAATAGTCAAAAGATATGGTGAAGAACGACAATAAAAGAACAGCATTCAAAAAGACAGAAGATGACAACTGATGCTGCATTTAAATTTTGGAATAACATAATTGACAAGAAAGCAAGAAACCAGAAGCAACAAAGATAGATAACATAGATTGTATGGTTGCATCTAGCAACCTCAGCAGCAAAATGATGAGACTGAGTTGCTTATCTAGTACAGCACTTAAATTCATGAAATCAAGTTACAAGCAGAAAGCTCATCGGAACAATTACCACAAAAATATTTGTCAAAAAAACAAAGTAAGCTATGTTATAGAAGTGGGAAAATGACTGAAGCTGAGATGCCAGGTCAAGACTTCTATCATTGCAGATACTTTTTATTTTGTCAAGGATCTGTAGATACATAGCATACTATCAAAAATTGATAGCAATATTTAAGTAATTTTTTAATTGCATTATGCTTATAAGATACTAAAAACCATTCTTGTTAGTATTCAGAGATATTTAACTGAACAAATTCTGTTCACAACTGAATAATTATAAAATTTTATTTATCTAGTTTAATTTATCTAGAATAAAAGTTTATTTCATCTGAAGAATCCATAGTATATAGACTAGTAATTAAATGCCCAGAATCAATGTACTGCAAATTGCCCCTCTCTATATGATATACTCTTTTGGTTGTGTATAAAAAAAAAATCTATATGTGGGGATTGGATACTAAAAAGTCGTCAGCTCAACCAAGAAGAGATTCTAAAAAACTTCAGATGCTTGGTCCAATTTGGTCAAAAAACATTTCAGCACATCCTTGTATATTTGAAGATTATTCTACAGTCATTTTAGCTCTTGTTACTTTAATTTAAAATAATTTCTTGTTCTTGAAAGTCAATTTGTTCAAAACCTAAGATACCATACAGCCAGACATTGCTTCATTTTTGAAGTTTAACATTGTTTTTTTACAAAACCAGATCATTCGAGGTTTAACATTGTTTTTTTCTACAAAATCAGATCATTGAAGAAAACAAAAAACAATAAATTCAGAATTGGATATGGTTAAATCATTTTTTGCACAATAATTCCCGTTGTATAAACAATTTTGAATTATGTTTTTCTCACACATTGCTAAAATGTTAACATTATCTTTTTAACTTGGAAGATCAAATATAATGTTTTTTCCTTTTTACTGTAAGAAACTTTATTTCTTGATGTAAAGTTTTGATAGAAATAAATGGCCAAACTCAGAGTCTCAAAAAAACTAATATGAATTCATTAGAGATGTTCTGCTGCAAAGACAAAACAAGTTATTGTTGAAAATTACTCCATCAAAAGAAAAAACATCACCTAAATTGAATAGTTCTTTTTACTATCTAATTGCTCTAATAACTCTCATAAGAATATTGCCATGTATCTGGACAGGAAAACAATCTTTTTTTTTCTTCTTTCCAATGTCTGCTATAAAACACTTTGGCCTAATAACTTTTTCTTAAAAAGAAGCCATTTTTATAATTTATATTTCTTTTTGAAGATTTGGGATCAATTAAACTTTATACATAAATATTATTAAAGAGTGAGGGAAAGAAACTCTTAGCATAGAACCTACAGTTACATCTTGCCAATTCAACTGTGAATTGATGAGAACTTGTTGCCAATCTACACTTAAATTCATCAAGTCGTTATCCATCTGATGAAGACCTTGAAGGCGAAATACATTATCGGACATTATTTTCAGGGCATTTTTCATCAATGTTTTTCCAAATGTCAATAACTTATAACACTGTCAGAATTACACACACACACACACACACAATATATATATATATATATATATATATTCTAGTTCTCTGGTAGTTGAGAATATGGAATTCTTTCTGAGAGTGATATAACCTTTCATTCTGGGTGGGGACAGAGACAAGCATATTCTTTGAAGTATGATCTCTTCCATCCTACTTCATCATGCCAGCAGGTAGATGCAATGACATACCTTTTCAAGTAAATGTTAGTCATAAGTTAAATATTGGTCAGGTGTGAAGAATTTTGTTTAAACCACCTGCAGCCCATTATCAATAATGGTAGATCTTTTTCAATTATAACCATATGAATTACCGGTTCTTCAAAGCTTCCAGATGATGTGGCAAATATGAATTCAGAAAAATACATTTTCATTGTTCAGGAGGAGATTCTATTGACAGTTACACAAAAATCAGCACCCTTGTCTTGGAGGATACAAGGCTAAACTACACAATAAATATGACAAGATTTTCTTAATGTCATGTCTTTTCAGAACATGAGTGATCACAGCTCTCTATAATTTCTTTGTCTTTATTATATAGTAATCATCCTCACTTCTTGAAGAAAGAGAACTGGATAGTTTTCCATTGTATTCTCCACAATTTTGAATACAGAGTTGTTCTTCTCCTAGACTACACAAGGCTTCAGAACCAAATCTAGCATGTTGTTGAACCAATAGCTAGCAAGTCCCAAAA